>CM022299.1:579045477-579645477 GCA_011799875.1 Thinopyrum elongatum
ACTACGTTCAGGCCGCTGACGACCAGGAGTAGTTAGGAGGATCCCAGGCAGGAGGCCTGCGCCTCTTCGATCTGTATCCCAGTTTGCGCTAGCCATCTTATGGCACCTTGTTTAACTTAATGTCTGCACTCAGATATTTTTGCTTCCACTGACTCGTTTATGTTCGAGCACTTGTATTCGAGCCCTCGAGGCCCCTGGCTTGTAATATGATGCTTGTATGACTTATTTGTGTTTAGAGTTGTGTTGTGATATCTGCCCGTGAGTCCCTGATCTTGGTCGTACATGTTTGCGTGCATGATTAGTGTATGGTCAAATCGGGGGCGTCACAAGTTGGTATCAGAGCCGACTGCCTGTAGGAATCCCCCTTTCCAACTCCTTGGCCGAAGTTGAGTCTAGTCATTGAATTTTTTTTACTAACATGGCTGTGTGGCTTATGGGCTCACGTCGCCATTGGGTGGTATTAGGATATTTTATTCCTCGTCTATACTCTGGGATTCTAATCTCTCTTCTATTCGGGATAAATGATTTTGCTAATTCTAACTCTAGGTTCTCGTAACCACTTCCTGCCGGAGAGCCCAGATGATCGACTGCTTCAGCAGAAGATTTTGACGATACTCTTCGATGCTTCCCGAGACCCTTGTGCCCTCTGCCTTTTCAATTCCCTACTACCGATATATCCATATGGATAACGACATACACTTGTCATTCATACAATTACTCCCAGTTGCTCTTGTTATTACACAATACATCAAATTGTTCTCCGACTTTTAAGAATCCCTTGTGCCACTGCCTTGTAGTTCTTTGCCGCAGAAATACCCCTACGGATTATTCATCGCACTTATCGAGTATCCGCTCATTCCCAGTTGTTCATGTGTTTCACAAAAGTCTTCAAAATACCATTCAGTCTTCCGAAAATCCTGAGCAGCCTATTGCTCTTGAAATTCTTGCTTGCTTGCATTATGGTTAATCCCATAAGTCTCGTAATCTTATTGGCATCCCTTGTCATTATCATTTTGAGTCCGTTGATTCAATATGTTGCGAATGCTCGCAATCCTCAATCAGATCGTAGAATTCATCCTTCCGGCTCAGACGTCATTTTAAACATGAGCTGGATCTCGACCAATCAAATTGTCGTCGATTGTACCCCTAAGTCTATTCAACTTATCCATCCTTAACCAGAGCGCTTGCTTCTGATCCCTTGATTTGGAGCTCATAATTCCTTTGCATTTGAGCTTTGAATTAGTAAGTTGTTTCGATAATCTGATCTCCTTGCTTTCTTTCTTCTTCTGATTGAGCACCGATGCTCACATCAGGTCCCTTGTGGACCACCAGATCCTTTATTGGATTTTATCCGACAACGTCCTTCATATTCAATAACTTTGTGAGTCTTTTCTCGGATACATAATACCTTTGGTAAATTGTATCCTCTACTTTGTCGAACATGCTCTGCTTTCGAGCTTGTATTATTTACTCCTGAAGTTTGTGGTATATGTTCCTAAGAGGCCCCGATGGGTTGAACCTATGCCTTTTCTAATCTGTGTGAACCCGGAAACAACTCGGGTTATACTCTACTGGTGTTATGTCAGATAAAATTTCAACACTACAACTTCGTCGAACGCGAGAAGTGAATGAAAGGTTATGCATTAAAGAAGTGGGAGTCGACCTTGAACTTTGTGTTCATGCCCATGGACACGATGTAGATCCTATCATGGAAGCTTCTTGTAATAATAACTATTTCCTTGATAAATATCATTTGGTATTTGTGAATTGATCATTTGCAACCGTGGTTCCGACCATGATTGTTCTTCTTTGATCCCATTTCTCGGACAAGTTAAAGAAGTTGTCTTCTACAGATCAATACGCCTGCCCAACCTCTATTATGATCTATCTTCGAGTATTACCCCTGGTATCTCGAGGATATCATGCCATTGCACTCTTATGAACTTTTGATGAAGTACTACCTTTCCCTTTCATTGTCACTTCATGGGTTTTGGGTTGTTTGTCAACCGAGAACACCGATAAGTGAATCAATTCCGTACTCCGATTCAATAACTCTAAGTAATTTTTTGTTGCTTATGAGTTTAATAATCCTTCAAGTCCTTCCTAGCCTGATCGGCTATATCATTATCGTGCTAAATTTTAACTGTGCTACCTGGTCCTTCCCGGAGCACAATTTTCGATGATGAGCTAAGCTTACGTCGATTTTCCTCGCCATATTATTACGCCTCGAACAGCAAGCTTGATTCCAATCCTTCGCTGCATCAGTCCTTTTGTTTGATGTATTCGTTGTTCGATTGCTTCTTCGTGGAGCCTCTCGACAAAATTTGTCGTGATCATCATCAACATTTTGACTCCTTCAAGGATATCAATCTAATTCATGATGATAAGTGCCATCCTCATCCCTTGGTAATTTGAGTTACCATCGACAACATCCTTACCTTCCTTTCATCACAAACTTGTTCATGTTAGGGATGCAACTTGCTATCCAGTTTGTATTATGTTCTACCTTGAAGTATCACTATTATTTTTATGTCAAGGATGTTGCGAGGATTGATCCACCTCTTAAGAATTCTTGGTATAGTGATACTTCTCACCATCACCATTCTTTCTTGGTCCCCGTGTTGATGCTAACCGGTATACCAGCAAGTGAATGGTGTTGTTTGGATTCTGCCCTTCTAGCAACCCTATTGCTTTGAAGTTAATGATCGACATTTCATTCTTAGACCATTGGTTATCGAATCACCATTCTAACATCGGTCATGCTACCTAAGCCCATATTTTGGGTGCACCTTTTCAACCAATGTTTAAGTGTGTATGTTTTCCTCAAGCATACATCATTATATCATTTGATCTGACAAATGTTATCTCCTTGTTCACATAATTGTGAAAATCCATCTTTTTGGAAATCTCGAGGAATTGTCGCTGAGTCCATCAGCCACCCACCTCATACTCTCCTTGGTTTAATGATGAACTCTTGTTTCAGAACTCGCTTCCATAGTTAATTTCCCGAGAATCTTACAATGTCATCTCGTCAATTTGTGTCGCACCTTTTTCTTCTCAGGCATCCTGAGTCTGAGGTATCCTGACACCAATCAGATCTGAATCTCGGTCAGATATGATGGTTGGAACGTATTCCCAAGAGTTATAACATTGCTCTTTGACCCGATAAGGTGATGTCATGCCTAGCACACTTGGTCGGAGGCCCTATTGTTATAGTTTACTTTTTAGCAAGGTTAACCATTCTTCCATGAGGAAATTGTAAGACTTATTCTATAAGTTGTTCCTGGTGAATCCTCTAAGTATCCAAAGTCCGACCTTTGCTTGAAGACCATGTCAATGCTATCTCGAAGCATGTCTATGGTACTCCGATTTTCAACAAGAACACTTGAAGCCCAATGCTAAATGTTTCTTGCTCAATTATCCAAACACCGTTGTATGGGTAATGTCATGAAATATCTCTCCCCTTACCTAATGGGTTTTCTACTTCCTATTCTGTCATGGATATCATGCTCTGCATGTCCTTGGGAAGGATATACCCCTGAAATATGTGTTTAAACACATTTTCCTTTCCATTGTTCTGTTTAATCTGCTAGTCACATTTTCCTTTCCATTGTTTTGTTTAACCTTTCTTGTGATCTATATGATCTAAGCAGTAATATTCTCCGGCTTATGTCAACACCTCGGTTGTACAATTCTGTCGGTAAGACCCTATTACTACTGTTGATGACATTCCGGTAGCCACCGATGGACGAGAACTTTGCCTATTGGTCTGCCTCATTTAACGAGCAGGAAAATAGTTCTCTTCATCCCTCGCCCTTGGTACCAACTTTGTTGCCGACATAACTAACATGCTACCCTCTGACATGCCTTGCTATCATGACCGTGCAAGATTTCACCGCTCCTCCTACTTTTAACCCACATGGTGGGCACATAACCCATAGTTCCACAGGATTGAAACCTGACTCTCCTGTACCCCCTATTCCCAAGGTTGATCCTCGCGCATGGCCTCGTATGTAATTCACGAGCCACCTTCCGTGAGATCATCAATTCTGGTATCAGACACAATACTTATTCCCGTTGCTTTGAACCCCTTTCACGCCCTGTTTCAAGCATCGAACGATTGCCTGCCCGCTCGAAACTTCCCATGATGCCTCCTTACTTTGCTCTCGATATTTTCTTAAGTTTCAATTTGAGGGTTACTTTCTGCCACCTTCCCCGATGTTATCGACCAGATAGTCAACCTTACAGAGGTCTGTTCTCCCGGAATACCCACCCTTTATTCTTTCGTAAGTACGATGGAGTTCCCGAAGAAAGGATGCCGACTTCATCACGATGATCTGAAGCAGAGAAATGAAGACATCAACGGGAGGGATCAACTTCTTCAAGAAGAGGAACCAAGACCGAGAAGATTCGTTAGAGTTTCGAAACCAGACATTTCCCCCTTACTCTACATCTTAAATCTCGGGATGAGATTTCTTATAGTGGAGGAGATTTGTAACACCCCGAGAATCATGCTACAGTAATCTCCCACTAATGGTGCCATGTCATAAAGTTTGACTAAGCCAAATTGCCACTTGAGAAAAATCTAAGTCAAATCCGAATTCAAATGCCAAGTCAAATTATAATTTTATAAAACAGTAAATTAAAAATCTTTCTTAGGTTGGAAATATTCACTACGTAATTTTCATGAATAACAAACATTTTTGGAGATGTTTAAAATGCCCCTGGATATTAAAACAGAGGTCCCACAGCACCTTTTATCCCATTTTAAAATATAAACTTAGACTTAATAAATTATTTCTACTCAAACTTTTTGTGCAAGTCCAGTATGTTGCACAATATTTATGAGCTAAAATTCATATTAAACAAGATAAATTTTGTAGCTCAAAATAATGCAAAACAGAGCTAGTTAATAAAACAGATAATAATAAAGAAAGAGAAAGGAAACAAAAGAAGGAAAAGACGTATTCTACTGTGCACTTAGGCCTTCTGCTACAAGGCAGGCCCAGCCCACTTCCATCGCCTCCTACCTCCTGTTCACAGAGGAGGGTGTGGCGCTCATCATCCGGTGCCACGGCCGGCGATGCGCACGCGTCGGGCATCCGTCGCACCTCCGAGGGAGATAAGAACGACGCCGCGAACGCCCCTGTGAACCCTAGTTCATTCCCCTCTCCCCTCTCACTCGCCCTCGTTGTTTTTCCCGTCACCCGGGAGATGGCCGTCACTGCCACTGCTCACCCGCGTGGACACCGTCCTCGAATCGCCTGCGCGGCATGTCCAGGAGGATTGCCGTCGTCCGCTATGCCCCCTGCACCACCGGATTGAAGCCGGGAGCCCCCATCTCTATCGCCCACACCGTCTTGGTCCTCGAATCGCCACCGTTGGTCGCTTCGATCCGCCGCCGTTAGACCCGCTCTGGCTTCACCAAGCTGCTCCCCGTCACCGATGTGAGCACCACGTGGTTTCCCCTCTGTTCCTGCCATCAATCTCGTCGCCTAGCACTTATCCCCACGAGCTCCGGCTCGGCCGTCCGCTACGACCGGCGGGCTCATCACTGCCATGTCCCCTAGCTCCCTCTGTCGATGCGTGTGTGCTCTAGGAGCTACCTAGACGCGGCTAACCCACTTTGTTCATCGAACTCGTGGTCGTATGCTAGTTCATCGGAGCTGAGCCACCGCCGTCATTGGACATCGAAGCTGCCGTCGTATTCGTCCACCTCCGCATGGGCCACCACCGCCGCTGTGCTCGCCCGTCGCAGCTTCGCGCTCGTGAGCCCCAGGCCGCGCCCGACCACGCCCCGCGAGCCTCCCCAGCCGTGCCCCAGCCGAATTCTGTCCACGCCCTTGTGCGCCCACGGTCGCGACCGTCTACGCCCGGCTGCAGCCTCCCGCGTCCCGCGCGCGCCTGCCCGCACCCACGCGCGGCTACTGCCGTTGGCGCGCGCCCATGCACGCCAGCGCGCGTGCCCATCCGGCCACTGCCTAGCCGCTGCTTCTGCTGATGCTTTGATGCTACTGCGTTTTGCTGTTGTCCGCTGCTAGTTGCTGCTGTTCGCTGCTACCTACTGCTACTCAACTGCCATCGCTGCTCTGCTCTGCTGCGCCTGCGCCGCTACCTCTACTTGCTACTAGTTGCGCTGCTGCCGCTGTCGTTCGCTGCTTGCTGCTGCTGGTGGCCATGGCCATGGCCATGGCTAGCATGTGTGCGCGCGTGCTGTGTGTGCGTGAGAGTGGTTAGGTTAATTAGGAATAAGTAGCAATTAGTGGTTAGGTTAATTAGTCTAATATGCCAATGGCATGCAAGAACCCCTGTTAGATTAAAATAAATAGATCAAGTTAAAATATCTAAGGCAATGACATCTGGGTCCCAACTGACACTTTTGACCAGTCAATACTTGACTGTTGACTTTGACCGGGGCCCCACATGTCTGCCTTTGGTGGGTACACACCTGTGTGTACTTAGCATATTAGCCCATTTAATATCTCGAGTTAAAAATAAACACAGGAAATCCAGAAAATGATTAAAACTTTGAAAATAAAATAAACCGTTTATATTATGAAAATACTTTGTACATGACAGCCCCCACGTGATTCTTTGTGGCGGAGCGACAGGGCAGGTTGTGACCACCTAGGAGACAGGTGGGCCTGGTCCCTGGTCGGCGTCCGCAGATACTTCAAATAACACGCTTAACGAGATCTGGGTATTTGATGTGAGTCTGACTACGAGCCTATACACACTAACCAACTACGCGGGAACAATTATAGGCTCTCGACGTCGTGGTATCTGCCGAAGCCTTCTTAACGTCAGCGGTTGAGCGGCGCGCACCGGATTGGACTGGAACGACTGCGCTTGTATTAAGGGGGCTAGGTTTGCTTCCGGCCGCATTCGCAACGTGCAGGTGTGCAATGGGCGATGGGCCCAGACCCCTGCGCGCTTAGGATTTAGACCGGCGTGCTGACCTCTCTGTTGAACCTAGGTAGGGCTGCGACGTGTTGATCTTCTGAGGCCGGGCATGACCCTGGAAAGTGTGTCCAGCCAAAGTAATCAAGCGTGTTGGGCAATGTGGTGCACCCCTGCAAGGAAGTTTATCTATTCGAATAGCCGTGTCCCTCGGTAAAAGGACGACTCGGAGTTGTATTCCGACCTCATGACAACTAGAACTGGATACTTAATAAAACACACCCAGATAAGTTCCAGAGACAACCCGGTGATCGCTTTCCCACAGGGTGATGAGGGGAGGATCGCCGGGTAGGATTATGCTATACGTTGTTACTTGGTTAACTTACCAGCTAGTCTCTTCTACATGCTTCAAGATGGAGGCTACCAGAAGCGTAGTCTTCGATAGGACTAGCTTCTCCCCCTCTTATTCTGGCATTCTGCAGTTCAGTCCACAGATACTACCCATTTCATTGATACAAATGCATATGTAGTGTAGATCTTTGCTTGCGAGTACTTTGGATGAGTACTCACGGTTGCTTTGCTCCCTCTTTTCCCCCTTTTCCATTCTTCTCGGACGTCACAACCAGATGTTGGAGCCCAGGAGCTAGACGCCACCTTCGACGACTCCTACTACATCGAGGGTGCCTACTACTACGTTTAGGCCGCTGACGACCAGGAGTAGTTAGGAGGATCCCAGGCAGGAGGCCTGCGCCTTTTCGATCTGTATCCCAGTTTGCGCTAGCCATCTTATGGCACCTTGTTTAACTTAATGTCTGCACTCAGATATTGTTGCTTCCGCTTACTCGTTTATGTTCGAGCACTTGTATTCGAGCCCTCGAGGCCCCTGGCTTGTAATATGATGCTTGTATGACTTATTTGTGTTTAGAGTTGTGTTGTGATATCTGCCCGTGAGTCCCTGATCTTGGTCGTACACGTTTGCATGCATGATTAGTGTACGGTCAAATCGGGGGCGTCACAAAGGTTTATCAATACGTGGGAGGCGTAGGATGAAGATGGTCTCTCTCAAACAACCCTGCAACCAAATAACAGAGAGTCTCTTGTGTCCCCAACACACCCAATACAATGGTAAATTGTATAGGTGCACTAGTTCGGCGAAGAGATGGTAATACAAGTGTAATATGGATAGTAGATATAGGTTTTTGTAATCTGAAAATATAAAAACAGGAAGGTAGCAAGTAACAAAAGTGAGCAAAAACGGTATTGCAATGCTTGGAAACAAGGCCTAGGGTTCATACTTTCACTAGTGCAAAGTCTCTCAACAATGATAACATAATTAAATCATATGGCAATCCCCTAACGTGCAACAAAGAATCACTCCAAAGTTTCTACAAGAGAACGTAAGATGAAAACATGCATCAACCCCTATGCATAGATTACCCCAATGTCACCTCGGGAATCCACGAGTTGAGTGCCAAAACATACAACAACTGAATCAATAGAACATCCCATTGTCACCACGAATATCCCATCGCAAGACATACATCAAGTGTTCTCAAATCCAATACTCAATCCAACATAACGAAACCTCAAAGAGCAAGACTCAATTCATCACAATAAGGTAGAGGGGGAGAAACACCATATGATCCAACTATAGTAACAAAGCTCGCGGTACATCAAGATCGTGCCAAATCAAGAACACGAGAGAGAGAGAGAGAGAGAGAGATCAAACACATAGCTACTGGTACATACCCTCTGCCCCGAGGGTGAACTACTCCCTCCTCGTCATGGAGACCACCAGGATGATGAAGATGGCCTCCGGTGATGATTTCCCCCTCCGGCAGGGTGCCGGAACGGGCTCCCGATTGGTTTTTCGTGGCTACAGAGGCTTGTGGCGGCGGAACTTCCGATCTAGGGTTCTTTTCGGAGGTTTGGGTATTTATAAGAATTACTGGCGTCGGTCTCACGTCAAGGGGGGGTGCCCGAGGGGCCCACAAGCCGGTAGCTAGCGCCCTGGGGGGTAGGCGAGGGGCCCACTTCATAAATTATAGATACGTTGGAGACGTATCAGGTGCGCTCTGTGAGCTTGTGGCTCACAGGTGCACCCCCCCCCCCCCGGGTGTGTTCAGTGCCAAAAAAATTCAAATATTCTAGAAAAAATCATATAAAATTTTCGGGGCATTTGGAGAACTTTTATTTTCTGGCCATTTTTTATTGCACGGGTAATTCAAAAAACAGTAAAATAATAGTATTTCTACTTTATTAAATCTAAATAATAGAAAGTAAAAGGGGGGTGCATAAGGTTGTGTTTACTAAATTCATCCATCGCATGCCCGTCAAAAGGAATCCATTAATAAGGTTGATCAAGTCTTATTAACAAACCTCTTCCGAATGACATAAAACCGGAGAATCTTCGTATAACACTAAGTTACCTCAACGGCGATATGCATGTCCCCAACAATAAGAATTTCATATTTCTTTTTGATAGTGGGAATAGGGAGTTCAAAACCTCCAATTGTGATTGTTGAAATTTTTCCAATAGAGTTGATACTATTCACTTGAGGTTGTTTCTTCGGAAAGTGTACCGTATGCTCATTACCATTAACATGAAAAGTGACATTGCCTTTATTGCAATCAATTATAGCCCCTTTAGTATTCAAAAAAGGTCTACCAAGGATGATCAACATACTATCATCCTCAGGTATATCAAGAATAACAAAGTCCGTTAATATAGTAACATTTGCAACTACGATAGGCACATCCTCACAAATACCGATGGGTATAGCAGTTGATTTATCAGCCATTTACAAAGAGATTTCAGTGGTTGTGAAATTATTCAAATCAAGTCTACGATACAAAGGGAAAGGCATAACACTAACACCAGCTCCAAGATCACATAAAGCGGTTTTAACATAGTTTCTTTTAATGGAGCAAGGTATAGTTGGTATTCCTGGATCTCCTAGTTTCTTTGGTATTCCACCCTCAAATGTATAATTAGCAAGCATGGTGGAAATCTCAGCTTCCGGTATCTTTCTTTTATTTGTAACAATATCTTTCATATACTTAGCATAAGGAGACATTTTCAGAATATCAGTCAAACGCAAACGCAAAAATACAGGTCTAAGCATTTCAACAAAGCGTTCAAATTCTTCATCATCTTTTTTCTTTGAAGCTTTAGGGGGAAAGGGCATGGGTTTTTTAACACATGGTTCTCTTTCTTTACCATGTTTCCTAGCAATGAGGTCTCTTTTATCATATCTTTTATTCTTAGGTTGTGGGTTATCAAGGTCAACAACATGTTCTATCTCCACATCATTATCATTACTAGGTTGAGCATCAACATGAACATCATCATTATCATTATTACTAGGTTCATGTTCATCATCAGGTTGTGTTTCAGCATCAGAGCTAGAAATATCATTTGGATTCTCAGGTGTGTCTATAGTAGGTTCACTAGAAGCATGCAAAGTTCTATCATCTTTTTTTCTTTTTAGGTGCACTAGGTGCATCAATATTAATTATTTGAGAGTCTTGTTCAATTCTCTTAGGGTGACCTTCAGGATACAGAGGTTCCTGAGTCATTTTACCACCCCTAGTCATAACTCTAATAGCATGATCATTTGTCTTATTGTTCATTTCATTAAGCAAATCATTTTGTGCTTTGAGAACTTGTTCTCCTGAGTTTTTATCATAGAAGCCTGCTTACTAACACCCTTGAGATCATTAGCAGTTCTAATCATATAGTCACTCAAGCGTTCAATCATACAAGCATTTCATTTCAATTGTCTACTAACATATGCATTAAAGTTTTCTTGTTTAACAATAAAGTTATCAAATTCATCCAAGCATTGACTAACAGATTTAGTATAAGGAATATCACCTTCATCAAATCTATAGATAGAATTTACCTCTACTACCTGTGTCGGAGTATTAAAACCATGTATTTCTTCAATAGGTGGTAGATTTTTAACATCTTCACCTTTAATACCTTTTTCTTTCATAGATTTCTTTGCCTCTTGCATATCTTCAGGACTGAGAAATAGAATACCTATCTTCTTCGGAGTTGGCTTAGGAGGTGGTTCGGGAAGAGTCCAATCATTATCATTCCTCAATATATTATTCAATAATTCTTCAGCTTGTTCAACCGTTCGTTCCCTGAAAACACAACCAGCACAACTATCTAGATGGTCCCTACACTACTGCAGGATGCTGCTAACGTGACACTACAATTAGAAACCCTTCGATGAAACTATGTGCGATGCATTAATCGCAAATGGTGATGTAATAAAACAGTCAAAAATGATACAAAACTTTTGCGACGGCGGAGACATCGAACACGATTCAGATTATAGTTGCGTGTGCGATACATGGCATATGGTTCTCTCCAATGAACTGTTTGCGATGAAGCAGAACAACAGAAATGGTCAGCCAGATCAAGGTGTGTGCGATACACTGCATACAGTTCACTCAGATAAACTGTTTGTGATTAGAGAATGCAGCAGAAACGGTCAGCCAGATCAAGATGTGTGCGATATACGGCATACGGTTCACTCGGATGAACTGTTTTCGATCAGGCAACACAACAGAAACGGTTCAGCTTAACAAGATGTGTGTGATACGCGGCAAACAGGTCCGTAATCAGAAATGTGTGCGAAGACCGATAATAACACAAACGATTGCTGCTAATAAGCCGTGTGTGTTGTGGGCAAACGCTTGCTGGTATATAATTGTCAGCGATCGATGAAATCATCACCGACGGGTTCCCTAGTATGGTCTGTGTGCGATGTCATTGCATACACAACAACAACATATCTACTTATAACTTATAAGGGCTTGATTCCATAACCAAATTGAACATCCAATTACATAGGTGCTAGTATACACATGACCTTTGCACACACCAAAGTATGTTCCAAAATGCCTAGAAACCTCAAATAATGTATAAAAAGGCAAAACGAACCCTGAATAATTTCATATTTTAAAGATGACGCTCCTATAGTTGCATGTTGCCTCTGTAAAATAAATCAAGGCGGGAAGAGACAGTGTATGTCGTTTGGCACACATAGGTGACAAGTTCCCTCTCGGAACCATGAGGCTTCTTGAGAGAAGCTCCGGTTTGTAAGAAGTTTATACGAAAACTTGTCCGAGATTGGACTAATTTTTTTACCATAGCATGTTGGTGCCATGTCATAACACCATGCCAAGTTTCATGATTTTCAGGCGAGTTTTGGATTTACAGTAATTTTAAAACCAGGTTTCTCAATTTTTACTGTCGAGTCAGCACCGCCCTGGATAGGCTTTTTCCTCGTGGGTCCCAAATGTCAGAATCCAAATCTGTCACTACCATGCAGCTTTTCTTATTAAGAATTACAACCCATTTGGTGTGCTAGCTGAAAATAAGTTTGTGGGTGCTGGCGGGCGCTAAGAACTTGCGGGTTCTATAATGAACAAAGATCAAAGCCCAGTATGAAAGAAAAATATGGGTCAAAGCCGAGTTGAAAAGGGCAACAATATCTAACTCCAGCTTACAAAAGATACAAAAGCACGAGGATTAATTGTTCATCAGGTTTACACAAAATCCAGATTGAACAGGGCAATAACATCTAACTCAACCAAAGTTTTCGGCAATCACAATCAAATGGATCGGTCCGATCCATAAAATGAAGATCCCGGTACAAAAAATCTAATGGTCCATGATGATGACAAGTTGTTGTAAATAGAAGCCGAGCATGATCAGAAGCCCTTATGTCCACCTGAAACTTCTTTTTATGTTGTTCAACATGTACATCCGTGAGAAATTTCTTGTCGAAAAACTTAATCCTCACGGACAATAGTGCCCTCACATTCAACATGAAGAATGTGACAAAGCTAGTGTTTGCATGGTTGGATGCATATCCTTCCACCATTATTGTCTTCATACGAATGTCATGAGATCTGAGAAAATCCTTGTGCTTCCTCTGCCATCGATTGGTTAGACTTTTTTCTCGAAGTCCTAGTACCTAAATAGACATGAAGATTGAAAATAGTTAATGTCTAAAATAGAGTATGTCGAAAGAGCGACAGCTGAACGGTTAATTATAGTACATTATATGTGGGATTTCAATGTGTGTGAAATCAGCACCTTTATATACAAATTCTCCAGACATGGAAAGCATCGCAGCAAGCCAATAGTGGTGTTCAGATCAAGACACCGTATATAAATATATAAGGTCTTAACAGAATCCAGCACCCCTGATAGGCCATCCATGGACAAGCTCTTCATTCAGCATAGAACATAATATTAGCACCAAAAGTGTACTCCAAGATGATATTTAACTTATGCGCACAAATGAAAAATGCAGATTACAAAAGTGTACATGGATAATATATAGTACCTGAATAAGTGTGAAGCCAACCACGATCTTGTAACCTTTAAACGGATCAGGAATTACACCCAAGGTCTCCAGTTTAGGCGTAGAGACCACAGTTATTTGCGAAGGTTTATAACAACAATCAAGGAGCAACCTTTGAAGTGAAGGGGCATCTTCCGTGATGAGCTCCTATCCATCAAAATGAATTCCAATTCTTACAAGGTGAGGCGACTTTATTTCGAGACAAGGGATATGGATTCCGTTCCCAAAAACAAGCACCAAACGCTCCAGGGCAGGGCAACTGGAGTGGATGATGCTGCGCAGTGAGGCCTCCGACAGATCAACCAACACAAGAGCAAGTTTTTTCAGCAGTGGGAGTCAAAGCATTTGTACCAGATTGTCTGCTAGATGGCATCGGGTCAAGGTGGCGGTGTGGAGAGAGGAGGAAAGCCATCAGATGGACATCGGTGGTGAAGGCACAGATCCAGCGATTGGTGGTAACTATCGCTGTAGTAATGGTAGAACTCAAGCTGCTGGAGTTTTTTGAATTTACGGGATGTCAGCCAGGCGGCCACCGTGCAGGGTATGTCCAGCAGGTAGCATGCCGGGATGCAGATGCATTGAACGGAGCCCTGGTGGGAGGAGATGACGGCTCCGGGGAGTTCAGAATCATCATCGACAGATAGCTGACTACAGTCGAGATTAAGGGGCGCGGCGTGCCACTAAGTGCGCCACAAAGATGCGAGGACTTGTGTGCGGCAGCCATCCTTGGTGGGGAGAAGGGAGATGATCTCCCCAAGGATGGCGCCCGGGAGATTGCTGATGCGGTCCGCCGGAGGTTCTACGAGTTCCTCAGATCCAGGGGGCTGGCCGCTTCTGGCTGCGCTGTCGGGTCCAAGATCTACAACCGGCGACACCGCTGGCCAGAGCCTCATCTGTGTACATACCAATCTGGAAAAAAATGGCAGAAACATACATGTAGGACATTCAAAATCAATTCTCAAGATCTGGAAGGAAAAAAAGGCAGAAACATATATGTAGGACATTCAAAATCAATTATCAAGATCTGGCCATGAATTATTAGCACGCACACTAACCCTAGTCGGATTATGAGCAAAAATCATTTGTACAGAACAAACAATTAATCACTAACCCTATACGGATACCATTCAAACAATCAATATACTACATGCATCTAACGGATCTTAATTACTCTGATTTCATGGACTGAGAGAACATAACCATAGGATTTGTATTCCAAAACAATTAGAGAGGGGGGGAGTAACCAGAGAAAACACATGATATGTTTGCGCACAAATGGGTATAGATGACAAACCGGTTTTCCCTCGGAGTTGCAGTCATTGCCGGAGTTGCTGTGGACCTCCGGCTCCGGCTGGGGGGACAGGCACGACGGCACCGACGAAGTCAAGGTCATGCTGCTGCCCGCGCGAGACCTTGTCGGCGGCGATGGCAAACTCTATGCCCAGCTTCACGCGTTGCGCGGGTACTTCACCAGCCTCGGCGCCACTCCCTCCAATGGTGCACTTCGGCAGCATCCTCATACACTCCAGACGGTGGTGACCACTGTGGACCGGGGGTGCGGCCGCCTATTATGGCCGGCGGTTCAGGCGCGCCAATAATATGGAGAAGTGGGAGCGAGGCGGGTGGCGGTCAAAGGCTATCTCGTCTCCCGGTGAGCCTGCGCGGCGGACTTCTGGCATGCCTACTATCATTTCGCACAGCTACTCGCACGCCTCCCGGTGACACTGCGCAGCGAAAACACCTCTCGTCAATTCACACACATGCACGCACGCCTCCGGTCTGCCTGCGCGGCGGACTGCTCGCATGCGTCCCATCAACTCATGCCTGCTCGCACGGCACACGGAGCGCGTGGTAGCACGTATATTGTTTTTCTTTTTTGATGATTAATTCTGTCGCTTTATTGCTTAACCAAAGCATGGCACGTATACATTGTTGGTGTAACACACACGGTCCGAATAAATAATCCGTATGCGATATTGGTTGCCAATTATTAAGAATCTCCCGTTTGTAAGAAGATTATATCAAAACTTGTCTCAAATATGACGAAAAAATACAATATCACAGTCTACCGGTGTCCATATGACACCACGATAAGTTTCATGAATTTGAACTAAGTTTTGGATTTACTGAACTTTAAAAATCAATATTCGCAATGTTTTGAAATCTCTTGCACGGGGAAACATGCACCCAGGAACACACATATGATTTTGCAATCCATTTTGGTGCACATGTAGATCAAATTTGATTTTATCACATTAAATCCCTAGGAAATCAATCAATGTATAAAAATGATCGATTGATCTTTGTTTTTTTTTATTTTAACACGACACTTCTTTGGTCACATGCATGTTCACTGAAGAAAAAGTTTGACATGCCTCAGAGTGGCGGTGGTGGTGCGGGATGTGTGTGTCTGTGTATGTGAGGGGGGGTCCGGTAGTAAACCACGAGTCGTGAGCCTCCATATGGGATTGATCATTTTGTGAGTCGTATATGCCACATCAAAGTCGTGAATTGGTTATTTAAAACATTACACAACCCTTTCATACATACATGTTCGGGCCACATGCATGCATTAATTCGTGGTCCTCTCAGACACTCCCTCGCGCAATTATCAGCGACATGCCCATTCGTTAGCCCACAAAGGTTTTCAGTTTTCACCGACAATGAGAGGCATTTGACCAAATTAAAGGTGGATTCATCTTGGCATGTGTGTTACGATGTGGATCATGGTGAGCTTCCATATCAAAGTTCGGGCACATGCGTACACATGAGTCCCTCCCACCGGCTCGAAGTGAGGGGGCAACGTGTCGTGAACCTCCATGTAGTGTGTTTCCGGTTTGTGAAGCATGTGCCACATCAAAGTTGTGCATTGGGTATTCAAAAATCACACAACACACCTCTTTTGGGCACATGCACGCGGTGGTTGTCCTATGACACTCACTCACGTGTGACTCTCTTCGTGGGCCCACGAGGTCATCGTCGATCAGTTGAACCTACAGCGAGAGAGAGGTTAATTTGACCAACAAGGATGGTTCTTTTTTGGTTTGTGTTACGTATATGCACGGAGGAGTATGTACTACATGTCAAAGAGGGGGCAACATGTATACTATATATGCGTCATAACCTCGCTCCATGTGGGGACTTTACAGTTCCCGAGGCAGGTGCCACATCAAAGTTGTGCATTGGTATTCAAACATCACGCAATACCATGTAGGCGGTGGTTGCCCTATAGGAACTCATTCACGTGCGGCGCTTCCATCTGTGGGCACGCGAGGTTGTCCTCCATCACTTCGACCCAACGAGAGAGAGAGAGGTTAATTTGACCATCAAGGAATGATTCTTTTTGGTTTGTGCTATAGTAGGAGTATATATATACCATGCATCGAATGGGGGGGTAGCACATACCACGCATCATGTACCTCACTCTCTATGGGGACTTTTCGGTTTCCGAGGTATATAGAGGTGCCACATCAAAGTTGTGCATTGCGTTTTCAAACATCACACAAACACCTCTTTGGGCCACATGCAGACGGTGGTTGTCCTATATAGGACACTCACTCGCATGCGACATATGCTACGCTCTTGTGGGCCCGCGAGATCGTCGTCCATCACTATGACCCAACAAGAAAGAGGTATATATAGTTTGACGAACAAGGAGGATTAATTCTTTTAGGGCTGTTACGGTAGGAGTATATATATATATATAGTACGTGTCGAAGGGGGGACGAGACCAGCATATACTAGGTGTCATGAACCTCACTCCTTATGGATGTTGAGGCAGAGATGCCACATCAAAGTTGTGCATTAGGTATTCAAAACATCACAACCACACACTTGTCCATATATATGTTTGGCACACATGCAAGCGATGGTAGTTGTCCTCTCGCACTCACTCATGCGGTTATCGGCGATGCTTCCATCTGTGGGCCCGCTTGGTCCATCACTTTCACCGATAGCGAGAGAGGGTTAATTAATTTGACTTGGGAGGGGATTAATTTTTTGTTTGTCTCACGGTATAGGTCATAATTAATAGCGCATGTGTACACATGAATCCATCCCGCTGGATCGAAGTGGGGGAGGGGGGGCGAGCACACGACACGTCATGAACCTCTTGCTCTGTGTGGGGACCTACGCATGCACCACATCAATGTTGTGCATTGGGTACTCAACACATATGCATGCATCACGCACATCCATAAATATGTTTGGTACGCATGCATGCAATGGTTGTCTTTGGACACTCTCACTTGCTTGGTTATCGGCGGCAAGCCTATATATATCCGTGGGCCCGCGTGGACGTCCATCATTTCGACCGACGACGAGAAAGGTTACCAGGGTGGATTCTTCTTCTTTGGTTCGTGTTACCGTATAGTAGGTCAATCATCACAGGCCTAATTAATTAAGTTTGAGCGCATGTTATGCGTCGTGAACCCTCGCTCACTATGGGGATTTTATGGTTCCAAATCATGGTGCCACATCAAATTTGTGCATTGGGTATTCAAACACCACACACCACTTCCATATACATATGTTTGGGCCACATGCGCAGATGGGTTTTGTCTTCAGGCACTCCCTCGCGAGGTTATCAGCGACAAAAGCTAGCCCATTTTGCGGGGCCGTGTGGACGTCCATCACTTTGACCAACAACGAGCGAGAGAGGTTATACGACCAAGTTGGATTCTGCTTGGTCTGTGTTACAATACATCTTGGTGAGCTGTCCTCCCCCCGGCGTGTGTGTGTGGGGGGGTACTTCGCACTACCTACAACCTCCGTGGGGTCGGGGAAGTCCAGTTAATTTGCGAGGCACATGTGCCACATCAAAGTTGTGAATGTAATTAAATATCACACCGCACCCTTTTGATACATATAGTAGGGCCACCCACAGGTGGTTCGTATGTGGTCTCACCCATCTCGCGCCACAAAGCACACATTTGTTGGTCGGCGCACGGTCCACCTTTGTCCGGAAGTGAAAGGGGAAGTTTGGCCATGATGGACTCCTATAGGTTTTGTGTTATGGTAGGGTGAGATTTCATACCTAGCTATTTGGGGGCATGCGTTCGTAGCTAGGATTCCCTTACCGCCGACACGAAGTGGGGTTCGTAGGGGATGGCTGACTAGCAATATTGTGCGCTTTGTGCGACAGGTGCCACATCAAAGTTGTGCATGGGGTATTTGAACATCAAACCACCCTTTTCATACATATATTTGGTCCACATGTAAGTGTGTTCTTGTTCTGACCCTTTCCCGCATTATTATTTTTGCCAAATTTATAAACAGTAGACGAGTTGGATGCAGCAACCGTCTGCGATTGGGGATGCAACAGACATGGTTCGCTCAGACTACCCGTGTGCAACGCCCGTGCCCCTGTCACTCACATCAGCATAGTAGATTTGGCTCCATGAGGCTTGCCTCCCGCTCTCGGAAATATCTACTACCTCGCAATCTCGAAAATATCTACCGCCTGGAAGGTTTTTATGTTTGATAGCACACGATTAGTATGTGTGGACCGTGTGCGATGTCTGTTGCTCCCGCTCTGCTTCAATCTCTTGATTCAAATTTTCAGTAGCCCCGGCATTTTACTCCCGCCTCTGCATCCCTCGCAATCTCAAAAATATCTACTCGCCCTTGATTCAAATTTTCAGTAGCTCCGGCTTGTTACTCCCGCCTCTGCATCCCTCGCAATCCCAAAAATATCTGCTCACCCTTGATCAAAATTTTCAGTAGCCCCGGCATTTTACTCCCACCTCTGCATCCCTCGCAATCTCAAAAATATCAGCTCGCCCTTGATCACAATTTTCAGTAGCCCAGCATTTTACTCCCGCCTAGTAAAATTTTCAGTTGTCGCGGTATTTCCTCAAACACCAACTTGCCCCCCCCCTCCACACACACACACCCCAAAACCTCCGCTCACACAGACACAAACCACCCCTCCCTCGCTTGAAACAATTGGTAGGTCGCCACCATTGCCGCCACCGCCGCCTCCATCGTAAACCTCTTCCTGTGTGCCGGGGAGCTCGAGGAGCCAATGGCTAAAAAGAGGTTTATCACGGCCTCTTCGCCCGATGTCGGCGAGGTGGCCGCCAAGGTGTCCCCGTCGTCCTCCGCGGGCTCTTTATAGAGCCGCCGTCGCCGGTCGCCCAATCCACCCGCCGTCACGCCCCTATGCCGGTTCGAGGACTTCCTCGTCCTTCCTCGGGCCCGGCTGCCGATGAGGTCCTACCTCGGGGTCCGGGAGCAGCGGTGGGGGATGTGGGTCGCCGAGATTACGGATTGGGAGACCCACACCCGCCGATAGCTCGGTAGCTTCCACACGACCGAGCTCGCAGCCAGGGAGTACGACCGCTGGCAGGTCCGCTACCACGGTGCGGCGGCTAGGCTCAATTTCCCCTTCGGCACACATTCGGTCGACCTCGTCCCATTGGAGCCAGGGGTGGTGAGCTCGGCTATGGCGCGAGGCGAGGGAGCGCCTAAAGGCCGAGGACGCCGACGAGGCCTACAAGCAAGAGCTCCGTCGGTAGCTCCCGGAGCTCGTGGAGGCGGAGTGGATGCTCTTTGCCGGCGTGGAGGGCGGCGAGGTTATCGTGCTCTCCTCCGATGACGAGGTTGAAGGCGGTGATGATGGCGGCGCGGAGGGCGTCGAGGTGGGCGGCGAGGACGAGGAAATCAACGTCGACGAGTGGAGGAGTGTCTTCCCCAACGACCCCGACGACGGCACCGGCCTGGACCCAGCTTGCAGCACACCGTACCTGACGAGGAAGGATTAGCTCGACCTCCACTTCGACCGAACGTAGTTTAGTTTAGTTTAAATTTATGTTTTATGTTCGGTTATGCAAAACTATATATGTTTATGTTTGAATGCATGCTACTTTCGGTTGAACCTGCTTTAAACTTGATCAAATTGAAGTTTACAACGTTAAGTTTAGGGGATCGACTAGAAATGGCCACAAATTGCTGGAGTATATATATACTCACTAAGGGTTTTACTCCGTTAACTTTTAGGGGATCGGCTAGAGATGGTGATACGTCTCCAACGTATCTATAATTTTTGATTGTTCCATGCTATTATATTATCTGTTTTGGATGTTTTTTATGCATTAATATGCTATTTTATATTATTTTTGGGACTAATTTATTAACCTAGAGCCCGGTGCCAGTTTCTATTTTTTTCCTTGTTTTTGAGTTTTACAGAAAAGGAATATCAAACAGAGTCCAAACGGAATAAAACTTTCGCGATGATTTTTCTTGGACCAGAAGACACCCAGCAAAGTTGGAGAGGGGGCCAGAAGAGTCCTGAGGGCTCCACAAGCCCTCAGGGCGCGCCCTCCTGGCTTTTGGGCCCCACGGGACTCCTCCAACCCTAATTATTTTGCTATAAATTCCCAAATATTCCCAAACGACCAGAAGCGTCCACCAAAATACTTTTTTGCCGCCGTAACCTTCCGTACCTGTGAGATCCCTTCTTGGGGCCTTTTCCGGCACCTTGCCGGAGGGGGATTCGATCACGGAGGGCTTCTACATCAACTCTATTGCCCTTCCGATGAAGCGTGGGTAGTTTACCACAGACCTACGGGTCCATAGCTAGTAGCTAGATGGCTTCTTCTCTCTCTTTGATCTTCAATACAATGTTCTCCTCGATGTTCTTGGAGATCTATCCGATGTAATATTCTTTTGCGGTGTGTTTGTCGAGATCCGATGAATTGTGGATTTATGATCAGATTATCTATGAATATTATTTGAATCTTCTCTGAATTCTTATATGCATGATTTGATATCTTTATATTTCTCTTCGAATTATCGGTTTGGTTTGGCCAACTAGATTGGTTCTGCTTGCAATGGGAGAGGTGCTTAGTTTTGGGTTCAATCTTGTGGTGTCCTCACCCAGTGACAAAGTAGGGGTAGCGAGGCACGTATTGTATTGTTGCCATCAAGGGTAAAAATATGGGGTTTTCATCATATTGCTTCAGTTTATCCCTCTACATCATGTCATCTTACTTAAGGCATTACTCCGTTCTTATGAACTTAATACTCTAGATGCATGCTGGATAGCGGTCGATGTGTGGAGTAATAGTAGTAGATGCAGGCAGGAGTCGGTCTACTTGACACGGACGTGATGCCTATATTCATAATCATTGTCTTAGATATTGTCATAACTTTGCGCTTTTCTATCAATTGCTCGACAGTAATTTGTTCACCCACCGTATGCTTTCTTTCAAGAGAGAAGCCTCTAGTGAAACCTATGGCCCCGGGGTCTATTTTCCATCATATATTTTCAGATCTATAAATCAAAAAATCCGAAAATACCTTGCTGCACTTTATTTCTTTTTACTTTGTTTTATGTTTTAGTAATCTTTTATATCTATCTCTATCAGATCTCATCCTTGCAAGTGACCGTGAAGGGGTTGACAACCCCTTTATTGCGTTGGGTGCAAGTGTTTGATTGTTTGTGCAGGTGCATAGATTGGAGACTTGCGTGTACCTCCTACTGGATTGATACCTTGGTTCTCAAACTGAGGGAAATACTAATCTCTACTTTGCTGCATCACCCTTTTCTCTTCAAGGGAAAAACCAACGCAAGCACAAGAAGTAGCAGGAAGAATTTCTGGCGCCGTTGCCGGGGAGGTTCTACATCAAGCCTACCAAGTACCCACCATAAACTCTCATCTCTTGCATTATATTATTTGCCATTTGCTTCTCGTTTTCCTCTCCCCCACTTCTAAAACGTTTTCAGAAAAACACAAAAAGATTTGCCTTTTTATTCGCCCTTCTTCCGTTCGTATTTTCGTTTGATTTTTGGTTGCTCGTGTGCTAGATCGCTTGTTTCGCTTTCATGGCTAGTCCTTCTACCGTCGTTAGTACCCCTGAAAGTGAGGTTCTCAATTTTAAACAAAGGGAGGGAGAAAATTTAAAAGATGCTTGGTATAGAACTTGCAATGCTCAAAATAGATCTACTCGTAAGCAATCTACTACCGTTCTCCTCCGTAATTTTTATGTGGGTGTTACTACTTGGTATAGATATGTACTAGATACCATTACTAGAGGTAATTTCTTGGGGATCCATACTTTGGATGCTTATAATGCTATGATAGATTTGGTAGGCTCACCACCACTCATTGTTAATGAAACAGTTTTACCTTTGGAACATGTGATGCAAAGGCTTGATATTATTGAGAATATAATTGCTATTGTAGAGCTTATTGAAAACTTGGATAAGAAGATTCATAATCAAATTACTCAATATGGATCGAAGGTAGGAATCACTTTGAAGAATCTAAAGGAAAAAGAACCCATGGTTAATGAAAAGAAAGACAAAGATTCTACTAGAATTGGCAAGCTAGAAGATATTACTACCAACTTGGGTTCCGCTTTTGCCTCTGTTAAAAATACTCCAAATTTCCCCCCTACTAAAACTACCAAATTTATTTATGTTCCTAAAAATAAGGGTGAATCTTCCAGTAAAGGAGATCTTAAGATGATAAGTGTTCACCCTAACTTTATTAATATTATTAAGGAACCGATTGCTACAAGTGAATTTCTTGATTTCTTGCCTACGAGTGTGATTATTAATGAAACCAAAGAAACTCCTAGGGGTTATAAATGTGCAATTTAAGAATTACATACCAAAGATGACAATACCTAGATCTATGTTTTATGCCTAGCTAGGGGCGTTAAACAATAGCGCTTGTTGGGAGGCAACCCAATTTTATTTTTATGTTTTTTGTTTTTGGTTCTCTTTTTCAATAAATACACATTATTACCTCTGTAGTAATTGTGTTTTGGTGTTTTAATTAGTGTTTGAGCCAAGTAAGACCTTTGGGATGGCTTACGGTGATAGTTGATTTGATCTTGCTGAAAAACAGAAACTTTTGCGCTCAGTAAAACAATTTTAACAAATCACAGAAGCGTGCTTTTGATCTGAATTGTTTACAAAAGATTGATATACAAATTACACAGGTTGTCCTAATTTTTCAGAATTTTTGGAGTTACAGAAGTATACGAAGATTACAGATTGCTACAGACTGTTCTGTTTTTAACAGATTCTGTTTTCTATGTGTTGTTTGCTTTTTTTAATGAATCTATGGATAGTATTGGGGGGTATGAACCAAGGAAAAGTGGGAATACAGTAGATATTACATCAATATAAATAAAGAATGAGTTCACAACAGTACCAAAAAGTGGTGATTTATTTTCTTATACTAACAGATCTCATGAGTTTTCTGTTGAGTTTTGTGTTGTGAAGTTTTCAAGTTTTGGGTAGAGATTTGATGGACTATGGAATAAGGAGTGGCAAGAGACTAAGCTTAGGGATGCCCAAGGCACCACAAGGTAATATTCAAGGACAACCATGTAGGAGATATGCCCTAGAGGCAATAATAAATGTTATTGATTATCTCCCTGTTCATAATTAGGTTTATGTTCCATGCTATAACTGCTATGGTTCTCGAGTCTGCAAATAAAACGAGGCTCGGAGGAAGACTCATATGCACGTGTGGAATAATAAACGGTAATATGTATTCCTAGTCTGGCCTCTAAGACTAGCTCAAGTATTGCATGATGGTTCTGTTTTCCTGATCATGGGCATGTCTATGCCAGCAATTTTGAGGGCACAGTGTTAGAAGAACATTTGTGTTGAATCGACCCAAATTGATGTTATGCTATGAGTTACATTCGTCACATATTAATGGTTAATAACACAGAGATGGTTAATGTTTGCAAAATTCCTTAGACCATGAGAGTGTCGAGTTTCTTCATACTTGCTTCATGAACTTTGGGGTTTGTTAAACGTCATCCGTAAATGGGTGGCTATTACGGCGGCTTACGGGTTCATGGAAAAGTGTGTCAAGTAACTTGATAGCTCGAGATTGGGATTTGCTCCTCCGATGATGGAGAGATATCTCTGGGCCCTCTCGGTGTTACGGTATCCATCATCGTCTGGCCAGACACTTTGTGATTTGATCACAGGGATGCCGGAACACGGTGACGAGAAAAGAGAACAATACCGGTAACGAGGTAACTGGCATAGTGGACAAGTTGTTGATCCACGGAAATGCCTACATGTCTAACCTCGGGTATTTGTAACATATCGTGAAGCAACAGGAATAGCACACGGCAACTGGAGGTTCACTCGAATATTCATTCGTGTGGGTATAGGGGTCAATATGGGTGTCCACGGCTCCGATGTTGATCATTGATCGGAAGGTGTTCCGTGTCATGTCTATACTTCACCGAACCTATAGGGTCACACGCTTAAGGGTCATCTATCTGCTGAATACTAGACAGGGAGTCTGAGAGAAAATCACCGAAAAGTTTCGGAGACAACGGAAGAGTTCCGGAGAGAGAACACTGAAAAAGTTTCGGTAAAACCGAAAAGTTGTTTCGGATAAAACCATTGATCCAAAAAGGTTTTGGCAAGCACCGGGAATGTTTTGGAGGTTGCCAGATTGGTCTGGTAATTTCTGGAATTTTTCTGGAGAAAAAACCGAAAAAAAAGTTTCGGAGCTGCCGGAGTTGTTTACCGGGTAAACAAAGATGGTTTTAAATTAAACCACCATACTGGAAATGTTCCAGAGCACGTCCAGATAATTTTAGAGGGTGCCGGAAATGTTCTGGGACCTTCTGGAATTTTTTAGAAATAATAGTCGCGGAAAACATCTTGTCCCAGCGTGAGGGGACAAGATCCCACGGATCGTGGGGGCTGTTTTTGGGGGGGCCCCCTTTGGGAGCAGCCCCCTTGTGGCTGGACAAAATGTTGGGGGGGGGGCCTCCATGGTGGGGGGCAGCCCCCACAAATGGTGGAGAGTGTTGGGAGGAAGGTGGGGCCCCATGGGGGAACACCATGGACAAGGGAACATGTTTTTCCCTTGTTTGGTGGGAACATGTTCTCCTTGTTTTGTGGGAACATGTTTTCCCCATGTTTAGTGGGCTGAATTTTCAGCCCCCTCCACCCCTTCCACCACTATATAAGGAGGAGGAGAGGTGCTCTCCAACTCCACTCCAACTCTCTCACACAAGCCATGCATGATCTGGCATTCTCTCTCCCTCCCACGAAATAGTTTCGTAGTGCCGAAAGGCTGTCTGGGTTCCGGTGGGAACTAGTTCTGGACGGCGAAGCCCTGCCGGATAGATGGCACCGTATGTGTGCAACCCCGTAGAGAGGTCGTAGTTTCGTCCTTTTGCCCGAGGGGCTGTTCGAGTGTCCTCCCGAAGGGCTGTCCGAGTGACGGTCCGAGTTCTGTGAGTCCTCCCGAAGAGCTGTCCACGACACCGTCCGGGGGACTGTCCGACCGCCTCCCGAAGGGCTGTCCGAGTGGCTAATGAGGGAGTACATCCTCGCGGTTGGGAGGTTGTAAATCCTAGCTGCGGGGATCTGCACCGACGATCGTCATCGACTCTACTTCCGCTGCGCTACGAGTCGGTAACGAAAATGATCAAACCTTGTATGCAGTCTCCATAGTGGTCCTGGGCTGGTGCGTAGGTCGGAAAATTTTTGTTTTCTACTGCGTTCCCCAACAGTGGCATCAAGAGCCGTGCTATGCGTAGATGCAGGTTGCGATCTAGAATACATAGTGATGTATGGGTGTTGCACAATATAATTAGGTAGTAGATGAGTTCTATTACTGAAAATTATTTGTGCGGGTAGCAGATGAAATCTGTTACCCGATATTCTTGTTGCTTCCCTGGAATTTGCATATTTCTGATCTTGATAACAGCATGGTGGAGTTTCAAAGTTCTGGCAATCCGCGATCCTGATTGATCAACGAAGTGCTAACAGTTCATTGAATTCCACCGTAGTTAAAAGGAAAGATGAAATTTCGCAGACAAAAGGGCAATGCAGATATGATCTGCACGGGGGTCATGTGTATGACGAAGTTTAGTATGGGGCTCGAGATTTTATTATCTCGGTTTTCATACACCCTGGAAAGTTAATCTAGCGACTTGAATTATCATACTTGATGATGGACGTTGGTAGCTTCGGTTTGTTTCAAAACCTTAGAAGCCACGAAAAACTAGTTTTTTTTGCATGAACCAATTAGAGGCGTCTAACTTGGTTTTGCAGGAGGGTTTACATGTGCATGTGATGTGGTATAGCGGTGCTCATAATAATTTGATTATGTATGAGATGACTATATAATGTAAATTGATTAACATGACCTGCGTGTCATGATTCGGCATGATGGCTGGAGCCATATGATTGCACTTTAAATGACCTGTGTGTCAACCTTGTGTAATGCATTATTTTATTTGCTATAGAGATAGCAATATTATCTGCTGCATCGACAAGGTGGTGGCAATCTTCGCGAAGGTGATCACCGACGTGAATGCCGAAGACGAAGGAATACAAGACTTCTCCGTCAGAAAGGGCTATACCATATCATGCTATTATGAATTGCCTGAGATATTTATCCCTTATGTTGCACCCTTCTTGATTGCGCGGTAGTCGCCTTTATTAGGGTGATCTCTCACAAAAATATCAAGTAGTTAATGTTCTCCCAAGTGTAGCACCGTCACGGCACCTAACTTTTCGGGGTATCACATGCTAACATGGGTACGAACGATTAGGGATGTGTGAGGCGGGTGAGTTGAGACCTCGCAGCGAGATCACTTGGTTGTCTTGACGTTCAGGCATGAAAGTCATGAGCTCGGAACACACGCATCGAAAGATGAACAAGAGTCACATAGAGATGTGATTGGCAAGTTTGCCTACCGATTGAGATTTTCGTCATCAGTGATGCTACCATCAATGGCGTTGAATTGAAATGCGGATCTTGAATCACTCACAATCAATTATGAGAGATATTGATTTGAGTGGGAGCGCACTGTAGAATTAATTCTTTTAATTCTCAGTGCAATTAATTTTGAACACTGTCTAAGTATGATTTGCATAATAGTTGTAGAATAATGGCTCGCATTTCCACCTTCCCTATTAAAATTGAATAGCTGTTAAATATCTGGTTAAAACTTTACGGTTGGTAACGTAATGTGAGGATTGTCCTCAAGAGTGCCGAGAAGGACTTTGTCCTATTGCATACTTTCGGTATTCTCTCGCTTATGCTATGGATCATGTGACTCTCGTCCGTTGATCCAAAAGCTAGAATTCCATTTCAGTCAAGCGCAATATGTTTGTTTCCATGAGACCCAAACTTCGAAAGTTTGGATAGTTATGTGATATTCATGGAATCTGAAAATTATTTTCAGAGACAGACAAAGGCTAAAAGATATGAGATATCCAAAGCAATGTTTGTTTGCAAACTATTAGTAAAGGAGTTTACTATGCATTAGACTGATAAGAGAGGGATCCAGAAGAACGCCTGTCATATGATGAAAGGTGAATAAAACAACAACTTAAAGAGAAAGGAAGTGTCCGAAGGGTGTCAGTGAAACTTTCACGCCTAGGAAGTCCAGGGCTGATGCCACTCTTAAGTTGTGTGCTTCTTTTGAGAGTAGGAGAAATACTAAAAGTTAAACTGTTAGAAGTATAAAGGCAATGAGAAAGAAGACTGGAATATCCAGCTCATGTATGAATGTCATACAAGTTTTTGATGTATAGAAGGCTGGTCAAAGATATAGTTCTTGGGAATTATGATTAAATTGTTAATCACTGATTCTTGGGTATTGTGAGTTAATCACAAAGATACCCGCTCGATTGCATTCTGTTGCAACTCGATGTAAGAACTACTATGGCCTGAAAGACTAGACAGGAATGAGGTTTAGGTATACACAGGGAACATAGTAAATGTTACTGTACCTTCCATCGGTGTATTACCGTCTGTGTTTATTTTCCTAATTCAATTAGAGTTTTACACACTCTAGCCCATTGCATAAGTTATCTTGCAAGAAGGTTGTTCATAAGAGAACTTTTGATGTTCGGTGTTATGAATAACATAAGGGCCATACTTTCATTATGAATGAGATGTATGTTATGAATATTGATAATAATACATTACCTCAGTATTAACTTTTATAATTCATTTTAGAGTTTTACACACTCTAGCCCATTGCACAATGTTTGTTGCAAAAGGGTTGTTCATAGAAGAACAATTGCTGTTCAGTATTATGAATAACATGAGGGCCATACTTCCATCATCGATGGGACGTATGTTATGAATATTGATGGTAATATGATACATCCATAACACTGACGCTAAATGTCATAAGACTAAAAGAATACCACACAAGTGTGGCACTGCATTTGGTCACATTGGAGAAACCCGCATGGAAAATTCCATTATGATGGATTTTGAAGTCGTTTGATTTTGAATCACCTGACACTTGCAACTTTCCTCCGAAAAGTGAAGTGACTGAAATACCGTTCACAGGCCATAAGGAACGAGCAAAGAACTTATTGGTGATCATACATTTTGATGTATGTAGTCCGATAAATGTTGCTGCAAGTAGTGGATTTATCTATCTTCAGAAATGACTCAAGTAGATATATGGATATTTACTTGATGAGACGTAAGTCTGGATCTTTTGAAATCATTTGAAAGGTTTTCAAAATGAAGTAGAAGTTATTGTAACAAGAAAATTATGTTTCTACAATTCGATTGCAGAAAGAAATATTTGAGTTACAAGTTTAGCGAATGTCTGATGCGTTGTGAAAGGGGTTTCATAACTTGCACCTCCCGGAACACCACTGCAAGTGGAAAGTCCGTGAAGATGTAATCGAACCATTTATGACATGGTAAGATCAAAGATGACATAAATAAATTTGCCATTATCCCTTTTAAAAGGTGATGCTTTAGAGACTGCGGCTTTTACACTGAAAAGAGCTCCATCAGGTCTGTTGAAATGACACCATGGTATGGTACGCCCAACCATGTTATATCTTTTCTTAACATTTGGAATATGGGGCTTGTGTAAAAGGTTACAAACCTATTCCAAATCAGACAAGTGCTACTTTGTAGGTTATCCCAAGTCATTGGGTATTTCCCCACCACTATACCGAGGCAAAAGTTTTTGCCAAAAAACGGTATGCTTTTTGAAGAAAATGGTTCTTTGAAAAAGGTGAGTGGGAGAATAGTGCAACTCGACGAGATAAACAGTATCTTCGCCATCAGATCAAAGGAAAGAGACCTTGGAAGTAATTCTGGAGTTTCCTACTGCGACTGATACGGAAGTCTCTACAATAAAATGTATGGACTTCGGTCGAACTTGCAGCTGAACCACGTAGGCAAGGCTCGTGCAAACCTCTCAGGTGCGCAAACGAGATATTGTTGTTAGACAATAGTATACCTACGATACACAAGGAAGCGTTGATGGGCCCTAACTCCGGAATTGGCTAAATGCCAATACAATCCGAGATAGATTCCATATAAGTGATTCAAGATTAAAACCTTGATACACCTTTCGGAAGACTTAGAGTCTGACGAATATTTATGGAACTATAACTGATATGAATAAAAATGTTTTATCCATAAAGCTCGACTTGTTGCAATATACAAGTTCAAGGAGTTGACTACGATGAGGTTGCTTCATCGTAGCGATGCTTAAATTCGGTTCGGGTTGAACTAGCAATTAATACATATTTCATATCATGAGATATAAAACAATGGATGACAAAAGGATTTCCATCTGATGGAAATGAAACCAAGGACCTGCATGTGTTACAGTCCAAGGTATTTTGTCAATCCAGAGGATGCTAGAAAGGGTGCAAACTTCAGAGTTCCAGCGATGGACAGAAGAGAGCAAAGTGGAGTTGGAATCTTTGTGTTTTGATGAAATGGTCAAAGGAGTTTTGACTTCATCAATGGATAACGAAGTTGTTGCGAATATAGATACCAAAGTGATCAAAAGTATTGATCAAGGGACAACAGTGAAAAAGGGTCATTGAGTACTATAGTAGCACTGATGACAAGTTTTCTCGCAAGTAGAGATCATGAAGAGTTCGTTGTAAAAGGTTACATCGATACAGTCTTCATCATTTCTCCATGCGATTTTCGATTTAAATTGACGGTTTTGTGTAACACACAATATGGTGGCACAGTTAGTTGGAATTTGTTCAAACAAGTTACTGTGGCGAATTCTATAACAGAGGCAAAGTATGTTGCCGCTTTTAAAGCGACAAAGAAGATGTTGAATCATATAGTTCGTTCATGAACTTAGTATGGTTCCAAGATGGCTTTTGTCAATGGGACACTACTGCAAGTAGTTGCTCCATAACTCAGTCTGAGGAATCCAGGTTCGACCTGATATTCGCATACATATCAAGCCAAGTCCACACAAAATATGACTTTTGTGAAAGCGTGAAAACGCGAGGATATGCAAAGATACACACGGAGCTGAAGTCGTCAGATCCGTTGAACATTCAGGCTATACCACAAGCGAAGCATATTTACACCGGTGTGCCACAGGTGTAAAGTGCATTAGCATTAACTAGATTATTGACTCTAGTGCAAGTGGGAGTCTGTAGGAGATATGCCCTAGAGGCAATAATAAATGTTATTGATTATCTCCCTGTTCATAATTAGGTTTATGTTCCATGCTATAACTGCTATGGTTCTCGAGTCTGCAAATAAAACGAGGCTCGGAGGAAGACTCATATGCACGTGTGGAATAATAAACGGTAATATGTATTCCTAGTCTGGCCTCTAAGACTAGCTCAAGTATTGCATGATGGTTCTGTTTTCCTGATCATGGGCATGTCTATGCCAGCAATTTTGAGGGCACAGTGTTAGAAGAACATTTGTGTTGAATCGACCCAAATTGATGTTATGCTATGAGTTACATTCGTCACATATTAATGGTTAATAACACAGAGATGGTTAATGTTTGCAAAATTCCTTAGACCATGAGAGTGTCAAGTTTCTTCATACTTGCTTCATGAACTTTGGGGTTTGTTAAACGTCATCCGTAAATGGGTGGCTATTACGGCGGCTTACGGGTTCATGGAAAAGTGTGTCAAGTAACTTGATAGCTCGAGATTGGGATTTGCTCCTCCGACGATGGAGAGATATCTCTGGGCCCTCTCGGTGTTACGGTATCCATCATCGTCTGGCCAGACACTTTGTGATTTGATCACAGGGATGCCGGAACACGGTAACGAGAAAAGAGAACAATACCGGTAACGAGGTAACTGGCATAGTGGACAAGTTGTTGATCCACGGAAATGCCTACATGTCTAACCTCGGGTATTTGTAACATATCGTGAAGCAACAGGAATAGCACACGGCAACTGGAGGTTCACTCGAATATTCATTCGTGTGGGTATAGGGGTCAATATGGGTGTCCACGGCTCCAATGTTGATCATTGATCGGAAGGTGTTCCGTGTCATGTCTATACTTCACCGAACCTATAGGGTCACACGCTTAAGGGTCATCTATCTGCTGAATACTAGACAGGGAGTCTGAGAGAAAATCACCGAAAAGTTTCGGAGACAACGGAAGAGTTCCGGAGAGAGAACACTGAAAAAGTTTCGGTAAAACCGAAAAGTTGTTTCGAATAAAACCATTGATCCAAAAAGGTTTCGGCAAGCACCGGGAATGTTTTGGAGGTTGCCAGATTGGTCTGGTAATTTCTGGAATTTTTCTGGAGAAAAAACCGAAAAAAAAGTTTCGGAGCTGCCGGAGTTGTTTACCGGGTAAACAAAGATGGTTTTAAATTAAACCACCATACTGGAAATGTTCCAGAGCGTGTCCAGATAATTTTAGAGGGTGTCGGAAATGTTCTGGGACCTTTCGGAATTTTCAGAAGTAATAGTCGCGGAAAACATCTTGTCCCAGCGTGAGGGGACAAGATCCCACGATACGTGGGGGCTGTTTTGGGGGCGCTCCCCTTGAGGGGGCAGCCCCTTGTGGCTGGACAAAGATGTTGGGGGGGCCCCCCATGGTGGGGGGCAGCCCCCACAAATGGTGGAGAGTGTTGGGAGAAAGGTGGGGCCCCATGGGGGAACACCATGGACAAGGGAACATGTTTTTCCCTTGTTTGGTGGGAACATGTTCTCCTTGTTTTGTGGGAACATGTTTTCCCCATGTTTAGTGGGCTGAAATTTCAGCCCCCTCCACCCCTTCCACCACTATATAAGGAGGAGGAGAGGTGCTCTCCAACTCCTCTCCAACTCTCTCACACAAGCCATGCATGATCTGGCATTCTCTCTCCCTCCCACGAAATAGTTTCGTAGTGCCGAAAGGCTGTCTGGGTTCCGGTGGGAACTAGTTCTGGACGGCGAAGCCCTGCCGGATAGATGGCACCGTATGTGTGCAACCCCGTAGAGAGGTCGTAGTTTCGTCCTTTTGCCCGAGGGGCTGTTCGAGTGTCCTCCCGAAGGGCTGTCCGAGTGACGGTCCGAGTTCTGTGAGTCCTCCCGAAGGGCTGTCCACGACACCGTCCGGGGGACTGTCCGACCGCCTCCCGGAGGGCTGTCCGAGTGGCGGATGAGGGAGTACATCCTCGCGGTTGGGAGGTTGTAAATCCTAGCTGCGGGGATCTGCACCGACGATCGTCATCGACTCTACTTCCGCTGCGCTACGAGTCGGTAACGAAAATGATCAAACCTTGTATGCAGTCTCCATAGTGGTCCTGGGCTGGTGCGTAGGTCGGAAAATTTTTGTTTTCTACTGCGTTCCCCAACAAACCAAGCATCTAAGCTTGGGGATGCCCCGGATGGCATCCCCTCCTTCGTCTTCAATCCATCGGTAAATTTACTTGAGGCTATATTTTTATTCACCACATGATATGTGTTTTGCTTGGAGCGTCTTGTATGATATGAGTCTTTGCTTTTTAGTTTTCCACAATCATCCTTGCTGTACACACCTTTTGAGAGGGACACGCATGAATCATGATTTATTAGAATACTCTTTGTGCTTCACTTATATCTTTTGAGCTAGGCAATTTGCTCTAGTGCTTCACTTATATCTTTTTAGAGCACGGCGGTGGCTATATTTTATAGAAATTTTTGAACTCTCATGATTCACTTATATTATTTTGAGAGTCTCTAAACAGCATGGTAATTTGCTTAGGTTATGAATTTAGTCCTAATATGATGGGCATCCAAGAGGGATATAATAAAAACTTTCATATAAAGAGTGTTGAATACTATGAGAAGTTTGATTCCTTACATTTGTTTTGAGATATAAAGATGGTGATATTAGATTCATGCTGGTGAGTAATTGTGGATTGGTAGAAATACTTGTGTTAAAGTTTGTGATTCCCGTAGCATGCACGTATGGTGAACCGTTATGTGATGAAGTCGGAGCATGTTTTATTTATTGATTGTCTTCCTTATGAGTGGCGGTCGGGGACGAGCGATGGTATTTTCCTACCAATCTATCCCCCTAGGAGCATGCGTGTAATACTTTGTTTTGATAGCAAATAAATTTTTGCAATAAGTATGTGAGTTCTTTATACCTAATGTTGAGTCCATGGATTATATGCACTCTCACCCTTCCACCATTGCTAGCCTCTCTAGTACCGCGCAATTCTCGCCGGTGCATTAAACCCACAATATACTTTCCTCAAAACAGCCACCATACCTACCTATTATGGCATTTCCATAGCCATTCCGAGATATATTGCCATGCAACTTCCACCGTCCCGTTTATTATGACACACTTCATCATTGGCATATTGCTTTGCATGATCATGTAGTTGGCATAGTATTTGTGGCAAGGCCACTATTCATATTTTTTATACATGTCACTCTTGATCATTGCACATCCCGGTACACTGCCGGAGGCATTCATATAGAATCATATTTTGTTCTAGAATCGAGTTGTAATTCTTGAGTTGTAAGTAAATAAAAGTGTGATGATCATCATTATTAGAGCATTGTCCCATGTGAGGAAAGGATGATGGAAGCTATGATTCCCTCACAAGTTGATATGAGTCTCCGGACTTCACAAAAAATAAAAGAGGCCAAAAGAAGCCCAAACAAAACAAAAAATGAGAGAAAAGAGAGAAGGGGCAATGCTACTATCCTTTTACCACACTTGTGCTTCAAAGTAGCACCATGATCTTCATGATAGAGAGTCTCCTATGTTGTCACTTTCATGTACTAGTGGGAATTTTTCATTATAGAACTTAGCTTGTATATTCCAATGATGGGCTTCCTCAAATTGCCCTAGGTCTTCGTGAGCAAGCGAGTTGGATGCACACCCACTTAGTTTCTTTTTGAGCTTTCATATACTTATAGCTCTAGTGCATCCGTTGCATGGCAATCCCTACTTACTCACATTGATATCTATTGATGGGCATCGCCAAAGCCCGTCTATACGCCTAGTTGATGTGAGACTTTCTCCTTCTTTTTGTCTTCTCCACAACCACCATATTCTATTCCACCTATGGTGCTATATCCATGGCTCACGCTCATGTATTGCGTGAAAGTTGAAAAAGTTTGAGAACATCAAAAATATGAAACAATTGCTTGGCTTGTCATCGGGGTTGTGCATGATTTAATACTTTGTGTGATGAAGATGGAGCATAGCCAGACTATATGATTTTGTAGGGATAACTTTCTTTGGCCATGTTATTTTGAGAAGACACGATTGTTTTATTAGTATGCTTGAAGTATTATTGTTTTTATGTCAATATTAATTTTTTTTTAATCTTATGGATCTGAATATTCATGCCACAATAAAGAAAATTACATGGATAATTATGTTAGGTAGCATTCCACATCAAAAATTCTGTTTTTATCATTTACCTACTCGAGGATGAGTAGGAATTAAGCTTGGGGATGCTTGATACGTCTCCAACGTATCTATAATTTTTTATTGTTCCATGCTATTATATTATCTGTTTTGGATGTTTTATATGCATTAATATGCTATTTTATATTATTTTTGGGACTAACTTATTAACCTAGAGCCCAGTGCCAGTTTCTGTTTTTAACTTGTTTTTGAGTTTTACAGAAAAGGAATATCAAACGGAGTCCAAACGGAATAAAACTTTCGCGATGATTTTTCTTGGACCAGAAGACACCCAGCAAACTTCGAGAGGGGGCCAGAAGAGTCCTGAGGGCTCCACAAGCCCTCAGGGCGCGCCCTAGGGGGGCGCACCCCCTGGCTTGTGGGCCCCACGGGACTCATCCAACCCTAATTCTTTCTCTATAAATTCCCAAATATTCCCAAATGATCAGAAGCGTCCACCAAAATACTTTTTCGTCGCCATAACCTTCTGTACCCGTGAGATCCCATCTTGGGGCCTTTTCCGGCACCCTGTCGGAGGGGGATTCGATCACGGAGGGCTTCTACATCAACTCTATTGCCCTTTCGATGAAGCGTGAGTAGTTTACCACAGACCTACGGGTCCATAGCTAGTAGCTAGATGGCTTCTTCTCTCTCTTTGATCTTCAATACGATGTTCTTGGATATCTATCCGATAATATTCTTTTGCGGTGTGTTTGTCGAGATCCGATGAATTGTGGATTTATGATCAGATTATCTATGAATATTATTTGAATCTTCTCTGAATTCTTATATGCATGATTTGATATCTTTGTATTTCTCTTCGAATTATCGGTTTGGTTTGGCCAACTAGATTGGTTCTTCTTGCAATGGGAGAGGTACTTAGTTTTGTGTTCAATCTTGCGGTGTCCTCACCCAGTGACAAAGTAGGGGTAGCGACGCACGTATTGTATTGTTGCCATCAAGGGTAAAAAGATGGGGTTTTCATCATATTGCTTGAGTTTATCCCTCTACATCATGTCATCTTACTTAAGACATTATTCCGTTCTTATGAACTTAATACTCTAGATGCATGTTGGATAGCGGCCGATGTGTGGAGTAATAGTAGTAGATGCAGGCAGGAGTCGGTCTACTTGACACGGACGTGGTGCCTATATTCATAATCATTGCCTTAGATATCGTCATAACTTTGCGCTTTTCTATCAATTGCTCGACAGTAATTTGTTCACCCACCGTATGCTTTCTTTCAAGAGAGAAGCCTCTAGTGAAACCTATGCCCCCCGGGTCTATTTTCCATCATATATTTTCAGATCTATAAACCAAAAAAACCCCAAAAATACCTTGCTACACTTTATTTGTTTTTACTTTGTTTTACGTTTTAGTAATCTTTTATATCTATCTTTATCAGATCTCATCCTTGCAAGTGACCATGAAGGGATTGACAACCCCTTTATCGCGTTGGGTGCAAGTGTTTGATTGTTTGTGCAGATGCATAGATGGGAGACTTGCGTGTACCTCATACTGGATTGATACCTTGGTTCTCAAACTGAGGGAGATACTTATCTCTACTTTGCTGCATCATCCTTTCCTCTTGAAGGGAAAAACCAACGCAAACTCAAGAAGTAGCAGATGGCCTTATGCCTTGTTTATTTCAGTTATTCACAATGTGATGCTCTATATGTGCAACTATTTGCCGGGCAATTCAATTTCATCAATAACAGTTTCAACAATACCACTATGAATTATGATATTTGGTTGCTATTAAGGATGTTGCAGTTAACACGCCTTTCCAGTTTTTTAACAATAACTAGTGTACTTTAGACCTGCACAATACCAGTTTGAATGACTATCTTTGCTTGTTTCTACATGTTATGCCTGTTGGAGTTAACACACCTTTCCACTTCTTATTTTGCTTAACTAGCGTGCTTAAAACTGCACACTGAAGCTATCATTTGGAGATTATGTTGTCTACCATGGATATATTTGGTTGATGTTTAGCATGTTGTGCTTAACATGCCTTTAGATGTACTCACACAGGACAATATTGGGAACATCTGTTGTTTTCCATCGTGGTTAGTTTCGTCGCATTGCTTATATATACTAACTATTTAGGATATCGGTAGCTAGTACCGTATAGCCCGGGGTCTGATAAGGGATTAATCGTCAAATCGGACATTTCACTGGATATATTTGTAACTCATTTATCGGTAGGTTAACTAGGGTCATATTTAATATATCTGAGACTACATAGCAACATGCATTGTACTGAATAACTAAATATGCAATCCCAGGCTACATAGCGACAAGGAAGAGTGTTACCTTAATGTTCTGATGATGTCTAGATATACATGGAACGGCAACAAGAACAACAACACAGCAGCAGCTAACTGCAGTTAATTGGTCGATATTTGTAGCAATGTAATAAACTCCATCCGCCGTGTAATATAAGATGTTAATTCATCCAATATGTGAGTATATTGGATGTAGTAAGCTCTTATATAATGGGACGGAAGGAGTGTTGTACTACATCATTGTGCAATTGTTGTTTAACTTCTAATATTAACTTGGTGCTTTTAGATACATATGTCATTGGCAAAGATCCACGCTTCGACCCTTTCTGCGTATGGGGCAATGAGATATTCATGAACCAGCTTCAAGAGAGGAAATTGATAAACATTGTTATTAAAATGGGTCAAAAGATGTCAATCGAACTATTCATTTACACTTTATGCAAGACAACAGTGAACTGCAGCATGGTAAGTAAGAACTCTATAGCCTTCTTTTTACTGCCCATAATGAGTTGTGTTAGATGACAATGTCTGAATCTTTTTTCTTTGTAGTGGACCCCGAAGCAGTTTACTTAAAATTACCTCTCAAACTACATGATTGGCTGCCGACCATCACAAGGGGTTGGACTAGAGTCGTGTGTGTATTCTGCATCGAGGAGAGCACAATAGGGGCATTCGGCTTCACCTTATTCAGCAACCAGAATGTCTCTCGCCTCTTCCTTTACCATATTTAATAGTACAAGTATACACCCTGGTTCATCATTCTTTATTTGGTGCTTGTGCAATTCTTTTCTTTTTGATGTAATTCTTGAACATATGTACCTATGAATCGAATAATGCATTGGTTGTTGAACCTGATGGATATGAATGAAGCTATAGCCTACTTTCAAATTGAAATTCGGTACAATTTTAAATAGCAGCAATTAAATTAGGGTGAAAATACGCTCTGCAGGTCATTACGGCGCACACGGTCTATAAAGCACAGCGTGTGTGATATACATCATAATCTGACATGGTTCACGGAGAGGCAACGTGTGTAACCATGCACACAGTTTCCATTTACAAAGCGTGTGTGATGTCAGACAATATCACAAACGGTGCGGGAAAACTAAATGTGTGTGATTGTCGCCCTATCATACACGGTTTACAATCATGAATTGTTTGTGATGTGGCGCACATCGTAAATGTAGAGTCAGTTTGGTACGTGCCTGGAAAAATCCCGTGCCTAGACTGCGCCTGGTATTAAGTAAAACCACAGAAGTCCGACTGCGATGGTAATGTGAGCACAAACGAGTAGTAAGGATGGAGCATTTGGGATATGCGAGATATCACAAACAGTTGTTTGAACACTCGCGTTTGGGATACATGTCGGCAACGCACACGCTTAGTTATCGAAAATGTATGCATTGCTACTCCCTATCCCCGATGGTTTGTGGGTCATGTGGGAAGGACCCCCCTATCGCCCACACTCACTAGGCGATGGTTTAAAATGACGTCGCGGAAAGGGGTTAAAAACTGTTTGTATAGCAGCTCGTTGTACCAGTGCTAGAAGCATCGGTTAGTCCATTATAGAAGATATCAAGTATTTCATTTTTCTTGAGAGGATGATCAGGCAAAGCATTAAATAATTGGAGAAGCCTCCCCCAAGCTTGTGGGAGACTCTCTTCTTCAATTTGCATAAAATTAAATATTTCCTGTAAAGCAGCTTGTTTCTTATGAGCAGGAAAATATTTTTCAGAGAAGTAATATATCATATCCTGGGGACTACGCACACAACACTACTGGAATTCGGTAATTTGCCGTCTGTCACCTCTTTGCCGTCCGCCAGCTGACGGCAAAGAGCCTCTTAGCCGTCTACTTCCACAAAGCGGACGGCAAAGAAAGTGCAGATGGCAAAAAGTCTATTTGCCGTCCGCTGTTTCTTTGCCGTCAGCCAGCTAACGGCAAAGAGCTAGAAGGCAGACGGCAAAGGGCCAGGTGGGCCCCACGGGGCACGGCGTGGCTAGGTCAGGTTCTTTGCCGTCCGCCAGCGGACGGCAAAGAGGAGACGTGCGCTAGCCCTAAACGGCCACCCTCTTTGCCGTCTGCTAGCAGACGGCAAAGAAGGCCCACTTAACGGGCCGAGCCGTCTCCCCTCTCTCTCTCTTTCTCTGTTTCCCTCCCGTGTGCCCGCCTCTCTCCTCCCCCGCCGCTCTACCGCCGCCGCCCGCCAGCCCCGCCCCCCGGACCCAGCCCCCACCGCCGTCCAGCCTCCCCCACCCCCCACCCCCCCGCGCCCCGTCGCCCTGCCGCCCCGCCGCGCCCCGTCGCCCCGCCGCGCTCCGTCGCCGAAGAGGCCTGCGCCGGGCCGCCCCCGTGCCGGACCCGTCCCCGCGGCCCTACGCCGCCCCGCCCCGCTGCCGCCCTCCTCCCCGCGGCCCCTGCGCCGCCCCGCCCCACCGGCTGACCTCGCCCTCCACCAGCGATCCCCTGCAGGTTTGTTCTTCCCCCCTTTTTTTTAGTTTTTTTTTTTTTAGTTTTCTAGTTTAGTTTCTGTTTAGTTTTAGTTTAGTTTATTTTAGATTAGTTTTAGTTTTAGTTTAGAAGAAGAAGAGGAGTAGAAGGAGGAGGAGGAGGGAGGAAGAGGAGGAGGAGAAGAAGAAGAAGAAGAAGAAGAAGAAGAAGAAAAAGAAGAGAAGAAGGAAAGGAAAAAAGAGGGCGCCCGGCTGCCTATTTGGTCATTTTGCCGTCTGCTGGCGGACGGCAAAGTAACCATCTATGCCGTCTGCCAGCAGACGGCAATGATTCAAACCTCTTTGCCGTCTGCTGGCGGACGGCATATCTGGACACGTGGCAGCTTCCCAGTGCTGCCTAGCTGGGCTCTTTGCCGTCCGCTGGCAGACGGCAAAGAGCGCCGTTAACCCCCTAACGGCTCTGACGCCACCGCACTGCCGTCAGCTTTCTTTGCCGTCTGCTGGCCTCAGATGGCGGACGGCGTAATCCTTTGCCGTTCGTTTCTAAGAAGCGGACGGCAAAGAAGGCCTTTGCTGGCAGGCTTTCATCCGGACAGTTTGCCGTCCGCTAGCGGACGGCAAAGATGTTTGCCGTCCGTGATCCATGCCTTTGCCGTCCGCCATGGCGGACGGCAAAGAAGCTGATTCCAGTAGTGCAACCAGGAGCAAGAGAATTATACCATGTCTTAGCATCACCCTTTAATGAGAAAGGAAACAACTTAAGAATGTAGTAGTAGCGAATTTTTTCCTCATGAGCAAATAGGGTGGCTATATCATTCAATTCAGTAAGATATGCCACAACAGTTTCAGTTTCATAACCATGGGAAGGATCAGATTCAACCAAAGTAATTAACTCAGGATTGACAGAGAATTCATAATCCTTATCAGTAACAAAGATAGGTGAAGTAGCAAACATAGGATCATATTTCATTCTAGCATTCAAAGATTTTTCTTTCAACTTGACTAGCAATTTCTTAAGATCTTCTCTATCCTTACAAGTAAGAAAGTCCCTAGCTACCTCTCCATCCATAACATAACCTTCAGGTATATCAGGCAATTCATATCTAGGAGTGCTAGGTTTAATAGGTGTTTCAAAGTTCTCAGTTTCAATAATTTCATCAGTTTCAGAAATCTCATCAGTTTCAGCATTCTCAATTTCTTTAACTTTAACAAGTTGTTCATCAAGGAATTCACCCAGTGGCACAGTCTTATCAAGCAAAGTACTAGCATCATTCATAGTAGAAGTAGCATCATCAATTACTTGCGACATATCAGGATTAATAGCAAGTGGTGCTGTCGCAAGCTTACTTAAAACAGAAGGTGAATCAAGTGCAGAGCTAGATGGCAGTTCCTTACCTCCCCTTGTCCTAGAGGGAACGATCTTGATTCTGGTATCTTTCAGTTTCTTCATAGTGATCAACAAATATAAATCCCAAGTGACTCAGCAAATATAGCTATGCTCCCCGGCAACGGCGCCAGAAAAAAGGTCTTGATAACCCACAAGTATAGGGGATCGCAACAGTTTTCGAGGGTAGAGTATTCAACTCAAATTTATTGATTCGACAGAAGGGGAGCCAAAGAATATTCATGAGTATTAGCAGTTGAGTTGTCAATTCAACCACACCTGAAAGATTTAATATCTGCAGCGAAGTATTTAGTAGCAAAGTAGTATGGAAGTAACTGTAACAGTGGCAATAGTAATAGTAACAATTTTGTAGTGATTGTAACAGCAGCACGGCAAAAGTAACTTAGCAAAGATCAATATGTGAAAAACTCGTAGGCATTGGATCAGCGATGGATAACTGTGTTGGATAATATTCATCATGTAGCAGTCATAACCTAGGGCGACACAGAACTAGCTCCAATTCATCAATGTAATGTAGGCATGTATTCCATATATAGTCATACGTGCTTATGGAAAAGAACTTGCATGACATCTTTTGTCCTACCCTCCCATAACAGCGGGTCCATAAGGAAACTAAGGGATATTAAGGCCTCCTTTTAATAGAGAACCGGAACAAAGCATTAGCACTTAGTGAATACATGAACTCCTCAAACTACGGTAATCACCGGAAAAAATATCAATTATTGTCACCTTGGGGGATGCAGATCATAACACGTAATAGGTGCTTATAACTTGCAAGATAGGATCAAGAACACAAATATATTTATGAAAACATAATAGGTTCAGATCTGAAATCATGGCACTCGGGCCCTAAGTGACAAGCATTAAGCATAGCAAAGTCATAGCAACATCAATCTCAGAACATAATGGATACTAGGAATCAAGCCCTAACAAAACTAACTCGATTACATGATAAATCTCATCCAACCCATCACCATCCAGCAAGCCTACAAAGGAATTACTCACTCCTGGCGGTGAGCATCATGGAATTAGTGATGGAGGAAGGTTGATGATGACGACGGTGACGGATTTCACCCTTCGAAGCCCCGAACGAACTCCAAATCAGCCCTCCCGATGCAGAACAGGAGGTGGCGGCGGCTCCGTATCGTAAAACGCTGATGAATCCTTCTCTCTGATTTTTTTTCTCCGCGAATAGGTATATATGGAGTTGGAGTTAGGGCTGCCGGAGCTCCAGGGGGCCCACAAGCCTGGGAGGCGCGCCCTGGGGGGGGGGGGGGTAGACGCGCCCCTAGAGCTTGTGGCTCCTGGGTGGCCCCCCTCTGGTATCTTTTTTCCACCAGTATTTTTTATATATTCGAAAAATATTCTCCGTAAATTTTTAGGTCAATCCGAGAACTTTGATTTCTGCACAAAAATAACACCATGGCAATTCTGCTGAAAATAGCGTCAGTTCGGGTTAGTTCCATTCAAATCATGCAAATTAGAGTCCAAAACAAGGGCAAAAGAGTTTGAAAAAGTAGATACGATGGAGACGTATCAGTGATCGCTTGAAGGTATATCTTTAGATCTTGCAATTGAATCATTTAGTTTATTGTTTTATCACTAGTTTGGTTTATAAAAAAATACAAAAAAATGGAATTGAGGTTGTCTCATATTATTCATCTTTATAATGTCTTTCTTGAAAACGATGGATCGGAAAATTGTGCCAAAGTGTTAGAAGAAGAAGTCAATAAAAATGTTTGGCACTAAATCCGGGCGTCTCCAATGTGAGAGCTTAGGGACTGGTATTTTGGAGGGCGAACGACCGACAAGCATGTGCTAGCCGCGGCCATGGCAGCGAGCGAGAGAATGACAGACGAGGGTCAGCACAACCCTAACATGAAGAGGGTGTGCGCCTTGGCAACGATGGCCTCCTCGGCGGCGAAGTTGGCAGTGGTTTTCTTCTCCGCTGCAACAGTACGCCGGGCCCTTCTCTTGGCCGATTCATGGTTGAGCTTGGCGAGCTCCGCCGGTGTGAGTTCCGCCCGCGACTTCTGTTGGAAATATGCCCTAGAGGCAATAATAAATTGGTTATTATCATATTTCCTTGTTCATGATAAATGTTTATTATTCATGCGAGAATTGTATTGACCGGAAACTTAAATACATGTGTGAATACATAAACAAATACTATGTCTCTAGTAAGCCTCTACTAGACTAGCTCGTTGGGGTTAAGGTTTCCTAACCATAGACATGAGTTGTCATTTGATAACGGGATCACATCATTAGGAGAATGATGTGATGGACAAGACCCAACCGCAAGCTTAGCATTCGATCGTACCACTTGAGTTTATTGCTATAGCTTTCTTCATGTCAAGTATCTATTCCTAAGACCATGAGATCATGCAACTCCCGGATACCAGAGGAATACCTTGTGTACTATCAAACGTCACTTCGTAACTGGGTGATCATAAAGATGCTCTACAGGTATCTCCGAAGGTATCTATTGGGTTGGCATGGATAGAGACTGGGATTTGTCACTCCGTGTGATGGAGAGATATCTCTGGGCCCTCTTGGTAATACAATATCGTAAAGAGCTTGCAAGCAATGTGGCTAATGAGTTAGTCACGAGATCTTGTATTACATAACAAGTAAAGAGACATGTCGGTAACGAGATTGAACTAGGTATGGAGATACCAACGATCGAACCTCGGGCTAGTAGCATATCACCGGACAAAGGGAATTGCATACGAGATTAACCGAATCCTTGACATTGTGGTTCAACCGATAAAAGATCTTCGTGGAATATGTAGAAACCAATCGGGCATCCAGGTTCCGCTATTGGTCATTGACCGGAGAGGTGTCTCGGTCATGTCTACATGATTCTCGAACCCGTAGGGTCCGCACGCTTAACGTTCGGTGACGCTAGAGTAATATTGGGATATGCATGTTGGTGACCGAATGTTGTTCGGAGTCCCGAATGAGATCCCGGACGTCACGAGGAGCTCTGGAATGGTCCGAAGGTAAAGACTTACATATGGAAAGTTGCTTCCAGGGTTCCGGAAAAGGTTTCAGTTTTTTCGGTATTGTACCAGGAAGCTTCCAGAAGGTTCCAAAAACTTCCGGAGGAGTCCGGAAGTCCACCAAGGGTTTCACCACGTCCCAAGGGCCAGCATGGGCTGAGGGGAGGTGCCCTGGTGTTATTGGGCTAGGCGCACAAGTCCCTCAAGGCCATGTGGCTTGGGAGAGGTGGAAAGTCCACTTGTGTATGAAAAAGAAGGGAATTGGACTAGGAGTCCAACTCCTCCCCTTGGTGCGCCCCTGGGGCTTGGATGACTGGCTACCACGCCCCTCCAGGGGAGGGGGCGCCCCCAAGAGGACACACAAGCCCTTGGCCCCCCTCTCTCTCCCGTTACTTCGTAACTCCTCCGTCTTTATTGTTTCGGTAACGCTCGGCGTAACCCTGCCGGAATCACTCCACCACCATCACCGTCACGTCGTCGTGCTGCCAGCGGTCCCATCTACTTCTCCTCCCTCGCTTGCTAGATCAAGGAGGAGGAGACGTCATCAAGCCGTACGTGTGTTGAACGCATAGGTGCCGTCCGTTCGGTACTTCATCGGTTTGGATCGCGATCGGATCGTGACGAGTACGACTACATCAACCGTGTGATATACGCTTCTGCTTAATGGTCTACAAGGGTACGTAGACAAACTCTCCTCTCTCGTTGTTATGCTTCTCCTAGATAGATCTTGGGTGTTCGTAGGAAATTTTTCGATTTTCATGCTTCGTTCCCCAACAACTTCTTGGGACCCTTCTTCTTCACTGTGGGGCGCGCGATAGCGGCCAGGTCGCTTGGATTCTTTGGGGCGCCGGCCATGGAGGAGGAAGGGGAGCGGAAAGCGGGACGGTTTTGGGGGAAAAGGAGGGAAAGTGGGCGCATGTGGACATAAAACGGTCCGCGCGTTGTCCGTTTTGACGTAAACGTGGCCCAAATTTGGGCCGGAAATGGGTCGAAAGTGGACATAAAACGGACATTTGTCTGTTTACTCCCACGTGTTGTGCCGCGTTTTCTGTCCATTTACCTCCAAACAGATGCGGCCGAATCATTTAGGGTTGTGCGTTGGAGTTGGCACGAGAGAAGACAAGGGATGACGTGAGGGCACAATCCAGCCGTTACTACAACCCGACGGTGGAAAATGGAGCAGCGGAATACTCGCGCGGGTCGACAGGCGCTTATACTGTGGCGTGTCCAGTCTTGACTGCACATTTCCTTCTTCGCTCCCACCGAAACCCCTCCTAACCCCTCCCACCAGAAAATTCCCCAAACTTTGGCTGGCCAAAACTATGGACGGAGATCGACGGTTGCCGGCGGCCACCGCGCTCGCATCGGCGGCGGCGGTGCTTGGCGACGACGACCTCCTGCGCGAGATCCTCATCCGCCTCGGCTTCCCCACCTGCCTCGTCCACGCCACCCTCGTCTCCAAGCGGTGGCTCTTCCACGCCTCCAACCCGGCCTTCATCCGCCGCTTCCGCAAGCGCAACCCGCCCACCTCCTCGGCGTCTGCGTCGGCTACCCCGGCAGGTATCGTTTCGTGCCTCTCCCGCAGCAGCCCCCGGAGCTCGCCGCCCCCATACGCCGCGCAACCTCCTCCTGCAACGCCGCCTTCGGTCGTAGATGCCCGCGAATCAAGCACTGCCGGAACGGCCGCCTCATCATCGAGGTCTTCCACGCTGGCGGATTCGATCACCCCCTCATGGTGCCGCTTCTCAACGGGGAGGCTGTAGGCGGCCTCCTACGGATCCGGCCCCACCGTGACCGCTGGGAGGAACAAACTCAAACGGGATTCACTGAGATGTTCCTACCAGAGGATGGGGGCCGCGATGGCATCACCTTGGTCAATCTGTGGAAGAACTGGCCAAAAGTGTATGCGGATGTGGGCGTCCTGGGATCTCGCAGATCTGGCGGATGGGGCATCCCTGCCAGGGGCCGGGCAGAGATAGAGCTCCCGAATGACATCGTCTTCCATGAAATGCTACCACCCATCCATGGTAAAGTCTTCATGGTGACCAACTTAGGGTACACCTTGGGTCTAGATTTAGCCACCATGAGCCTTTTCACCCTAGAGCTACCAGTTGGAGTGCGGGGCAACTATATGCTCTCATGTGCGGAATATTCCGGGCTCTATCTCGTCAGTGCAGATGGGTTTTAGCTCAGTGTGTGGCTCCTCCGGATGTCGGGCAATGATAATGGTGCAGGCTGGCAGCTGGTGGACACATTTTGTGTCGGTGTGGGTCAGGCATGCACACCTCGCGCAGAGGACAGTTGGGTTCCTCACGATGTTTGCCTTGATGTTGTCGCGGTCGGGGACAATGCTGACTTTGTGTTCTTAGATCATCCAGCAAGTGGTGCTCTCTTTTATGTTCATCTGAGGGTGGTTGAGAAGGTCTATCAGAGGGGGGCAGATGAATGTGGGTATAAACGTGCGGCTGCTGGGCACGTACGTGTCTCTCCTGTTATGATGATCTGGCCGCCTATCTTCCCAGCACAGAACGTGAGACATGAAGAATGATCCACCTGTGTTTGATCGTTGTACTATCTAAACTGAGTATGAGTTCTGCAATAGAGAGGTATGTACTTTGAGTTATTTCTCTTCCTAAAAACAATAGATATTGCAGTCATGTATATTGGGTCTTAAGAACAAGTGTTTCATTTCAGTTAAAAAACCTGAAGTTTGCAGAGGTTTATTGAAATATATCCAGCAAAACTGCACTGATCTTCTAAGCTGACAGTAGTCTGTATAAGATATTCCATATATGATTGTTTTCTGGTAATGATCAGTTGCGTAGAAAAACTTTGAATGGTGGCCAAATAAAAATGACAAGCAGCAAATGGAAGAGAAATAACTGAAAATATAGCTTTTGGCAAGGAAGTTTCTTTTGTATTCTTGACAGGGATGGCTCAAGCGATAAGACGGTATGCATGTGTTGTGATGTCCATTTTGTTAAAGCTGACTTGTCTACAAGCTATAATCCACCCATCATCACTAGTTCACTACTATTAGTTCTAAGGGAAAATTTGATAGATGCCATTAGATGAACTTTTATCCCAGTGGCAGCCAGAAAAAAAAGTGATGCTTGGTGTCCACAAACTCCACAACAATGGTATTCATCGTCACGGACAAATGGCAAAAACAGTAAATTAGAGTGCATCCAGTCCTAGCTTATCAGAAACCTGATTAATCATCAACTGAAGCATTGATTTGATTGATACCACCATCATTTTTCTATATATGATAGTAATAACTAAAGTTCAGCCTATCTCGAATCCTGACTCTTCTTCATTTTTACGCATTCGAGGCATCATTACAAAAATATATCAAAGATTAGCCACATTCCTGACCATAGCTAACTGTATCACTTTGCTCCCTCACAAAAGCAAGGATTACACGAGGTGCTAGAATTCATTATATGGAGTTTTATCCCAAATTCCCAATGGTGTCCAGAAAAAATAATCCAAACCTAGCTTATCAGGAACTTGATGAATCATCAGCTGAAGCAGCGATTTTGTTCGATACAACCATCCTTTTTTCCGTAGATATGATACTAATAGCTAAACTTCTGCCTGTCTTGAATCTCGGTTCTTCTTAAAAACATACTTATTAAGCACATCATTAAAAATATTATCAGAGATTAGCCACTCTCCTGGCCATAGCTAACTATGATTTTGGCCCCTCCCAAAAGCAAAGATACAAAAGGTGGTAGAATAGAACCTTCCAACAGAGAACATATATTACCCAATCAGACACATCTATAAATAAGCACCGTTGGGTCATCAGCATCATAAAACACCAAGAAACAACAGCCTACATCTAGCTCAAGTGAACTGAACTGATCAGATGATCGACCACAAAGCCCCAAGAAACAACATCCTACAGCTAGCCACCAATTGGCTCGATCAGCAATGGCGGACAGGGTGACGAAGCTGGCGTCGCAGCGCGTGGTGGTGATCTTCGGGGTGAGCAACCACTTCATGTGCCACGCGGTGAAGACGCTCTTCACGGACCTAGGCGGGAGCTGGACGGTGCACAAGCTGGCAAAGGACCCCTGGGGGAAGGACGTGGAGAGGGCGCTTGCTGGCATGGTCATGACACTGCACCTTGGCGGCCAGCTCGTGCCACTCCTCAGCCATCTGGCGCCCTCTGGCTCTGAAGAGTCAAGGACAGCAGTGGCTGATGCGTGTGTGCAGTTATGTGTGATCGCAGCCTCGAAATCGAGCTAAGCTAGTGATCATATAGTGCATGCAGTGCAACTACTTAATTTTGGAACCCTCTGGCTCTGAAGAGTCAAGGACAACAGTGGCTGATGCGTGTGTGCAGTTATGTGTGATCGCAGCCTCAAAATCGAGCCAAGCTAGCGATCATATAGTGCGTGCAGTGCAGCTACATAGTTTTGGAAAGCTCATCAAACATATTAACGGTTAGGGATGAAAATGGAGTGGAAACTTTCCGCTTTTCCGGAGGAAAAATGAAAATGGAGAGAAAATATGGAAATGGGAATTTGCAAAATGGAATTTTTTACGCGGAAATGGAAACAAAGTGGAACGTTGTTTTCCGGCGGAACAGGCATGGAAACGGAACTTTCCGTTTTCGTGAATATGAAATTTCCATCTTTACTATGGGACTATGGCTGATTTGCAGCACCACCACCAAACAAAACACAATGACACAGTGAGCAGAATGGCCCATGTGAGGCCCAACTTCCACGATCATGCACGTAGTCAACTAGACCCTCCCCTACGCAATTCTTGCATGCCTAATCATATTATTTGGTAGCCATGTTAATAATTAGTGTGCTTGTGTTTTTCTATGGTTAGGGTTGTTAAGTTCCGACCAACACCTGCTTATGTTTCCATGTCTGCCTGTATTCACTCGGTGTTCGTTTCCGGTAGTATATGCTTCCATATTCATTACCGGGGTTTCTGTATTCATTTTCACTTTAAAAAAGGGCAGCCCGGTGCACGTAACATGGGTTTTTGTATTCATTTCCACTTTAAAAAAGGGCTGCCCGGTGCACGTAACTCCCGCTTGCGCAGGGTCCTGGGAAAGGTCCGACCGTTTTGGGTGTATGGTACGCAGCCTTTCCCTACATTTCTGTAAGAGGCTGTTTCCAGGAACCCGTGACCTCATGGTCACAAGGCAACAGCTTTACTGCTGCGCCAAGGCTCCCCTTCATTCATTTCCACTTCCACGGTCATGATCTTTCAGTTTTGCCGCTTGTTGTCATATGACAGAAGCAATGGATGCTTTGTGATGAACATCGTGAGCAATATTAAAGGAGCTTATGTTTATCTTATCATATCGTTGCTTAATTTGATGCTTTGCTTAATTTAGCCGGCTGTTTTGCTAAGATCGTGAGAGAATCCACGGTATATATAATGCTCCTCCGTAAATGGAGAATATCGTGTCATATCGTACACATTTTTCTCGAAGCTATATAACAGTAGTAGATAACTGGAGGTAGATGCACTAATTCAGGGAGGTTAGTATGTTGAGATAGATGCACTGGTCCAGTGAGGTAGGTATGGTATGAGCTAAACAGAAGGATCTACCTAGGCTGCATTTGGCGTCGCAGTGGATCATTTGTTTGTCAAATAAATATTTTTCTACCCCTCAAAAAAAAAATTCTACTTTAAGCGAATGATGTCGATGACCGGAGGTAGAGCACTTCATGGGCCAGGGTGACCTCCATGTCGCTTTACAAACCCCACGGAAACTCCAAATACATGCCATCGTCATACGTACAGACACACCGATTGGGTGCTCTTTGTTTAACCCTTTTCTTGTATACTTTTGTTGCTAATTTTCCATCGCAGATTACAAAATAAGTACATGCAACACAATTCAGAAACCACAAACTGAGCGGGTTTAGATAGTAGTTGATATAAAGGTCTAAAAGATATGGTAGGTCAAGATTAACCTTCTTTTCATTCTAGGGTCTTTTCGGTAATCTCATCCCTATCATGAGAAATTAAGAGATATGTCAAGACTTCTGTAACAAAGTGAAAAGGTGTTTTTCACTATCAAGTTCGCACACTAGCTAGTTTGACAGTGTAATGTAATCCTGGTATCCATGCATAGGACTGGCGGTCTTTTTTGGGAAGTTTGTACCCCTATTTGTTGAAACACTATCCCTCATGACATAGCTTATCATCGCATCCTGAATAGGAAGGTATGTTGCTGACGAGGTAATGGAAATTGATGAGAAATCAAAATTATCTGGATGGGTTTGATTGGACTCTGACTAATGTATGCTATTTCACTGTGTTCAATTTCTCTCCTTGGTTTGAATAATGTTAGCATGCATAGAATTTGTCATGACTGTCGAAACAATGTGTGCAACTCTATCTGCTATATCCCCGATGCAAAATACAGTAGATTCTTGCATGTAATGGTTACCAACTTGATTAGCAGATACTGAGCTTAGCAATGCAAATGTGTAGTGTTCATGTCACAAACTCACAGCCGTAGAACACTAGGTGTTGCAGTCATGTCAGATTGATCTTAATAACTTTTGTCATTTCATTAAAAGAAGGTGTGAAGTTTACAGAAGTGTATTGCGAGATATTCACCCGAACTGCACTGAATCTTCTAAGCTTGACTACAGTGTGTATAAGTTATTGCATATATGAAGACTTGTCAGTAATGAAGTTTTTTTCTTTTGGGCCGAAACAGAAGGAGCTCTGCCTTTGCATTGAAGATAAGGAATTTATCATAGCGACCAGTGGTGTAAAAAAACCTTTGGAAGACAGGTAAGTAGAAATGAGGAGCAGCAACTGGAACAGAAATGACTGGAAGTACAACCTGTGGCAAGGAAACTTCATTTGTGTTCAGAAGGGAAGGCTCAAACGATACAACAAGGTGAGCATGTTGAGTGTTAGTTGTGATATCCATCTTCCACATTAAAACTTGCTTATTTTTTTGCAAAAAAAAGTACAATCCATCCATCATCACCAGTTCACTACTAGTAGTTCTAGGGGAGATCGTTAGGTGTGATCTGGAGCTAGTTTTCTAGTTAATTTGTGGCATCCATTAGATGGAGGGGTTTTAGATGTGATGCATCATGTCCACAACTCTACACAACCAGTATTCCTTCTCACGCACAAATGGCGAAAAACTAGAAATTAGAGTGGATCTAAACCTAGCTTATCAGGACCTATTGAATCATCAGCTGAAGCATTGATTCAGTTGATACCACAAAAGTTAAGCCTATCTCGAATCTTGATTCTTGGCATCATTTTTCTATGTGTGATACTAACAAGAAAAGTTCAGCTTGTCTTGAATCTTGATTCTTCATCATCTTTACTTATTCGAGACACTATTAAAAAATTATCAAAGATCAGCCACTCTCCTCGCCAGAGCAAATATTAAAAAATATCAAATACCCACGTGGCGATTGAGGTCTCCTCCTATGAAGAGCTTTTCGCCAATTGAAACACCCCTAACCATGTCCTCGAGGCCTTCCCAGAACTCTTGTTGATCAAGATGCCTACGCCATTTCTGTTTGCAGCCGTCCTTGTGTACCACAGCTTGAAGCCGGTATCCTCCACCTACTTCACCTTCTGTCCCCTCCATTTAGTTTCTTGGACGCAAAGGTTATCAACACCTCTCCTCACTGCTGCATCCACTAGCTTACGAAGCTTACCTGTCAGGGACCCTACGTTCCAGCTACCTAAGCGGATCCTCCTAGGCTCGGCTAGCTTCCATACCCTTCGCACTCGTCGAATCAAGTGCGAAGACCCTTGCTCATTTTTCACTACAGCCGGGCGTCGATGTAGCACGCCACTAAGGATGCGATGACCCGATCCTCGCTCACTTGCCACCGTATCCAGATCAAGATACGGCGCGCCACCGGGAGGGGCGGGGAAGGGGGGGTGACGGCCCGGACCTTGCCCATTTGACACCACACCCTGGTTCCGATGTGGCGCGTCGCTGAGAGGGTTACACCCCAACAAAAATCTTTTGGGTTTCATCTCCATAAGAGTGGCTGAGTTTTGACGTTGCCTCGCCAAGCCTATCACAAACCTCCTCCTTTACCCGGGCTTGGGACCGGCTATGTTGAGACAACATAGGCGGAGTTCGATTGGGTGCTATTTGTTTAACTCTTCTTTTTAATACTTTTATTGCTAATTTTCCATCGCTGATTACAAAATAAGTACATTGCAACGCAATTCATTAACCACAAACTGAGTGTGTTTAGATAGTAGTTGATATAATGGTCTAAAAGATATGGTAGGTTAAGATTAACGTTTTTATTCTACGTTCTTTCGGTAATCTCACCCCTATCACGGAGTTAAGAGATATGTCAAGGCTTCTGTTATAAAGTGAAAATGTGTTTTCACTATCAAGTTCAAACACTAGCTAAGTTTGACTCTGTGTAATGTAATCCTTTTATCCATGCATAAGGTTGGCGGTCTTTTTTGGGAAGTTTGTGCCCCTATTTGTTGAAAGCACTATCCCATATTACATAGCTTATCGAGGTAACGGAAATTGATGAGAAATCAAAATTCTGTGGATGGGTTTGAGTGGTTCTCCTCTGACTAATGTATGCTATTTCACTGTGTTTAATTCCTCTCCTTGGTTTGAAACATGTTTGCATGCATAGAATTTGTCATGACTGTCGAAACAATGTGTGCAACTCTATCTGCTATTTGCCGGATATATACAAAATATAGTAGATTCGTGCATGTACTGGTTACCAACTTGATTAGCAGATACTGAGCTTAGCAATGCAAATGTGTAGAGTTCATGTCGCAGACTCGCATCCGTAGAACACTAGGTGTTGTAGTCATCTAAGATTGATCTTAATAACCTTTGTCATTTCATTAGAAGAACGTGAAGTTTACATAAGTGTATTGCGAGATATCCACCTGAACTGCACTGAATCTTCTCAGCTTGACTGCAGTGTGTATAAGATATTGCATATATGAAGACTTGTCAATAATGAGGACTTTTTTTTGAGCCGAAACAGAAGGAGCTCTGCCTTTGCATTGAAGATAAGGAATGACCCCGTGTTTGACCTTTTAATATCTTCACTGGGTATGACTTCTAAGCTTGACTACAGTGTTTATAAGATACTGCCAATATGAAGACTGGTCGGTAATGAAGATTTTATCATGGCGATCAGTCGTGTGAAAAATACTTGAGAAGATAGGTAAGTAGAAATGAGGAGCAGCAACTGGAAAAGAAATGACTGAAGCTGAACTTGTGGCAAGGAAGCTTCATTTGTGTTCAGGAGGGATGGCTCAAACGATACAACAAGGTGAGCATGTTGAATGTTTGTTGTGATATCTATCTTTCACATTAGAACTTTTAATTTTGCCCAAAAAAATATTGTCCAATCCATCCATCATCACTAGTTCACTACTAGTAGTTCTAAGGGAGATTGTTAGGTGTGATCTGTAGCTAGTTCTGTACTTAATTTTGTGATATCCATTAGATAAAGGGGTTTTAGATGTGATGCATCGCGCCCACAACTCCACACAATTGGTATTCCTTCTGATGCACAAATGGCAAAAACAGCTGATTAGAGTGTATCTAAACCTAGCTTATCAGGGACCTGTTGAATCATCAGCTGAAGCATCGATTCAGTCGATACCACCAAAGTTCAGCCTATCTCGAATCTTGATTCTACACCATTTTTCTATGTGTGATACTAAAAACAAAATGTCAACCTGTCTCGAATCTTGATTCTTCGGTACACCCCCCCTAACAAAACGTATAAAGGGTAATATGGACTTTTCACAAATTTTATACACTTTCGTATATATACGCTGTATACTAGCGCTGGGTATGGGCTTTTCACAAATTTTATACACTTTCGTATATATACGCTGTATACTAGCGCTGGGTATGGGCTCGGCACACTTACATTTTTTCTTCCTTTTTTTATCTTCAAAAAATATTGCACCAATGGGGATTCGAACTCAGCACCTTCGGGTTTATGTCCGACCAGAGTTACCACCTCGCATAGACAAATTGTTTTATATTTCTTTTTTACTTTTAATTTTCACGAATTTCCTTTCGGGTTTGTAAACTTTTCAAAAATTCGTGAAACATTTTTTCAAATCCGCAGACTATGTCCAAATTTGTGAACGTTTCCCAAACTCGTGAAATTTTTAGAATTCATAATATTTTCAAAAATATAACTCATGAACAATTTCCAAGTTCATAAATTTTTACAAAATCATGTCATTTTAAAAAAATACTCGCAACAATTTTAAAATTCACAAAAAAATTTCAAACTTGTGATATTTTTCAAATTCATGAACCGTATTTCAAACTTCTCAATGTTTTCAAATTCATGAACTTTTTTCAATGCTAGCGGGCGAAGCGAGCGAGCCAGCTTGCGCATTATTGGGTCATGGCCCGCTGGCATGTGTGCGAATTTGTTCTAAATTTGTTCTAACTGGTGCTTAAAGCGCTGACTAGGAGCTCCTCAAATAGACATTGCCATTCAAAGACATTTGTTCAAAATTTCAAAAAAAAAAGTATACTTAAAAAAACAATTACATATATTCATGTTTTGAAAAATTGTACAGGAATTTCTAAATAGACAACGCCACTCACAGGCATTTTTTCCTTCCAAAATTCCTCATAAACTCAAAACACAAATATTTTTTTAAAAGAGCAAAAAAAATTATGAACACAAACATTTTTTAAAATCTCCAAACATTTTTTTGAAAAAATAACAAATGTGGAATTTAAAAAAATCAGAAAAATACGAGAAAAAATCTGAAATGATTTTTTTGTGAATTCCCCGCACATTTTTTTTTGTGTATATTTTTAACTGCAATATATTTTGAATTCAGAAAATAATTTGAAAGTGCAAACATTATTAGAAACACCCCCAAAGGAATTTCAGTTTCTGAGCAAGTTTGAAAAAGGGAACATTTTTTGAGTTTGTTAAGTTTTTTCAAAACAGGGACATTTTTTGAATCATTGAACTTGGCATGGATGCATGCCATGATGATTCTAGTGTGTGAAAAAAAATTAGGGTTCATTTGATGTGTGTGGAGAAAAAGTGATATGGGACGGACTCTTCCGCCTAAACCGAAACCCCTCCGTTTGTACATGATGTAGTTGTGAACATTCATAAAATGTAGCCAAATTTTGCCATCATCTCGGCATGCCCATTCTAGTACTCCACGCAAAATTTGAACAAATTCGAACACCGAATGCATGTTGCGTCACACCCGACAAGTATTTATGGGGTTTTTCACTAGGAAAACATTAGAAAATGCATACAATGTCATAAGTTGATGAACCTTGGTATAGATGCAAAACAAAATAGAGGAGAATTTTAAAAGAAAAAAGAAAAAAGAAAAGAAATAAATGGGTGAGGCCCAGGACGGAGGGGTGTGTGCGTCGGTTTGTGTGACGCTACTCCATGTACGGAAGCCCCTAGTCGGTGCTTCAGGAGAAATAAGGAGTAGCTGGCGCTCGCTAGTCCGGGCGTGGGCCGTGGCCCAATAGGGTACCTCCCTCTCATGCCCACTCGCTCACTTGCGAGTTTTTTTTTGTTTGCTATTTCCTGCTGTACATTGTTGCAAAGAACACTCATTAAGAAAAGAGGAGGGAGTGTAATTACAAAATTACTAGTTTGAAGAAAGTCCATTGATTTGAAAAAAACTTGAAAAAAGTCCATCAATTTTGAAAAAGAGTTCACAAATTCGAAAAAAGTCCATACAAAATTTGGAAAATTTCACATTTCACAAGTTTGGAAAAAGTTCAATGATTTTTTTTCTTCACAAATTTGAAAAAAAAAATCATTGATTCTGAAAAAATTCATCAATTTTGAAAAAAGTTCATCAGTTTTCAAAAAATGTTCGCCGGTTTGAGAAATAGTTCAAGAATTTTTTTAAAAACTTTATCAAGTTTTCAAAAAATTCACCGATTTTGAAGAAAAAATATCATGAATTTGAAAAATTCATCATTTTGAAAAAAATCGTGAATATTAAAAAGTCCGCGCATTTAATAAAGAAAGCAGAAAAAGAAAAGGAAAAAAGAAAGAGAAAAAGGAAACTAAACTGGAAACTGTGCGCCCTTTCCAAAAAAACTAGGAAACTGTGCGTTTTTCCTGTATTTTAAGGATAAAAAACAAACCTATCACATGAGGTCGGTTGGTTAGTTGGTTTGGGCGGCTGTCCTATATCCTGAAGAAGCGTGGTTCAAATCTTGCATGTCCCATATTTTTGCCAGTTTTAAACATAGAAAAAAAAAAGAATGAATAGCCAGCCCACCGTGTCAAATAGGAAACGCGTCCATGTACAGCGTATAGTATACGGCGGGTGAAGAGTTTACAAAATATGACCATCATGCCCTTTCTGATGAAGAGGTATGGGTTAATCTGAGTCGTCTTTGTGTTTAGGGGGGGTGTACCGAAACAGAAGTGTTAAAAAATATCAATGGTTAGCAACTTTCCTGTCCATAGCTAACTGTATGATTTTGGCCCCTCCCAAAAGCAAAGATTACAAAAGGTGGTAGAATAGAACCTTTAGACAGAGAACATATATTCTACTCGATTAGCCACATCTCATAGCGATTCCCTTGCACTTCAATTAAGCGTGCAATCCTGCGCCGACCACTCCCTCCTCTTTACCTGCCGCGGTCATCTATAAATAAGCACGCTGGGTCATCACTATCATCCAACTCCAAGAAACAACAGCTTACACCAAGTTCAAGTGAAGTGAGCTGATCAGATCGATCGGTCACAAAGCCCAAAGAAACGACAGCCTGCAGCTAGCCACCAATTCGCTCGATCAGCGATGGCGGACAGAGTGACGATGCTGGCGTCGCAGCGGGCGGTGGTGATCTTCGGAGCGAGCAATTGCTGCATGTGCCACGCGGTGAAAACACTCTTCACGGAGCTGGGCGTGAGCTGGGTGGTGCACGAGCTGGACAAGGACCCCCGCGGGAAGGACGTAGAGAGGGCGCTTGCTGGCATGGTCGGACGGAGCCCGCCTGTGCCCGCTGTCTTCATCGGTGGCAGGCTCGTTGGCCCCACCGACAAGGTCATGACGCTGCACCTCGGCGGCCAGCTCGTGCCGCTCCTCCACCAAGCCGGTGCCCTCTGGCTGTGAACTTCTGAAGAATTAAGGACAGCAGTGGCTGGTGCGTACGCGCAATTACGTGTTATCTCAGCCTCAAAATTGAGGTATATAGCGCGTGCAGTGCAGCTACTGATTTTGGAAAGGTCATCGAACATATTAACGGCATGATATTTCAGTTTTACCCAACGTCTTGAATAGCCAATAGTGGGCTATAGGCCCGCGATAGCGCCGCTATTGGTGATTTAGAGGACTGCCGCTATTTAGAACAGTGGTTTTACCTCTTGTTGTTATATGACAGGAATGGATGCTTTGTAAGAGATGAGCATCCTGAGCAATATTAAAGGAGTTTTGCTTATCTTTTCGTTGCTTAATTTGATTTGATGCTTTGCTTAATTTAGCTGGTTGTTGTGTTAAAACTTCGAGAGAATCTACGGTATGTATAATGCTCCTTAGTAAATGGAGAATATAGTGTCATATCGTACACCTTTTTTCGGAGCTATATAATGGTAGTACATAACTGGAGGTAGATGGACTGATTCAAGGAGGTTAGTACGTTTAGGTAGATGCACTGGTCCAGTGAGCTCGGTACTAAGGATCTACCTAGGCTGCATTTGGCATCGCAGTGGATCACTTGTTTGTCCAATAAATGTTTTTCTGCCTGCCGTCATCCTTTTTTTTGTACACTTCTTTTGCTGATTTTCCGCCACAGATTAGAAAATAAGTACATTTCAACACAGTTCAGTAACCACAAACTTAGTGGGTTTAAATAGTAAAATTGATATAAAGGTCTAAAAGAGATACATAGAGGCTTCTGTAACAAAGTGAACAGTGTTTTTCATTCTACGTTCTTTTTGGTAATTTCATCCCTATGATGGAGAAATTAAGAGATACGTCGAGGCTTATGTACAAAGTGAACAAGTGTTTTTCACTATCAAGTTCGCACACTAACTAGTTTGAAAGTGTAATGTGGTCCTGGTGTCCATGCATAAGATTGAGGTGGTGTTTTTTTCTTTTCTTTTACCCATGTTTGTTGAAGTCACTGCCTGAACAAAGTTTTCTTGCCATCTCTCCTTTGGTACAATGACAAAATCACCATAGGAACAGTGTCATATATATACATGTGAATGAAATTTCCATAAAAGGAAAAGGTACATGCTGAACTTAAGATTTTCTCGTTTGGATTTTACAATCTTCAGTGGTTGGCTCGTTGCTTAACTAAAACCTGGTCTAGAAAGGATAAAAGTACAGTCAAGTCAAGGAATTCGAAACATTCAAACCGATATCTCTCCCTTTATGATGATCAGGCCGCCTGTTTTCCCGGCACCGAATGTAGGGCATGATAAGAGGAACGACCCCCCCTGTGTTTGATCTTTGTAATATCATCACTGGGTATGACTTCTGTAATAGGAAGGTATGTTGCTGATGAGGTAATGGAAATTGATGAGAGAAAAATTATCTAGATGGGTTTGATTGCATCTCCTTTGACTAATGTATGTTATTTCACTGTGTTTAATTCCACTCTTTAGTTTGAAACGTGTTTTTGCATGCAATGAATTTGTCATGACTGTCTAACAATGTGTGCAACTCTATCCGCAGTCGTGCAAGATTCATCTTAATAACATCTGTCGTTTCATTAAATGAACTTGAAATTCACAGAAGCGTATTGTGAGATATCAACCAGAACTGCACTGAATCTTCTAAGCTTGACTGCAGTGTTTAGAGCATCTCCACTCGCGCCCCCAACATGCCCCCCAGGACTCTTTTTTTAGCACCGGCGCCGAAAAATCGGCCCAGTCGCGCCCCCAGCACCTTGTTTATCGCCGGTTTGAGCCGAAATAACAGCCGGCGAACCCGAGCCGAACCCAAGCCCCCGAGGCCGCCTGCGGGCGCCAGCCGAAGCCAAAAGGCGCGTGGGTCCGCTCTGTCGGCGAGAGACAACCCTTTTCCCGCCGATCCCCCGCTTTTCCCCTCCATTTCCCTCCATTCCCCCCCTCTTCTCCCGCCATTCTCCTCCCTCTCCCCTCCATCCGGCTGCCATCCCGCGATGCCGCCGAAGAAGTATTCGGCCCCTCGCGTCGCTCCCGTCACCGATGCCACCCAGCCGAAGGAGAGGAAGCCGAGGGCGCCGCCGGCAAAACCACCGGGCATGTCGAACGCCGATTGGAAGGCGGAGGTTCAGCACCGGGAGGCTGTCACCACCTACCGGAGGAACAGACTCAACGCCAAGAGGGCCTGGGACGCGGCCGCGTCGGCGGCGGCTGCGGCGGAGCAGGCAGAGGCGTCTCGCGCGGGGATGATGAATCCTCCCGGCGGCCACAGCCCGCAAGCTGCCAGCAGAGCGTCGGGTCCCAGGCCAGCTTCTTCCCGGCGACACAGCCCTAGGGGTATGTGTGACGCCCCCGGCCCGATCATGCACTAATCATACACGCACATGCACACGATCAAGCCTAAGGACTCACGGGAAGATATCACGACACAACTCTAAAACATAAATAAAGTCATACAAGCTTTATATTACAAGCCAGGGGCCTCGAGGGCTCGAATTCATAAGCTTGCGAACAAGCGTCAGCGGAAGCATCAGGTATCTGAGTACAGATATGAAATAGAAACAGAAAGGCCTTTAGAAAGGCGGGGCAAAATAAAACACTACGATCGAAAGGCGAAGGCCTCCTGCCTGGGACCCTCCGAACCTACTCCTGGTCGTCAGTCAACTCGTAGTAGAAGCCATCCTCGGGGTAGTAGTAGTAGTCGAACGTCGGCGGGGTAGCTGTCTCAGCGGCTCCGTCATCTGGTCACGACGAACTGATATGGGGGAAAAAGGAAAGAAAAGCAACCGTGAGTACTCTGAAGTACTCAGCAAGCAAGGATCTACACTACATATGCAACATTATCAAGGGGAGGCTGTATATGTGGACTGGGCTGCAGAAATGCCAGAATAGAGAGAAGGCCTAGTCCTATCGAAGACTAGCATCTTCAGCGGTCTTGCAGCAGTAGAAGAGAGTAGAACAATACCATATAATGTAGCAGTAATAATATCAACCTCACCCAGAGATCCTTTCTCGACTCCCTGCGAGAAAGCAATCCCAGAGCCATAACGTCTTCAAACCTCGTCCTGAGATCCCTTCTCGACTCCCTGCGAGAAGCAATCCCAGAGCCATATATACAGGTCTCATCACAGATATCCAGTTCTAAATTGTATCAATCAGGATACAACTCCGAGTGTCCTTTACCGTAGGACCGGCTATCGATAGAAATGTTCTTCCCTGCAGGGGTGCACCAACTTACCCAACACGCTCGATTAACTTCGGCCGGACACACTTTCCTGGGTCATGCCCGGCCTCGGCCAAACGACACATCGCAACCCTACCTATAGCTCAGCAGAGAGGTCCCCATCGGTCTACATCCTAAGCGCTCGGAGGTCTTGGGCCATCGCCCTGTGCACTCCGAGTCGTTGCGCGCAGGGAGAAGCCTGGCACCAGGAGGGCGCCGGTCCGTCCGTGCCGCCATGCTGAACTGGACGTCTGACAGAGCTTTCGGCTGATGCTACGATGCAGAACGCCCATACTATGCCCACGTGATGGTTAGTGCTATCAGACCAGAGGCCTGCTCGGATCAAATATCCAAATCGCTAGGACTAGGGGCTTGCGGAAACGAGCAGAGACTCACGAAAGATGTGACCCCGTCGCCCCGTCTCGAGGACTTGCGGCAAGGGTTAAGAATGCCCGGCCGCGCCTCGTATTCACCACTCGGGCACCACACTGGCAACCCGCCTTCACATCACACGCGGGTACCCCTCAGGGTCGACCCGCCTTTCCAAGTAACATTGTAAAGTCCAAGTATCCGTGTGTCCATAACATCAGGGAATCCGAGGTATCACCCTCATTGAATTCCCACTCGATGTATCCGTCAAGGTGAACTAGGAGGAATCACCCTCACTGGGTCCACACTTGAGGTGTTGTACGACAGCGTCGTTATCGGAAGCGGTGAAGGAGGAATCACCCTCGATGACCACGACCGAATAGCTACTCTACAGAGTTAACATCAGAAGTGCTACAAGAGGTTTCACCCTCGCACTCGATAGTAACGCTGCATGCAGTGTCGTTACAACTAAGGGGGGGTGATGTGCGGTGTCGGGTCCTGGTCTTCAATCCCATTGATCGGGTCTTCTGACGATCCAGCGCGCAGTCGGGATAAGTGGGGTCACTGATAGGTCTCTACCCAGCCTAGACTAAACAGTTTAGGATATGTAGGTAATTATCAACAGCAGGTTACATGAACAGGCTATGCATCAGAATAGGTAAAGCATTAGTAGCAGCAATTCTAATGCAAGCATGGGAAATTAGAATGGGCGATATCGGGATGATCAAAGGAGGGGCTTGCCTGGTTGCTCGCGGCAAGGGCAAGGTCGTCTATGGTGTCTTCGGGCTCCGGAGCTGCGTCGGTCTCGGGACGACGTCGGGGTCGGGGGCTATCGAGAGAGAAAGGGGGGAGGAAACAGTTATAAATATATAGCAAACATGAGCATGACAAATACGATACACGTGCTAGGGTTAGTCTAAACGCAGCATCACACGTAACAGACGGAGCGGGAGAATATCTGACGATATTTCCCGGGTCTTTGGAATTATCGGACAGAGGATAAGAGGGGAACGGTTGCAAGTTCGGATAGTTAGGGACGCGTGACGGACGAACGGACCGCGTATTCAGATTCGTCTCGTCGTTCTGAGCAACTTTCATGTAGAAAGTATTTTCATCGGAGTTACGGTTTAAAAGATATGATTTTCTAAAGTTTAACAATATTCTGAAATTACAGATTTATTTAATTCGAATTATCCAGAACAGTAGCAGGGTGACGTCAGCATGACGCATGGATGACGTCAGCAGTCAACAGGGGGCCGGCCAGGTAAACCTGATATGTGGGGCCCACATGTCAGTGACTCAGTTAACTAAACAGAGTTAGCTTAATCTATTTAAACTAATTAGCAGGCGGGGCCCAGCAGTCAGTGGGTAATTAGTGTTTTAAATCACTAATTAATTTTATTAACGGATTATTTATTTAATAAACGTTTTACCGAGCGGGACCCCATGTCATAGACACAGGGCCCCCCATCAGCGTGGACTAGGTCAACGGGACCCAGTGGGGCCCAGAGTCAGTGGCTGGGCCGTGGGGCCCGCGGCGCCACGTCGGACACGGCCGCCGGAGTCGCGCCGAGTGCCCAGACGCGGTGGCGAGCTCCGGCGAGCTCGGTTTCGCCCTCAGGGCGTCTCCGGGGCCGTGGCTTGGCCCGTTCGAACGGGCGGCGAGCGCCGCGTCACGTGGTGGTGTTGGCGTGGTTGGGGCCGCCGAGAACGGCGCCGCGATACCGCAGCGGCGATGGCGTTCGGGTGGTGCACGGGGTCGGCGCTACGCGCGCTAGCGAGCGAAAGGAGAAGCTAGGTGTGGCCTGCGCGATGCGGGGAGCACGATGCGCACGGGCCCAGGCCGTTTGGTCACCGGAACGGCACCGGCGACGAGCTAGGCGGCGGTTGCGTTCGGCGAAAGAGGGGCGACGCGTACGGGCACGAAGAGCGCGCGGGGAGAGGGGGGGGGGACGAGGTGCTCACAGCGAGTCTGTAGGTGAGCTTAGCGTGCGGCGGGAGGGCTCGGAGTGGCCGGAGTCGGCGATGGCTTGCGGCGCCGAAGGTGGAAGATGACGGCGCCGGCGACGCAGCGACGCGTTCTAGCTCGTGGGGCTCGGGGGAGAGGCGTAGTCGACGGAGGCGAACCATGCGGGCACGGTCACGCGACGAGGCAGAGCGGTGGCCGCGTTGCTACGGCGGCGGTGCCATGGCTGCGCACTGGAGAGAGAGAGGAGAGGTGGTGTCCAGGGGAGAGTGAGGCGAGGGAGAGCCAGGGGGTCCGGGGTGCTGCTCATATACGCGCAGTCGCGGCGACGCCTGTCGACCCGAGGAGGGGGGGGGCCTGGGCGTGCTGCGCCAGGTGCTCGACAGCGAGCCCCGGGCGTGGCAGTACGAAGAGGACGAGCGAGTTGGGCTGGGCCGGCCTGGCGGCCTGGACGGCCTGCTGGGCCGAGGCCCGGGGGTTTTGTTTTTTTTTTTTTTTTTAGCTTTTGTTTTAGCTTTTGTCTTTTTCATTTTTCTTTTATTCTTAATTCATATATCTCTGTTTAGTAAATAGTTAGGCCCCAAACCGAATTTTGTAAAAAGGGAGACCTAGTCCATAAATACCAGTGCTTTATCCCCTAACACCTAAAATTAGTTTGGGCAAAACATCATTTCATACTTAAATTAGATTTAATAAATGGTTATTAAATATTGTTTTTAGTCGCTGTTTGAAGATGTTTGAGTCACTTACCCAACTCCAATGATGTTGGTTTCAATTTTAGAATTGTCTCTGATTTATTTGCTATTTAATAAACAATTTAGTTTCTATGTTGGACAACTTTTATTTTCCACTTTCATTTAAATTTGAATTTTGAATTGGGAGTTGAAAAGCAATATGATGTTAAAGATGATTATGCATTGTTAATCATGCTGACTTGGCATTATCAAAAGGGTGATTACTGTAGTTAACCACCGGGGGTGTTACAGTATGCACCCTCGCCTGGCTACGCCGACGACGACGCGCATGGCGGATTCAACCCCAACATCACCTTTCCGCATGGCCAGCGCGCCTCACCCTCCGGTCTGAACACCGACCAGCGCACGCCCTCGCCCGCATTCGCCGGCATCCAGTACCCCCCGTACAACTACTCGCCGCCGGCGTACGCCGCCTCTGCGCCGTGGCGCCCTGCACTTCTCGCAAGCCTCGTTGTCGCATTTTGGCAACCCAGGCGCGACGGAAGCCGACATGGACGAGATCATCACGAGCGGCTCGGCCGCCGCCGCCTCCCTCGGGTTCCAGGCGCAAGACGATACAATGGACCTCGCCGGTGACATGGACGACGAGCTCGTCTATGACGAGGAGGAGGAGGAGGAGCCGGCGCTTGCGCCGGCGAGGAAAGGGAAAAAGAAGAAGCGGGGGGCCAGGATGGGCGAGCCGCGCGTCAAGTGGACGTCCAAAGAAGACGAGTGCCTCGCCGAAGCATGGAAGACCGTCTGCCTCGACCCGATCACCGGCACGAACCAGAACGCCGACACGTACTGGGAGCGCATCAAGTCGGAGTTCGATGAGCGCAAGCTGGTCGACCCCTACTTCGCCACCATCCACATGCAGCGCGGCTCGAAGGCCATGGCGAACCATTGGGCGATCATCCAAATGGCTTGCAACAAATGGCATGGGATCGTCGAGGAGATCAAGGCTCGCCCGGAAAGCGGCGCCAACGTCGAGAGTCGGGTATGCGCAGACGCCGGCTCTCGCTTCTTTTCGCCGTGTATGTCGCCGACACTTGTTCTTCGGCGCAGATGGTTCGGATGTTCGCCATGTACCGCCAGGACAGCAGCAGCGACCAAGAGTTCAAGTACCTCCACGTGTTCACCCGGATCGAGAAGTGCGAGAAGTGGGCGGATGTCTGGCGCACCCTCGCCAAGGCCAAGGAGATATACAAGCTGGACGCGCCCGCGTTGGAGGCGGCGGATGGGCGCCCTGACGGCAACAAATGAGCCAAGACGGCGAAGGACGCCGCATCAGCCATCGAGCGGCTGCATGCGTCCATCGAGCAGTGCATCACCGACGCCATGAACCACGCCGCCCACAGGGAAGAGAAATCCGAGGCGCGGTGTTCGGCGTTGATGAAGAACAGCGCCATCAAGCTCGACCTACTCCGGACCAACGTCACCGCCACTACAAGAATTATGTTAATACGTCACGGTACTTGTCCATCACAAATGAGTGGAAAACTGTCATGGGTGCCCATGCATGACGGACTTGATGTCTGTCATGTATATCGCGTCATAATTTGACATCATGCCTTCCTTGACGGTTCTTGACTGTCATGGATCTACCCTAAGCCCGCCCAGGCCCAAACCATTGTGACGGAACAAGCCGTCATAGCCTGACGCCACGTTGGATTTTTGATTCGCCAATTGGAATGATGTGGCTGCCTACATGGATACTAATTTTCGTCACAGAAATTATCACGAATGTAGGCACAATTTAAATGTGGTCCATCCAATTTCTTTCGGCCCAATTTTGACACAGTATATTTTTTAGCCAATTTTGGCCCAAAGAGAAAGTAATTTCAAACAGTTCACACAATATGCGGGCATCTATATGTATATATTTTCTCAAAAAAATCTGTGAGGGTGCGGAGGAGGGATAAGGAGATCGATGGTGAGGGATAAGATGAGGGGGCGGCGGCGGGGGGAGAAAAAGAATGGGGAAGGGAGTTTTAGGGTTAGGTTTTATACATGAATGGTTTGGGCGGGCACAAGTGGGCTTTGGGCGGGCTCGAGTGGGTTTGTGGGGCTGTACTGGACCGTCGATGATGTTTTTGAAGACGTCACCAGAAATTTGTCATGGATTAACAAATTTCCTGTAGTGCGCGAAGAAGAGGAACACCGACCTGGCATTCCTGATGGGGGCGGACATGTCGACGATGGACGAGCAGGTCAAGGCGTGGTACCTGGCGGAGCGCGGCCTTATCTTGAACCAGATGCCGTCGACAACCGCGCCAACTCCCACGCCGACCCCAACGCCGCCACCAAGCCCGAGTGATGATGCCTCCACGACGCCCAGCACAGAAGCCGCGCCGACGCCGACCAGCCCGAGCACGCCGACTCCCGCCAGTCCGACGCCGGAGGAGCACGCCGCTGTTTGATGCATTGCCTACGCGTCCTTCCTTTTGAACGCCGAACTTTCGAGTACGATTGATCGCCGAACTGTGGCATGGTGATCGCCGAACTTTGTGGCAGCCGTTGATCGCCGAACTTGTCGCCTTTTTTGGGTAGCGGGAAATGTCAAGTTTGAATTTATACGCGTCTTGGGGCCGAAACCTGGGGCGTGGCTGGGAACTGGATCGCCCCCAGGGCCAAAAACGCGTCGGCCGAAGGGCCAAACCACAATCGCCGGGTGCGCTGGGGGGCGAACGGCTGGAGATGCTCTTATAAGATACACCCTCTGTAAACTAATATTAGAACGTTTAGATTACTAAAATAGTGATCTAAACGCTCTTATATTAGTTTACGGAGGGAATATTTGCCGATATGAAGACTTTTTGGTAATGAAGATTTTATCATGGCGATCAGTAGTGTAAAAATTCCTTGGGAAGACAGGTAAGTAAAAATGAGGAGCAGCAATTGGAACAGAATGACTGAAAGTACAACTTGTGGTAGGGAAGCTTCATTTGTGTTCTGGGCAGGTATGGCTCAAATGATACAACAAGGTGAGCATGTTGAAAGTTAGTTGTGATATCCATCTTCCACATTAAAAGTTATTTGTTTTTTCCAAAATATTTTTGTCCAATCCGTCCATCATCACTAGTTCACTACTTGTAGTTGTCGGGGAGATCGTTACTCGTTAGGTGTGTTTTCTACTTAATTTTGTGGTATCCATTAGATAAAGGGGTTTTAGATGTGATGCATCATGTCCACTGGTATTCCTTCTCACGCACAAATGGCAAAACAAGCGATTAGAGTGTATCTAAACCTAGCTTATCAGAACCTGTTGAATCATCAGCTGAAGCATTGATTCAGTTGGTACCACAAAAGTTAAGCTTATCTCGAATCTTGATTCTTCACGCCATTTTTTTTATGTATGATACTAACAACAAAAGTTCGGCCTGTCCCGAATCTTGATTCTTCTTCATCTTTACTTATTCAGGACACTATTTAAAAATAAATATCAAGGATCAGCCACTCTCGTGGTCATAGCTAACTGTATGATTTTGGCCTCTCCCAATTCTCAAAAGCAAAGATTGCAAAAGGTGGTAGAATAGAACCTTTAGACAGAGAACATATATTCTTCCCGATTAGCCACATCTCATAGCGATTCCCTTGCACCTCAATCAAGCCTGCAACACTGCGCCGACCACTCCCTCTTCACCCGCCGCAGTCATCTATAAATAAGCACCGTTGGGTCATCACCATCATCCAACTCCAAGAAACCACAGCCTACAGCAAGCTCAAGTGAAGTGAGCTGACCAGATATATCAATCACAGAGCGCCAAGAACAACAGCATACAGGCTAGCCACCCATTCGCTCGATCTCCAATGGCGGAAAGAGTGACGAAGCTGGCGTCGCAGCGGGCGGTGGTGATCTTCGGGGTGAGCAACTGCTGCATGTGCCACGCGGTGAAGACGCTCTTCACGGAGCTGGGCGTGAGCTGGGTGGTGCACGAGCTGGATAAGGAACCCCGCGGGAAGGACGTCGAGAGGGCGCTCGCCGGCATGGTCGGACGGAGCCCGCCCGTACCAGTGGTCTTCATCGGCGGCAGGCTCGTCGGCCCCACCGACAAGGTCATGACGCTGCACCTCAGCGGCCAGCTGGTGCCGCTCCTCCGCCAGGCCGGCGCCCTTTGGCTCTGAACTGAAGAGTCAAGGACATCAGTGGCTGAAGCGTGCGTGCAGTTATGTGTGATCGCTAGGGATCATATAGTGCGTGCAGTGCAGCTACATAATTTTCGGAAAGGTCATCAAACATATTAACGGTGATGATCTTTCTTGTTGTCATATGACAGAAGGAAAGGATGCTTTCTAAGAGATGAACATCCTGAGCAATATAAAGGAGCTTATGCTTATCCTGTGTTGCTTAATTTGATGATTTGCTTAATTTAGCTAGCTGTTGTGCTAAGGACGTTATATATAGTAATATACTTCCTCCATCTCAAAATAAATGACTCAACTTTGTACTAGAGTAGTATCATATCAGACGTTTTTCTCGGAGCTATAGAATACTCCCTAGATGACTGGAGTTATTCGGAGAGGTTAGTATGTTTATGGAGATACCTGATCCAGTGAGCTCAGTTTGTTGAGGTAGATGCACTGGTCCAATTGGCTCGGTATGGTACCAGTGCTGACGTGGTGCACTGCACTGCATTTGAAAGACACTGTGCTGATGGCATGTCGTATTCATATGTCTTGGCAGGAGCTAGTTCCTTTGGTGCCAAGACAAAATCCTGAAAGCGTAAGTATAGTACTCCAAGACACAAACTTGTCAATTTCCACCATCAAGCTTTGGTGCCTGCTTGCGATGAAACTCAAACCCTCGGGAGCAAAGCAGAGTCAAGAGCGCAGGAAGCAGGGCAGCCAGAAAGGAGGAATTGAACTGCTGCTGCTACGGCCCGTTTGCCATGTCACCGCTGAACCCCGTTCAAAAAAAAAATGTCACCGCTGAAAAAAAAAATCAATATAGGCAGCCTAGGTGGCAGTAGCCTTTTCATTTAGCAACACAACAAAGGTGAAGTGATTCGTTAGACCTTTCTTTCACGCTCCATTTACGGCTCGAGACAGGAATATAATCCACTTGAAGATATTGTTAGTTCTAGATATATCCTAAAAAAAGAAAGATACACTGCTAGATGGGTTAAAAAAAAGATATACTACTAGATGTGTGCACGTACGCTTGGTGATTCGAGTGCGTGGTGGCACATATTCGCGTTATCATATCCTTCTGTTTATTCATCCACTCCTACTGTGGCGCGCCCACAGGGTGCGATGCGATGGGAGCCATAAGAATCCTCGTCGACACTATGGCCCTGTTCGGCAACACTCCATCCCTCCAGGACGGAGCGGAGCGCGCGGAGCGCCAGGTTAGCAGCTCCCCGTATTACAACTACATGCTGCTCCGGAGCGGAGTGGTGGAGCGGAGGGATTCCAAACACGCTCTATATGTGCATGTTCCCTGGCAGGCCGAGTTGACCTTGATCCATTCCGGTGGGGCAGATGAGAAATGCTCGCCGTCGCCAGGCCGAAAGTTGAACCATGTGGCCAACACAGATTTGAGGAACTTTCTCCTGGTTTATACTATAGATTTATTAAAACACAAGTGTGTAATGGAGACAAAAACTAGGTTTTGAGAAGATACCTGACTATGACATAAATCTTTATGTTCCACATATTTTCCATAGATTGTATAATGTTAATACAAGTTTTAACATTACTAAAGTTTTGCGTCCCCGTTAGGGTTTCTCTTTCCCTCTTCCGTCTATGGCTGGCGGCTAGGGCGCTTATCCCCACCAAGCTTCATCGGCGAGCCCGTAGATCCACCTTCCCTTCACCTGCGGCCTGCCGCTCAGTTTTACCTTTTGTTGTCATGCGACAGAAGGAATGGATGCACTGTAAAAGATAAGCGTTCTGAGCAATATTAAATGAGCATATGCTTATCTTGTCCCTTCTAAAAATGCTTTTCTTAATTTAGTTGGGTGTTATGCTAACCATGACAGAATCCAACTACTCAGTACATTGGAGTATATTGTGTCATATCGCACATGTTTTTGTTGGAGTTATAGAATATATACATATCGCACATGTTTTTGTTGGAGTTATAGAATATATACATATAGCTGGAGGTAGATGCACTGCTTCAGAGAGCTCAGTGCGTTGAGGTAGAGCTGTGAGCTTAGTATGTTGAGGTAGATGCGCCGATCTAGTGAGCCCAGTATGTTGAGGTAGATGAGCCCTGATGTGGCACCCCGTATATATTTTATATATAGCACCTCTTGGCAAGAGCTATAATTCCAAGGTATACAGTATATCATGCTCATGCATGGGAGCAAATTTCAAATCAAGACAAAAATTGATGGTGAGCTCAAGGCCCTCCAAGTTCAGTTTGCATTAACAAACTTTGGTGCCTGCTTAACTAAAGTCCCTCGACAGCAAAACAGAGTCAAAAAATGCAGGGCAGGCAGGAGCCGTGACAGAGCTACAAGGGTGAAAAGGAGCTGGCACAACAATGTGGGTCCTACTTTTGCCATGTCATCGCTGAAGAATCAACGTATATAGGCAGTAGCCTATGCTTCCTCCATTCCAAAATACAATGCGTATTATTAGTTTTCTTAAAAGTCAAAAGTTGTGCATGTGTGACCAAATTTTAAGAAAAAAAATCAATATCTACAATGTCTGTACATCAAATCCCCGCCAAAAATAATATATCTATAACATCAAATTTGTATAGTTGGATCCATCATGAAAAGTATTTTTCATATTATTTTTTGGTATAGTAGATGTTGAAATTTTATTCTCTAATTTTAGTTAAACATACGCATGTTTGATTTTCATAAAAACTGATGCACCTTATATCCTAGAACAAAGTTTTTCCCTCCGATCCAAATTTAACTGACGCAACCTCTATACAATGTAAATGGACAGTGTATAGAGGCTGCATCAATTAAGTCAAATCGGAGGGGAGTAGCATATTGTTAATTATACTAGATAGATGCTTGGTGATTTGAGTTGAGAGCTTGGGAGTATCACTTTTTGGGGTACTAGGTAGGGGCCGGGTACTGCAAGTAGTAGCACATATTCGTGTTTACCCCCCAGCACACCAGGCAAACTGACTCTGTTTCTTGATGATGCTTCTATATTACTAGCAACTGAGGATATCTGTAATATCTCGTTCTTCTTTATGCAGAACAAAAGATAGGGGCATTTTCTGATCCTCTCCAAACTTCCAAAACTTCTCAAAATCAGCTGCAGATGCTAGCTTCGAACTCCTCGTAGCCATCGGCGAAGCGTTCTGCACGTAGTAGCTTCTCCCAGCGATTTGGCCCGCTCGGGAGGCTGCTGGCCTGCACGGCTCGCCTGGAATCTGCCCAGCTCGGTTGTGGCTGGTTTTTTAGAGATAAAAGGGCTGGGCTGCTGTAGGCAGAGAACATTTGGGCCCGAAATTGCTGCTATTTTTTTTCACAGGGACTGGTTGCCGAAATCACTAGTTAAGTTAAGGAGTACTCCTTGCAAAGATCACTCCCACCTTTTTAGGTTGTGACAAGTGACGCGCTGCATGTGCGCCACTTGTCGCAACCTGAGAGCTTTCCCTTCTTTCGTAGATTCGTTTATTCAAAACGTTTTATCTCTTAAACCGTGCGTCCAAATCTCAAACCATTTTCACCGTTGGGTTCCTCGCGTCGAGATCTTCAATACTAGATCCCATGTTGATAGGTTTTGACGAACTTTTTTTTCACGAAAAAAACCGGACTAAAAAACCGAACCGGGAGCATGGGTTTTTTCCCTTTCCGAAAGAGGCACGCCCGTGCCTCTCGCGAAATCACAAGCGTGCCTCTCGCGGAAGGAAAAAAAGAAGAGAAAACGCGTTTTTTTTTCGTTTCCGAGGAGGCACGGCCGTGCCTCTCGCGAAAGCACAACCGTGCCTCTCGCGGAAGCAAAACCGTGTCTCTCATGAAAGAAAAAAAACAGAAAACACGTTTTTCTTCGTTTCCGAGAGGCATGGCCGTGCCTCTCGTAAAAGCACAACCATGCCTCTCGCGAAAAGAAAAAAAACAGAAAACGTGTTTTTTTTCGTTTCCGAGAGGCACGGCCGTTACTCTCACGAAAGCACAACCATGCCTCTCTCGGAAGCAAACCCGTGCCTCTCACGAAAGAAAAAAACAGAAAACGCGTTTTTTTTCGTTTCCGAGAGGCACGGTCATGACTCTCGCGAAAGCAAAACCGTGACTCTCGTGAAAGGAAAAAAAAAAAGAAAATGCATTTTTTCGCGAAAAAAAAATTTTGTCCAAAAGTTCAGGAAAACCGGTGAAAAACCGAAACGTCAAAAAAACCCAAAAAAAGCCGTTTAAAAAGCCGAAAACACATGCGGAAAAATAAAAAAAAATCCGGAGGGAGCGTCCAGAGCGCGACACGTGGCGGGGCGGCTGGAGGCGCGAAGTGGCGCTGATCGTTACGAGGCTCTCGAAGAAGCGCTCGTTAACTAGTTGCTTTCACTGGTTGCTACGAATTTTTGGTGAGTAAAAATGTACAGAGAGATGTACAGCCAGAGTCCGATTCTGGGCGAGTAAAAACCATGTCCAGTCCTACAATCACGTACTGTGTTATAGCCATGGGACTTGTTATATTGTGACCTCTTGTACAGAGTGTTCTGTACTGTATTTTTTCGAATGATCACAAATTATCCCAGTTAAGACAAGTTATATAATTTAAAATAACAACAGGTTTTGTCATTTGTCATAGAACAAAAGCTTCATTTTCATATAAGTTTGCAAATCAAAATGGCCACCCATCTAAAGACATGAACATAATTACTTCACCAACTAAGAGCAATGGCGGTAGCTAGTTCATGCCTAAACAAATCCATGTTAGGAGCACTTTCCGCCGATGTAGAAGCATCCGATGCATTTGGAGGAATAACGTACTTCTTGTATCTATCTGGAATAGTTGGAACAAAATCCGGATCCCTCTCGCACCGGAGAAAGTGGAGATCCTCCTTGTCATGGAGGCGGACGTAGTTGTGTAGTGTCATAGTAGCCGCAGCAATCATCTTTTGTGTATTGATCGAGTAGTTTGGCATCTTAAGCAATATTTGCCATTTCATCTTCCAGACACCAAAGGTTCTCTCTATGGTATTGCGCTTGGAGGAGTGGATCCGGTTGAACTTCTCTACAGGAGTAGTTGGGGCTGCACCTCTCTGGAAGTCGGGGACGTGATAGCGTTCTCCTTTGTACGGTGCGAGATAGCCATCCCTGTTAGGATAGCCGGCATCTACGAGTTAATACTTTCCTATAGAAAGTAACAATAAACATGATTGTGAGTTCAAGGTTATGATATATAAGACAGTAAACATGCATGCGAATTGGAGGATATGTTACATAAGTTGCAATATCAAGAAATACTAACCCTTGGGAGCAGTGACGGAGCTAGGATTTAAAACCAGGGTGGTCCTCCTAAATATATTGACAACAAATATGACATATGAACGTTTCAAGCGATTACCAATAATAACATATATAAATCGATTGATGTGGCCTACAAACATACACAAAGTTATTTACGGAACCGTACTTTTTTAATGTACCCGGTCCTCTTCATTCTTCAATAATTTTGCAACAAAATTACTTTCTATCAATCATAACGACATAATTAAATATATTAGGTGCTGATGTAGTGTTGTAAAAATAAAGAATTCCCTGGCTACCTGACTTCAGTCTCTGGGCAAATTAAAATCAGGGCTGCTGCACGCCTCCAGTCTCCATATCGAGAAACAAGAACCGAGGGGGAAACCGGACGCCCACAGAGCTCAACGCAATCTGGTCGTTTGTTGCGTTTCCTTGATGCGTTTCCGTCCATCCGATCGCGCTCCGGATTGATCTCAGCCGCCGGATAAAAAATAGACGTTGTAGCAATGAATATTACTAGCAAACGCGTGCCACCGCGTGCAATTCCGGTGCCCAGCCGAGGGCATTTTCGTCGTTTCACACACAAACGTATAAAATGGGGTGGCTCCCGTGGAGAGAAAACCTAGCCGCCGCTCGCACTCGCGCCGCCCACCTCCTCCTGTTCCTCTCGCCTCGCCTCCCTCTCCCTTCAAACCTAGACCAGCGCCCGCCTCCCTGCCCCGCCGCCATCATCTCCTTCCTCCGGCCGGCGACCCATGCTGCGCCCGTCTGCTCCTCCCGCGCTCGCGCCGCCCCCTCTCCTCTTCCTCCCGCATCACCTCTCTCTCTCCCACCTAACCCTAACCCACGCCCGCCTTCCTGCCCCGCCACCGCTCGCCCGGGCACCCATCCTCAACCTCAAGCTTGGTCGCGGCAGATCAGGATGGGCGCTCCCGGCGGCGCGGGGCACGGCGGCCGCCGAGGGAGCCAACAGATGTGGAGGCTGCCGAGCGGCGATGCTCGCGCGAAGGAGGAAGAGGATGATGCGTGGAGTGGCGTGGAGAAACAACCATCTCCATCGATCGACCATGCTGGTTTCTGATGGGGAACGTTGCATGGAAAACAAAAAAATTCTACGCACACGCAAGATCTATCCATGGAGATGCATAGCTACGAAGAGGGGGAGAGCATCTACATACCATTGTAGATCGCTAAGCGGAAGCGTTTATCAACGCGGTTGATGTAGTCGTACACCTTCACGATCTGTCCCGATCAAGTACCGAACGTACGCCACCAGCGCACGTTCAGCTCGATGACGTCCTCGCCTTCTCAATCCAGCAAGAGAGGTGAAGTAGTAGATGAGTTCCGGCAGCACGACGACGTGGTGATGGAGGTGGTGAAATTATCCGTAGGGCTTCGCCAAGCACAACGGATGTGGACGGAGGAGGAACTAGAACTAGAGGGAGAGGGGGTGCCGCACACGGCTTGGGGATCATGGTGTCTGTTGCCCCTCTCCCTCCTCTCATATATATAGGTGGGGAGGAGGAGGGGAGGAGGCAGCCTAGGGCGCCCCCAAGAGGGCCGGCGGCCGCCCTGGGCTCCTGCCCTGGCTGCACCCCCTCCCTTTCTTGGCGCTGGGGAGAAGGCAGGAGGGGAAGCCCTCCCCCCCCCCCCCTCCCCCTCCCTTTTCCTTTATCTCATGTGGAAGGGAAGGCAAGAGGGGCTAGCCCTCCCCTCTTTCCTTCCCTAAGGACCGGCGGCCTAGAGGTGGGGCACACCAGCCCCTTGTGGGCTGGTGTGCTTCCCTCATTGGCCCAATAATTCCCCGTGGCCTTCCCGGAACCCATTCCGATGATCCGATAAATACCCGGTACTTTCCGGAGACCAAATAGTATCGTCCTATATATCAATCTTTACCTCCGGACCATTCCGGAGCACCTCGTCATGTCCATGATCTCATCCGGGACTCCAAACAACATTCGGTCACCAAATCACATAACTCATATAAAACTATATCGTCAACGAACGTTAAGCGTGCGGACCCTACGGGTTCGAGAATGATGTAGGCATGACCGAGACGCTTCTCCGTTCAATAACCAATAGCGGGACCTGGATGCCCATATTGGTTCCTACATATTCTACAAAGATCTTTATCGGTCGAACCTTTATGACAACATATGTAGTTCCCTTTGTCTGTCGGTATGTTACTTGCCCGAGATTCGATCGTCGGTATCTCCATACCTAGTTCAATCTCGTTACCGGCAAGTCTCTTTACTCATTCCATAATACATTGTGACGCCCCCGGCCCGATCGTGCACTAATCATACACGCAAATGCACACGATCAAGCCTAAGGACTCACGGGCAGATATCACAACACAACTCTAAAACATAAATAAAGTCATACAAGCTTTATATTACAAGCCAGGGGACTCGAGGGCTCGAATACATAAGCTTGCGAGCAAGCGTCAGCGGAAGCATCGGATATCTGAGTACAGATATGAAATAGAAACAGAAAGGCCTTTAGGAAGGCGGGGCAAAAGAAAACACTACGATCGAAAGGCACAAGGCCTCCTGCCTGGGACCCTCCGATCCTACTCCTGGTCGTCAGTCAACTCGTAGTAGTATCCATCCTCTGGGTAGTAGTAGTAACGATCGTCGGGGCATCTGTCTCAGGGGGCTCCGTCCTCTGGTCACGTCAAACTGATATGGGGAGAAAAAGGAAAACAAAGCAACCGTGAGTACTCAGAAGTACTCAGCAAGCAAGGATCTACACTACATATGCAACATTTTCAAAGGGAGGCTGTATATGTGGACTGGGCTGCAGAAATGCCAGAATAGAGAGAAGGCCTAGTCCTATCGAAGACTAGCATCTTCAGCGATCTTGCAGCAGTAGAAGAGAGTAGAACAATACCATATGATGTAGCAGTAATGTTATCAACCTCACCCAGAGATCCTTTCTCGACTCCCTGCGAGAAAGCAATCCCAGAGCCATACATTCATCAACCTCGTCCTGAGATCCCTTCTCGACTCCCTGCGAGAAGCAATCCCAGAGCCATACATACAGGTCTCATCACAGGTATCCAGTTCTAAATTGTATCAATCAGGATACAACTCCGAGTGTCCTTTACCGTAGGACCGGCTATCGATAGAAGTGTTCTTCCCTGCAGGGGTGCACCAACTTACCCAACACGCTCGATTAACTCCGGCCGGACACACTTTCTAGGGTCATGCCCGGCCTCGGCCAAACGACACATCGCAACCCTACCTACAACTCCGCAGAGAGGTCCCCGCCGGTCTACATCCTAAGCGCAAGGGGGTCTTGGCCATCGCCCCTCGCCCTCCGGGTCGTTGCGTACATGGCCCAGATCCAAGCACCACCGAAATGGCGCCAATCACTCCATGCCGCACTGCTGAACTAGACGTCTGACAGAGCTTTCGGCTGATGCATACGATGCAGAACGCCCATACTATGCCCACGTGATGGTTAGTGCTATCAGACCAGAGGTCTGCTCGGATCAAATATCCAAATCGTTAGGACTAGGGCTTGCGGTAACGAGCAGAGACTCACGAAAGATGTGACCCCGTCGCCCCGTCTCGAGGACTTGCGGCAAGGGTTAAGAATGCCCGGCCGCGCCTCGTATTCACCACTCGGGCACCACACTGGCAACCCGCCTTCACATCACACGCGGGTACCCCTCAGGGTCGACCCGCCTTTCCAAGTAACATTGTAAAGTCCAAGTATCCGTGTGTCCATAACATCAGGGAATCCGAGGTATCACCCTCATTGAATTCCACTCGATGTATCCGTCAAGGTGAACTAGGAGGAATCACCCTCACAGGGTCCACACTTGAGGTGTTGTACGACAGCGTCGTTATCGGAAGCGGTGAAGGAGGAATCACCCTCGATGACCATGACCGAATAACTACTCTACAGAGTTAACATCAGAAGTGCTACATGAGGTTTCACCCTCGACACTCGATAGTAACGCTGCAGTGTCGTTACAACTAAGGGGGGTGATGTGCGGTGTCGGGTCCTGGTCTTCAATCCCATTGATCGGGTCTTCTGACGATCCAGCGCGGCAGTCGGGATAAGTGGGGTCACTGATAGGTCTCTACCCAGCCTAGACTAAACAGTTTAGGATATGTAGGTAATTATTAACAGTAGGTTACAATGAACAGGCTATGCATCAGAATAGGTAAAGCAGCAGCAGCAGTAATTCTAATGCAAGCATGAGAAATTTAGAATGGGCGATATCGGTATGCTCAAGGGAGGGGCTTGCCTGGTTGCTCGGCGGCAAGGGCAAGGTCGTCTATGGTGTCTTCGGGATCCGGAGCTGCGTCGGTCTCGGGGACGACGTCAGGGTCGGGGGGGCTATCGAGAGAGAAGAGGGGGAGGAAACAGTATAAATATATAGCAAACATGAGCATGACAAATACGATACACGGTGCTAGGGGTAGTCTAACGCAGCATCACACGTAACAGACGGAGCGGGAGAATATCTGACGATATTTCCCGGGTCTTTGGAATTATCGGACAGAGGATAAGAGGGGAACGGTTGCAAGTTCGGATAGTTAGAGACGCGTGACGGACGAACGGACCGCGGATTCAGATTCGTCTCGTCGTTCTGAGCAACTTTCATGTACAAAGTATTTTCATCTGAGCTACGGATTATTTAATATGATTTTCTAAAGTTTTTATTAATTTCTGGAATTTAATTAATTATTTAAATTAACATTATCCGAAACAGTGTCATGCTGACGTCAGCATGACGTCAGCATGACGTCAGGACCAGTGGGTCCCACCTGTCATAGGCTGTTAGGTTAATTAGTGATTAACTAATTAAATTACTGTTTAATTAACACTAACTACTTAATTAGATTAACATAATCAGGATTAATTAACTTAATTAATTAACTAATTAACTAATTAATTAATTTAATTATTTTTATTTTTATTTACTTTAAAACGTTTTCTGGGCGGGGCCCATATGTCATTGGCCCATAGGCCATAGCGGGTTCGGGCGAACGGGCGTACAGGTGCGGGTGCTCGCACCCGAGGCCACGAGAGGCGAGGGCGAGCGCGCCCGAGGCCTCGATGGCCGGCGACGGCGGAAGCAGCGCCGGGCGCGGGGAGCTACGGGGCACCGGCGGCCACAGGCGCCCTGCCGCGGGGCGGAGGAAGGGCGGCGGCTCGCACAGCAGTGGGCGGCGCGGGCGAGCGGACAGGGCGAGGCCGGGCGGTGGCGCAGCAGAACCGCGCGGCCGACGAGCGAGCCGGGCGTGGCGCGGGCGAGGTCGGCGCGCGGCTGCGGGGACGCACGCGGGCGCCAACGTGCGGCCAGCGGGGCGAGCTGCGGTTGCGGCGGCGAGAGCGGGCACGCGTGGCTGGGCGCAGGTGGGTGCGGCCAGGGTGCAGAGGATTCGGATAACAGCCTAATCCTTCACGGGATGCGTCACAATAGATACAAAGTCTTTGCGAGAATCTGGAGGAGCAAGTAACTGGGGGTATTGTAACGGATTGAACATCTGCCCCAGTGGATATAAGAATGTCTCTGGATGTATCCCTGCTCGAACCAGCTGGTAGCTGGCGTCGCAGGGTTGTGGTGGAAACAAACGATCCATCTGAAACAGAGGAAACTCATGATTGTCAAAGACAAGGAGAAGTATAACCGATCTCGGAGAGAAAGGTTAAACAAAACAATGGAAAGGAAAAGATTATCAGACTATCAGATCAATGTCGGGAAATCGCACAGATATCCGCTCTCCGGGTGGACGAGAATTACGAGATCCTAAGTGTCGGCGTTAGTAAACTTTAGTTAACCCGAAGAAAGGGTCAGAGTCCCAGAGTAAGATAGGGAATAAAGATACTAATACCACCCATTGGCCGTGGCCCGTAAGCCCAACCACCAGTTAGTAAAACAGTTTTCCCGGTTTCTAGACTCAACTTCGGCCAAGGAGTTGGAAAGGGGGTTCCTACACAGTCGGCTCTGATACCAACTTGTGACGCCCCCGGCCCGATCGTGCACTAATCATACACCAAAGGCACACGATCAAGCCTAAGGACTCACGGGCAGATATCACAACACAACTCTAAAACATAAATAAGTCATAACAGCTTTATATTACAAGCCAGGGGCCTCGAGGCCTCGAATACATAAGCTGCGAGCAGCGTCAGCGGAAGCATCGGATATCTGAGTACAGATATGAATAGAAACAGAAAGGCCTTAGGAAGGCGGGGCAAAAGAAAACACTACGATCGAAAGGCACAAGGCCTCCTGCCTGGGACCCCTCGATCCTACTACTCGGTCGTCAGTCAACTCGTTAGTATACCATCCTCTGGGTAGTAGTAGTAACGATCGTCGGGGCATCTGTCTCAGGGGGCTCCGTCCTCTGGTCACGTCAAACTGATATGGGGAGAAAAAGGAAAACAAAGCAACCGGTAAGTACTCAAAGTACTCAGCAGCAAGGATCTACACTACATATGCACATTTTCAAAGGAGGCTGTATATGTGGACTGGGCTGCAGAAATGCCAGAATAGAGAGAAGGCCTAGTCCTATCGAAGACTAGCATCTTCGCGATCGTCAGCAGTAGAAGAGAGTAGACCAATACCATATATGTAGCAGTAATGTTTTCAACCTCACCCAGAGATCCTTTCTCGACTCCCTGCGAGAGCAATCCCATAGCTGAGCGAGGGGGTGGGGTAGCGGCTAGGGTTTCGGGTGGGGGTGGGAGATATGGGGGAGGGGAGGGGGCGCCGGCTGGGCCGGCCTGGCTAGCCCAGTGGCCAGCTGGGCCGAGGCCCAGCGAGGGGGGGGGGGCTTTATTTTCTTTTGTTCTTTTTCTTTTTATAAATTCATATACCTCGGTTTAGTAAATAGTTAGGCCTCGAATTGAATTTTGTAAAACATGTGACCTGGTCCATAAATACCAGTGCTTTATTTCCTAACACCTAAAATTAGTTTGGGCAAAACATCATTTCATACTTAAATTAGATTTAATAAAGGGTTATTAAATATTGTTTTTAGTCGCTGTTTGAAGATGTTTGAGTCACTTACCCAACTCCAATGATGTTGGTTTCAATTTTAGAATTGTCTCTGATTTATTTGCTATTTAATGAACAATTTAGTTTCTATGTTGGACAACTTTTATTTTCCACTCTCATTTAATTTGAATTTGAGTTAGAAGTTGAAATGCATTATGATGCAAATGATGATCATGCACTGTTAAACATGATGACATGGCATAATCAAAAGGGTGATTACTGTAGTTAACCACTGGGGGTGTTACAAATCTCCTCTACTAACAAGAATTCTTGTCCCGAGAATTAAGAAGTAGAAGGAAAAAGTTCGGGGTATTCCGCACGAAGATTATCCTCGCGTTCCCAAGTGGCTTCATCTTCAGTATGATTTGACCACTGCACTTTGAGGAACTTGGTAACCTTCTGACGGGTTCGACGTTCAGCTTCATCGAGGATGCGGATCGGATGCTCCTTATAAGAAAGATCATCTTGCAATTCAAGCATCTCGTGATCCACAGATCGGTGCGGAGATTCCTTGAAGCATTTACGAAGTTGCGACACATGGAAGACGTCGTGGATATGAGAGAATTGCGGCGGCAATTCCAATTTATACGCCACTTGACCACGTCTTGCAACAATGCGGAAAGGACCAATGTAGCGGGGAGCTAACTTGCCCTTGATTCCAAAACGGTGAGTGCCCTTCATAGGGGTGACACGAAGATAAGCTTGATCACCAGGTTGATAAGTCAAACCCCATCGTTTGCGATCATAGTTGCTCTTCTGGCGGTCCTGAGCCGCCTTGAGATTTTCCCGGACAATTCGGACTTGTTCTTCGGCTTGTTGAATAATATCTGGACCCACGAGCGGTCGTTCCCCAGTTTCTGACCAATTCAGAGGGGTTCGACACTTACGTCCATAGAGAACTTCAAAGGGGGCCATTTTCAGACTGGCTTGATAGCTGTTGTTATAAGAGAACTCGGCATATGGAAGAGATTCTTCCCACTTCTTGCCAAACGATATAACACAAGCTCGCAGCATGTCTTCAAGCACTTGATTGACTCGTTCAACTTGGCCTTGGGATTGAGGATGATAAGCTGAACTCCAGGTAATATGAGTTCCCATAGCCTTTTGGAAACTTTCCCAGAAATGACCAGTGAATATGCTGCCACGGTCTGAACTGATCTCTTTCGGAATACCGTGGAGTGAAACAATTCTGGAGATATATAACTCTGCTAACTGACTAGCAGTGATCGTCTCCTTGACAGGCAGAAAGTGTGCAACTTTGGAGAGTTGGTCGACAACGACAAGAATAGCATCGTGACCCTTCTGTGACCTGGGAAGTCCTGTAATGCAATCCATCTGAACCTTATCCCATTTCCATAAAGGAATAGGTAACGGTTGCAGAATTCCAGCAGGCTTCTGATGTTCTGCTTTAACGCGACGACACACATCACATTCAGCAACATAACGAGCAATGTCTTGCTTCATTCTGGACCACCAGTACCTTTGACGGAGATCACGATACATCTTGGTGCTACCCGGATGAATAGACAACGGGGTATCATGTGCCTCCTTCATGACTTTGTCAGTCATAAGCTCGAAGCGAGGTACGACAATGCGGTCTCTGAAATACAAGGTTCCATCTTCAGACAGCGAGAAATCCCTGTACTTTACAAGGTGAAGGTCTTTCTTCATCAAATCAATTTCAGCATCTTTAGCTTGCGCATTCTTAACAGCTTTCTCAAGGTCTGGTTCAACAACCAAGGTTTTTTAAGTATCCTTGGGGAACTATCTCGAGATTTAGCTTTCGAAGCTCTTCATACAGAAGGGGTCGCTGTAGCTGAACCTCAAGTTCGCAGCAATAGGATTTGCGGCTCAACGCATCAGCCATCACATTAGCCTTGCCAGGGGTATAAGAAATACCCAAATCATAGTCCGCAATGGTCTCCATCCATCTTTGCTGACGGAGGTTTAGAGATGGTTGAGTGAACAAGTACTTCAGACTTTTATGATCCGTGTAGATCTCGCAACGATTACCGAGGAGGTAATGTCGCCACAACTGCAGTGCATAGATCACAGCAGCTAGTTCTAGATCATGTACCGGATAATTCTCTTCATGCGGTCGCAACTGACGAGAGCCATAAGCAATCACTTTACGCTCTTGCATTAGGACACAGCCTAATCCTTCACGGGATGCATCACAATAAATCACAAAGTCTTTGCGGGTATCTGGAGGAGACAGTACTGGGGTATTGTAACGGATTGACATCTGCCCCAGTGGATAAAGAATGTACTCTGGATGTATCCCTACTCGAACAGCTGGTAGCTGCGTCGCAGGGTCTGGTGGAAACAAACGATCCATCTGAAACAGAGGAAACTCATGATTGTCAAAAGACAAGGAGAAGTATAACCGATCTCGGAGAGAAAGGTTAAACAAAACAATGGAAAGGAAAATGATTATCAGACTAATCAGATCAATGTCAGGGAAATCGCACAGATATCCAGCTCTCCGGGTGGACGAGAATTACGAGATCCTAAGTGTCGGCGTTAGTAAACTTTAGTTAACCCGAAAGGAAGAGAGGTCAGAGTCCCAGAGTAAAGATGAGGAATAAAAGATACTAATACCACCCAATTGGCGACGTGGGCCCGTAAGCCACACAGCCAGGTTAGTAAAACAATTTTCGGTTACTAGACTCAACTTCGGCCAAGGAGTTGGAAAGGGGGTTCCTACAGGCAGTCGGCTCTGATACCAACTTGTGACGCCCCCGGCCCGATCGTGCACTAATCATACACGCAAATGCACACGATCAAGCCTAAGGACTCACGGGAAGATATCACAACACAACTCTAAAACATAAATAAAGTCATACAAGCTTTATATTACAAGCCAGGGGCTCGAGGGCTCGAATACATAAGCTTGCGAACAAGCGTCAGCGGAAGCATCAGATATCTGAGTACAGATATAAAAGAGAAACAGAAAGGCCTTTAGAAAGGCGGGGCAAAAGAAAACACTACGATCGAAAGGCACAAGGCCTCCTGCCTGGGACCCTCCGATCCTACTCCTGGTCGTCAGTCAACTCGTAGTAGTATCCATCCTCTGGGTAGTAGTAGTAACGATCGTCGGGGCATCTGTCTCAGGGGGCTCCGTCCTCTGGTCACGTCAACTGATATGGGGAGAAAAAGGAAAACAAAGCAACCGTGAGTACTCTGAAGTACTCAGCAAGCAAGGATCTACACTACATATGCAACATTATCAAGGGGAGGCTGTATATGTGGACTGGGCTGCAGAAATGCCAGAATAGAGAGAAGGCCTAGTCCTATCGAAGACTAGCATCTTCAGCGATCTTGCAGCAGTAGAAGAGAGTAGAACAATACCATATAATGTAGCAGTAATAATATCAACCTCACCCAGAGATCCTTTCTCGACTCCCTGCGAGAAAGCAATCCCAGAGCCATACATACAGGTCTCATCACAGGTATCCAGTTCTAAATTGTATCAATCAGGATACAACTCCGAGTGTCCTTTACCGTAGGACCGGCTATCGATAGAAGTGTTCTTCCCTGCAGGGGTGCACCAACTTACCCAACACGCTCGATTAACTTCGGCCGGACACACTTTCCTGGGTCATGCCCGGCCTCGGCCAAACGACACATCGCAACCCTACCTATAGCTCAGCAGAGAGGTCCCCGTCGGTCTACATCCTAAGCGCTCAGAGGTCTTGGGCCATCGCCCTGTGCACTCCGAGTCGTTGCGCGCAGGGAGAAGCCTGGCACCAGGAGGGCGCCGGTCCGTCCGTGCCGCCATGCTGAACTGGACGTCTGACAGAGCTTTCGGCTGATGCATACGATGCAGAACGCCCATACTATGCCCACGTGATGGTTAGTGCTATCAGACCAGAGGTCTGCTCGGATCAAATATCCAAATCGTTAGGACTAGGGCTTGCGGTAACGAGCAGAGACTCACGAAAGATGTGACCCCGTCGCCCCGTCTCGAGGACTTGCGGCAAGGGTTAAGAATGCCCGGCCGCGCCTCGTATTCACCACTCGGGCACCACACTGGCAACCCGCCTTCACATCACACGCGGGTACCCCTCAGGGTCGACCCGCCTTTCCAAGTAACATTGTAAAGTCCAAGTATCCGTGTGTCCATAACATCAGGGAATCCGAGGTATCACCCTCATTGAATTCCACTCGATGTATCCGTCAAGGTGAACTAGGAGGAATCACCCTCACAGGGTCCACACTTGAGGTGTTGTACGACAGCGTCATTATCGGAAGCGGTGAAGGAGGAATCACCCTCGATGACCATGACCGAATAACTACTCTACAGAGTTAACATCAGAAGTGCTACATGAGGTTTCACCCTCGACACTCGATAGTAACGCTGCAGTGTCGTTACAACTAAGGGGGGTGATGTGCGGTGTCGGGTCCTGGTCTTCAATCCCATTGATCGGGTCTTCTGACGATCCAGCGCGGCAGTCGGGATAAGTGGGGTCACTGATAGGTCTCTACCCAGCCTAGACTAAACAGTTTAGGATATGTAGGTAATTATTAACAGTAGGTTACAATGAACAGGCTATGCATCAGAATAGGTAAAGCAGCAGCAGCAGTAATTCTAATGCAAGCATGAGAAATTTAGAATGGGCGATATCGGTATGCTCAAGGGAGGGGCTTGCCTGGTTGCTCGGCGGCAAGGGCAAGGTCGTCTATGGTGTCTTCGGGTCCGGAGCTGCGTCGGTCTAGGGGACGACGTCAGGGTCGGGGTGGCTATCGAGAGAAGAGAGGGGAGAAACATATAAATATATAGCAAACATGAGCATGACAAATACGATACACGTGCTAGGGGTAGTCTAACCAGCATCACACGTAACAGACGGAGCGGGAGAATATCTGACGATATTTCCCGGTCTTTGGAATTATCGGACAGAGGATAAGAGGGAACGGTTGCAAGTTCGGATAGTTAGAGACGCGTGACGACGACCGACCGCGTATTCATCAGATTCGTCTCGTCGTCTAGACAACTTTCATGTACAAAGTATTTTCATCTGAGCTACGGATTATTTAATATGATTTTCTAAAGTTTTTATTAATTCTGGAATTTAATTAATTATTTAAATTAACATTATCCGAAACAGTGTCAGCTGACGTCAGCATGACGTCAGCATGACGTCAGGACCAGTGGGTCCCACCTGTCATAGGCTGTTAGGTTAATTAGTGATTAACTAATTAAATAACTGTTTAATAACAACTAACACTTATTAGATAACATAATCAGGATTATTAACGCTTAATTAATTACACTAATTAATTATTAATTAATTTAATTATTTTTATTTTTATTTACTTTAAAACGTTTTCTGGGCTGGGGCCCATATGTCATTGGCCCATAGGCCATAGCGGGTTCGGGCGAACGGGCGTACAGGTGCGGGTGCTCGCACCCGAGGCCACGAGAGGCGAGGGCGAGCGCGCCCGAGGCCTCATGGCCGGCGACGGCGGAAGCAGGCGCCGGCGCGGGGAGCTACGAGGGCCGCCGGCCACAGGCGCCCTGCCGCGGGGCGGAGAGGGCGGCGGCTCGCACAGCAGTGGGCGGCGCGGGCGAGCGGACAGGCGAGCCCGGGCGGTGGCGCAGCAGAACCCGCGGCCGACGAGTCGAGCCGGGCGTGCGTCGGCGGGTCGGCCGCGTCTGGGGACCACCGCGGTCGCCACCGTGCGGCCACGGTGCGATCTGCGGTTGCGCGCGGCGAGCGGGCACGCGTGGCTGGGCGCAGGTGGGTGCGGCCAGGGTGCAGAGGAGTTGAGCAGGCGCAGGGGAGCAAACTCCAGGCGCGGCCACAGGAGTCCGGGCGCGACGAGCGCGGCCCCGGAGCGTGGCAGGCGCGGCGAGCAGCAGCTCGAGGTGCAGGGCGCGGTCGAGGTGCTTGCAAGCACGGTGACCGCGTTGCGCTAGCGAGGGGAAGCGGGAGCAGAGAGGAGGCGCCGTGCGGGGCTGGCCCTAGGCGCGGACGACGCGGTTCGATGGGCGCGCGGGAACGGGAGAGAGGAGGAGAGGTCGGAGCTCACGCGGGGCCGTAGGGTCTTAGGCAGCGGGGCGTGGGGAGGACGACGGGAACGACGCGGGATGGCGGTCTGCCGAGGTGGTCCGGCGATGTGTTTGGTGGCACTACGGGCGACGGCGTCGGGCCGGCGACGAGTCGAGGCCGAGGCTTCAGGCGGGTGCCGCGCAAGGGAGAGGAAGGCGCGGAGGAGCCCGAGAGGGGTGGCGCCGGCGATAGCGAGCGCGCGACGGCGGTCGGGGACGCCGGCCGGCGACGGGCGACGGGGGGTTCGATCCCGATCCAGAATTTCTGGATCGGGGGGGGGGGGGGAATGAGTCGAGGGGTGGGTAGCGCTAGGGTTTTCGGGTGGGGGTGGATATATGGGGGGAGGGGAGGGGGCGCCGGCTGGGCCGGCCTGGCTAGCCCAGTGGCCAGCTGGGCCGAGGCCCAGCGAGGGGGGGGGGCTTTATTTTCTTTTGTTCTTTTTCTTTTTATAAATTCATATACCTTGGTTTAGTAAATAGTTAGGCCTCGAATTGAATTTTGTAAAACATGTGACCTGGTCCATAAATACCAGTGCTTTATTTCCTAACACCTAAAATTAGTTTGGGCAAAACATCATTTCATACTTAAATTAGATTTAATAAAGGGTTATTAAATATTGTTTTTAGTCGCTGTTTGAAGATGTTTGAGTCACTTACCCAACTCCAATGATGTTGGTTTCAATTTTAGAATTGTCTCTGATTTATTTGCTATTTAATGAACAATTTAGTTTCTATGTTGGACAACTTTTATTTTCCACTCTCATTTAATTTGAATTTGAGTTAGAAGTTGAAATGCATTATGATGCAAATGATGATCATGCACTGTTAAACATGATGACATGGCATAATCAAAAGGGTGATTACTGTAGTTAACCACTGGGGGTGTTACATACATCATCTCGTAACTAACTCCTTAGTCACTTTGCTTGCAAGCTTCTTGTGATGCTGTATTACCGAGAGGGCCCAGAGATACCTCTCTGTCATACGGAGTGACAAATCCCAATCTCGATTCACGCCAACTCAAAAGACACCTTCAGAGATACCTGTAGAGCATCTTTATGATCACCCAGTTACATTGTGATGTTTGATAGCACACAAGGTATTCCTCCGGTATCTGGGAGTTGCATGATCTCATGGTCGAAGGAATATGTATTTGACATTAAGAAAGCAGTAGCAATAAACTGAACGATCATATGCTAAGCTAACAGATGGGTCTTGTCCATCACATCATTCTCCTAATGATGTGATCCCGTTATCAAGTGACAACATGTCTATGGTTAGGAAACCTTAACCATCTTTTGATCAACGAGCTAGTCTTAGTAGAGGCTCACTAGGGACACGGTATTTGTTTATGTATCCATACATGTATTTAAGTTTCCGGTCAATACAATTCTAGCATGAATAAAAAACCTTTATCATGAATAAGAAAATATAATAATAACCACTTTATTATTGCCTCTAGGGCATATTTCCAACAGTCTCCCACTTGCACTAGAGTCAATAATCTAGTTTACATAGTAATGAATCTAACACCCATGTTGTCTTGGTGCTGATCATGTTTTGCCCGCGGAAGAGGTTTAGTCAATGGGTCTGCCACATTCAGATCCGTGTGTATTTTGCAAATTTCTATGTCTCCATCCTTGACCTTTTCACGAATGGAGTTGAAGCATCTCTTGATGTGTTTGGTTCTCTTGTGAAACCTGGATTCCTTTGCTAAGGCAATTGCTCCAGTATTGTCACACAAGATTGTCCTTGGACCCGATGCACTGGGTATTACACCCAGATCGGATATGAACTCCTTCATCCAGACTCCTTCATGCGCCACTTCCGAAGCAGCTATGTACTCCGCTTCACACGTAGATCCCGCCACGACGCTCTGCTTGGAACTGCACCAATTGACAGCTCCACCATTCAATATAAATACATAGCCGGTTTGTGACTTAGAGTCATTCGGATCTGTGTCGAAGCTAGGATCGACGTAACCCTTTACGACGAGTTCTTCGTCACCTCCATAAACGAGAAACATATCCTTGGTCCTTTTCAGGTACTTCAGGATATTCTTGACTGCTGTCCAGTGATCCACTACTAGATTACTTTGGTACCTCCCTGCCAAACTTATGGCAAGGCACACATCAGGTCTGATACACAGCATGGCATACATAATAGAACCTATGGCTGAGGCCTAGGGAATGACTTTCATTCTCTCTCCATCTTCTGCCGTGGTCGGGCTTTGAGTCTGACTCAATTTCACACCTTGCAACACAGGCAAGAACCCTTTCTTTGACTGGTCCATTTTGAACTTCTTCAGAACTTTGTCAAGGTATGTGCTTTGTGAAAGTCCTATTAAGCGTCTTGATCTATCCCTATAGATCTTGATGCCCAATATATAAGCAGCTTCACCGAGGTCTTTCATTGAAAAATTCTTATTCAAGTATCCTTTTATGCTATTCAGAAATTCTATATCATTTCCAATCAATAATATGTCATCCACATATAATATCAGAAATGCTATAGAGCTCCCACTCACTTTCTTGTAAATACAGGCTTCTCCGTAAGTCTGTATAAAACCATATGCTTTGATCACATCATCAAAGCATATATTCCAACTCCGAGATGCTTGCACCAGTCCATAAATGGATCACTGGAGTTTGTACACTTTGTTAGTACCTTTATGGTCGACAAAACATTCTGGTTGCATCATATACAACTTTTGTTTAAGAAACCCGTTAAGGAATGCAGTTTTGACATCCATTTGCCAGATTTCATAATCATAAAATGTGGCAATTGCTAACATGATTTGGACAGACTTAAGCATCGCTACGGGTGAGAAAGTCTCATCGTAGTCAACCCTTGAACTTGTCGAAAACCTTTCGCGACAAGTCGAGCTTTATAGACAGTGATATTATCATCAGCGTATGTCTTCTTCTTGAAGATCCATTTATTCTCAACGGCTTGCCGATCATCGGGCAAGCCCACCAAAGTCCATACTTTGTTCTCATACATGGATCCTATCTCAGATTTCATGGCCTCAAGCCATTTGTTGGAATCTGGGCTCATCATAGCTTCTTCATAGTTCGTAGATTCGCCGTTGTCTAACAACATGACTTCCAGGACAGGATTACCGTACCACTTGATGGCTCATATCCGCGTCAGTATTTCCCCGAAGAGGAAGGGATGATGCAGTACAGTTTCGGTAGGTATTTCCCTCAGTTATGAAACCAAGGATATCGAACCAGTAGGAGAACCAAGCAACACTATGTAAACGGTACCTGCACACAAATAACAAATACTTGCAACCTGACGCGTAAGAGGAGTTGTCAATCCCTCTCGGGTAAAAGATAGATTAGTTTGTATAATTTTGGATAAATAGATCTCACAATAAAACAAAATAAAATAAATAAAGAAAAAGTGCAGCAAGGTATTTTTGGGTTTTTAGAATAATAGATCTGAAAACAAAAGCAAATAAAAATAGATCTCAAAGCAAGTATGATAAAGAAAAGACCCAGGGCCGTAGATTTCACTAGTGGCTTCTCTCGAGAAAAATAGCATACGGCGGGTAAACAAATTACTGTTGGGCAATTGATAGAACTTCAAATAATTATGACGATATCCAGGCAATGATCATTATATAGGCATCACGTCCAAGATTAGTAGACCGACTGCTGCCTGCATCTACTACTATTACTCCACACATCGACTACTATCCAGCATGCATCTAGTGTATTAAGTTCATGGAAAAACGGAGTAATGTAATAAGAACGATGACATGATGTAGACAAGATCTATTGATGTACGAATAGACCCCATCTTGTTATCCTTAATAGCAACGATACATACGTGTCATTTCCCCTTCTGTCACTGGGATTGAGCACCATAAGATCGAACCCATCACAAAGCACCTCTTCCCATGGCAAGAAAAATCGATCTAGTTGGCCTAACTAAACCAGAGATTCGAAGAAGAAACACGAGGCTATAAGTAACCATGCATATAAGAGATCAAAGAAACTCAAATAACTTTCGTGGATAAATAGATCTGATCATAAACTCAAAATTCTCCAAAAAGTTTCTGCGTTTGGACTCCGTTTGGTATTGATTTTCTGCGAAGTAAAAAAAAAGCAAAAAAACAGCAACTGGCACTAGGCACTATGTCAATAGGTTAGTCCCAAAAAATAATATAAAGTTGCTATAAAATGATTGTAAAACATCCAAGAATGATAATATAACTACATGGAACAAGAAAAAATTATAGATACGTTGGAGACGTATCATCATCCCCAAGCTTAATTCCTACTCGTCCTCGAGTAGGTAAATGATAAAAACAGAATTTTTGATGTGGAATGCTGCCTAACATGTTCATCACATATTCTTTTCTTTTGTAGCATGGACATTTGGACTTTTATATGGTTCAAAGCAATAGTCTAGTTTTGACATGAAGATTTCAATACTCAAGCATATCAATAAGCAACCATGTCTTTCAAAATATCAACACTAAAGCAAGTTATCCCTAGCCCATTATGCTCAATCATTGATCCATTCATGAAACACAATCGCATATTAGCTACATCCAATGCTCAAGTACGATCATAGTGCCCCTTAGTTGGTGCTTTATAAGAAAAGATGGAGACTCAAATAAAAATAAAATTTACATAAAATAAATAGAAATTCCCTTCGCAGAGGGAAGTAGGGATTTTGTAGAGGTGCCAGAGCTCAAAGCAAAAAAAGATAGAGATAAAACATTTTGGGTGGCATGCCTTTCCTGTCAACGAAAACGATCGAGTAGTTCCCAATACTTTGCATGCTAGATATATCATAGGTGGTTCTCAAACAGAAAATAAAGTTTATTCCTTTTTTCACCATACTTTCATATTCCACGGCTAGCCGTATCCACGGGTGTCGTCCATACCAACACTTTCCAAGGAATTTATTATTTGACAATATAAAGTAAATTCATTTTTCATTTCGGAACTGGGCATCCCTAATACCTTTGTCGTACTCTCGTGCAATGACAAGTGAATAAACATTCATCTTGAGAATAACACATCTAGCATGGAAAAATATCAGCCACCCCCTACCGTTTCATGAGCGGTACGAGCACACAAAAAGGAAATTTATTTTGAAAATTAGAGATGACACATACAAATTTGCTTAGAACGGCACGGAAATACCGCATATAGGTAGGTATGGTGGACTCATATGGCAAAACTGGGTTTAAGGGTGTTGGATGCACAAGTAGTAGTCCTACTTAGTACAAGTGAAGGCTAGCAAAAATATTGACAAGCATCCAACCAAGAAACGAAAAACCACATAAGTGAGCATTAAGCATAACTAACACGGAATAATGCACCACAAGTAGGATGTAATTTTATTGCATAACTATTGACTTTCGTGCTTGCATAGGGAATCACAAACCTTAACACCAATATTCTTACTAAAGCACAATTACTCACCAACATGACTCACATATCACTATCATCATATCGCAAAACTGTTACAAAGAATCAAGTTTATTTTCTCCAATGATCTTCATGAAAGTTTTTATTATATCCCTCTTGAATATCTATCACTTTGGGACTAGTTTCACATGTTGCTTTTGATAGCTCAAACAAATCTAAGTGAAGAACATGAGCATAAAAAAATTTTGTCTCTCAAAATAATATAAGTGAAGCATGAGAGAATTTCTTCAAAAATTACTAACTCTCAAATAAATCTAAGTGAAGCATGAGAGCATTTCTTCAAAAATATTAAAGCACACCATGCTCAAAAAGATATAAGTGAAGCACTAGAGCAATTCCATAGCTCAAAAAAATTAAGTGAAGCACATAGAGCAATTCTAACAAATCATAGAATAATTTTGGCACTCTCAAATAGGTGTGTCCAGCAAGGATACTTGTGACAAACTAAAAAGAAAAACAAGAAAAGACTCATATAATACAAGACGCTCCAAGTAAAACTCATGATATGTGACGAATAAAATATAGTTCCAAGTAAAATATCGATGGTCGTTAGAAGAAAGAGGGGATGCCAGTCGGGGCATCCCCAAGCTTAGTTGCTTGTTTCTCCTTGAATATTACCTTGGGGTTCCATGGGGCATCCCCAAGCTTAGGCACTTCTTACTCCTTATTCCTTCATCCATCGTGATCTCACCCAAAACTTGAAAATTTCAATCACACAAAAACTTGACAAAACCTTCGTGAGATCTGTTAGTATAACAAAGCAAATCACCACTCTAAGTACTGTTCCAAACCCATTCATATTTTATTATTGCATTATATCTACTGTAATACAACTTTGCTATGGCTCATACCCCCCCGATACAACCCATAGATTCATCAAAATAAGCACACAATGCAACGAAAACAGAATCTGTCAAAAACAGAACAGTCTATAGCAATCTGAAAACTTCGTATACTTATGTAACTCCAAAAATTCTTAAAAACTAGTACAGCGTAGTAAATTTGTATATCAATCTTTTTTAAAAAAAATCATAATTTTTCGTCGCTTCTGTGATTTTTCAAAATTGTTTTACTGGACGCCAAAGTTTCTGTTTTTCAACAAGATCAAATCAACTATCACCCAACATGATCCCAAAGGCTTTGCTTGGCCCAAACACTAATTAAAACATAAAAAACACAATCATAACAGAGGCATAATTGTGCAAACACTCAAGAACAGAAAGAAAAAGGCAAAAATAAATTTTATTCATTGGGTTGCCTCCCAACAAGCGCTATCGTTTTACGCCCCTAGCTAGGCATAAAGCATAGATTCAAGTATTATCATCTTTCTTCTCACTTTCTGTAGATGTGTTCTTGTCAGGAGGTTTTGCAAAAATAACTTGAAACAAATTATCCATAGAAATTTTAGCATTATCAAGTTGCCCATCTACGTATCCCCTTTGATTTCTGGCAACAATCCAAGAATATCATTGATTAACATCATTGAAAACTTGTTGGATTATATCTAAAGCGGGGATTTCCTTTTTGAGATTCTCATCAAAAATTTGATTATTACCAAGCAAATGTCTCAACATGTAATCACTATTGTAAAGGATCTCATCTATTACCGATTTTTCATGGCTCATGCCATAAAAATCAAAAAATTCCCAAGCTTCCCGTACTGTGTGATCAAATTCATTCATAAGAACTTAGGTAGCTATCTTTTTAGCCTTAGGATCATTTATAGATGGTAGCTCATAAAACAATCTTTGCAAGGTAGGGTGGGTACGGATAAATCTATTTTCAAGTTCCAAAACTAGTGCTGAAATAGCTTCCGCATAAGATTGTGTTCACTGACAGAACTGTTCTCCTCCATCTTACAGCTATAGAACTTGTTGGAGACTTCATATCTCTCAACCCGGGCATTTGCTTGAAATATTAACTTCAGCTCTTGGAACATCTCATATGCTCTGTGGCGTTCAAAACGTCTTTGAAGTCCCGGTTGTAGGCCATAAAGCATGGCACACTAAACTATTGAGTAGTCATCAGATCGAGCCTGCCAGACATTCATGACATCTACAGCAACTCCTGTAGCAGGTCTATCACTTAGCGGTGCATCAAGGACATAATTCTTCTGTGCAGTAATGAGGATAATCCTCAAGTTATGGACCCAGTCCGTGTAGTTGCTACCATCATCTTTCAACTTAGCTTTCTCTAGGAACGCGTTAAATATCATGGGGACGGTAGCACGGGCCATTGATCTACAACATAGATATGCAAAAAACTATTAAGACTAAGTTCATGATAAATTTTAGTTTAAATAATCAAATTACTAATGAACTCCCAGTTAAATCAACATCCCTCAAGTTGTCTAAGTGATACATGATCCAAATCAACTAACCCATGTCCGATCATCACGTGAGATGGGGTAGTCTTCAATGGTGAACATCTCTATGTTGATCATATCTACTATATGACTCATGTACGACCTTTCGGTCTCCAGTGTTCCGGGACCATGTCTGTACATGCTAGGCTCGTCAAGTTTAACCCAAGCATTCTGCATGTGCAAAACTGGCTTACACCCGTTGCATGTGAACGTAGAGTCTATCACACCCAATCATCACGAGGTGCTTCAAAACGATGAACTTTGGCAATGGTGCATACTCAGGGAGAACACTTTTATCTTGAAATTAAGTGAATGGATCATCTTATAATGCTACCGTCGTTCTAAGCAAAATAAGATGCATAAAGGATAAACATCACATGCAATAAAAAAATATGTGACATGATATGGCCATCATCATCTTGTGCTTTTGATCTCCATCTCCAAAGCATCGGCATGATCTCCATCGTCATCGGCATGACACCTTGATCTCCATCGTAGCGTCGGGGCCGTCTCACTAACTATTGCTTCTACAACTATTGCTAACGCATAGCGATAAAGTAAAGCAATTACATGGCACTTAAGTGATTGACACGCAGGTCATACAATAATTAAAGACAACCCTAAGGCTCCTGCCGGTTGTCGTACTCATCGACATGCAAGTCATGAACTTATTACAAAACATGATCATCTCATACATCAACATATATCACATCATATCTTGACCATATCACATCATAACATGCCCTGCAAAAACAAGTTAGACGTCCTCTACTTTGTTGTTGCAAGTTTTACGTGGCTGCTACGGGCAACTAGCAAGAACCATTCTTACCTACGCAAAACCACAACGGTGATTGTCAAGTTTGTTGTTTTAACCTTTTGCAAGGACCGGCCGTAGTCAAATTCGATTCAACTAAAGTAGGAGAATTAGACACCCGCCAGCCACCTTTATGCAAAACAAGTTGCATGTTAGTCAGTGGAACCGGTCTCATGTGCGTGGACATGTAAGGTTGGTTCGGGCCGCTTCATCCAACAATGCCGCCGAATCAAAATAAGACATTGGTGGTAAGCAGTATGAACATCACCGCCCACAACTCCTTTGTGTTCTACTCGTGCATATCATCTACGCATAGACCTGTCTCATGATGACACTGATGGGGAACGTTGCATGGAAAACAAAACATTTCTACGCACACGCAAGATCTATCCATGGAGATGCATAGCTACGAAGGGGGGAGAGCATCTACATACCCTTGTAGATCACTAAGCGGAAGCACTTATCAACGCAGTTGATGTAGTCGTACACCTTCACGGTCCGTCTCGATCAAGTACCGAACGTACGGCACCTCCGTGTTCAGCACACGTTCAGCTCGATGACGTCCTCGCCTTCTCGATCCAGCAAGAGAGGCGAAGTAGTAGATGAGTTCTGGCAGCACGACGGCATGGTGATGGAGGTGGTGAAATTATCTGCGGGGCTTCGCCAAGCACAACGGACGTGGACGGAGGAGGAACTAGAACTAAAGAGAAAGGGGCCGCCACACACGGCTTGGGGATCGTGATGTGTGTTGCCCCTCTCCCTCCTCTCATATATATAGGTGGGGGGAGGAGGGAAGGCAGCCTAGGGCGCCCCCAAGAGGGCCGGCGGCAGCTCTGGGCTCCTGCCCTAGACGCCCCCCCATCCTTTCTTGACGCTGGGGAGAAGGCAGGAGGGGAGGCGCCCCCCCTTTCCTTTCTCTCATGTGGAAGGGAAGGCAGGAGGGGCTAGCCCACCCCCCTTCCTTCCCTAAGGGCCGGTGGCCTAGAGGTGGGGCGCACCAGGCCCTTGTGGGCTGGTGTGCTTCCCTCGTTGGCCCAATAAGCCCAATAACTCCCTGTGGCCTTCCCGGAACCCCTTCCGGTGATCCGATAAATACTTGGTGCATTCCGAAACCTTTTCGGGGACCAAATAATATCGTCCTATATATCAATCTTTACCTTCGGACCATTCCGGAGCTCCTCGTCATGTCCGTGATCTCATCCAGGACTCTGAACAACATTCGGTCACCAAATCACATAACTCATATAAACTATATCGTCAACGAACGTTAAGCGTGCGGACCCTGCTGATACGTCTCCAACGTATCTATCATTTTTTATTGTTCCATGCTGTTATATTATCAATCTTGGATGTTTTACAATCATTTTATAGCAACTTTATATCATTTTTTGGGACTAACCTATTGACATAGTGCCCAGTGCCAGTTGCTGTTTTTTGCTTGTTTTTTTACTTCGCAGAAAATCAATACCAAACGAAGTCCAAACGGAGCGAAACTTTTTGGTGATTTTTTCTGGACCAGAAGACACCTGTTGGGCCAAAGAAGTACCAGAGTTGTGCCCACCTCGGTCGCCTCCCGCGCTGCCTCTTTGCTCTATAAATACCCTGGATGTCCAAAAACCCTAGGGGAGTCAACGAAAAACATTTCCAGCCGCCGCAAGTTCTAGAAACCACAGATCCAATCTAGACACCATCACGGAGGGGTTCATCATCCTCATTGGTGCCTCTCCGATGATGCGTGAGTAGTTCATTGCAGACCTATGGGGTCCGTAGTTAGTAGCTAGATGGCTTCCTCTCTCTCTTTTGATCCTCAATACAATGGTCTCTTGGAAATCTATTTGATGTAACTCTTTTTGCGGTGTGTTTGTTGGGATCCGATGAACTTTGAGTTTATGATCAGATCTATGTTTTTATCCATGAAAGTTATTTGAGTCTTTTGATCTCCTATATGCATGATTACTTATAGCCTCGTATTTCTTCTTCGAATCTTTGGTTTAGTTAGGCTGACTAGATCGATTTTTCTTGCCATGGGAAGAGGTGCTTTGTGATGGGTTCGATCTTACGGTGCTCAATCCCAGTGACAGAAGGGGAAATGACACGTATGTATCGTTGTTATTAAGGATAACAAGATGGGGTCTATTCCTACATGAATAGATCTTGTCTACATCATGTCATCGTTCTTATTGCATTACTCCGTTTCTCCATGAACTTAATACAGTATATGCATGCTGGATAGCAGTTGATGTGTGGAGTAATAGTAGTAGATGCAGGCAGGAGTCGGTCTACTAATCTTGGACGTGATGCCTATATAATGATCATTGCCTGGATATCGTCATAATTATTTGAAGTTCTATCAATTGCCAAACAGTAACTTGTTTACCCACCGTATGCTATTTTTCTCGAGAGAAGCCACTAGTGAAATATACAGCTCCTGGGTCTCTTCTTTATCATATTTGCCTTCGAGATCTATTTTTATTTGCTTTTATTTTCAGATCTATTAATCCAAAAATCCAAAAATATCTTGCTGCAATTTATTGTTATTTATTTTATCTCGCGTTCCCGCGAGATCTATTTATCCGATCTACTACAAATTTATCTATCTCTTTACCCGGGAGGGATTGACAACCCCTCTTTTACGTCGGGTTGCAAGTATTTGTTCTTTGTGTGCAGGTGCCGTTCACGTAGTGTTGCGTGGTTCTCCTACTGGTTCGATAACCTTGGCCTCATCACTGAGGGAAATACCTACCGTAGCTGTGCTGCATCATCCCTTCCTCTATGGGGAAATACCGACGTAGTTCAAGCCGCATCAAAAGGAATTTCTGGTGCCGTTGCCGGGGAGACATCATCAACATCTACCAGGTTCCTAATCACAAATCTCATCTCCTTGCAATTTACATTATTTGCCATTTGCCTCTCGTTTTCATCTCCCCCACTTCACAAACATTTGTTGTTTTATTCGCCCTCTTTTTCGTTCGCCGTTTTCTCGTCAGATCTGTTTTTGAGTGCAATCTTATTACGTAGTCACGATGACTCAAGAGAACACCAAGTTGTGTGATTTCTCTAACACCAACAATAATGATTTTATTAGCACTCCGATTGCTCCTCCCGCCACTAGTGCGGAGTCTTGTGATATTAATGCCGCTTTGCTGAATCTTGTTATGAAAGATCAATTTTCCGGTACTCCTAGTGAGGATGCCGCGTCCCATCTTAACACATTTGTGGAATTATGCGATATGCAAAAGAAAAAAGATGTGGACAATGATATTGTGAAGTTGAAATTATTCCCGTTTTCTTTGCGAGATCGTGCAAAAATTTGGTTTTCTTCTCTGCCTCACAATAGTATCAATTCTTGGGATAAGTGCAAAGATGCTTTTATTACTAAGTATTTTCCTCCTGCGAAAATTATGTCCCTTAGGACGCAAATCATGAATTTTAAGCAACTTGAGCATGAACACGTTCCGCAATCTTGGGAAAGAATGAAATTGATGCTAAGAAATTGTCCTACTCATGGTTTTAATCTTTGGATGATCATACACAATTTTTATGCGGGATTGAATTTTGTTTCTAGAAATGTTTTAGATTCCGCCGCGGGTGGTACTTTTATGGAGATTACTTTGGATGAAGCTACTAAATTGCTTGATAATATTATGGCAAATTATTCACAATGGCATACCGAAAGAGCTCCTACTAGCAAAAAGGTTAATTCGGTAGAAGAAATAAATTCTTTGAGTGAAAAAGTTGATGCTCTTATGAAGTTGGTTTCCAATAAAAATGCTCCTATTGATCTTAATGATGTGCCTTTGTCTACTTTGATTGAGCAAAATAGTGATGCCGTAGACGTGAATTTTGTCTCGCGAAACAATTTTAATAACAATGCTTATAGAGTAATTTTAATCCTAGACCTTTTTCAGGAAATTCCTCTAATAATTATGGTAATTCCTATGGTAATCCTTCTTATAATAATAATAGGAACACCTCTGATCTTGAGAATAATATTAAAGAATTTATCAATGCTCAAAAGAATTTTAATACTATGATAGAAGAAAAGTTGAATAAAATTGATGATATGTCTAGAAGAATTGATATAATTTCTCATGATGTAGAAAATCTCAAGATGAAAATTTTTGTGCCTAAGGTTGAGGAATCAATTAAAGCTTTATATGTTTCTATGGATGAAAGTAAGAAAAGAACCGCTATGCTTAGAGCTAAAAAAGAATTTTTAGAAAAAGCATTTTCTAGCGATTGCTTTCATAAAAATGATGAAGATCTTAAAGTGATTGGTGTTTCTTCTATTGATTCCTTGTTTAGTAAAATTAATATTGATGATAAAGGGACTGAAGAAGAGTCGACTTTAGCTAGAAGGCGTCCCGATAATTTGGAGGGTGAAAATCTTGTTGAGAAAATTGATAAAAGTGGGTTTGAAGAGGTCAAAACTTTAACTAGTGATGTGCCCACTCTTTTGGATTACAAAGACTTTAATTATGATAATTACTCTTTGATTGATTGTATTTCTTTGTTGCAATCCATGATAAATTCACGCCATTCTTATGGACAAAATAAAGCTTTTACTAAACATATCGTTGATGCTATGATGAAAGCTTTGGAAGAAAAGTTGGAATTAGAGATTTCAATTCCTAGAAAATTACATGATGAATGGGAACCTACTATCAAAGTCAAGATTAAAAATTATGAGTGTTTTGCTTTATGTGACTTGGGTGCTAGTGTTTCTACAATTCTGAAATCCTTATGTGATGTGCTTGGTCTTACCGATATTGAAGAATGTTCTTTAAATTTGCACTTGGCAGATTCTACTATTAAAAAGCCTATGGGAAGAATTAATGATGTTCTTATACTTTCAAATAGGAATTATGTGCCCATAAACTTTATTGTTCTTGATATTGATTGCAATCCGGCTTGCCCAATTATTCTTTGTAGACCGTTTTTACGCACTATAGGTGCCGTGATTGATATGAAAGAAGGGAACATCAAATTCCAATTTCCTTTGAGAAAGGGTATGGAACACTTCCCTAGAACAAGAATTAAGCCACCATATGAATCAATCATGAGGGCATCTTACGGATCTAGAAATAAGGATGACAACACTTAGATCTTTGCGTTATGCCTAGCTAGGGGCATAAAACGATAGCGCTTGTTGGGAGGCAACCCAATGAATAAAATTTATTTTTGTCTTTTTCTTTCTGTTCTTGAGTGTTTGCACAATTATGCTACAGTTATTATTGTGTTTTTTATGTTTTAATTAGTGTTAGTGCCAAGCAAAGCCTTTGGGATCATGCTGGGTGATAGTTGATTTGATCTTGTTGGAAAACAGAAACTTTTGCATCCAGTAAAACAATTTTAAAAATTCACAGAAGTGACTAAAAATTCTGAATGTTTTACACAAGATTGGTATACAAATTTCTACATTGTACTAATTTTTCAGAATGTTTAGAGTTACATAAGTATGAGAACAATTCGCATCTTTACAGACTGTTCTGTTTTTGACAGATTCTGTTTTCTTTGCATTGTGTGCTTATTTTGATGAATCTATGGTTTGTATTGGAGGTTATAAGCCATGGTAAAGTTAGAATACAGTAGATATAATGCAATAAAAAAATTTGAATGGGTTTTCTACAGTACTAAAGTAAAGATTAGTTTTATTATACTAACGGATCTCACGAAGGTTTTGTTGAGTTTTGTGGGATTGAAGTTTTCAAGTTTTGGGTGAGATTACGATGGATGAAGGAATAAGGAGTAAGAAGAGCCTAAGCTTGGGGATGCCCATGGCATCCCAAGCAACTAAGCTTGGGGATGCCCGAGTGGCATCCCCTCTTTCTTCTAACGACCATCAGTATTTTACTTGGAGCTATATTTTTATTCGTCACATATCATGAGTTTTGCTTGGAGCGTCTTGTATGATTTGAGTCTTTGCTTGTTTTACTTTTTATTCTTAGTCAAGTATCCTTGTTGGACACACCTATTTAAGAAAGCCAAAATTATGCTATGATTTGTTAGAATTGCTCTCTATGCTTCACTTAAATCTTTATGAGCTATGGAATTGCTCTAGTGCTTCACTTATATCTTTTTTTAGCACGGTATGCTTTAATATTTTTGAAGAAATGCTCTCATGCTTCACTTAGATTTATTTGAGAGTAGTAATTTTTGAAGAAATTCTCTCATGCTTCACTTAAATTATTTTGAGAGAAGAAAAATTTTATGCTTATGTTCTTCACTTAGATTTGTTTGAGTTATCAAAAGCAACACATTAAACTAGTCCCAAAATGATAGATATTCAAGAGGGATATAATAAAAACTTTCATGAAGATCATTGGACAAAATAAACTTGATTCCTTGTAATAGTTTTGCGATATGATGATATAATATGTGAGTCATGTTGGTGAGTAATTATGGTTTAGTAAGAATATTGGTGTTAAGGTTTGTGATTCCCTATGCAAGCACGAAAGTCAATAGTTATGCAATAAAATTACATCCTACTTGTGGTGCATTATTCGGTGTTAGTTATGCTTAATGCTCGCTTATGAGATTTTTCGTTTCTTGATTGGATGCTTCTCAATCTTTTGCTAGCCTTCATTTGCACTAAGTATGATCACTACTTGTGCATCCAAAATCCTTAAACCAGTTTTGCCTTATGAGTCTACTATACCTACCTATATGCGGTATTTCCGTGCCGTTCTAAACAAATTTGTATGTGCCATCTCTAATTTTCAAAATAAATTTCTCTTTTGTGTGCTCGTACCGCTCATGAAACTGTAGGGGGTGGCTGATATTTTTTCATGCTAGATGTGTTATTCTCAAGATGAGTGTTTATTCACTTGTCATTGCACGAGAGTATGGCAAAGGTATTAGGGATGCCCATTCCCGAAATGAAAAATGAATTTACTTTATGTTGTCAAATAATAAATTCCTTGGAAAGTGTTGGTATGGACGGCACCCATGGATTCGGTTAGCCGTGGAATGTGAAAGTATGGTGGAAAAAGGAATAAACTTTATTTTCTGTTTGGCAACCACCTATGATATATCTAGCATGGAAAGTATTGGGAACTACTCGATCATTTTCGTTGACAAGAAAAGCATGCCACCCAAAATATTTTTATCTCTATCTTTTTCGCTTTGAGCTCTAGCACCTCTACAAATCCCTACTTCCCTCTGCGAAGGGCCTTTCTATTTAGTTTATGCAATTTTTATTTTTGAGTCTCCATCTTCTCTTATAAAGCACCAACTAAGGGGCACTATGATCGTACTTGAGCATTGAGTGTAGCTAATATGCGAGTGTGTTTCATGAATAGATCAATGATTGAGCATAATGGGCTAGGGATAACTTGCTTTAGTGTTGATATTTTGAAAGACATGGTTGCTTGTTGATATGCTTGAGTATTGAAATCTTCATGTCAAAACTAGACTATTGCTTTGAATCATATAAAAGTCCAAATGTCCATGCTACAAAGAAAAGATTATGTGATGAACATGTTAGGCAGCATTCCACATCAAAAATTCTGTTTTTATCATTTACCTACTCGAGGACGAGCAGGAATTAAGCTTGGGGATGCTGATACGTCTCCAACGTATCTATAATTTTTTATTGTTCCATGCTGTTATATTATCAATCTTGGATGTTTTACAATTATTTTATAGCAACTTTATATCATTTTTTGGGACTAACCTATTGACATAGTGCCCAATGCCAGTTGCTTTTTTTTACTTCGCAGAAAATTAATACCGAACGGAGTCCAAATGCAGCGAAACTTTTTGGTGATTTTTTCTGGACCAGAAGACACCTGCTGGGCCAAAGAAGTACCAGAGGGGGGCTCCGAGGGGAGCACAACCCACCAAGGCGCGTCTGGGGGCCCAGGCGCGCCCAGGTGGGTTGTGCCCACCTCGGCCGTCTCCCGCACCGCCTCTTTGCTCTATAAATACCCTGGACGTCCAAAAACCCTAGGGGAGTCGACGAAAAACAATTCCAGCCGTCGCAAGTTCCAGAAACCACAGATCCAATCTAGACACCATCACGGAGGGGTTCATCATCCTCATTGGTGCCTCTCCGATGATGCGTGAGTAGTTCATTGTAGACCTACGGGTCCGTAGTTAGTACCTAGATGGCTTCCTCTCTCTCATTTGATCCTCAATACAATGCTCTCTTGGAGATCTATTTGATGTAACTCTTTCTGCGGTGTGTTTGTTGGGATCCGATGAACTTTGAGTTTATGATCAGATCTATATTTTTATCCATGAAAGTTATTTGAGTCTTTTGATCTCTTATATGCATGATTACTTATAGCCTCGTATTTCTTCTTCGAATCTTTGGTTTAGTTAGGCCAACTAGATCGATTTTTCTTGCCATGGGAAGAGGTGCTTTGTGATGGGTTCGATCTTACGGTGCTCAATCCCAGTGACAGAAGGGGAAATGACACGTATGTATCGTTGCTATTAAGGATAACAAGATGGGGTATATTCCTACGTGAATAGATCTTGTCTACATCATGTCATCATTCTTATTGCATTACTCTGTTTCTCCATGAACTTAATACAGTAGATGCATGTTGTATAGCGGTCGATGTGTGGAGTAATAGTAGTAGATGCAGGCAGGAGTCGGTCTACTAATCTTGGACATGATGCCTATATAATGATCATTGCCTGGATATCGTCATAATTATTTGAAGTTCTATCAATTGCCCAACAGTAATTTGTTTACCCACCGTATGCTATTTTTCTCGAGAGAAGCCACTAGTGAAATCTACGGCCCTAGGGTCTCTTCTTTATCATATTTGCCTTCGAGATCTATTTTTATTTGCTTTTATTTTCAAATCTATTAATCCAAAAACCCAAAAATATCTTGCTGCAATTTATTGGTATTTATTTTATCTCGCGTTCCCGCGAGATCTATTTATCTGATCTACTACAAATTTATCTATCTCTTTACCCAGGAGGGATTGACAACCCTTCTTTTACGTCGGGTTGCAAGTATTTGTTCTTTGTGTGCAAGTGACGTTCACGTAGTGTTGCGTGGTTCTCCTACTAGTCGGCCCCACTGACAAGGTCATGACGTTGCACGTTAGTGGCCAGCTCGTGCCGCTCCTCCGTCAGGCCGGCGTCGTCTGGCTCTGAAGTGTCAAGGGGCATGTGATCGCAGCCTCAAAAAGTCAAAATGGAGCTAAGCTTGTGATCATGTAGTGCGTGCACTGCAGTGCAGCTACATAATTTTGGAAAGGTCATCAAACATATTAACTGTCATGATCTTTCAGTTGCACCTTTATTATTTCTAGAGAAAACTTCACAAAGCGAATTGGCTACAACTCGAAGTCTTTGCATGGAAGAGAATTTACATATTCTGCTCACTCTGTACTAATCTATATCTATCTATATACTCCCTACGTTTCTTAATATAAATCTTTTTAGAGATTTCAATATAGACTACATACAGATGTATATACATATTGTTGCTCTATGCGTCCAATGTATATAACAATTATGCCCACACAAAAATTAGTGAAACTATGGGTAGATTAGTGCACAAATTATAAATTATGACCACATGCATGACTTGCATGATGTGGCATGGTTACATGAAGAGGAAAAATAAGTACTTATGACCACATGCATGACTTTTTTTTTTTAACGTAATGACTTTATTCCTCAGATAATGGCAAGATCATTTACATAGTTGTGATTAACAAAGTCAGGGACGGAAGTTTCCCAAACTTCAGAAATACTACAGCTAACACAATGCTTTGCTAATCCATCCGCTAGCATATTAGCCTCTCTGCTACAAAATTCATAACTAATACTCGCAAACTCCATTGCCAAGAGGGAGCACTCTGCAACCACAGGGACGTCCACTCCCATGTACGAATCCGGGTTAGATATAGCTTCCAAAGCATTCCTACAATCCGACTCAATGATGAGATTTGTGCATCCCAGGTTCGCTGCTAGATATAAACCAGAACGAATGGCCAACAGTTCAGCTGATCCCGCGCTTGAGACATGAGGTAATGCTTGTGTTGCTGCTCCCAAAAATTTGCCCTGGTCATCACAGGCAACAACACCACATGCTGCACGAAGATTCTCCTCATGAAATGATGCATCAACGTTCACTTTTATAACTCCCCTACTTGGCTTCTTCCACACATGATCTTTCTTGCGGATGTGCTGTTTTGGTGTATTTGCTCGGACAAAATTGGTAGCGAGTACCCGTATTGAGATGGCTGATTGCTCTGGGTTTGGAACTGTCTCCCCTTTCGCTACTTGCCTCCTCTGCCACCATATGAATCACATGGCAACCAAGATAAGCTCGGCCATAGGAATGTCATGTGCTATCTTCTGCAGGTGGACCACATGCATGACTTGATGATGTGGCATGGTTGCATGAGGAGGAAAAATAGGTAGTGGGATGCAGCTATTTAAGAATAGAAGATTAGGTACTCCCTCTGTTACTAAATATAAGTCTTTTTAGAGATTCCAATATGCACTACATACGGAACAAAATGTGTGAATCTACACTCTAACCTACGTCTAGATCATGTTACAATATTTTGTGTAAAATGGCACCCCCGTTTACTTCAATCCAATAGTTTCTATTTTTGTCAAATGCTTCATATGATTTATTGTTTTTAAAATATAAACCGAGAGCAATCCTATATTTGTTTCTGCAATAGTTTTAGTTTTTAGCACCTATTACGCATCTGTTTATCATGTTTTTCGCAGCAACACGCGGGGCATCATCTAGTAATAAAGCGGCTATTGGTTATAAAGATACGTCATGAAATTGCCCCAAAGTTGTAAAATATTACCCACTAATGTCACCTATGAGTGATAAAAAAATATTTCACACAGGGGAATCCCCGGCCTGGGCCAGCCCATGCAGTAGGGACCTCCTATACTACGCTCTGCGCGCGGGGAGAAGACACAGCGCGCCCGTTTGGGCCGGCCCATGTCCGGCGGCCTATTTTTTAATTTCGTTTTTTATTATTTTCTTTTTCTTTTCTGTTTTCGTATTTCCTACTTTAAATAATTTGGGACTTCGAAAAAGTTCTGAAAATTAAAAAAAATGAGAATTTTCAATTAAAATATTTAATAAATCATAAAATACTTGTGGAATAAAAAAATATTCATGATTTTATAAAAAATATTTGCTTATTAAAAAAATGTTTGAAAATTTGAAAACAGATGTTTAGGAAATAAAAAAATGTTCATGATTTTAAAAAGTTCATGTATTAAAAAATGTTAATAAAATTGAACAAAATTTTGCCAATTCAAAAACTTATCATGAATAGAAAAATACCTTAAAAATTTAAAAACTGTTCGTGACTTACAAAATAGTTTATTCATTAAAAATGATCATGCATTTCAAAAAATGTCCTTTAAATAAAAAAATGTTCATGAATTTCAAAAATTGTTCCATCAATTTCGGAAACAATGTTCGTCCATTCTCGTAATGTTGGCCGATTCAAGAAATTGCTAAAAAAATGTTCATGATTAAAAAAAAACTGCAAATAGTATAAAATGTTCTTGATTTTAGAATTGTTCGAAAATTTGTAGAAGTATTCATGAATTTGAAAATGTTCAGGAGTTTTAAAAAAGTGTTCATGATTTCACGAAATTGAGAGTGATAGTGTATCTCAATGATGCAGCAAAATGTGATTATGGCCATTGGAGATTATGATTTTTTTCTCTCGTTGCAACATACAGGCCCTTTTGCTATAATCATAAAGGGACTATTGTTTCTGGCCATCCATCATAAGATTGCCCCAAAAGTTGTCAATAATTAGCCCCCATGTCACCTATAAGTGAGAAAAAACAATTTACAAGTCGCTCCACGGTATTTTAGTTTATCACTAAGCGACCCGCCAAACAAAAGCACACAAGTAGCCTACTAGCTAGAGCCTCACACCTCCACCTGAGATATCCACTTTTGATTCCAGCTTAGCCTATTTTTCTTTCTATTTTTTATCAGGTATATCTAAATAAAATATTCATATCTTTCAAGTCCTAACTCGAATCTCACATATTATATACGACAATTTCTCAAAAAAATGTGTAGATTTCAAATATGTTGTTATCGTGCATGTTAATCATTTCTAAAATTAGGTTTAGAATGCAACCTTAATAAATACCTTCTTTATATGGGGTATTTTGTAAATGCCTATTGTATATGTTCCTACACCATTTAAATTTAATACATGTGGTAGTTTCATTAGTTTGAGACAAAAATAATGCTCTTATGCACAAGTTATCGTTGTGTAATAAAATGTACTTCTCTATTTTCATCATAATGCAATATTTGTTGGGCATCACTAAAGAGGAACGACAACAAAAGTGCAAACAGATAGCGACAACTAGGTAGATATTTTTGTTGTCTAATAAATTGGAAACACCTTAAGTACACTTCAAAAATCATCCCACCTTTATGTTTTTGCGCAACACCACTTATCATGTTGTTTGTCGTGCAACATCTTGAAAGATTTTAAGGGATTTGCTGATGTCGTCGAATGTGTATATGAGGGACGATTTTTTTCTCCCGGTGCAATGCATGAGCATATTTGATACTCTGCTTATTCTGGTCCATGCTGCTACTTAATTATAAGCGCTTCTTTTATGAGCTTTTATCTTACCCAAATAATGTACTTCCTCCATCTGAAAATACTTGTCGAAGAAATGGATAAAAATGGATGTGTCTGGAACTAAAATACTACATCTAGATACATCCATCTTTAGCCATACCGGTTTCTGTTGTCGCTTTGCTGTATGATTGCTTATTTTAGATGTACCAGTTTTTAGCATGTACCCTACGTCCCAAATTACTTGTCGCTCAAATGGATGGTCTAGCAATAAAATATGTCTAGATACATCCGTTTGAGCGACAAGTAATTCTAGAACATCTAGATACATTCATTTGAGTGACAAGTAATTTCGGACGGAGGAAGTAGCACATTGTTGCTTATTTCTTTCAGCCGGGCAAGATTTCATGTTGGTCGATTCACTTTCTGTTGATTGATCCCCTATGAAGTAATCGAACATGGCCTAATGATGTGGTTTAAGTTTGATCAATCCACACCTCTTGGTTTGATTCAGATATAAGACCAACTAGGCTACAATATTCAACACTTGTTGGAAAAACTGAGAACAATGAGCATCTAGAGGAGAGATGTGGAAATCTGTTGCGAGTTTGCAAAGACAGGCTGTTTTTGGGGTGCAAATGCAAATGTACCAAGGGGACACGTGTAAATGATAAGTGAGTTGATCCGGGACTGGTAGAACTTGGAGGAAATCGCTTGAGGCCTTGTTCTTGTTTCACTCTTTTTTTTTCTAATCAAATAAAATACTCCGTCCGTTTCTAAATACGTATAAGTACAAAGATTTATATTTAGGAACGGAGGGAGTGGTATGATTTGGTAGTTCTCGTGCTAACATTAAAAAAAAAAGCAGTTTTGACTAGTGGTATTCTGCTGGCTCCCACCGGAACCCATCGAAACCCCTCCCCCAGAAAAATTCCCCAAATTTGGCCGGCTAAAATCATGGACGGAGATCGACGGACGCCGGCGGCAGCAGCCGCGGCCACATCGGCGGCATCGGTCCTTGACGACGACAACCTCCTCCGCGAGATCCTCCTCTGCCTCGGCTTCCCCACCAGCCTCGTCAACGCCGCCCTCGTCTGCAAGCGGTGGCTCCTCCACGCCTCCAACCCGGCCTTCCTCCGCCGCTTCCGCGAGCGCAACCCGCCTCGCCTCCTCGGCGTCTGCGTCGGCTACCCCGGCAGGTATCGTTTCGTGCCTCTCCCGCGGCAGCCCCCGGAGCTCGCCGCCCCCATACGCCGCGCGACCTCCTGCTGCGACGCCGCCTTCGCCCGCAGATGCCCGCGAATCAAGCACTGCCGGAGCGGCCGCCTCATCATCGAGGTCTTCCACGCCGGCAGATTCGATCACCCCCTCGTGGTGCCGGTTCTCGCCGGGGAGTCTTCAACCGTCCTCCCACCAACCCTGCTGTCCCACGCCCACCGTAACTATTGGGAGAGGCGCACTCAATTCACTGAGATGTTCCTACCCGAGGATGGGGGCCGCGACGGCATCACCTTGGTGAATCTGTGGAAGGACCGGCAAAAAGTGTATGCGGAGGTGTGCATCCTGAGATCTGGCCGATGGTGCGTCCCTGACATGGAATCAGAGATAGAGCCCCCAGATGGCACAGTCTTCCTTGAAATGCTACCACCCGTCCATGGCAAAGTCTTCATGGTGACCAACTCTGGGTACACCGTGGGTCTAGATTTGGCTGCGGGGAGCCTTTTCACCCTTGAGCTACCAGTTGGAGTGCGGAGCAACTATATGCTCTCATGTGCGGAAGATTCCGGGCTCTATCTCGTCAGTGCAGACGGGTTTCAGCTCAGTGTGTGGCTCCATCGGATGTCGGGCAATGATAATGGTGCAGGCTGGCTGCTGCTGGACACATTTTGTGTCCATGAGGGTCATGCATGCACACCTCGTGCAGAGGACAGTTGGGTTCCTCCTCGCGATGTTTGTCTTGATGTTGTTGCGGTCGGGGACAATGCTGACTTTGTGTTCTTGGATCATCCAGCAAGTGGCACTCTCTTTTATGTTCATCTGAGGAGCAGGGTGGTTGAGAAGATCTACCAGAGGGGGGCAGATGAATGTGGATATAAACGTGTGGCTGCTGGCCACGTACGTGTATCCCCTGTTATGATGATCTGGCCGCCTATCTTCCCAGCGCAGAACGTGGGACATGAGGACTGACCCCCCTGTGTTTGATCGTTGTACTATCTAAACTGAGTATGACTTCTGTAATAGAGAGGTATGTACTTTGAGTTATTTCTCTTCCTAGAACAGTAGATATTGCAGTCATGTAAGTTGGGTCTTAAGAACCTATGTTCATTTCAGTAAAAAAAACCTGAAGTTTTCAGAGTTATACTGCAATATATCCAGCAAGACTGCACTGATCTTCTAAGCTGACAGTAGTTTGTATAAGATATATTCCATATATGAGGACTTTCTGGTAATGATCGGTTGTGTAGAAGAACTTTGAATGGTGGCCAAATAAAAATGACAAGCAGCAACTGGAAGAGAAATAACACGGGGGTCAGTCATTTTGTATTTACATTAAAACTGACTTCTGTTTTCCATTTTGTATGTCCACAAAGCTATAATTCACCCATCATCACTAGTTCACTGCTATGATAGATGCCATTGAATGAAGTTTTATCCCAATGTCATGCAGAAAAAAATGTGACATGTGATGTCCACGAACTCCATGAATGGTATTCCTCGTTACACGCACAAATGGCAGAAATAGTAAATTAGAGTGCATCCAATCCTAGCTTGTCAGGAACCTGATGAATCATCAACTGAAGCATTGATTTGATTCATACCACCATCCATTTTTCTATGTATGGTACTAATAACTAAAGTTCAGCCTATCTCGAATCCTGATTCTTCTTCATTTTTACTCATTCGAGGCATCATTACAAAAATATCAAAGATTAGCCAGGGTCCTGACCATAGCTAACTGTATGATTTTGCCCCCTCCCAAAAGCAAAGATTACAGAGCTGCTAGAATTCATTAAATGGAGTTTTATCCCAGATTCGCAATGTCATCCAGAAAAAGAAAATTTGATGCATGATTTCCACAACTCTACACAATTGGTATTCCTTCTCACGCACAAATGGCAGAAAACAAGGAATTAGAGTGTATCGAAACCTACCTTATCTGGAATCTGCTGAATCATCAGCTGAAGCATTGATTCAGTTGATACCACCAAAGTTCAGCCTATCTCGAATCTTGATTCTTCACACCATTTTTCTATATAAGATACTAACAACAAAAGTTCAGCCTGTCTCGAATCTTGATTCTTCTTCTTTACTTATTCTAGACAATATTAAAAAAATATCAAAGATCAGCTACTCCCCTGGCCATAGCTAACTGTATGATTTTGGCCCCTCCCAAAAGGTGGTAGCTAGAACTAAGTTTTCTTGCCATGTCTCCTTTGGTACAATGACAAAATCACCATACAGTGCCGTTTATATAATGAAACTCCATTAAAGAAAAAGGTACATGAACTCAAGATTTTTCTCGTTTGGTCTTTATAATCTTCAGTGGTTGGCTGGTTGCTTAACTAAAACCTGGTCTAGAAAGGATCAAAGAACAGTCAAACAGTCAAGGAATTTGGAACAGTCAAACCGATATCTCTTCCTTTATGATGATCTGGCCGCCTGTTTTCCCGGCACGGGATGTAGGGCATGATAAGAGGAACGACCCCCTCTGTGTTTGTTCTTTGTAATATCATCACTGCGTATGACTTCTGTAATAGGAAGGTATGTTGCTGATGAGGTAATGGAAATTTATGAGAGAGAAAATTATCTAGATGGGTTTGATTGCATCTCCTCTGACTAATGTATGTTGTTTCACTGTGTTTAATTCCACTCCTTAGTTTGAAACGTGTTTTGCATGCATCGAATTTGTCATGACTGTCGAACAATGTGTGCAACTCTATCTGCAGTCATGGAAGATTGATCTTAATAACATCTGTCATTTCATTAAAAGAACCTGAAGTTTGCAGAAGCGTATTGTGAGATATCAACCCAAACTGCACTGAATCTTCTAAGTTTGACTGCAGTGTTTATAAGATATTGCCTATATGAAGACTTGTCAGTAACGAAGATTTTATCATGGCGATCAGTAGTGTGAATATCCTTGGGAAGACAGGTAAGTAAAAATGAGGAGCAGTAACTGGAACAGAAATGACCGAAAGTACAACTTGTGGCGAGGAAGCTTTGTTTGTGTTCTAGAAGGGTTGGCTCAAATGACACAACAAGGTGAGCATGTTGAATGTTAGTTGTGATATCCATCTTCCACATTAAAACTTTTAATTATTTATTGCAAAAAAAAATGTACAGTCCATCCATCATCACTAGTTCACTACTAATAGTTGTAGGGGAGATCGTTAGGTGTCATCTGGAGCCAGTTCTCTACTTAATTTTGTGGCATCCATTAGATGAAGGGGTTTTAGATGTGATGCATCATGTCCACAATTCCACACAACCAGTATTCCTTCTCACGGACAAACGGCAAAAGACTAGCAGTTAGAGTGGATCTAAACCTAGCTTATCAGGACCTGTTGAATCATCAGCTGAAGCATTGATTCAACTGATACCACAAAAGTTAAGCCTATATCGAATCTTGATTCTTCACACTATTTTTCTATGTATGATACTAACAACAAAAGTTCAGCCTGTCTCGAATATTGATTCTTCTTCATCTTTACTTAATCAAGACACTATTAAAAAATATCAAAGATCAGCCACTCTCCTGGCCATAGCTAACTGTATGATTTTGGCCCCTACCAAAAGCAAAGATTACAAAAGGTGGTGGCTAGAATAGAACCTTTAGACATAGAACATATATTCTTCCCGATTAGCCACATCTCATAGTTGCACCTTAATTAAGCCTGCAATACTGCGCCGACCGCTCCCGCCTCTTTACCCACCGCGGTCATCTATAAATAAGCACCGTTGGGTCATCACCATCATAAAACTCCAAGAACTCAACAGCCTCTAGCTAGCTCACCTGAACTCAGCTAATCAGATTGATCGATCACAAAGCCCCAAGAAACAAGAGCCTACAGCTAGCCACCAATTCGCTCGATCAGCAATGGCGGACAGAGTGACGAAGCTGGCGTCGCAGCGGGCGGTGGTGATCTTCGGGGCGAGCAACTGCTGCATGTGCCACGCGGTGAAGACGCTCTTCACGGAGCTGGGCGTGAGCTGGGTGGTGCACGAGCTGGACAAGGACCCTCGTGGGAAGGACGTCGAGAGGGTGCTCGTTGGCATGGTCGGACGGAGCCCGCCCATGCCGGCGGTCTTCATCGGCGGCAGGCTTGTCGGCACCACCGACCAGGTCATGACGCTGCACGTCGGCGGCCAGCTCGTGCCGCTCCTTCGACAGGCCGGCGCCCTGTGGCTCTGAACTGAAGAGTCAAGGACAGCATTGGCTGATGCGTGCGTGCTGTTGTGTGTGATCGCTAGAGATCATATGGTGCGTGCAGTGCAACTACATAATTTTGGAAAGGTCATCAAACATATTAACGGTCATGATCTTTCAGTTGTACCTCTTGTTGTCATATGACAGAAGGAAATGATGTTTTGCAAGAGATGAGCATCCTGAGCAATATAAAAGGAGCTTATGCTTATCTTGTGTTGATTAATTTAGCTAGCTGTTGTGCTAAGGCCGTGAGAGAATCCACGGTATATATAGAGCCTGTTCGGAACCTCTCCAATCTCAAAACTCCGCTCCGCGCTGTAGAGAAAACGAGGAGTTCGGTTTGAGCCACTCCCTGAAATTGTGCTGCCACTCCCTCCGCTGCGGGAGCCGCAGTTCTGGAGCGGAGAGGATCCGAACAGGTCCATAGTATCATATCGCACACATTTTTCTCGGAGCCATAGAATACTCCGTAAATAACCGGAGTGACTCCGAGAGGTTAGTATGTTTATGTAGATACCTGATCCAGTGAGCTCAGTTTGTTGAGGTAGATGCACTGGTCCAATTGGCTCGGTATGGTACGAGTGCTGATGTGGCACACTGCATTTGAAAGACACTGTGCTGATGTGGCACACTGCATTTGAAAGACACTGTTGATGGCATGGCGTATTCATATGTAGCATCTCTTGCCAGGAGCTAGTTCCTCTTTTTTTTTCTTTTTTCTTTTGGTGGGTGAGGAGCTATTTCCTTCGGTGCCAAGACAAAATCCTGAAAGTGATGGGTATACATCATGCATGGGAAGAAAACAAATTTTACATGAAAACAATTTGACGTTGAGCTCAGTATCCTCCATGACAAAACTTGTCAATTTCCATCATCAAACTTTGGTGCCTGCTTGCGATGAAACCCAAAACCCTCGGGAGCAAAGCAGAGTCAAGAACGCAGGAAGCAGGGTAGAGCCAGAAAGGAGAAATTGCCCGTTTGCCATGTCACCGCTGAAAAAATCAATATAGGCAGCCTAGGCGGTCGTAGTTTTTTTTTTTCCTAAAAAAAGCAACACAAGGTCAGGTGATTCTTGGGATTCGGATCCAGATTTCTGACATAAAAAGAATCCAAATGATAATGTCCACACGTGTGGCATCTTTGCACTTCGCCCACACACGTTGATACACGTTGATTCTATTTTGCACGAATCCTAAAAGAATATGTTAGATTTTCCCAAATGATAATGCCCACACACGTGGCATCTTTGCACTTCGCCCACACACGTTGATACACGTTGATTCTATTTTGCACGAATCCTAAAGGAATATGTTAGATTTTCAGTGCCACGTGGGCATCATCGTGTGTGTGGGAGTTGGAGAGTTCGCCCACACGACCCGCAACACGCGGTTGCCAGCTACGCTGTGTGGGTAAATCAGTTTCTGCCCATACAGTCACCACCTAGTCCACGCGTGTATGGGCGAACTGCTCTTCGCCCACACGACACTCGTGCGTTGTTAGATGGCAACTGCAGTTGCGCGTACGTGGCAACTAGGTAAACACACATGGCAACTATGATTCGTTGCTAGATGGCAACTGCAGTTGTGCGTACGTGGTAACTAGGTAAACACACATGGCAAATGTGATTAACCATACATGGCAACTATGGTTGGACCACACGTGGCAACTAGTTAATCATACATGGCAACTATTGTTTCACCACGTAGGGCAAGTAGTTTATCACACATGGCAACTATGGTTCGAATACACGCAGCAACTACCGTTACTTAGACATGGCAACTACATTTGTCATCCCGGGTGACTAAAGTTGCCATCCCCCGGGGTAACTAAAGTGTCATCCCACGGGTGCGTCAGGACGTGTGGGCAGATTTGCTTCGTGCCACACATGCGGGGTGAGGATGAGTAGTAGTTTGTTGGGCATGTGGCACGAAGTAGTTGCACTCACACGTGTGGACAGTTCTAATTTCGTCCACACATGGCCCGTGTGGGCTGCCTCGTGCTTACGCCACACACGACGTGTGGGCGGATGCCTAATATGCCACACGTGTGGACATTATCAGCGTCCAAAGAACCCAAATGATAATGCCCACAGGTGTGGCATCTTTGCACTTCGCCCACACACGTTGATTCTATTTTGCACGAATCCTAAAGGAATATGTTAGATTTTCAGTGCCACGTGGGCACCATCGTGTGTGTGGGAGTTGGAGAGTTCGCCCACATGACCCGCAACACGCGGTTGCCAGCTACGCTGTGTGGGCGAATCAGTTTCTGCCCATACAGGCACCACCTAGTCCACGCGTGTGTGGGCGAACTGCTCTTCACCCACACGACGCTCGTGCGTTGTTAGATGGCAACTGCAGTTGCGCGTACGTGGCAACTAGGTAAACACACATGGCAACTATGATTCGTTGCTAGATGGCAACTGCAGTTGTGCGTACGTGGCAACTAGGTAAACACACATGGCAAATGTGATTAACCACACATGGCAACTATGGTTGGACCACACGTGGCAACTAGTTAATCATACATGGCAACTATTGTTTCACCACGTAGGGCAAGTAGTTTATCACACATGGCAACTATGGTTCGAATACACGCGGCAACTACTGTTACTTAGACATGGCAACTACATTTGTCATCCCGAGTGACTAAAGTTGCCATCCCCCGGGGTAACTAAAGTGTCATCCCACGGGTGCGCCAGGACGTGTGGGCAGATTTGCTACACGTGTGGGCAGTTCTAATTTCGTTCACACATGGCCCGTGTGGCTGCCTCGTGCTTACACCACACATGACGTGTGGGCGGATGCCTAATATGCCACACGTGTGGACGTTATCAGCGTCCAAAGAACCCAAATGATAATGCCCACAGGTGTGGATCTTTGCACTTCGCCCACACACGTTGATACATGTTGATTCTATTTTGCACGAATCCTAAAGGAATATGTTTGATTTTCAGTGCCACGTGGGCATCATCGTGTGTGTGGGAGTTGGAGAGTTCGCCCACACGACCCGCAACACGCGGTTGCCAGTTTCGCTGTATGGGCGAATCAGTTTCTGCCCATACAGGCACCACCTAGTCCACGCGTGTGTGGGCGAACTGCTCTTCGCCCACACGACGCTCGTGCGTTGTTAGATGGCAACTACAGTTGCGCTTACGTGGCAACTAGGTAAACACACATGGCAACTATGATTCGTTGCTAGATGGCAACTGCAGTTGTGCGTACGTGGCAACTAGGTAAACACACATGGCAAATGTGATTAACCATACATGGCAACTATGGTTGGACCACACGTGGCAACTAGTTAATCATACATGGCAACTATTGTTTCACCACGTAGGGCAAGTAGTTTATCACACATGGCAACTATGGTTCGAATACACGCGGCAACTACCATTACTTAGACATGGCAACTACATTTGTCATCCCGGGTGACTAAAGTTGCCATCCCCCGGGGTAACTAAAGTGTCATCCCACGGGTGCGCCAGGACGTGTGGGCAGATTTGCTTCATGCCACACACGCGGGGTGAGGATGAGTAGTAGTTTGTTGGGCGTGTGGCACGAAGTAGTTACGCCCACACGTGTTGGCAGTTCTAATTTCGTCCACATATGACCCGTGTGGGCTGCCTCGTGCTTACACCACACACGACGTGTGGACAGATGCCTAATATGCCACACGTGTGAACGTTATCAGCGTCAAATAAAAACTGCTGCTGAGGGACGTAGATCGGCCAGCACCGTCCATCCATCATCTATCATCTGACGTAAAAAGAAATACTGCCGAGGGAATCGATCCTGGAGGCGACCTGATTCCCTCACGGCTGCCTTTTTTGTTGGTCTGTCACCGTTTGTACTTCAAATTTCAAGTACTCAATTTCTTTCATGACAAAAGGGAAACCTTGAACAATTTCAAATTAATGTGATGATGAAAGATTGATCTAGTTGTGTGAGCCCTTCATGAGGAAGATAACAAGAGGAAGACAGAATACTGAGACATACGCACAAAATCGAAGAGCGGGGTAGCTCACCCCGATGGTGATCGTTTCTTCTGCCAAGGGAAGGCGGCCTTTTTTTGTTGTGATCTCATTCTCACGTCTTTTCCCTCTACCCTTACGTTGAACTGGGCTGCACTGTCGTTTGTGGGTTGTAGTTCGCGGCATGGGTCGGGTGATGATGGATGGTGCTGGGTTTACGTCAGACGATCTAGTTCCAATTCTTGAGACCTTTCACGCTCGATTTATGACTTGAGACAGAAATATAATATAATTCACTTGGAGTACTACTAGATGTGTGCAGGTATGCTTGGGATGCATAATTTTTGTCAATTTGCATATGTGGCCGAGTAGGGACACACTAAGCTAATGCAGTGTAAAAATCATGTTCTGCACATCGTTTGGTACCCTACATTGCACCACTGAGCACTTCAATGTCTGGCGTTTGGTTGCCATGCACTTCGGGTTTAAGGCCGTGAACGTACAAAACATGCCGTTTGGTTGAGCACGACATGTGATGTTCTCACCTCTCCTCACTTCACACTGTATATGTGGTGAACTACACACTACAGTATTAGAACATCACCCTACAAATGCAATACGAATTAAACAATTTTGCAATGAAATAGTAGTTCGTCCTAGCTCCTAACAAATAGCATTACAAGTTAATAGCCATGTGGCTTAATAGGGGATAGTTCATCGATGACTTCATAAGGGGGTGTCCATCATGTGTTGTTGTTGCTTCTTCATGTCATGCTGCTGCTGATCTTCTTCTTCATCTTCATCTGCTACTGCTTCCTCTCCTGTTGTTGATGTTGTTCTTCAGATCCTTGTGGTTCCTCTGTTTGCCCATATTGCCTCAGCCCATTCCATCCTTTTGGTCTTCCAAGCTTCATTGTCATGTGCCTCCACACCATGAAGGGAGTCATCATCATCGGCAGCCACATCTTCCTCCTCCGGCACCAACTCATCATAACCCCGTTGTAGGATCCAGTTATGCAGAATGCAACAAACAAGAACAAGCTTAACTTGAGTGGGGTAAGGGTGGAATGGCTTCTGATCCAAGATCTTAAATCGATTCTCCAGAGTTCCAAATGCCCTCTCAACCGTGACTCTAAGGCTGGAGTGTCTAAGATCGAACAATTCTTGCGCATTCCTAGGGTAGTTCCTAGATGAGAACTCATTCATATGGTACCTGGTTTTCCTGAAGGGTGGAAGAATACCAGGCCAACATGCATAGCCAGCATATCCTAGGTTGAACTTGCCATGAGGGCTATTGATGCTATCATGCCTTGCCATGCTGTCAGCAAGAATTTAGCATCATGGGTTGATCCGTCCCAGCCAGCCAACACATATGTGAACTTTAGATCGAAGTCAACAGTAGCAAGCACATTCTGGCTAGTGTAGTGCTTTCTACCCCTATATGTTGTAGCATGTGTCCTCAACACTCTAGCAGTGATGTGAGTATCATCTATGGCGCCAATACAATCCTGTGATGGCATGCAAACGTATTCCTATGGCTATATGACAACATTACAAGCATGTTATGGCATGAAATACGAGTAATGCTCACCTTCAAATACGGATACCATCTTGGGCTCATGAGAATCTTGTGCGGAGTTTGCCCAGTTGGTGCCTTGATCATCTCTCCTCTGGTACCCCCCAATGGCATATAACACTTGCTTGAAATACCGAGAAATGGTCTCATTGGATCTCCTGAATGTGTTGTGAATAACCCCGAACCTCTGATTATGACCGATGGCATGAAGGAACATGGCAACTTGCTCTTCCACAGAGGTGTGGATATTATCTTCTAGTAACACCCTGTTCCTAAAGGTCTTCACAAGCATGGCAAATGGTGCTTGGCGCATTCAAAGCATGTTAGCATCAACGTCGTTGTTGTTGTGGATGTGGTTCAGATTGGTGATCCTCTCTGTATCTTGGATGAACAATGGACCATACCTAATGACAAGCTTTTCACTACGACGAACTGCTCTTTGGTAAAACATCATCCAAGCCTGAATCAGTGCTATGAGTGCTGCTTACTAAATCACCAACTTTGTTCGTTCGTCTAGACCCTCCTAGACATTGATGTATTGGTAAGCAATGGCAAAATCTAAGCAACATCGTGCCTAGCGAATGAACATAGGAGGGGGGTTGTATGCTTACCAGGTTTCGAGCTCACGAGGAGGACGGGGGCCATGGCTGAGACAAGGACGATGAGACAGAGCCGGAGAAGAAGGGGGAAGCAGCTCCTGCTGGCGGTGAGTGATACTGGCGCCAACGCCGTCGACGCTTGCGCGGATCTGATTCGCCGTCGCCGGTGGAGAAATGAGGAGAGGATAGTCCTAGAGCAAGAGGTGAGTGAGTAATGGGGGTGAGCCTAGATTTCATGACATCCTGCGTCGGCAGATTTTGGCCTGCCGCCATCTCCGCGCTTGGTACTCCCCTGCATCGTCGCGCACGCAGTTTGACTTTTTGCGTCTGACTCAGCCTGGTTCGCTGGAAACGGCTGATTCAAGCATTCCTAGCGAGCCAGGCTATGGGCTGCTTTAAGGTTCGTGCGTGTGCAAGCTAGGCCCCCAAGTATGCTACCAAATGCATTTTTTGCACCCACTGGGCCTGTCTGGGGATATGCAGGTAACCAAACACATCCTTGGTGATTCGAGTGCGTGGTGGTAGGGGCCAGTAGCATCACAAATTTGCGTTATCCTATCCTCCTGTTTATTCATTCATTCACTCATACTGCAGCGCACCGACAGAGTGCGATGCGATCGATGGATGTGATAACCCACAAGTATAGGGGATCGCAACGGTTTTCGAGGGTAGAATATTCAACCCAAATTTATTGATTCGACACAAGATGAGCCAAAGAATATTTGCAAGTATTAGCAGTTGAGTTGTCAATTCAACCACACCTGGAGAACTAAATATCTGCAACAGAGTGATCAGTAGCACAGTAGTATGATAGTTTGATAGCAGTGGTAGTAGCAATAGTAACGGCAACAGTAACAGTAGTAGTTTTATAGTGATTGTAACAGCAGTAGTAACTTAGCAAAGATCGGTATATGAAAAGCGTAGCCATCGGATCAGTGATGGATAATTGCGTTGGATGACATTTATCATGTAACAGTCACAACCTAGAGCGACACAGAACTAGCTCCAATTCATCAATGTAATGTAGGCATGTATTCCGTATATAGTCATACGTGCTTATAATAAGAACTTGCATGACATCTTTTGTTCTACCCTCCCGTGGCAGCGGGGTCCATAAAGAAACTAAGGGATATAAAGGCCTCCTTTTAATAGAGAACTGGAACAAAGCATTAGCACTTAGTGAATACATGAACTCCTCAAACTACGGTAATCACCGGAAATAATCCCAATTATTGTCACTTTGGGGTATGCGGATCATAACACGTAATAGGTGCGTATAACTTGCAAGATAGGATCAAGAACTCAAATATATTCATGAAAACATAAAGGGTTCAGATCTGAAATCATGGCACTCGGGCTCTAGTGACAAGCATTAAGCATAGCAAAGTCATAGCAACATCAATCTCAAAACATAGTGGATACTAGGGATCAAGCCCTAACAAAACTAACTCGATTACATGATAAATCTCATCCAACCCATCACCGTCCAGCAAGCCTACGGAGAAATTACTCACTCCCGATGGACGTCATGAAATTGGTGATGAAGATGACGAAGAACCCCCCTCTCCGGAGCCCAGAACGGACTCCAGATCTGGCCTCCCGATGAAGAACAGGAGGTGGCGGCGTCTTCGTATCGTAAAACGCGATGAACCTTCTTCTTTTATTTTTTTCTCGAGAAAACTGAATTTATAAGCTTGAGATTAGGGTCAGCGGAGCCACGTGGGCCCCACAAGCTACATGGGCGTGCCCAGGGGGGTGGCCACGTCCATGTGGCTTGTGGGCCACTGTGGGTCCCCTCCTGTGGACCTTCGCTCCAGTATTTTTTATATATTCCATAAAAAATCGTCAAAAAGTTTTGTCCAATTCTGAGAACTTTTATTTCTGCACAAAAACAACACCATGGTAGTTCTGCTAAAAACAGCGTCAGTCTGGGTTAGTTTCATTCAAATCATGCAAATTAGAGTCCAAAACAAGAATAAAAGTGTTTGGAAAAGTAGATACGACGGAGACATATCAACTCCCCCAAGCTTAACTCATTGCTTGTCCTCAAGCAATTCAGTTGACAAACTGAAAGTGATAAAGATAAACGTTTATGAACTCTTTTTTATTGTATCCGTATATAAGCTTAAATAGTACCCAAGTTTTTAGCAAAGATTATAACTAACCATGCAAATGATAACTCTTAAAAATTATATTCACTCATATCAATGGCATAATCAACTAGCGAGCAATAATAACATATCTCAAATGCCAACACTTTATAAAAACAATCATGATATAATATGACAACATGGTATCTCGCTAGCTCTTTCTGAGACCGCAAAATATAAATGCAGATCACCTCCAAAGTTCAAGCAACGACTAAAGATTGTAATTCATGGTAGAAAAGATCCAGTCATGATGCACACAATATTAACTATACAAAATGCATAAGAATGACAATAGTGCTCTCGGGATTGGTGCTTAGTGCTCTCGGGATTGGTGCTTTAATTGAGAAGGTGATGACTCAACAATAAAAGTAAATAACATAAAAGTAAATGAATAAGCCCTTCATAGAGGGAAGCAGAGATTTGCTCTCTACAATGACCGTCAACCTTAAAACATTAAGATTTTCTTTACAAATTTGCCATGTCATTTGGTGTACAACTTTTTTTTTCTAATTTTTTTTGTTTTGGCATGACGCATAGATAAATATCACTAAAATTTGCCATATTACTTACATGTTTTTTGTACTCCTAAGTTCCTGCATGCTTGACAAATCTATGGTAAAATTTGCCATGCCAAAGTGTTTCTAGCTTTTTGCCATGTCACTAATATAGCTTTTTCCATATCATAAATACAATTCTTGCCATGTCACAACACATTTTTTTAAAGGAAAATATGTTAATTTTTTTGCCATGGCAAATTCACCTTATGGCCCATGGGAAATTATAGATTTTGCCATGATACCAAAAGCAACACTTTCCATACCACAACACATTTTTTACAAGGCAAAGTAATTTAATTTTTTTGTCATGGCAAATTCACTGTACGGCACATGAAAAATTTCCTTTTTTTAGACAATGTTAAACTTCTTTTGTTATGGTCCATGGCAAATTCACTTTATAGACCATGGAAAATTTACATAATGACCATGGCAATTGGTTTTTTCTTTTTACAATGGCAAACTTCTTTCTTAATGGACCATTGCAAATTCATTATATGGATCATGGCAAGCATTCATTTTTCCCTAAAAAATTGCCATGTTTCTAGAGAGAGAAAAATTCGAAAACTTGCCATGTGTCCATGGAAAATCCCTATATATTCCTAGAATTAACCGTGCCATGAGAACAAGTGTTAAGTTGCAATCAGAATAAAAAGGAATTTGAAATGGCAAAAAAATGTGAAGACATGTAAAAATGGGGATACATCACACATATAGATACATGGCAAACCAATATCTACACACCTAATGCGATTTGCCAATTAAACTAACTTGCAAACCGCCCCAAAATCTGAGAAACCTTACATTATAATGCAAAAACTGGTAAAAAAAACAATGAGGTGATGGGTACCCCCATAGGGCAACTACCTACACACCTGCAACACATAATAAAAATGCCATGGCAAATAGAATCATCTTAAGCCAATATAAAAGAAAGGAAAAAATTTAATAAGTTGCCATGGCAAAAGAATAATCTTAAGCACCTATAAAACAGAGAGGGAAAATTAAGTTGCCACAGGTGTCTGGCTGAGTTTGCCATGGGTAGTAAATTTGAATGAACATTAGTTCAAAGGTCGGGGTTGAAAAAGAAAACCCAAAAATACACTAATCTGGTTACCCATCCAAGTCTACAATTTGCCATGTCTCGATTCTGCAAAAACCATCTACACACCTGATCTGAAATTTCCAGGGGCAAAAATGTCTACACATCTAGCACTAGAGTCTACAATTTCCTAACTTGCCATGTCTAGATTCTGCAAAAACCATCTACACAGGTGGGATGAAGCACATCAAACACTAACTGTGAAGTACTAGATGAGCACAACTGTGAAATTTCTCAATTAACCTTACAGAGTGAAGTGGATGAGGACGCAAACCCGGATGAGAGTGCTGTCGTGAAGCTCCCATCCAGCACTATCATTGTCCCTTCTACACGCTCTATGGCACCGTCTTTCAAAGCCAGCATGGCTGGTGTCCTCCCACCGCGTATCCATGACCCCGACACCCTTCAAGTTGCGTTCTCACCAGGGCGCCACCGCGCAGGCAAGACAAAGAGCACAAGCTGCGTCGCCGCTACCGGCGTGAGCAGCAACGTCGTGGCCCACATCGTATGCACCGCCTTCACCGTCTCTGCCTCCTCCCCGTCGTGTTTGTCGCCCACAGTGCATATGCCGTCGTCGTGGCCACGCACACACGAAATGGATTGGTACCCGTCGGCGGGAGGTGGATACCGCCGTTGCAGGGGAAAGTGACACTGTGCCTCCACATTGGAGGCACGGACGGTTCGATGCACCTTGCCTCCAGGCCGAAGGCCATAGACGCCATGTTACACTAGTAGAAAATAGGGCTTTGGTTCAGGCCTGCCCAGCCCATTAGTCCCGGTTCAGTCACGAACCGGGACCCATGGGGGCATACGTCCCAGTTCGTGCGCCCAGGGGGCCGGCCGGGCCTCGTGAGGCATTGGTCCCGGTTCGTCTGGACCCTTTGGTCCCGGTTCCAAACACGAACCGGGACCAATGGGCCTCGCTCCTCGCCCACATCCATTGGTCCCGGTTCGTGGCTGGAACCGGGACCAAAGGGTGGCCTTTAGTCCCGGTTCCAACCACGAACCGGGACCAATGTTGTGCCTATATATACCCCTCGCCCGCGAGCAGAGCACTCCACTGCTCTGTTTTTTTCTGGCCGGCGAGGGGAGGGCTTTGTGGTGCTCTAGCTCACCTCCTATGCACATGAGGTGTTCGATGAAATGCCCGAGCCACACTACTTAAGCTTTCTCCTCTCCAAACTCGACCTCCAAGCTCCATTTTCCTCAAGATTTGTCTAGGTTTAGCGGTCCGTCACGTCCCATCCCTGTCTTCACCGCCGTCGATCGCCCGCGCTGATCTCGTCGCCGGCACCACCGTGGTGAGCCTCTTGTTCTTATCTTCTTTCTAAAAGAAAAAAAAATTCTTACTTCTATGATTTAGATAGATACTTGTATAATTTTCTTACTTTTATTATTGTTTGTTATTATATAGTGTGATGGTTTTGGTATCCGCCCCCGTCGGCCCTCGTCCTGTCTATGATTCGGATGTGGTATATATTATATTTTATAACTATTTGGTTCATTTATTGTTTATGACAATTATGCCGACCAACGTGACATAGATTTTATAATCTAGGAGGTATGTGAACCGGAAATTCCAACTGACCCTATTGTCGAGAGGTTAAATTTAGTTGAAGAAGAAAACAATTACTTGAAGGAAAAATTGAAAAAAATTGAGGAGGAGAAGATGATATTGGAGTTGCATGTTGCGGATGTCATCGATGATCACAAGATCAAGATGGATGCAATGCGCTTCAAGATTAGAAAGTATAGAAAATATGCCATTCATACCGAGGCTTGGTATCATTATGCCGTTGGATCAATTGTTACCTTGGTTGCGATTATGATCGCATTTGTTGTTGCATTGAAATGTTTTACATAGTTTCAATAATGTATGGTTTAATTAGATGCTCTGGAGAGCTATATGTTGTTCAATGAGAACTATGTATGCACTTTGGTTTTAATGTGATGATGAACTTCTATTAATTTGGTCACTTATCTATTCATGATGTTTTGTAATGGTTTTTGATACACTTAATTATATATAATGCACGCAGATGAACCGGCAATGGATGTACGGTGACAGACGCACCTCCGAGTGCATTAAGGGCATGCATAATTTTCTCGAAGTGGCTGAGGCAAACAAGCAGAATGTTTTATGTGTTGTCCATGCCCTATATGTGGGAATACGAGGTCTTACTCTGACCGGAAAATCCTTCACACCCACCTGCTTTATAAGGGTTTCATGCCACACTATAATGTTTGGACCAGGCACGGAGAAATAGGGGTTATGATGGAACACAGCGAAGAAGAAGAGGACGATGACAACTATGTGCCCCCTGAATATGGTGATGCTGCAACGGGGGAAGCTGAAGATCAAGAGAAACCAGACGATGTGCCCGATGATGATCTCCGCCGGGTCATTGTTGATGCAAGGAGACAGTGCGAAAGTGAAAAGGAGAAGCTGAAGTTCGATCGCATGTTAGAGGATCACCAAAAAGGGTTGTACCCCAATTGCGAAGATGGCAACACAAAGCTCGGTACCGTACTGGAATTGCTGCAGTGGAAGGCAGAGAATGCTGTGCCTGACAAAGGATTTGAGAAGCTACTGAAAATATTGAAGAAGAAGCTTCCAAAGGATAACGAATTTCCCGACAGTACATACGCAGCAAAGAAGGTCGTATGCCCTCTAGGATTGGAGATGCAGAAGATACATGCATGCCCTAATGACTGTATCATATACCGCGGTGCGTACGAGGATTTGAACGCATGCCTGGTATGCGGTGCATTGCGGTATAAGATCAGACGAGATAACCCTGGTGATGTTGACGGTGAGCCCCCCAGGAAGAGGGTTCCTGCCAAGGTGATGTGGTATGCTCCTATAATACCACGGTTGAAACGTCTGTTCAGAAACAAAGAGCATACCAAGTTGATGCGATGGCACAGAGAGGACCGTAAGAAAGACAGGAAGTTGAGAGCACCCACTGACGGGTCGCAGTGGAGAAAAATCGAGAGAAAGTACCGGGCTGAGTTTGCAGGTGACCCAAGGAACGTATGGTTTGGTTTAAGCGTGGATTGCATTAATCCTTTCGGGGAGCAGAGCAGCAATCACAGCACCTGGCCCGTGACTCTATGTATCTATAACCTTCATCCTTGGCTGTGCATGAAGCGGAAGTTCATTATGATTCCAGTACTCATCCAAGGCCCTAAGCAACCCGGCAACGACATTGATGTGTACCTAAGGCCATTAGTTGAAGAACTTTTACAGCCGTGGAATGGAAAACGGTGTACGTGTGTGGGATGAGCACAGACAGGAGGAATTTGACCTACATGCATTGCTGTTTGTAACCATCAATGATTGGCCTGCTCTCAGTAACCTTTCAGGACAGACAAACAAGGGATACCACGCATGCATGCACTGTTTAGCTGACACCGAAAGTATATACCTGGACAAATGCAGGAAGAATGTGTACCTGGGGCATCGTCGATTTCTTCCGACCAACCATCAATGTCGAAAGAAAGGTAAGCATTTCAAAGGCGAGGCAGATCACCGGAAGAAGCCCGCCATGCGTACCGGTGATCACGTACTTGCTATGGTCAATGATTTACACGTAATCTTTGGAAAGGGTCCCGGCGGACTATCTGTTCCGAATGACGCTGAGGGACGCGCTCCCATGTGGAAGAAGAAATCTATATTTTGGAACCTACCCTACTGGAAAGACCTAGAGGTCCGCTCTTCAATCGACATGATGCACGTGACAAAGAACCTTTGCGTGAACCTGCTAGGCTTCTTGGGCGTGTATGGAAAGACAAAGATACACCGGAGGCACGGGAGGACCTGCAACGTTGGCACGAAAAAGACGGCATGCCTCCAAAGCAGTATGAAGGTCCTGCCAGCTACGCTCTTACTAAAGAAGAGAAGGAAATCTTCTTTGAATGCCTGCTCAGTATGAAGGTCCCGTCTGGCTTCTCGTCAAATATAAAGGGAATAATAAATATGGCAGAGAAAAAGTTCCAGAACCTAAAGTCTCATGACTGCCACGTGATTATGACACAACTGCTTCCGGTTGCATTGAGGGGGCTTCTACCAGAAAACGTTCGATTAGCCATTGTGAAGCTATGTGCATTCCTCAATGCAATCTCTCAGAAGGTGATCGATCCAGGAATCATACCAAGGCTAAGGAGTGATGTGGCGCAATGTCTTGTCAGTTTCGAGCTGGTGTTCCCACCATCCTTCTTCAATATCATGACGCACGTCCTAGTTCATCTAGTCGACGAGATTGTCGTTCTGGGCCCCGTATTTCTACACAATATGTTCCCCTTTGAGAGGTTCATGGGAGTCCTAAAGAAATATGTCTGTAACCGCTCTAGGCCAGAAGGAAGATCTCCATGGGCCATCAAACAGAGGATGTCATTGGGTTTTGTGTTGACTTCATTCCTGACCTTAAGAAGATTGGTCCCCCTCAATCGCGGTATGAGGGGAGACTGACTGGAAAAGGCACGCTAGGAGGGGACTCAATAATATGCAGGGACGGGCATTCTTGGTCTCAAGCACACTACACAGTTCTACAGAACTCTACCTTGGTGACCCCGTATGTCCATGAACACAAGAACATTCTGCGCTCCAAACACCCGGAGTAGTGTGACGACTGGATTACATGTGAACACATCAGGACTTTCGGCAGTTGGTTGGAAACATGTCTCAGAGGTGACAACACTGTTTCTGATGAGCTGTACTCGTTGTCCAGGGGACCATCTTCGACTGTATTGACTTACAAAGGATACGAGATACATGGGAATACATTTTACACGATCGTCCAAGATCAAAAGAGCACCAACCAAAACAGCGGTGTCCGCTTTGATGCAGCAACCAAGACGGGAAAGGACACATATTATGGTTACATAGTGGACATATGGGAACTTGACTACGGACATGATTTTAAGGTCCCTTTGTTTAAGTGCAAATGGGTCAATCTGTCAGGAGGCGGGGTACAGGTAGAGCCACATTACGGAATGACAACAGTGGATCTGAACAATCTTGGGTACACAGACGAACCATTCGTCCTAGCCAATGATGTGGCGTAGGTTTTCTATGTGAAGGACATGTCTACCAAACCGAGAAAAAGAAAAGATAAGGAAGCGATTACATCATACGATGAGCCAAAGCACCACATAGTTCTTTCAGGGAAAAGAGACATCGTGGGAGTGGAGGGTAAGACAGACATGTCTGAAGATTATGAAAAGTTTCATGAAATTCCTCCCTTCAAAGTCAAGGCTGACCCAAGCACCCTGTTAAGCGATGAAGAATATCCATGGTTACGGCGCAATAAGCAAAGGACACAAGCAAAGAAAAAGTGAAGACAGATGAAGTCAGAAAGGGTTGAAAATTGATCATATGGCTTTGAATGGTTCATTTTGAGCACACGAAAAGTCTGGAGTTCAAATAAGTTCAAAAAAATGAAATCCCTTTGTAACAGATGAGTTTTTGTCCGAAACCCTGATACTTCGAAAGAGATTGTCCATTTTGTACATGAAGTGCATCCAGTTTTTGCCGTAACCCTCTCAACTTTTTAGCACATGCTATGTGGGTGAAATGATGATATCATGCCAATTTTCAACCTCTTCAGAGTTCATGTGAAGTGCTTTTCAATTTCAGGGTCATTTAGCTCAAAAAAATCACCGGAAATGCATGAAAAATAACAGATGAAGTCCGAAAGGGTTGAAAATTGATGATGTGGCTTTGAATGGTTCATTTTGAACACACAAAAAGTCTGGAGTTCAAATAAGTTTAAAAAATGAAATCCCTTTGTAACATATGAGTTTTTGTCCGAAACCCTCATACTTCGAAAGAGATTGTCCATTTTGTACACGAAGTGCATCCAGTTTTTGCCGTAACCCTCTCAACTTTTTAGCACATGCTATGTGGGTGAAATGATGATATCATGCCAATTTTCAACCTCTTCAGAGTTCATGTGAAGTGCTTTTCAATTTCAGGGTCATTTAGCTCAAAACAATCAGTAAATGCATGAAAAATAACAGATGAAGTCAGAAAGGGTTGAAAATTGATGATGGGCTTTGAATGGTTCATTTTGAACACACAAAACTCTGGAGTTCAAATAAGTTCAAAAAAATGAAATCCCTTTGTAACAGATGAGTTTTCGTCCGAAACCCTGATACTTCGAAAGAGATTGTCCATTTTGTACACGAAGTGCATCCAGTTTTTGCCGTAACCCTCTCAACTTTTTAGCACATGCTATGTGGGTGAAATGATGATATCAAGCCAATTTTCAACCTCTTCAGAGTTCATTTGAAGTGCTTTTCAATTTCAGTGTCATTTAGCTCAAAAAAAAATCAGTAAATGCATGAAAAATAACAGATGAAGTCAGAAAGGGTTGAAAATTGATGATGTGGCTTTGAATGGTTCATTTTGAACACACAAAAACTCTGGAGTTCAAATAAGTTCAAAAAAATGAAATCCCTTTGTAACAGATGAGTTTTCGTCCGAAACCCTGATACTTCGAAAGAGATTGTCCATTTTGTACACGAAGTGCATCCAGTTTTTGCCGTAACCCTCTCAACTTTTTAGCACATGCTATGTGGGTGAAATGATGATACCATGCCAATTTTCAACCTCTTCAGAGTTCATCTGAAGTGCTTTTCAATTTCAGGGTCATTTAGCTCAAAAAATCATAAATGCATGAAAATAACAGATGAGTAGAAGGGTTGAAAATTGATGAGTGGCTTTGATGGTTCATTTTGAACACACAAAAACTCTGGAGTTCAAATAAGTTCAAAAAATGAAATCCCTTTGTAACAGATGAGTTTTTCGTCCGAAACCCTGATACTTCAAAGAGATTGTCCATTTTGTACCGAAGTGCATCCAGTTTTTGCCGTAACCCCTCTCAACTTTTTAGCACATGCTATGTGGGTGAATGATGATACCATGCAATTTTCAACCTCTTCAGAGTTCATTGAAGTGTTTTTCAATTTCAGGGTCATTTAGCTCAAAAAAATCAGTAAATGCATGAAAAATAACAGATGAAGTTAGAAAGGTTTGAAAATTGATGATGTGCTTTGAATGGTTCATTTTGAACACACAAAAGTCTGAGTTCAAATAAGTTCAAAAAATGAAATCCCTTTGTAACAGATGAGTTTTCGTCCGAAACCCTGATACTTCGAAAGAGATTGTCCATTTTGTACCCAAAGTGCATCCAGTTTTTGCCGTAACCCTCTCAACTTTTTAGCACATGCAATGTGGGTGAAATGATGATACCATGCCAATTTTCAACCTCTTCAGAGTTCATGTGAAGTGCTTTTCAATTTCAAGGTCATTTAGCTCAAAAAAATCAGTAAATGCATGAAAAATAACAGATGAAGTTAGAAACGGTTGGAAATTGATGATGTGGCTTTGAATGGTTCATTTTGAACACACAAAAAGTCTGGAGTTCAAATAAGTTTAAAAAAATGAAATCCCTTTGTAACAGATGAGTTTTCATCCGAAACCCTGATACTTCGAAAGAGATTGTCCATTTTGTACATGAAGTGCATCCAGTTTTTGCCGTAACCCTCTCAACTTTTATGAAACTCTAATAGCAAAAATAATAAACTAAAAGAATGAACTAGAAAACTTTAATGAAACTCTAATAGAAAAAAGAATGAACTAGAAAACTTTAATGAAACTCTAATAGCAAAAGGAATCAACTAAAATTTATGCAACTAAAATTATCAAAGTATTTTCTATTCAAAACATCAAAAGCAAAAAGAATTTTCATAAAGAACTTTTTTTGTTAGAAACTTTAATAGCAAAAAGAATTATCATAAAGATTTTTTTGGTAAGAAACTAAAATAACAAAAACTGTTTTTGAATATAATGATAAAACACAGTAATATTACATAGCAGGAAAAAGAATCACTCCAAAATCTATTTTTATAGTAAAGTTAATCACAAACTAGTGATTCACACAAATTTCAAAGAATTCAAATTTAAACTATTCAAATTGGAAAACTAATGGCACTAACAGCAAGTTTATAATTTTTATTACCTAAAAGCAAAAAGAATCACTGAAAAACAGTTTGTATTTTGTTGTAAGTAGAAACAAAATGAAATAAATAAAGCAAAAAAGAAAACAAAAAAACTAGAAAAAAAATAAATAAAATGCCACCTACGGGGCCACCACGGCCTGAATACGACTAGAAACCCATCCATGGGCCAGGATTCAGGCCCGCAGAGGCCCAGCAGGCCCACGGGCAAAGTGTAGCAGAGAAGGCCCGAAAGCCTGCAGTTGAGAGGAGCTCGAGAGGGTCGGCGCAGCAGCGCTTATAAATCACTCTCGAGCTCTCTCAACTAGCGAGGTGGGACTAAACATCCCACCGCACCGCACCAGCGCAAGGCCTTTGGTCCCGGTTGGTAGCAACAACCGGGACGAAAGTGGGGCATTGGTCCCGGTTGGTGGAACAAACCGGGACCAATGCCCCCCCTTTGGTCCCGGTTCGTGCCACCAACCGGGACCAATGGTGTCTGTTTCCCGCCCTTTGGGCTGCTGAAAAGAGACCTTTGGTCCCGGTTGGTTGCACGAACCGGGACCAAAGGGGGGTATTGGTCCTGGTTTGTGCCACGAACCGGGACCAATGTTTCGTCTATATAAGCAAACACTTAGAAATTTTCTCCAAAATCACTTCTTCTCCTGCCCGCCCCTGCCCCGCCGCCGACGCCGCCCGCCCTGACGCCGCCCGCCCCGCCGCCAACGCCGCCGCCGCGACGCCGCCCGCCCCGACGCCGCCGCCGCCCGCCCCGACGCCCGCCCCGATGCCTCCGCTGTGAGCAGCGCATCCCTGCCCCGCCGCCGCGTTGATTTTTTTATATATGCTTTTATATATATATGTTTTCTTTTTATATGTATGTATGTATGTATTTTTTGTATGCATGTATGTATTTTTTAAACTTTTTATATGTTGGAAAAGAGGAAGAAGGAAGAAGGGAAGAAAAAGAAGTAAGAAAAAGGGGAGAACAAAAGGGAGAGAGAAAAATGAAGAAGAAGGAGAAAAAGATTCCCCCCTCCAGAATCCTCTCGAGCCGGACTAAAATAAGACCTTTCCCCCGGAAAAAGGATTCCGCATCCGTTCCTCCTCCCCCTCTCATCCCTTCTTCTCTTCTCTTTCCTTCTTCCTTTTTTTTCTTCTTCTCCTTCTTTTTTTTTCCCTTCTCCTTTTTTTTCTTCTTCTCCTCTTTTTTTTTCTTCTTCTTCCTCTTCTTAATTTTTTCGGGAACGAGGGTGTCGAGGATCGCCGAGCGGTCGAGGTTGGGAACTAGAGTAGAGGGTCGAGGGTCACCGAGGGGTCGAGGGTCACCGAAGGTTCGAGGGTCGAGGGTCGAGGGTCGAGGAACGCGAGCGGTCGAGGGTCAGGGCGGCGGAAGGTTCGAGGTTGCCTTTTGTCAAAGTATTGAATGGGAGAAGAAGAAAAAAAAGAGGAGAAGAAGAAAAAATAGATTAATATTTTTAATCTATTTTTTCTTCTTCTCCTCTATTCCTTCTTCTTCTCCTTTTTTTTCTTCTTCTCCTCTTTTTTTTTTCTTCTTCTTCCTCTTCTTAATTTTTATTGGGAACGAGGGTGTCGAGGATCGCCAGCGGTCGAGGGTCGGGAACTAGGGTAGAGGGTCGAGGGTCACCGAGGGGTCGAGGGTCGCCGAAGGTTCGAGGGTCGAGGGTCGGGACGTCGAGCGGTCGAGGGTCGGGGCGGCGGAAGGTTCGAGGTTGCCTTGTGTCAAGTATTGAATGGGAAGAAGAAGAAAAAAGAGGAGAAGAAGAAGGAATAGAGGAGAAGAAGAAAAAATAGATTAATAGAGAATAGAGGAGAAGAAAAAATAGATTAATATTTTTAATCTATTTTTCTTCTTCTCCTCTATTCCTCTTCTTCTCCTTTTTTTTCTTCTTCTCCTCTTTTGTTTTTTCTTCTTCTTCCTCTTCTTAATTTTTATCGGGAACGAGGGTGTCGAGGATCGCCGAGCGTGTCGAGGGTCGGGAACTAGGGTGAGGGTCGAGGATCACCGAGGGTCGAGGGTCGCCGAAGGTTCGAGGGTCGTCGAGGGGTCGAGGGTCGAGGAACGCCGAGCGGTCGAGGGTCGGGGCGGCGGAAGGTTCGAGGTTGCCTTGTGTCAAAGTATTGAACAGGAAGAAGAAGAAAAAAAAAGGAGAAAAGAAGGAATAGAGGAGAAGAAGAAAAATAGATTAATATTTTAATCTATTTTTTCTTCTTCTCCTCTATTCCTTCTTCTTCTCCTTTTTTTTCTCTCTCCTCTTTGTTTTTTCTTCTTCTTCTCTCTTCTTTATTTTTATCGGGAATGAGGGTGTCGAGGATCGCCAAGCGGTCGAGGGTCGGGAACTAGGGTAGAGGGTCGAGGGTCACCGAGGGGTCGAGGGTCACCGAGGGGTCGAGGGTTGCCGAAGGTTCGAGGGTCGTCGAGGGGTCGAGGGTCGAGGAACGCCGAGTTCGAGGGTCGGGCGGCGGAAGGTTCGAGGTTTGCCTGTTACTTTCGCCTAATGATGAAGACATGGTTTTGTTGAATCCTTTGACACTAGACAAACGTGACATGAGGGGGTCGAGGGTCGGGAACTAGGGTAGAGGGTCGTGGATCGTCGAGCGGTCGAGGGTCATGAACTAGGGTAGAGGGTCGAGGGTCGCCGAGGGGTCGAGGGTCGTCCAGGGGGTCGAGGGTCCAGATTTATCAAGAATGCCCCCATTATGGATGTGCACAAGTTGATCCAATTTTTTTCTGATCTCATCTATATATATATATTCTTCTATATGTCACGTTGTCTGTCATGAGAGAGGCGGTCCGACCCAAACCCTAGAAGCATTGTCGAGGCCACCCCAAACCCTAGAAGCGTTGCCTAGGCCACCCCAAACCCTAGAAGCGTTGTCGAGGCCACCCCAAACCGTAGAAGCGTCGAGCTAGCTAGGTCTACGTTTGCACTAATATATCCATCTGTCATGTTTGTATATTAATTGCCATGTTGTAATATTTGCAGAAACTATGGAGCACCGAGACATCGAAGCAGAACAGTTGTTGGGGGACATAATCCTCGGCGGAGGTGGTGTCTTGTCGTTTCTCAACAACACCGATGGTCTGGAAGGAGAGGGTGAAGCAGGCTCCGGTGATCGAATAATGGAGGTGGAAGGACATGATTATGATGGCTCCGGTGACGGAATGCCAGTGGAAGGAGACCGTGATGACTGCTCCGGTGAGCGAACGGAGGAAGGAGATGTTGCAAAGTCCGGCGAGGTATATATATTAATTAAGACTGTGCTGACTAGCTAATTGATGCATTAATTGTTTTGGTATGTACACATATTAACTCTCTTCTTTCTTCTTTTCTAGCCCTCCGGATCAAGCCAAACTTCGGTAACGAGACGAGGCCCGAAGAAAAGGTTGCGCCAGGATGAAAGGTTCACGATCACAGCAATCAAGGGCGATGGCCAACCGATTGAACCCAGCCGGACCAAGGAAGCATTTTCTGCTCAGTGCGGGGCTCTTGTTAGGGACATGATCCCGATCAGCATCCACCAATGGAATAAGCCTAAGAGCGAAGACCCTCAAGTGTCTTTTGTCAACGATAGACAGAAAGATGATCTTTGGACCGCGCTGAAGGCAAATTTCACCCTACCGCCAGAGGTGGATCCGGATAAGCCAGTTATAGAGCCATTGGTCAAGGCTCATGCTCTTAAGAAGATGGCAGATCTATTCAGGAGGTGGAAGAATGAGTTGAAATCAACGTTTGTCAACAAAGGGAAGACTCCAGAATTCACCGGCCGATTTGAGAAGATAAGAGATCACTGGCCCGCATTTGTGGCCCACAAGACATCGGAGAAGAGTAAGAAGATGTCAGCGACAAACAAGAAAAATGCTGCAAAGAAGGAGCACCACCATCGCACGGGGTCAGGTGGCTACCTCAAAGCCCGGCCGTTGTGGGACAAGGCTGAGAAGGACCTGCTTGATAAAGGGGTCAAACCAGAGACATTGAACTGGCAAAACCGTTCAAGGACTTGGTTCTTCGGGGTTGGGGGAACCTTGGACCCTGAAATAGGGAAGTGCCGTTGGACAAAGGAGCAACTTGAAATACCCGTCAAGAAGTTTCAGAAGTATATCGCCGCAGTTTAGCAAGGGACGTTCGTTCCCGACAGAGAGAACGACGAGCTCACACAGGCCCTCGGGAATCCTGAGCACCCTGGACGAACACGTGGCACGCCAGACTCCGTTGCGTGGAAGGTTGCGTTTCCCGGCGCAGGCGGTTACAAAACCCGGGAGAGGAGGAGGAAAGTGGAGCAGACCGAACTGCAGAAGCTAAATGCAAGGGTACGAGCGCTAGAGGAACAAGCACTACTAGTTAAGAGCCAGCGACCTGCCGGAGCTACCCCAGAAGCTACCCTACCATCTCAGCGGAGAAGCAGCGTGGCTTCCACCGAGCTCCTTCAGCAGCCTGACTTCACGGCTCTCAGCTACCCCGTGGATGCTATCACGGAGGCTCAAGATTGCCACCTTATGACGCAATGGCAGCACCTCAAAGTCAAGGCGGCTGTCGGCTCTGTTGCACCTCCTCAACCCGACGCAACTTTTCACTGCCTTCCGATTCCACAAGGCTATGCTATTGTGATGGTCGATGAAATAACGGAGGGATTTGAAGAGCTCGAGCTTGACCACCCTACCGGTGAAGGGGAGACTCAGCTGGGTCTTGCTCTGAAGACTCCATGTCTATGGCGGAAGGAGCTCATCAACCTTCCGAACTGGACGCCTCCTCCTCCTCCTCTGGCAAGTCAGGGCACTGCGCCTCCTCCTCCTCCGGCGAGTGATCAGGGCAGTCTGCCTCCTTCTCCGGTTGCTCTGGTGCGTGGCGGCACTCCGCCTCCTTCTCCGCCTGCGCCGGCGCGTCCGAGCAGCCCGCCTCCTTCTCCGCCTCGTCAGCAACAGCGGAAGACAGCCGCCACCGCTCCGGCTGCTCCGGCGCGTCGTAGCACTCCGCCTCCTTCTCCGCCTCGTAAGTAACGAAGGAAGATAGCCGCAGCCGCTCCGGTTGCTCTGGCGTCTAGCAGTACAGCCAGAGGCGGGAGGCAATACATATTCGGTCTATCTCTCAAGCCTCTAGAGAAGTTACCATACGAGATGACCGTGGAGGAAAACGAGGAGATCTGTCAAGCCCAAGTGAAGGACTTTTTTGCAAAGAAAAATCCACCTCCGGAGGAGAAGATAGATCCGGTGAAATTGAAGCGCACTTTCAAGAACCTGAAGCGACCACCACCGCCTCCGCCGGATGACAACCATGTCCGCGCTCTTAAAAAGGAAGTGGAAGGAGCGCGCCGGTCGGGAACTACTTCAAGTGACAAAAGGTTACAAGAACAAAGAAGTGGGAACAAAATTTCCCAGCTCGGCGAACAGGCAAACCAATCGTGCCCCCCGCTCAAGGTGTCTAGCGATATCGTCGCAAATCTGTCAGGGATGCTGCCCGGTACCAATCCTGGTGATTACCTGCCCGACGATGCACATTTTGATACAATGGAGGTGGACGAACACAAATACCGGTACGGGAAGCCTCTCGTCAGACCTGGTGATCCTCCTCTAACAACGATGATGCGAAGATTCCATAAGTGGTACATGGACACCTGCAAGTCTGGGAAGGATATTTTGACGCTGAGAGTTAAAGAGGAGCACGACCTCGTTGGAATTGATCTGTTGTCTGTTCCATTTGAGGAGTTCTTCCAGTTTTTCAATCAAAAGGACCTCGATAAAATAATCATCACTTGCTACTGTCTGTAAGTACTATACTTCTGTAATTAAGTCTCTATATATAGCTCAGCTCTTTCATTGCATGTATATATAATTAACCTCACTATATTATGCAGATTGAAGATCGTCGAATGCAGAAATGCACAAATCTATGATATTGGGTTCATTAACACAAATCTCATAGATGAATGGACGGTTAAATATAATGCGAAAGAAACCGAGGCCAACTTGCTACAATCGTTGCTTAAAAATCAAAACAAAGATAAAATACTCTTTCCTTAGAACTTCAAGTGAGTGTTACTGTCTTTTGCATATTCGGTTTCCATTATTACTCGAGGTTATAGTAATGTAATTGATGAGTTATGCATGCGTGCGCAGCTTCCACTTTATTCTCCTAGAGATTAAGCTTGAGCAGGGACTAGTAACCGTCTTAGACTCAAGACGAAAAGATCCCACGGAGTATGCGGCCATGACTGAAATGCTCCAGAAGTAAGTTCAATCGATCATTATCGCACCATATCGGCAACTTTGTTCATTTCCTGATATCAATTAATTATTTTCTTTGTCTCGCAGGGTTTGGGAAGTGTTCACCGCAGAAGCTCCGGGACTGCCGGGGGAGCTGCGATTTACACACCCGAAAGTAAGTACTACTAGCTAGTTCTGCGCATCTCCCATTGATTCTAGCTAGTTTCATCAATACCATTTATAATGCTTGATTATCAGTTTGATTGACCTCTATTTCTCGTAAAGTGGTTGTGGCAGGAAGGCGGGAATAATTTTTGTGGATACTACGTTTGCGAGTACATCTACAACGCGACGACCTCTAAGCGGGGCTACTCTGAAAAACAATATGAAGTGCGTAAGCAGTAATATTCACAATTTTATTTTATTATCATCATTTGTGTTGAGTTTCATTCATATATATGTATTGACCCCCTTCTTTAAATTAGATTTGGCAGATGCGGGATGAACTCCTACCACAAGATCACATAAAAGCAATTCAAGAGGAATTGGCGGGATTCTTTCTTGACCACGTCATCAATCCAGCCGGAGAATACCATGTGGAACTTGACATCAGATGTTAGGGATTGTAAGAGATCTTATATTGTATATATGTAGCTAGTAGCGTCGGATAGATATACGAAAACTTGTTGTTCGACCAATCTCTCGGAGAAGGAGGAGGTCGATCACTTCTCTCTGTATATGTTCATGACGATCTTGCGTACTTAATGGTTTCCTTCATTTGCTTACTAGCTAGCGTGTCGAGTCCTCTCTATACGTATAGTACGTAGCGTCGACCAAGCACGGAGATAAGAGAGGACACTTCTCTCTATTAGCTAGCTAACACAATATATGAAACCCCTAAATTAACCCTACAAAACCCCCAAACCCCCCTCCCCTCTTTCAAAAAAAAAACAAAAACCCCAGCTCCTGAGCTGCTGACGCATGGATGCTCTTTGGTCCCGGTTGGTGTTACCAACCGGGACTAAAGGCCCTCCTGCCTGGGCTCGCCGCAGTGGCCACGTGGAGCCACATCTGTCCCGGTTCGTAAGCGAACCGGGACTAAAGGTGTTGGGCTTTAGTCCCGACCCTTTAGTCCCGGTTTCAGAAACGGGGCAAATGGGCCTCTGGAACCGGGACAAATGGGTCTTTTTCTACTAGTGTTAGTGGAGGCCACCAACACTGCACGGGAACCGTCGGGAGTCGCCGGTGCAGCCGTCACATGACCTCGTTGTGCATGGGTGGCTACCAGAAGAAGATAAGGTGAGGGGAATAAGCGAGTGGGCGACAGGGTGAGAGGAAGATGCGAACGATTTTGAAATGCCGACGACCACGAGGCACAAAATTTGCTTCGTGATTCGTATTAATAATCCAACGACAGGAAGCGCGTTCGTGACGAGATTCTAAAAATTTGACATCAGATTTTTATCGATTCCGTTATTTGATGATTTTAATATGTTTTAAGTTTAAAACATACGGTAATAATTTTGTGTAGCATAGCCAAGAGGGAAAAGGAAGGGAACAATCGATTCAGTCCATTCTGCATACACCTTCTCTGCTCCTCTCCCACCGAAACCCTCCCCTCCGGAAAATCCCCCAAACTTTGGTTGGCCAAAATCAGAGTATTTAACCAAAAACTACCACAATTCATGAAAACGTGCCTAGAAACTACCACTTTACAAATTTGTGCCGAAAACTACCACTTTTTGCCTAATCTTTGACTAAAAACTACCATGTCGCGAAAGTGCCCGATTCGCCTCTTCTAAATGCCTTTCTAACAGGTGGGACCCACACGTCATCACCAACCTTCTTCTTCCTCCCCTTCTCTCTCTCTTTGGCATTTCAACAAACACCTCTTGTGCATGGGACGGAAGCAGGGGAGCTCCTAGACACCACTCCCCCTGAGCTCGCACGCGCGCCGTGGCCGGGTAACACCACCACCGGGCACCATGGCCTCCTCCTTCCTCTCCCTACACCTCCCTAGCCCCTCCCCGCCCACCGCGACGTCGTCCCCGTTCTTCCCGAATCCCCTAGTCTGTGGCCGCATGCCTGGCCGCGCCCGTGGCGGCATGCCTGGCCGAGCCCAGTGGCACCACGCGCCCGTGGCTGCGCTCCCCTGGCCGCGCCCCTGCCCGCGGCCGCATGCCTGGCCGAGCCCAGTGGCCGCGCGCCCGTGGCAGCGCGCCTGGCCGAGCCCCCTGGCTGCGCGCGCTTGGCCGCTGCGCCCCTCGTCGAGCCCCCGTGGCGCGCTTGGCCGCCGCACCCCTCGGCGGGCGCGGCGGAACGGGCGAGCAGCAGCGGGTACAAACGGCGTTGACTAACGATGCCAGCACTTACATGCAGGCCAGGCCTGTCATAAGTGCGTTTAAAATGAACTAATGGGTCGATTTACAGACACGGTAGTTTTTAGTCAAAGATTAGGCAAAAAGTGGTAGTTTTCGGCATAAATTTGTAAAGTGGTAGTTTCTGGGCATGTTTCCATGAATTGCGGTAGTTTTTTTTTTTTTTAAATACTCCCAAAATCATGGACGGAGATCGACGGATGCCGGCGGCCGCGGCCGCATCGGCCGCATCGGTGCTTGGCGACGACGACCTCCTGCGCGAGATCCTCCTCCGCCTCGGCTTCCCCACCTGCCCCGTCCACGCCGCCCTCGTCTCCAAGCGGTGGCTCCACCACGCCTCCGACCCGGCCTTTCTCCGCCGCTTCCGCGAGCGCAACCCGCCCCGCCTCCTCGGCTTCTGCCTCTGCTTCTCCGGCTGGTACCGGTTCGTGCCGTTCCCGCAGCCCCCGGAGCTCGCCGCTCCCATTCGCCGGGCGACCTCCTCCTGCGCCGCCGCCTTCGCCCGCAGAATCCTGCCAATCAAGCACTGCCGGAACGGCCGCCTCATCATAGAGTTCTTCAACGACGGCAGATGCGATTACTCCCTCGCTCCGCTGCTCGCCGGGGAGCCCGCAGCCGTCCTCCCGGCGACCCCGCTACCCCACCTTGACTGGGACACCACTCGAGATCGATTCGTTGAGATGTTCTTGCCCGAGGATGGGGGCCGCAACGGCATCATCTTGCTGTATCTCTGGGCGGTCCGGCGAAAAGTCTACGCGGAGTTGTACGTCCTGGGATCCGGCGGATGGGGCGTCCCTGCCACCGCAGTGACAGAGATTGAGCTCTCGTTTGACGCAGACTTCCTTGAAATTCTACCACCCATCCATGGCAAGGTCTTCGTGGTGACCGGCACTGGGTACACCCTGGGTCTAGATTTGGCAGCAGCGAGCTTTTTCACCCTTGAGCTCCCAGTTGGAGTGCGCCACAACTACAAGCTCTCATGTGCGGAGGATTCCGGCCTCTATCTTGTCATTGTAGACGGGTTTCAGCTCAGTGTGTGGCTCCATCGCATGTCAGGCGACGGCAGTGGTGCAGGCTGGCTGCTGGTGGACACATTTTGTGTCCATGAGGGTGAGGCATGCGCACGTCTTGTAAGGGACCGTTGGATCCCTCCCGGTAATTATCTTGATGTTGCTGCGGTCGGGGACAATGCCGACTTTGTGTTCTTGGATCATACAGCAAGTGGCACTCTCTTTTATGTTCATCTGAGGAGCAGGGTTGTTGAGAAAGTCCATAAGAGGGTGCCAGAAAAATGCTATGAACCTCCCCAAATAGCTCTCTCTCCCATTGTGATGATCTGGCTGCCAATTTTCCCTTCACGAGATGTAGGACATGATCAAGAGGAATGACCCCCTGTGTTTGATCTTTGTAATATCTTCACTGGGTACAACTTCTGTAATAGAAAGGTATGACTAATGTATTCTATTTCACCGTGTTTAATTGCTCTCTTTGGTTTGAGACGTGTTTGCATGCATAGAATTTGTCATGACTGTCGAAACAATGTATGCAGCTCTCTGCTATTTGCACAATACAAGATATAGTAGATTCTTGCATGTACTGGTTACCAACTTGATTAACAGATACTGAGTTTAGCAATGCAAATGTGTAGAGTTCATATCAGACTGACAGCCATATAACACTGGGTGTTGCAGTCATGTAAGATTGATCTTAATAACCTCTGTCATTTACCGAAAAAGGCTTTCGCCCCGCTTTATAAATAAAGCAAACCACAACAGCCAACGAGTACAATAAGGTTCACACCCACACACACAAACAGAAAGCGACAAGGACGAGAAGTACTAGGTTCTGCTGAGGGCACAGCTCAACAAGCCCAAAACATAAAAAACAAGGCCAAGCCACACGCAGGCCACAGACTACATGATCTAATCCGGCTCAGGGGGTGGCGGAGGGAGCGGCGGCGCCAAGCGGATGGCCAACGCACGGAGGGTAGCGATGATGTTGTTGACGGCGTCGAGATCCTGGGGACGGCTAAGCGGCCGCCAAAGCTGCAAGTACCCACACATTTTAAAAATTGCGTCAGCCGATCGCCGAAGGGGAACGCGTTGAATCACGAGCTTGTTGCAAATAGTCCACAGCGTCCACGCAAGGACCCCAATCGCCAGCCACCTAATGTGGCGGCCAGGCTGGGGCGAAGCCTGAACCTCGGCGAAGAGATCCGGGAAGTTGGTGTTGCACCAACGACCACCGACCGCTTCGCGGAGGCAACTCCACAGGAATTGAGCAGAGACGCAGGAGAAGAAGATATGATTGGAATCCTCGAGCGTCCCACACAGGGGGCACATCCCATCTCCGGGGCCATTACGTTTCAGCACCTCCACTCCTGACGGGACACGCCCACGGATCCATTGCCAGAGGAAGATCCTGATCTTTAGGGGGAGTTTGATCTCCCAGATCAATATAAGTGGTTCCGATGCGGGGGAGGGAACGATAGCCCTGTAGAGGGATTTGGAGGAGAAGTTGCCCGAAGGCTCTAAGCGCCAAGATACGAGGTCCTGGGGACACGTGAGGTCCGGCTCATGCAGAGCAACGGTGTCCAGGAGCTTGTGCCACGCGTTCACATCCAGGGGCCCGAAGGGCGGCCTGAAGGCGAGGCGCCCTAAGTAAATAAGGGCCGTCTCGACGGAGACCGGAGGGTCCACAGCGATGGCGAACAAGTCCGGGAAGCGGGCAGCAAAGGGGGTGTCGCCAGCCCACCTATCGAACCAGAATAGGGTACTAGAGCCCGTTCCTACCACGATGGAGGTCCCAATCCGGAGTACAGGAAGCAGCTGTATGATGGATTGCCAGAACTGGGAGCCACCAGTCCGTTGGCAGAAAGCAATGGGTTGGCCGCGAAGATATTTATTCCGGATAATCTGCAGCCAAAGACCACCCTCACCACTGGAGATCCGCCAAAGCCATCGAGCGAGGAGGGCGATGTTCATGCGTTTGGAGGACATAATCCTAAGACCGCCTTGGTCACGAGGCTTGCAAATCTCGGACCATCGAACCATGTGATATTTCTGCTTGTCTCCCTCGCCCGCCCAGAAAAAGCGGGCTTGGATCGTGCCAATCTCGTGGTGTAGAGTCTCGGGCAAGCTGTAGAAGCTCATAATGAACAACAGGAGGCTGGACAGGTTGGAGTTTATGAGGATGGTTTGGGCCGCCTTTGAGAGCCATCTACCCTGCCAGGGTTCGATGCGGTGTTGAAGTTTGAGCACCGAGGGTCTCAAATCAGCAATAGTCAGGCGGGAGTCACTAATGGGGATCCCTAAGTAGGTAGTGGGGAAAGAACCCAATGGGCAATTAAGCCGGTTGGCAATACTCTGACTCTCCTCAGGTGAGTAGCCTAACACCATCACCTGGCTCTTGTCGAAGTTAATCTTGAGACCCGACAGGTGCTGGAAGCATAGGAGGAGGAACTTGAGGTTCATGATATCAATCGCGGATCCTTTGACCATAATAATGCTGTCGTCGGCGTATTGGAGCAAAGAGACTCCATTGCCTCCGGTAAGGTGGGGGACGATGCCCCGAATGTGGCCCGCCGCCTTCGCCTTGTCAAGGATGGCCGCGAGAGCGTCGACCACCATGTTGAAAAGGAAAGGGGAAAATGGGTCACCCTGCCTGACCCCACATAAGGTGGGGAAATAAGGGCCAATCTCCCCATTGATGTTGATGGTGGTTTGGCCAGAGGACACCAGCTGCATGACCCTCGTGACCCAGCGGTCATCGAAGCCCTTCCTAATCAACACTTCCCGAAGGAAAGGCCAACTGACGGTGTCATATGCCTTATGGAAGTCGATCTTCAGGTAGACGGCCTTTAGGTGCTTGGCGCGGGCCTCATGGAATACCTCGTGAAAGACGAGGACTCCGTCGAGGATGCACCGACCCTAGATGAAGGCCGACTGATCTGGGTGGGTGATGCGGTTGGCCAAAGGAGTCACCCTATTGGCGTACCCCTTTGCCAAGATGCGGGAGATCACATTGATCACGGTGATCGGGCGGAATTGTCGAATCTCCGTCGCGCCATGAACCTTGGGGATGAGAGTAATGACCCCATAGTTTAGGCGGCGGAGATCGCAAGTGCCACAATAGAATTCTTCAAAGAGGGCCATCACCTCAGGTTTGATCACATTCCAAAAGGCTTGGAAGAACTTCACCGGGAGGCTATCCGGGCCTGGCGCGGAGGTTGGGTTCATACCCTTAATGGCCATCCAGACCTCCTGTTCAGAGAATGGGACCGTGAGGCCAGCATTCTCCTTCGTCGTGACGCATTGATCTGCCAGCCAAAAGTTACCAGCTAGGGCTAGGCCTCCCCTAGGGGAGGCCGCGAAGAGGGCTTTGTAAAAGCCGTCCACGTGAGACCGGATGTCAGCCGGCCGCTGAATAAGGGTATCGCCATCCCACAACAACGGGATCGTGTTGCGCCGCCGGCTGCCGTTGGCGATGGCCTGAAAATAGGCGGTGTTGGCATCCCCTTTAAGGACCCACTTTTGGGTCCCCCGCAAGCGCCAATAGGCCTCCTCGTCCGTGTATATGACCGAGAGTTGGTCTTCTAAATCGTACCTAAGCAGCCACTCATTAGGGCTGAGGCCAACCGAGTCCGCGCGGATATCCAGAGCCTGAATGGCCGTGAGGATGGATTTTTTCCGCTCTCGAAGATCTCGGCCAAGGTTGGCACCCCAACCCATCATAATCTGTCGGGACCTCTTGGCACAGAAGTGCCAGTCGTCAACAGCCGAAAGACCCCGGTGGGGGGCAAGGCGGGATTCCACCCATCTATCGCGGACCGCCTCGGTGAAACCATTCTGGTGAAGCCAGAATGTTTCAAACCGGAACCTCAGGGGGGGGGAGTAGGGCGCTCATTCTCCGAGGAGAGAAGAAGGGGGACGTGATCCGACCCAATCCGAGTGATGGCGCGAAGCGATGCAAGCGGGGAGTGGAACTCCCATTCAGGCGAGACTAAGACCCGGTCCAGGACAGATCAGGTTGGGTTTGCTTGGCGGTTGGTCCAGGTAAACCTGGCACCAACCCGGTCAAGCTCACGAAGACCCAGGTCCGTAATGCAGTCGTTGAACATTTGCATCCGGGCGAAGTTGACGCGGTCATTATTCTTCTCATCCACAAAGCGGAGGAGGTTGAAGTCGCCGCCCACCACCACAGGGAAGGGGGCGGCCGACACCTTATGCCTAAGTTCCTCAAGGAAGGCGGCGGACCAACTATGGTCTGCCAGTCCGTAGACAACAATAATTTCCCACTTGAGGTTAATAGCGCGCTCATAGAGTTCCATGCTAACAAAGAACTCCCCCCGGTCCATCCCGCTAACCTCGAAGGTGGCATCCTTGACACCTAATAGGATGCCACCCGAGTGACCGGCACTCCCACTAGAAGGGAGCCAGTGCCAGGCGAACAAATGGGGGCTCAACCGCTCAAGCTCGGACAGGGAAAACTCGGTGCGCATGGTCTCCTCGATCGCAACAATGTCAATGTGTTCATCGCGCATGTATTCTATGAGTTGGCGGTGTCGGCCATCATGGCCAAAGCCGTGGATGTTCCAAAAAAGCGTCCGCATCTATGGGGCCATCGGGGGGCTGCTTGACCCCAAGACACGGGATGCGCTCTGCGCGCGGAGGGCCGCAGTCCGTGACCGGGTGCGGCCCCGGAGCTCGGAGTCCTACAACCCTGGGTGGCGACCGGTACGTCCTTGGCGAACCGGAGGGTTCGCCGCCGAGGGGGGAGGAGGGGCGGGGGAAGTAAGCAAGCGAGACCGAGCCTCAGCCAATCTACCGTCAAGGATCTCTCTGGCCCTGATGGCCTCAATCTGGACTAGAGGGGGAGCAACCTCCCCTCGAAAAACTATCGCGATGTCCGCCGCCACCTTCGCGAGGTGGCCCAGCGGAGCCGCCTCGAGAGCGGAAAACGAGCAAGTAGAGGAGCTAGCAGGAATGTCTGGGGTACCTGACTCGAGGTTCCGGGCAGCTGCCCGGCGCTCTGCCCGCTCGGAGATGGGCAGGGCCGGGCTACCGTACGGACGTGCCGCGTCGAGCCGAGCGCTGCATCGGGAGGACGAGACCGGAGACGAGGCCGACCGGCTCCGCGTCGAGTATGCTGCCGTGCGTGGAGGGAGGGGGTGGGTAACCATCGATGTGGTCACCAACCCCGCCACAGCCGCAGATGCAGCCGACGGAGACAAGGGCTGAAGAGCCAGCGTGGAGCAGGTGTCGGAGGGAGTGTAGCAGGAGGGAGGCTGGCGAAGAGGAGCAGGCGCAGACAGCCCCGGAGACGCGGGAGGGCCGTCGGGAAGGGCCACCGGGGCCAGCTCGACGGAGGCAATGGGGCCGAGGAACAGGGAGCCAGCGTCTACCGGGCCGCCGTCCATCGGGTCTGCGGCGCCGAGCACGAGGACCCCCACGGCCGGAGGGAGATCGCCCGCGAGGGGTCCCGGTGCGGCCGGGGAAGGGACCGGCACCTCCCCCATGTCCGGCAAGCCGGTGGAGAGGACAGCGGGGGAGCGCGGCGAGCAGGCCGGGAAGACAACCAGGCCGACGCTGGAAGCGTCGCTCCCCTCCAAGGCCTCGGCCACCGGGCCCGTAGAGTCGTCCCGGGGCAACGGCGGCGCGGTCAGGGGAGCAAGCGCGGCCTGGCGGCCACGTCCCCCAGCGGCAGGTGGCGGAGGCGAAGGCGAGGGAGAGCGGGAGCGTGAGTCGTCTGAACCCGCGTCATCATCAGAGCGGTGGGAGCGGGGGTGGTGGCGGCCATGGTAGTCTCCGTCGGTCCCCGGGTTGCCACCGGGAGGTCCACCGTCGGAGTAGCGGGGGCGGCCCACGTGGTTGGGGGGCTCAGGGGCGATCCGGAGGTCGAAGCCCTGGTCGTTGAAGAACACCCGGACGGTGGCGCGGAGCTTGGAGGAGTCCAGGCACTTGACCTTAACCCGGACCTCCTCCTCTTTGCAGAGGGAAAGCTCGTCAACCACCACCACCTTGCCCAGGATCCGGGACATCTGGCGGATGACGGGCTCAGACCGAGTGATGTCGGGGAGTCCGGCCACGAGGATCCAAGCCGTGTCCAGGACGGCCACCGCCTTCGGGTCGAGGATCGGCTCGGTGATGTCGACGACGAGCTGGTTGAGGGCGAGGGTGATCTGACCACTGCAGGTGGCATAACCATAGCTGATGGCGTCGGGGAAGGTCACGGTGAAGATGTTGCCGGCGGTAGGCGTGACCACCCAGTCCCACTGGTGCCGGTAGAGGTGGTTGAGCTCGGCCTCGATCATCTCCGGGGAGGCCACCCCATCCACCACCGTGACAATCGCCTGCAGCGAGGGGGTGGGCGGAGGGATGTCGGGGACCTCGAGGTGGAAGAACCCCAGCCCCTCGATGCCGTGGCCGTACATCATGAGCTCAGAGGTCACCGGTCTATCCGGGCACAGGAGGGCGGGGTGTCTTGGGTCCTTGCAGATGTAACAGCACTGGGGGTTGACGCAGCTGACTTGAGAGTGGCCCGCCACACCGCAATTGAAGCACGGGGACGGGGGAGGCCGGAGACGGGCCCCAGGGCGGCAGAGGAGCCCGGAGCAAGCGGGGCGGGAGCAGCCAAGTTGCCCCGGCCTTGACCGCGGCGCTTCTTCTTCTTGTTTGGCCCTTGGCGGCCGCGAGACGGACCACCACCCGCAGCGCCCCCGGAGGCCGGAGCCGTCGGGGCAGCCGCGTGGGCTGGCACGTACTTCCTGGCCGTGGCGGGGGGCGGCGGAGCTTGGCGGCGAGGAGACGGGGGACGGGACGCATGAGTCGGCGAGGGGCTGCGGCCGCGGCGAGGCCCAGGGGAGGGCGAGCGGCGCCGGGAACGCCACTCACCCGCAGCAACCGGGGGCGAGCGGGAGCGACCGCGCCGGTCAGAGCGGCCAGGGGAGCGACGGTCCTCCCGACGCCCGTCCCGGAGCTCGCGAAGCTCGCGCCGGAGCTCCTCCTTGCGGCGGAGCGCATCCGGGGAAGGACAGGGGGTCGCGTCGGTCATCGAAGCGCCTCTTGCGCCTGGCCTCGCCGTCGTCCCACTCGCGGGTCATGGCTGGCCGCAACGTGGGAGGAGGAGAAGGGGCCGGGACACAGGGGGGCAGGGCAGGAGGCTGGGGCGTCGAGCCGGGCGGGGGAATCGGGGATGAGCAAGATGGCGTGCTGGTGGCGGCTGAAAGAGGGGTCGAGGCGCTCGGGAGACCACATGGGAGCCAAATCCCAGGGGGAGACTGGGTGGGCCTAGGGCACGGGGGGAGCCCAGCCAGAACTGGCCGGCCCAGCCAGTGCCACGGGCCGTCGGGTCAGGCTACGGCCCAGCAGGCCACGGCCCAGGGGGCGGGACGGGGCAGCCACCCGAAGGGTTTCCCCTCGACGGGCGGGCGCCGCCGCCACCGGCGCGCAGCCGCCGGCCAGGGCCAGCCAGGGCCGCCTGAGGGGCTGGAGCGTTTGGACGCGGAGAGAGGATGAACCGAAGGAAGCTATAAACGGCTGGAAGGGGGAGGAGCGGGCGACGGGAGCCGAGAGGTCGCCGGCGCAACGAGCCACCGGAGGGGACGTCGCAGGCGCGGGGAAAGGGCCAGCCAGAGAGCGACGCCAAGAAGCTCGTGCCCGTCCCACCTCGGAGCGGCCGACAACGCCCCACGAGCGCTGGCGGCGGCGGCGCGCACCACCTCCCCGCAAGGCCGCACCTTGCGCCCCGGGCGCCCGAGCAGAGCTCAGCGGCGGGGTCTGCGGCGGCCGCCGCGAGCCAGTGGCAGAGCCCCGCACGAGGGGGGCTGAGCGACCGGCCACGCAGGGCGGCGCGGCACGACTAGGGGCCGGGGAGGGGAGGGATGGCCGCGCGACGGAGGGGGCAGCGGGGGAGGACTCGGCATCGTCGTCGGCGAGATCAGCCCACCGGATCCGCGCCGGGGCGGCAGGAGCGACCGAGGCAGGCGCAGGGGGAGGCGACACCGGCGATGGCGGGGGCGGCGGGAGCTCCGATGAGGGGCAGGGGAGGGCGGGGGCGCCGGGCGCGGCGCTCGCCGCGGGGGGGAGCTCGTCGCCAGAGCCCGCCATCATTCTGTCGTCCTTCCCTACCTCTGTCATTTACGTTCAAGGAAATTGAAGTTTACAGAAGTGTATTGTGAGATATCCACCTGAACTGCACTGAATCTTCTAAGCTTAACCGCAGCGTGTATAAGATACTACCCAAATGAAGACTTGCGGTAATAAAGATTTTATCATAGTGATATGTAGTGTAAAAACAAAACCTTTGGAAGACAGGCAAGTAGAAATGAGGAGCAGCAACTGGAACAGAAATGACTGAAAGTACAACTTTTGGCAAGGAAGCTTCATTTGTGTTCTGGAAGGGGTGGCTCAGACGATACAACAAGGTGAGCATGTTGAATGTTAGTTGTGATATCCATCTGCCACATTAAAACCTGTTTATTTTTCCGAAAATTTTTGTGCAATCCATCCATCATCACTAGTTCACTACTAGTAGTTCTAGGCGAGATCGTTAGGTGTGATCTGTAGCTAGTTCTCAAATTTTGTGTTATCCATTACGCAAAGGGGTTTTAGGTGTGATGCATGATTTTGACATCTCCACACTATTGATATTACTTCTCACGCACAAATGGCAAAAACAGGCTATTAGAGTTTATCTAAACGTAGCTTGTCAGGAACCTCTGGAATCATCAGCTGAAGCATTGATTCAATTGATACAACCAAAGTTCAGCCTATCTTGAATCTTTTGATTCTTCACACCATTTTTCTATGTATGATTCTAACAACAAAAGTCCAACCTGTCCCAAATCTTGATTCTTCTTCATCTTACTTATTCGAGACACTATTCAAAAATATCAAGGATCAGCCACTCTCCTGGTCATAGCAAACTGTATGATTTTGGCCTCTACCAAAAGCAAAGATAAGAAAAGCTGGTAGCTAGAATAGAACCTTTAGACAGAGAACATATATTCTTCCTGATTAGCCACATCTCATAGCGATTCCCTTGCACCTCAATTAAGCATGCAATCCTGCGCCGACCACTCCCGCCTCTTTACCTGACGCAGCTAGTCAAGCTATAAATAAGCACCGTTGGGTCATCACCATCATCCAACTCCAAGAAACAACAGCCCACAGCAAGCTCAAGTGAAGTGAGCTGATCAGATCGAACGATCACAATTCACAAAGCCCCAAGAAACAACAGCCTACAGGCTAGCCACCAATTCACTCGATCAGCAATGGCGGACCGGGTGGCGAAGCTGGCGTCGTAGCGTGCGGTGGTGATCTTCAGGGTGAGCAATTGCTGCATGTGCCACGCGGTGAAGACACTCTTCACAGAGATGGGCGTGAGCTGGATGGCGCACGAGCTGGACAAGGACCCCCACGGGAAGGATGTCGAGAGGGCGCTCGCCGGCATTGTCGGACGGAGCCCGCCCGTGCCGGCAGTTTTCATCGTCGGCAGGCTCGTCGGAACCACCGACCAGGTCATGACGCTGCACCTCGGCGGCCAGCTCATGGCGCTGCTCCGCCAGGCTGGCGCCCTCTGGGTCTGAAAAGTCAATGACAGCAGTGGCTGATGTGTGTGCACAGTTATGTGTGATCGCAGCCTCGATATCGAGCTAAGCTAGTGATCATGTAGCGCGTGTAGTGCATCTACATAATTTTGGAAAGGTGATTATCAAACATATTAACGGTCATAATTTTTCAGTTTGACCTCTTGTTGTCATACGACAGATGCAATGGATGCTTTGTGATGAGCATCCTGAGCAATATTAAAGGAGCTTATGCTTATCTTATCTTGTCGTTGCTTAATTTAGCCTGCTGTTGTGCTAAGACCTTGAGAGAATCCACGATATATATAATGCTCCTCAGTAAATGGAGAATATAGTGTCATATCGTACATGTTTTTCTTGGAGCTATATAATGGTAGTAGATAATAGGAGGTAGATGCACTAATTCAGGGAGGTTAGTATGTTGAGGTAGATGCACTGGTCCAGTGAGCTCGGTATGGTACGAGCTAAAAAGAAGGATCTACCTAGGCTGCATTTGGCTTTTGGCATCGCAGCTTGTTTGGCCAATAAATGTTTTTCTACTCTTAGGTGAATGATGTCGATGGCGGGAGGTAGAGCCCTCCATGGGCCAGGGTGTCCTCTGTTTCTCTTTTCATACCCCATGGAAACTCCGAATACATGCGTCATCCTAGGTACAGACACACCGATTCGGTGTTATTTGTGTAACCCTTTATTTTGTATACTTTTGTTGCTAATTTCCGTCGCAGATTAACAAATAAGTACTGTAGATTGCAACGCCATTCAGTAACCACAAACTGAGTGGGTTTAGATAGTACTTCCTCCGTAAAGAAATATAAGAGCGTTTAGATCACTACTTTAGTGATCTAAACGCTCTTATATTTCTTTACAGAGGGAGTAGTTGGTATAAAGGTCTAAAAGATATGGTAGGTCAAGATTAACCCTTCTTATTCTATACGGTCTTTTCGGTAATCTCATACCTATCACGGAGAAATTAAGAGATATGTCAAGGCTTCTTCTGTAACAAAGTGAAAAGGTGTTTTTCACTATCAAGTTTGCACACTAGCTAGTTTGACAGTGTAATGTAATCCTGGTATCCATGCATAAGATTGGCGGTCATTTTTGGTAAGTTTTTACCCGTATTTGTTGAAAGCACATAGCTTATGATCACATCCTGAATAGGAAGGTATGTTGCTGATGAGGTAATGGAAATTGATGGGAAATCAAAATTATCTGGATGGGTTTGATTGGATCTCCTCTGATTAATGTATGTTGCTGATGAGGTAATGGAAATTGATGAGAAATCAAAAGATTAATGTATGTTATTTCACCGTCTTTAATTCCTCTCCTTGGTTTGAAACATGTTTGCATGCATAGAATTTGTAATGCCTGTCAAAATAATGTGTGCAACTGTATCTGGTATTTGCCCGATATTCAAAATATAGTAGATTCTTGCATGTACTGGCTACCAACTTGATTAGCAGATACTGAGCTCAGCAATGCAAATGTGTAGAGTTCATGTCACAGACTCACATCCGTAGAACACTAGGTGTTGTAGTCATTTATTTAAGATTGATCTTAATAACCATTGTCATTTCATTAAAAGAATGTTAAGTTTACAGAAGTGTATTTGGAGATATCCACCAGAACTATACTGAATCTTCTAAGCTTGACTGCAGTGTGTATAGACTTGTCAGTAATGAAGATTTTTTTTTTTAGCCAAAACAGGAGCTCTGCCTTTGTGTTGAAGATAAGGAATTTATCGTAGTGTAAAAAAAAATCTTTGGAGGACAGGTAAGTAGAAATGAGGAGCAGCAACTGGAACAGAAATGACTGAAAGTACAACTTGTGGCAACGGAGCTTCATTTGTGTTCTGGAAGGGATGGCTCAGACGATACAGCAAGGTGAGCATGTTGAATGTTAGTTGTGGTATCCATCTTCCACATTAAAACTTTTTTATTTTTTCCAAGAAACTTTGTCCAATCCGTCCACCATCACTATTTCACAAGTAGTTCTAGCCACGGGAGATCGTTACGTGTGATCTGGAGCTAGTTCTCTACTTAATTTTGTGGTTTCCATTAGATAAAGGGGTTTTATATGTGATGCATCATGTCCACAAACTCCACACCAATGGTATTCCTTCTCACGCACAAATGGCAAAAAACAAGGAATTAGAGTGTATCTATCCTAGCTTATCAGGAACCTGTTGAATCATCAGCAGAAGCATTGATTCAATTGATATCACCAAAGTTTAGCCTTTCTTGAATCTTGATTCTTTACACCATTTTTCTATATATGATACTAACAGCAAAAGTTTAGTCTGTCTCGAATCTTGATTCTTCTTTTAAAATATCAAAGATCAGCCACTCTCCTGGACATAGCTAACTGTATGATTTTGGCCCCTCCCAATTCCCAAAAGCAAAGATTAGAAAAGGTGGTAGAATAGAACCTTTAGACAAAGAACATTTATTCTACCCGATTAGCCACATCTCATAGCGATTCCCTTGCACCTCAGTTAAGCGTGCAATCCTACGCCGACCACTCCCTCCTCTTTACCCGCCACAGTCATCTATAAATAAGCACCGTTGGGTCATCACCATCACCCAACTCCAAGAACAAACAGCCTAGAGCAAGTTCAAGTGAAGTGAGCTGATCAGATCGATCAATCACAAATCCCCGAGAACAACAGCCTACTTGCTACCCACCAATTCGCTCGATCAGCAATGGCGGACAGAGTAATGAAGCTGGCGTCGCAGCGGGCGGTGGTGATCTTTGGGGCGAGCAACTGCTTCATGTGCCACGCGGTGAAGACGCTCTTCACAGAGCTGGGCGTGAGCTGGACGGTGCACGAGCTGGACAAGGACCCCCGTGGGAAGGACGTCGAGAGGGCACTCGTTGGCATGGTCGGACGGAGCCCACCCGTCCCAGCCGTCTTCATCGGCGGCAGGCTTGTTGGCACCACCGACCAGGTCATGACGCTGCATGTCGGCGGCCAGCTCGTGCCGCTCCTCCGCCAGGCCGGCGCCCTGTGGCTTTGAAGAGTGAAGGGCAGCAGTGGCTGATGCGTGCGTGCAGTTATGTGTGATCGGAGCCTCGAAATGGAGCTAAGCTAGTGATCATGTAGTGCGTGCACTGCAGTGCAGCTACATAATTTTGGAAAGGTCATCAAACATGTTAACAGTCATGATCTTTCAGTTGTACCTCTTGTTGTCATGAAAACAGTAGAAAGGATGCTTTGTAAGAGATGAGATCCTGAGCAATATTAAAAGAGCTTATGCTTATTATCTTGTTGTCGTTGCTTAACTAATTTGATGCTTTGCTTAATCTGGCTGGCTGTTGTGCTAAAGGCGTAAGAGAATCCACGGTATATATAATGCTCCTCGGTAAATGGAGAATATAGTGTCATATCTTTTGGAATTATTAGACTTTAGCCCATTTATGTTATTCAATAATTTCCTATCTCACCTCTCGATGTGCATCGAGACGTGAAACAGCAGGCCTTGGAAGCCCTGCCTTTTGCTGTATGAGAGGGAGGCAATTAGTTTTTTCGAGAGCCCTCTAGCACAACTGTTTGATCTTCCTTTAGGCCTCGTTTGGTTGCAGGGAATCCCTCCGGGATCCCCCCTGATTCCCCGGGTGAAGATAGCACGGGCCAGATCGAACCGGGGAAATCCACATCGACATTTGGACGCATTCGTTGGGGAGGTATCCATCCCCGATCCGCGTCGTTTCCCTGGGAAAACGCTCCACGCCTCCAGGGGTCGGGGAGAAAAGCCACGGCTCGAGACCGCGAGCGCGACCAAGATCCACCGCTTCGCTTCCGACCTTCTCCGCCGGCGACTGGAGAGACGGCCAGGCCCCTCTCCCTCCGGTGCTCCGCCACCACGCTCCGTCTCTCCAATGACCGTGACGTCCGTGCTCCTTACGTTGTTCCTTCCCCGGATCTCCCCTCCGCCTCGAATTTCCTGTCCCCTCCGGCGACGGCGACGCGGTCAAATTCTAGTTACTTCGACCTAAGGTTAGCCCCCCTCCTCTTCCACCTCATTTTTTTCACCAGTCGATGCACTCAACGTCCATGCACTGATGCTTGAACGTACAGATTCAGTTTCCCACTGCCCACCTGTTACCAAATGGCAAGGGTCATATCCCCCGTGGTGGGAGGGGGGATCCCACCTACCAGGGAAATCCCCCGGTTGGGGTTTTGCTGCCCTGGGTTTGCTCCCCATTGCAGCCAAATGAGGCCTTATCGTGGCTGAGAACGGCAATTTTTTCCCCGACGTCGTTCACATTTTTGGCTCGTGGCTGAGAACGGCAATTTTTTCCTGACGTCGTTCACCTCCTTGGCGATACGACGAACGGTGCGCCAACATCTTCTTTCACCGCACCAAATTTCAAGCTTTTATCACATCCTGACTTTTCTAGGGAATTTAAGCAAGAACGAAAAACTTTCTATTTTGAAAAAACAACTCATATACTTGTAAATTGAGCATGGTAAAGGCTATACTCAACACTTTATTGAAATAAAAAAATACAAAATATTATTCTAAATAACAGCAAGTAAATCCCAACAAAAGAAAATGACGCTCCAAGCAAAACACATATCATGTGAGGAATAAAAATATAGCTCCAAGTAAGATTACCGATAATGTTGAAGACAAAGGGGGGATGCCTTTCAGGGCTAGTTGCTTGGGCCTTCCTTAAATATTATCTTGAGATGCCTTGGGCATCCCTAAGCTTAGGGTCTTGCCACTCCTTATTCTCCTTATATTGATTTCTCACCCAAAATTTGAAAACTTCAATCACATAAAACTTAACGAAACTTTATGAGATGTGTTAGTATAGTAAAACAAATCATTCACTTTGGTACTGTCAAGAAAAGATTCATAATTGTTTCCACATAATGCCTACTGTACTTTACCATTTCCACAATTTTTATTGAGCAATATAAACCATAGAAATTATAAAACAAGCAAACTATACATTGAAAACAGAATCTGTCAAAAACAGAACAGTCTGTAGTGATATGAATAATGACTATATTTTCGTAACTCCAAAAATTCTGAAAAATTAGGATAACATGGGCAATTTGTATATCAATCATGTGTAAAAATTTCAAATCAAAAGCACGTTCCAGTGATTTTTAGATTTTTTGGACTGAGCGCAAAAGTTTCTATTTTCGTACAGAATCAAGTCAACTATCATCCATACTATCCCAAAGGCTTTACTTGGCACTTTATTGAAACAAAACATATAAAACATGATTACTACAATAGCTTAATCATGTGAACACACAAAAAAAAGTAGGTAGAAATATTGGGTTGTCTCCCAACGAACGATTTTCTTTAATGTTTTTTTAGCTAGGCATGATGATTTCAACGATGCTCACATAAGAATAGTAACTGCAACATGTAAGAAAGCATCATGAATCACATGGAAAGCACATTTAAGCCTAAAACACTTCCTATGCACAGGAATTTTTTGGGCAAACAACTTATGGGAGCAAGAATCAATTAGCATAGGAAAACAAAACAAACATGACTTCAAAACTTTCAACATAAAGAGAGGAAACTTGATATTATTGAAATATAAATTAGCATATGTTCCTCTCTCGTAATAATTTTCAGTAGCATCATGAATGAATTCAACAATATAGCTATCACATAAAGCATTCTTTTCGTGATCCACATGCATAGATTTTTTGTTACTCTCCACATAAGCAAATCTATTCTCATCAATAATAGTGGGAGCAAATTCAACAAAGTAACTATCATGTGATACTTGATTGACATAATCAAATTGAACATTCAAATCATAATGACAAGTTTCATGGTTACCATTATTCTTTATAGCATACGTGTCATCATCATAACATCATAGATAACAACTTTGTTGTCATAATCAATTGAAATCTCTTCGAAAATAGTGGAGTCATCACTAAATAATGTCATGACCTCTCCAAATCCACTTTTTTCAATATTGTAATAAGATTTAATACCCTCCAAAATAGTGGGATCATTACTACCTAGAGTTGGCACTCTTCCAAACCCACTTTCATCATTGTAATCATCATAAATAGGAGGCATGCAATCATCATAATAAATTTGCTCATCAAAACTTGGGGAACTAAAAATATCATCTTCAACAAATATAGCATCCCCAAGATTATGGCTTTGCATATCATTAGCATCATGGATATTCATAGAAAGCATACTAACAACATTGCAATCATGGTTATCATTCAAAGATTTTATATCAAACATTTTATTGAATTCTTCTTCTAACACTTTGGCACAATTTTTTGATCCATTTTTTTCAAAAAAAAACACTATAAAGATAAAGCATTTGAGTCAACCAAAATTGCATTTTTTGTAGTTTTCTTTTATAAAACCAAACTAGTGAAAAACAAGAAACTAAAATATTCAATTGCAAGATCTAAAGATATACCTTCAAGTACTCACCTCCCCAGCAACGGCGCCAGAAAAGAGCTTGATGTATACTACACAACTTATTCATGTAAACTCGCGTTGGGCCTCCAAGCGCAGAGTTTTGTAGGACAGCAGCAAATTTCCCTCAGGTGGATGACCTAAGTTTTATCAATCCGTGGGAGGTGCGGGATGAAGGTGGTCTCTCTCAAACAACCCTGCAATCAAATACAAGAAATCTCTTGTGTCCCCAACACACCAAATACAATGATAAATTGTATAGGTGCACTAGTTCGGCGAAGAGACGGTGATACAAGTGTAGTATGGATAGTAGATATAGGTTTTTGTAATCTAAAAATATAAAAACAGCAAGGTAGCAAGTGATAAAACGGTGCACAAATGGTATTGCAATGCTTGGAAAAAATGCCTAGGGTTCATATTTTCACTAGTGCAATCTCTCAACAGTGCTAACATAATTGAATCATATAACATTCCCTCAACGTGCGACAAAGAATCACTCCAAAGTTCGTATCTAGCGGAGAACATAAGATGAAATTGTTGTAGGGTACGAAACCACCTCAAAGTTATCTTCTACGATCAATCTATTGAGTCCTTATAAGTGTCACAAATAGCCATAGAGTTCGTACTAAAATAACACCATATGATACGTATTAACAACTCTAATGTCACCTAAATACTCCAATGTCACCATAATCCGTGAGTTGATTAATCGATACACATCAAACAACTTCATATTCATAATATTCAATCCAACATAAAGAACTTCAAAGAGTACCCTAAAGTTTCTACCGAAGAAAGTAGGACGAAAACATGCATCAACCTCTATGCCTAGATTACCATAATGTCACCGCGGGAATCCGCAAGTTGATTGCCAAAACATATATCAAGTGAATCAATAGAACACCCCATTGTCACCACGGGTATCCACATGCAAGACATACATCAAGTGTTCTCAAATCCAAAATATTCAATCCGATAATAGTGAAATCTCAAAGGGAAAGACTCAATTCATCACAACAAGATAGAGAGGGGAAAACACCATATGATCCAACTATATTAACAAAGCTCGTGGTACATCAAGATCATGCCAAATCAAAAACACGAGAGAGAGAGAGAGAGAGAGATCAAACACACAACTACTGGTATATACCCTCAACCCCGAGGGTGAACTACTCCCTCCTTGTCATGGAGACCGCCGGGATGATGAAGATGGCCTCCGGTGATGATTTACCCCTCCGGAAGGGTGTCGGAACAGGCCTCCGATAGAGATCGCTTTGGTACAGAGGCTTGCGGTGGCAGAGTTGAAGTTCTAGGTTATCTTTCGTGGGTTTCCCTATTTATAAGAATTTTCAGAGTTGAAATCATGCGAAGAGGGGCCATAGGGGGGCCACAAGGTACTAGGGCGCGACCACCCCCTGGGAGCGCCCTAGTGCCTTGTGGGCCCCCTGTGGGTTTTCTGGTACTCCCACGAAGCCTCCTGGGTCCCTTTCCTTGTAGAAAAAATCGTTAGAAAGTTTCGCTGCATTTGCACTTTATTTGATATGGATTTTTTGCAAAACCAAAAACAAGCAGAAAACAACAACTGGCACTGGGCACTAGGTTAATATTTTAGCCAATGAAAATAATATATAAGTCATATAATAGTGCACCAAAATCATATAAAATTATAGTAAACATGGCATGAATACTTCATAAATCATAGATACGTTGGAGACGTATCAGCCACCGAGGTAGTGGAGGAGGCCCTTGCGCACCTTTGCGATCGCCGATGAAACCTCCTCCTTGGCGGACTTGCTGCGCCAGACGCGGCGTGGCGGTGACATTGGCCGATTGATGCTGACGTACCCGCTATGCACCAGTGACGCCGTCACGTCCTTCAAGCAGCGTCCGATGTGGACACCAAGTTGTGCGAGTGGGGGGCATACTCGGCCTTCATGCTGTGAAGAGGTAGCGACGCCGGTTCCTCCTTAATGCAATAGTGCGGGATGGTGACGCCAGCTCCGCCTTGAGATGGGCTGGCGGCTACGAAGGCAGTGCCGAACAACCGTACTGCGGCAGTCGCTTGATCATGAGGTCGAGCTGCTGCTCGAACTCCTCATCCATCGTCACCGCATCCACGAGGAAGCATGGCTGCTGCTGCTCCTCCTCGCCGGAGGAGATGACGATCTCCTTCTTCTTGGAGATACAAGCAGACGTGGAGGTTGAGGGGCCTGGAGGATGACAACGGCAGTGGCAAGATTCAAATCTAGTGGGAGATCTAGAGCCGTTGGCGCCTACCACCACGGATAACCATGACTTCGGCATGGTGTGATGGTGGTCTGGACGGGGCCAGAGCGAAGAGGATCGGAGGGGCTGGAAGCGGAGAGGAAGAGGAGTGTTGCAGTACGGTGTGAACAACGTCGGAGCCCTACTTAAATAGGCATGGCCAGGCGAAGGCAAAGGGACGGGAAGCCAGCTTTAATGTGGCACAACGGCCAAAGTAGCCTTTTGGTCTCCACGTTGGCATTGAAGTGCGCCGTGATTGCTTATATCTACGTTGGTATTTCCCCGAAGACGAGAGGATGATGCAGCACAACAACGGTAAGTATTTCCCTCAGTTATAAAACCAAAGTTATCAATCCAGTAGGAGAACCAAGCAACACTATGTAAACAGTACCTGCACACAAAAAACAAATACTTGCAACCCAACGCGTAAGAGGGGTTGTCAATCCCTCCATGATAAAAAGATAGATTAAATTGTATGAGATTGGATAAATAGATCTAGCGAAAACACAAAATAAAATAAGTAAAGAAAAGTGCAGCAAGGTATTTTTGGGTTTTTGGAATAATAGATCTGAAAATAATATGATAAAAGATAGACCCGGGGGCTGTAGATTTCACTAGTGGCTTCTCTCGAGAAAATAGCATACGGTGGGTAAACAAATTACTGTTGGGCAATTGATAGAAGAGCAAATAATTATGATATCCAAGGCAATGATCATGTATATAGGCATCACGTACAAGATTAGTAGACCGACTCCTGTCTGCATCTACTACTATTACTCCACGCATCGACCGCTATCCAGCATGCATCTAGTGTATTAAGTTCATGGAGAAACAGAGTAATGCAATAAGAATGATGACATGATGTAGACAAGATCTATTCATGTAGGAATAGACCCCATCTTTTTATCCTTAATAGCAACGATATATGCGTGCCTCGCTACCCCTTCTGTCACTGGGTGAGGACACTACAATATCGAACCCATCACAAAGCACCTCTTCCCATTGCAAGAAAAATCAATCTAGTTGGCCAAACCAAACCAAAGTTTCAGAGAAGAAATACGAGGCTATAACAATTATGCATATAAGAGATCAAAGAAAACTCAAATAATATTCATAGATATATCTGATCATAAACTCGCACTTCATCAGATCCTAGCAAACACACCGCAAAAAGTCATTACATCAAATAGATCTCCAAGAACAACAAGGAGAACATTGTATTGAGAATCAAAAAGAGAGAAGAAGCCATCTAGCTACTGCCTACGGACCGTAGGTCTATGGTGAACTATTCACGCATCATCGGAGGAGCACCAATGAGGATGATGAACCCCTCTATGATTGTGTTCCCCTCCGGCAGGGTGCCGGAATAGGGCTCTAGATTGGATCTCATGGTTCCGGAACTTGCGGCGGCTGGAATTGTGTTTCAACGGCTCCCCTAGGGTTTCTGGAATATCTAAGTATTTATAGAGCTGAGAGGCGGTGGAGGAGACCTCCATGGGCCCCACCACCCATCAGGGCGCGTCAGGGGCCTCAGGCGCGCCCAGGTGGGTGGTGGGCCCCATGGGCCTCCCCTCGTGCAGTTTCTTGGCTCCCAAGTTGTGATCTGGGCTGAAAAAAATCTCCAAAAAGTTTCCCTGTGTTTGGACTCCGTTTGATATGGATACTCTGCGAAGTAAAAAAAACAAGCAAAAAACAGCAACTGGCACTGGGCACTATGTTAATAGGTTAGTCCCAAAAATGATATAAAGCTGCTATAAAATGAATATAAAACATCCAAGAATGATAATATAACAGCATGGAACAATAAAAAATTATAGATACGTTGGACATGTATCACGCCGCTCGCTCGTCCGATCGCGTCGCTCTGATCGGCATGAATGCCGTGGAGTCATATTCGCTCTGGAGCGGTGCTGACCGGCATGAATGCGCAACAACCGCTTCGTGCGTAAGGTTTTTGGGTGGGATCGGAGTGTCGGACGCGTAGGTGGCTGCGGTCCGGACGCACACAAGCTGGGTTGCGTCCGCTTTATGGGATTTCATACAACTAGATTGCTCCGTGGACCGATGTGGTACCTTGTTGGATGACAAACTGTGTCTGGACAGCTCGATCCGGACGGTTGCGGGGGTTTGTAGTCCGCATTGAAGATGCCCTGAAGTCATTCTTGCGACCTTGCATGCTTGGTCGGCGGATCGAGATATGTAGCAGGACGCAACTCTAACTAAGTCACATTCGCTATATTGAATATAGTGTGTTTCATATGTTTTCAAGGCCAGACATGTGAAGTCAATTTAGAGTAGTCACATCTGAGCCTTCATAATTTTCCTACATATGGGTCATCACACACAATAAGGTGCGGGAGAATGGCCATCTCTCGTGGGCAGAGTGTCAGGACCGGTTTTTCAGGATATTAATTTCCCAGTAAATGTCCCTTGTGCTCACCAGCCCCAGGATTACTGTTAGCTGATGAGACACAAACTTGATACAGAAATTCCAAGCAAAAATACAAAATATGAAGTACAAGACCATTCTAGTCTATGAGTACAACAAATGGTTTCTAGTGGTTGATGGCGGAAGCGGTTTGCGGTTCATCAGCGTCTATGGGACTTCATTTCCCACAGGAACAGCTGACCTGGATAACTCCTATCCTCGCGAGGCTGCTATTATCATTGCCTAGGTTCCGGGGCTGTCATCGCAGCGCTCCTCTTCAAGCGAGAAATCTGGCCAAGACAATAGCCAGGGACAAGCCAGTGAGTACTTTGAATGTACTCGCAAACATTATGAACACAGGTATAATACAACAGAAGATAATCATGCTCTGAAATATTCTCATGATCACTTAGCCAGTCATGAAATAAAATTCATGCCGCATGCAAGCAGGCCATTCAGAATTAAATATGAAAAAGCAATTAGATAATAAGAATAAAATAAACCGATCGGGTGTCTGAAGCGACGCCTCGAAAGGATAATAATATAAGACATGCCACAGTCGGGCGTCTAAGCGACACCACATAAAGGGCTTATAAAGAAAATTAAATAATCAGCATGCCGCAGTCGGGCGTCTCAGCGACACCACATAAAGGGCTTATAAAGAAATAAATAACAAGTATGCCACAGTCGGGCGTCTCGGCGACACCACATAAAGGGCTTATAAAGAAAATTAAATAACAAACGTGCCACAGTCGGGCGTCTGAGCGACACCACATAAAGGGCTTATATAAGAATAATCACAGTGAATATCCAGGAGGTAGAACCGTCCCAGGGATACTCAATAATTCAAATAATACAAATGGTTAGTCCATAATAATAATAATCATAATCATCATATGTCACATGTCATGATCAATGTTCTGGTTTAGCAGTTTTTCCTCCGAAGACCGACACTAAGACCGACACTTGACTCATCCCAGACTGTAGTTCTTGACCATGGACACGCCTATTCGAATAGATATAAACTCTGCAGAGGGTGTACTCTTTACCCACGAGTAACGGATTCCTTTAGTCCATCGGGATTAATTCCGTTTACGGTCTTTTACTTGAAAACACATCTGACCCGCACACACCAGCTTAACTTACCGGTGTCTGGAATCACCCTCGACACCCGTTAAGCAAAACTCTAAGTGGGAAGGCTACAACCTCGACTAGCATGGGATCACAAAATTTATAACCCGCGCAAACTAGGGGAGCTACCCCTTCGGCTCCAACCGGAAGCACCCATGCCCCCGGACCAGGTGGCATGTCTACCGGATGCAGCCGGTATCTTCCACCATGGCCTCTTTGTACGGTGTGTGCTAAGAAAGGGGTTGACAACTTACTGAACCGTAGCCTACCTAAGGCAGGGACAAGTGGTAGCACGAAGCAAGTATGGGGGTTACTGGCACAAGACTCGATCTATGGTCGTCTCAGGAGGTTTAGGTATTTCCTGCATGATTAGCATAACAAATATATTTCACCCCAACAGACAGAATCACCACTCATCATACCTTATCATGCCTTACTGAATATACCCGTCTCAGCGAAATATCAGTAACAAGCTCGTGTCCACCCAAGACAGAGACTTTCCTGGATTCCTTCCGGTACGCATGAAATGCATACGAGGGTGGATACTGTCACAAGCATATCAATTTCCAACAGCAAGGAATCTTCATCATGCACTCATGAGTATGATCATTTCATCACATAAAATAACGAATACTCCGTGTCAAGGTGGTGTTGCATTCGCATCAAAAAACACACAACAAATATTATGCCTGGGTTCAGAATGCTTGCCTTTAGTTTGTGGAGAGGCAGGGTGCACTTTTGAAAGTTTTCATCTCTCTCCATTTCCTATTTTTGAAAAGATTCAAATCAACACGCCATTCAAAAACAGTACAAAAAAGTTGTTCGGAAAATTTTCAAATAAATATGAAAATAAACTAGACAAAATTTGAGAATCAACAGAAAAAGAATCAAGTCAAACGGAGTTGTATTTTAAAAGTTATAGCCAGTCAAAGCCTAGTCAAAACTCTGTTTTTAATATCAATCAGAAAAAGAAAACGGTTCGAATCAGAATACGCTTTCGAGACGGAGAAGACGTACTTCGGGGGTTTACGTCTTCACTTAAACCTGCGCGGGCCGACTCGAGGGTCACTGACAGTGGGTCCTTTGGGCCCACTGGTCAGGTTTGACCAGTCGCCCTCGCCTCCTTCCTCCTCTGACCGAAGGGAGGCGGGGCTCCGGCGATTGCCGCCGACGAACGGCGGTTCCCCACGGGATTCTGAGGGTGGGGATGGATCCGTCGGTTCAGGGCGGTCCTCCCAGTAGTCGAAAGGCTAGCGGGGACGAAGGGGGTCGCCGGCGGCGAGTTCCACAGCGGGAGGTGGCTTACTGGTGGATTGGGGTCTCGGCATACGATGGCTCCCGACTGATCTAGCGGGGTTGGGCGGCTCTGGACGGTCGAGGGGAATCGGATGGTGGCACTGGAAGGACTAGGGAGGCCCTGCTCATGACGAATGGGACCGGAGTGCGGCGGCGGCCGAAGCTACCAGAGGCGTGGAAGATGGCCTCCCTCCGTCGATTGCTGGCTATGGGGGCTCTAGAGGGATGGCCCGAGGTCGCCTGAGGGTCTGGTTGAGCACGGGGGGTCTCCTTTTATAGTGCAACTAGGTCGGTTCCGCGGCTGCGGATAAGAACGGCGGCGGCCGAGGACAAAATCGGCGAACCGCCTGGCTGTAGCTTGCAGTGCGACGTGTCGAGGCTGGGGATGGCGGCAGAAGCTAGCTAACGGGCGGGCACTGCTCCAGGGGCGAGCTGGCGAGCGAGAGTGGCTCGGGCGGTGCCGTCCATGGCAGAGCCGGTCACGGGCGCCGGTGTGCCGCCAAAGCGCCATCGCTGCCGCTCTGAGAGGAGCAGGGTGAGTCGGGGCCGCACTAGGGGACAGGGGAGAGGATTAGGACGAGCGAGGGAGGCGGCAACTGGTCGTGGCGACTCGGGAGGCTGCACGTGCAAAACGCGCGCTCTGGCTGCGCCCAGAGCACGCACGCCATGTGCTTGATGAATTGCCAAGGCATGCTAGGAGGCTCTAATCCACATGAGGTTTAGCAGGGTGGGGCTATTGACCAAGGTAGAGCCATGAGACATGCTGGTTAGGCAAAGCAAGCAGGTTCATAATGCAAACTAGGTTTCATGCCAATTCTGTTCATGAACACAAGGTGCTGGACAGAATGCCATGGGCATCTAGGCATCTCTTCTGGTGGCCAAAATCTCTAGATCAGAGTCTCTTTAGATGATAAAGAGGGTGGCAAGGTTAGTTGGGCAAAACCAGAAACTTGCTAGTGCAAGTTTTGCAAAACTATAGTTCTGGACAGAAAATAAAGGCTATTATTGCATGTGTTTAAAATCCTCTAATGGGTCTGATCTCCTAGACTTAAGGGTTTGGTAGGGTGGACTACAAGCAGGAAAAATCCCAAGATTAATAGAGCAAAATAAAATATGGTTGCAGTGCAAATCACCAAACTGGACCAGAATGAAGATGAGGATGTTTTGCTCAAATTTTTCGAAACACATGCCTGGGTTTTTGCATAAAAGTGATCCAGGGACATCACATGTCACCCCCAAATTTTTGTGGAATCTTTAAATGAAGTTATCAAATGGTTGCAGTGCAACTGAGGCTCTTAAAAGAAATGACAATCCATTTTAAAAGAAACAAATTAGGAGAATAATTCTAGAAGTATTTACCACTGATCATCTATAAATAAAAGAGTTGCTCTCGAGAAGGTATTCAAGTCCTACGATATTTTTGAAAGGTTTTTATTTGGAGGGAAAACTCCACAATCCAGAAGAAAAGAGTGGTTCTGAAATCAGAAGATAATCCAGAGAAAAAAATTAATTTCCTGGCGAAATTTTTATTAATAAAACATGGTCAAAATTTTGGGGTGTTACACAGAGGCTACAAGACAAAAAAGAATTCTTGGCGTGTGCCACGTTGGCTTTATACAGACCTACGATTGGGTGGCTGGAGATCGATCGAGATGGGAAATTGGGCCTGACCTAGCTCGGGTCTCCCCAACAACCCCTTCCCTCTTGGCGTCATCGACGCCTCCTCTCCTATCCCTGATTCTCCTCACGTCACCGGCCCTGCCATCCTTTACCGCACCCCTGCTCCGAGCCCTTCCTCTTCCCCGTGCTGCCGGGACGGCGAGCCCATGGAGAAGCGCCACCGAGAGCACCTCTTGTTGTCAGTGGCAAGAAGGCGACGCGCCCTGCCCCCCTCCACCTTCGTCCCGCCACCCAGGTAAATGGTTGTTTTCCCTCTCCATCTTCTGCTCCCCAATCCCATCGTCTTGTGGCCTGCGGCGCCGCTGCTCGGCTACTACAACCTACTGGTACTACTCCAATCCCCTGGGTATTCAGGTGATTTGAGTCATCCCTACCTTGTGCATGTTGTGTTTGATAAAATGTCCATGAGCTAATGCGTTGTTGATCTTGTGTTTCTTCTCCTCCTCTCATGGTTTCTAGTTTGTGTCTTCACATGTATGCAACCTTTCCTGAATGGACTCAAGAGTTAGGACTGCTAAATTAGTAATCAATCTCATGGTATGTCTGTTAGGCCACCGAAGTTGTTTAGGAATTATGTAAACTGATAGGTAATAGCAAAAAAATAGTTCATTTGACTAATTTGTTTGCAGTATCCAGCAAGGCTTTGTGGGTTGTGGTTGAGAAGAGAAGTGGCCAAGCTCAACGCTCCAGGATTCAGTTTGTAAGACATTTCTTCAAAATTGTCAGTAACATGATCGATTACTTTTCGCTGTGTATTGCCACTGAGCACGAACAGGAATATTCATAAGTTGAACTGTTTATATACCCAATTATTTTTATTATCAGGAGATGATAACCTCAGGATGCAAGAGCTCAATGTGTGACAATTAGATGTGAAGGTAAAGAATAATATCTCCAAATCACGTCCTTCCTGATACTGTTTTTTCATAAAATTGGATGCTAAAATTGTGCTCTTATGTTCGTGTGGCCTTGTTTATAATAACACCACACTCTAAAACAGTACTGCTCTAAACTATGTATGAACTGCGTCGGTGGAACAAGTGTTGATATATTTTGTTAGATGGTGGATGCTTTTAGTTTTGTGGCAGACTTTTGTCTAAGTGCTTTTGGGCTTTGACGTCATGTCTAAGTGCCCCGACCCTATACTATGTCCTCTCGTCCACGTTATTAGCACGGGAACATTTCCCCGTTATCTTCATGTGGTTTTTCTTGTGTCCCCTCTTTTCTGAAAATGGACCAGCGAAATATATGTGTAGTAGAGCTCCAGGCCTAGATGAGAGTCCTTATTAGTTGGTCATGCGCCCACTAGCTAGGTACACGCGTACAAAAACATATACAATATGAAAATATGCCTCGTGATATATCCAATTATATCTGTTTTGGCATTATAGATGTAGATATTTTTCTCTATAAACCGGTTGGCATCCTTTACAGTTTTTGTAACTAATAGAAGTTTACCTCCGGCCCTCCAGGACATCAACGCAACCTTTTCTGGGTGGACTCAAGAGTTAAGATTAATGTGTTAAGATACTATGTGTTGATGAAAGTTAAGTTACTAACAAATAGATGCATGCTCTCATTCTTCCGCTCATGAAATTTGACTAATCTCTTTACTTTGTATCATAACGTATTATTAGAGTTCATTACTCTTATACTCTCTCCGTTTCTAAATATAAGTCTTTTTAGATATTTTAATATGGACTACATACGAAGCAAAATGAGTGAATCTACACTCTAAAATACGTCTATATTCATCCGTATGTGGTCCATATTCAAATCTCTAAAAAGACTTATATTTAGGAACGGAGGGAGTATTTCATATCTTCATCATAGAGGAAAAACAAATTGTGCCATTGCTTACTATAATAGGCATCCAATTAATTGTATTTCAATTGTTTCTTTATTTAGCTTTAATTAGTTGTGTCTCTCACAAAATTCTTATGTACCTTTTTTGTGTATGTTGAGTTGAGCAGTGCATAGCTTGACAGTTTATGCAAGATGTATCATGTATGTTCACATATTTTTATCCTAAGCTTATACCGTGTAACCAAAAAAATCATAGGTGAGTTCAACTTAAATCGTCGCCCCGCCGGTTTGCACTAAAGGCATTTATCTACCTTTTCTCATGCTCCTCTCACACGATGCATCGCCTCTGTTCCTCCCATCCCTAGCCGTCATCTCCTAGCCTTTGGCTTCCTCTGCCAAGATCTGTGTGCATCGTAGTGGGAGAACTGGGAAGGGAGACGAGCCTCTCCCAGGACGCCGTAGTTGGGGAGCGTTAGTGCGTGAATGTCTCACTCGGTCAATAGGATGAATATCTGGTGGGTGTGTGGTCTTGGCATGTCGATGGCTGGGGGTTCTAGGGTTGACATCTCTCTGTTGTTTGAGTGATCTTGGTTCGCCTGCATTAGATTATGATAAAGGTATATATCTCTGTTGTTTGCCTGATTGTGGTAAGTATGCAACTTCCAACATACAATGGCCAAAGGAATTCGACATCGTGTAAGTACCACTAATCATAGCCTACATGGTGTCTATCAGTAGAATGGACAATTGTGGGTTGAACATTGTTGGAAATATGCCCTAGAGGCAATAATAAAATGGTTATTATTATATTTCCTTGTTCATGATAATTGTCTGTTATTCATGCTATAATTGTGTTATCCGGAAATCGTAATACATGTGTGAATACATAGACCACAACATGTCCCTAGTAAGCCTCTAGTTGACTAGCTCGTTGATCAATAGATGGTTACGGTTTCCTGACCATGGACATTGGATGTCATTGATAACGGGATCACATCATTAGGAGAATGATGTGATGGACAAGACCCAATCCTAAGCCTAGCACTAGATCGTGTAGTTCGTTTGCTAAAGCTTTTCCAATGTCAAGTAACTTTTCCTTAGACCATGAGATTGTGCAACTCCCGGATACCGTAGGAGTGCTTTGGGTGTACCAAACGTCACAACGTAACTGGGTGGCTATAAAGGTGCACTACGGGTATCTCCGAAAGTATCTGTTGGGTTGGCACGAATCGAGACTGGGATTTGTCACTCCATGTAACGGAGAGGTACCTCTGGGCCCACTCGGTAGGACATCATCATAATGAGCTCAATGTGATCAAGGAGTTGTTCACGGGATGATGTGTTACGGAAACGAGTAAAGAGACTTGCCGGTAACGAGATTGAACAAGGTATCGAGATACCGACGATCGAATCTCGGGCAAGTATCGTACCGATAGACAAAGGGAATTGCGTACGGGATTGATTGAATCCTCGACATCGTGGTTCATCCGCTGAGATCATCGAGGAGCATGTGGGAGCCAACATGGGTATCCAGATCCCGCTGTTGGTTATTGACCGGAGAGTCGTCTCGGTCATGTCTGCGTGTCTCCCGAACCCGTAGGGTCTACACACTTAAGGTTCGGTGACGCTAGGGTTATAGAGATATTAGTATGCGGTAACCCGAAGGTTGTTCGGAGTCTCGGATGAGATCCTGGACGTCACGAGGAGTTCCGGAATGGTCCGGAGGTAAAGATTTATATATGGGAAGTCCTAGTTTGGCCACCGGAAAATGTTCGGGATTTTTCGGTATTGTACCGAGAAGGTTCTAGAAGGTTCCGGAGTGGGGCCCACCTGCATGGGGGGACCCACATGAACGTGGGTAGTGGGGGCAAGGCCCCACACCCCTAGTCAAGGCGCACCAAGATTCCCCCTTAGAAGGAATAAGATCATATCCCGAAGGGATAAGATCAAGATCCCTAAAAAAGGGGGATAACAATCGGTGGGGAAGGGAAAGGATGGGATTTCTTTCCTTCCACCTTTGCCAACGCCCCAATGGACTTGGAGGGCAAGAAACCAGCCCCCTCCACCCCTATATATAGTGGGGAGGTGCATGGGAGAAAGAGCACAGCCCCTGGCGCCTCCCTCTCCCTCCCGTGACACCTCTTCCTCCTCCAGTAGCGCTTGGCGAAGCCCTGCTGAAATCCCGCTGCTTCCACCACCACACCGTCGTGCTGCTGGATCTCCATCAACATCTCCTCCCCCCTTGCTGGATCAAGAAGGAGGAGACGTCTCTGCTCCGTACGTGTGTTGAACGCGGAGGTGCCGTCCGTTCGGCGCTCGGTCATCGGTGATTTGGATCACGACGAGTACGACTCCATCAACCCCGTTCTCTTGAACGCTTCCGCTCGCGATCTACAAGGGTATGTAGATACACTCCCCTCTCACTCGTTGCTAGATGACTCCTGTTGGAAATATGCCCTAGAGGCAATAATAAAATGGTTATTATTATATTTCCTTGTTCATGATAATTGTCTGTTATTCATGCTATAATTGTGTTATCCGGAAATCGTAATACATGTGTGAATACATAGACCACAACATGTCCCTAGTAAGCCTCTAGTTGACTAGCTCGTTGATCAATAGATGGTTACGGTTTCCTGACCATGGACATTGGATGTCATTGATAACGGGATCACATCATTAGGAGAATGATGTGATGGACAAGACCCAATCCTAAGCCTAGCACTAGATCGTGTAGTTCGTTTGCTAAAGCTTTTCCAATGTCAAGTAACTTTTCCTTAGACCATGAGATTGTGCAACTCCCGGATACCGTAGGAGTGCTTTGGGTGCACCAAACGTCACAACGTAACTGGGTGGCTATAAAGGTGCACTACGGGTATCTCCGAAAGTATCTGTTGGGTTGGCACGAATCGAGACTGGGATTTGTCACTCCATGTAACGGAGAGGTACCTCTGGGCCCACTCGGTAGGACATCATCATAATGAGCTAAATGTGATCAAGGAGTTGTTCACGGGATGATGTGTTACGGAAACGAGTAAAGAGACTTGCCGGTAACGAGATTGAACAAGGTATCGAGATACCGACGATCGAATCTCGGGCAAGTATCGTACCGATAGACAAAGGGAATTGCGTACGGGATTGATTGAATCCTCGACATCGTGGTTCATCCGATGAGATCATCGAGGAGCATGTGGGAGCCAACATGGGTATCCAGATCCCGCTGTTGGTTATTGACCGGAGAGTCGTCTCGGTCATGTCTGCGTGTCTCCCGAACCCGTAGGGTCTACACACTTAAGGTTCGGTGACGCTAGGGTTGTAGAGATATTAGTATGCGGTAACCCGAAAGTTGTTCGGAGTCCCGGATGAGATCCCGGACGTCACGAGGAGTTCCGGAATGGTCCGGAGGTAAAGAATTGTATATAGGAAGTCCAGTTTCGGCCACCGGGAAGGTTTCGGGGGTAATCGGTATTGTACCGGGACCACCGGAAGGGTCCCGGGGGTCCGCCGGGTGGGGCCACCTATCCCGGAGGGCCCCATGGGCTGAAGTGGGAAGGGAACCAGCCCCTGGTGGGCTGGTGCGCCCCCCTATGGGCCTCCCCTGCGCCTAGGGTTGGGAACCCTAGGGGTGGGGGGCGCCTCCACCTGGCTTGGGGGGCAAGCCACCCCCTTGGCCGCCGCCCCTCCCCTCAGATTGGATCTGAGGGGGCCGGCCCCCTCTCCCCTTCCCCCTATAAATAGTGGAGGGGTGGGAGGGAGGACACACCCCAGCCCCTGGCGCCTCCCTCTCCTCCCGTGACACCTCTCCCTCTCGTTGGTGCTTGGTGAAGCCCTGCCGAGATCCCACTGCTTCCACCACCACGCCGTCGTGCTGCTGGATCCTCATCAACCTCTCCTTCCCCCTTGCTGGATCAAGAAGGAGGAGACGTCTCTCCCAACCGTACGTGTGTTGAACACGGAGGTGCCGTCCGTTCGGCGCTCGGTCATCGGTGATTTGGATCACGACGAGTACGACTCCATCAACCCCGTTCTCTTGAACGCTTCCGCTCGCGATCTACAAGGGTATGTAGATGCACTCCCCTCTCTCGTTGCTAGATGACTCCATAGATTGATCTTGGTGATGCGTAGAAAATTTTAAAATTCTGCTACAATCCCCAACAAACATAACACCGAAACATTCTATATATTACTTAGTTCTGAATTTTGTAAAATAGCACGTTCAAACCTAGCAGTTGGTCCTGATGAATTCAACCGGCTAAGGTCCAACTTAAACAATCATCAGGCAGAATGTCTTCCCTGTCTCGGTTTGTGCCTCATACGTTCTCCCATTTACCTTCGTTCCCGTTTAGCGACCACTTTTGAGATGAGATCCAGGAGGTGGTGATGCTGCCGGCGCCAGATGGTGATGTCAGAGGGGCGGGGCCAACTGCTAATGTGAAGAACACGCAGAAGCAGGTGAGGACACTTTAGTTTCATTATGAATCATTGCTCATTAGTATGGCATACTTGTGTTCCGAAGCTCTGGTTCTACTTGTCTTGATACCCAAAAGGGAGAAGAGAGAGGAAAATTGAGAGTAGATAAATATGATGCATTTGTCACTAATCATATCAGTGTTAGGCTTGGAGATCTCTTTTAATCTGTGGTGCATTTTTGTTGTGAGCAACATGGTTGGGGGCACAAGGACGGTGGCACGATCTCCCATTGGCGACGCAGCTGCCATGCAGGTCAGTGATCTTGAGGGACAAATCAGGTAACCGAGTACATCTATCTCTTGATTAATACAATGGTTCTGTATCTACTATAAAATCGTTGGTCCTTTGCAATAATTTGATAAAATACTAAAATCAAAGGTGTGACCTCTATTTGGTGAGCAGTGTCTGCTATAAAATCAAGAAGACAACGAGAAGTATGGGTATGCACATACCTATAAGAAGAAGATGACATGAGTATGGGTCTGCACATACCTATAAGAAGAAGATGGCATCAAGTGTAGGCTCTGTTGGTACCAAAATAAATTGATGTCGTTTTATAAATTTCGATGGATTCACCAATGCAGTTGAAGTAGCTCAACATCATGTACTTACATTGTCATGGTAGTAATGTTTGCCTAATGGTGACTCAACAGAGCTAGATGTTTCCTAGAATACATTAAACGACTGATTTTATACCTATTAATGTATGTGTTTGTAGGAAATATGCCCTAGAGGCAATAATAAATTGGTTATTATCATATTTCCTTGTTCATGATAAATGTTTATTATTCATGCTAGAATTGTATATATTGACCGGAAACTTAAATACATGTGTGAATACATAGACAACACAGTGTCCCTAGTGAGCCTCTACTAGACTAGCTCGTTGATCAAAGATGGTTAAGGTTTCCTAACGATAGACATGAGTTGTCATTTGATAACGGGATCACATCATTAGGAGAATGATGTGATGGACAAGACCCAACCGTAAGCTTAGCATCAGATCGTTTATTTTATTTGCTATAGCTTTCTTCATGTCAAGTATCTGTTCCTTAAACCATGAGATCATGTAACTCCCTGACACCGGAGGAATACTTAGTGTGTATCCAAACGTCACTTCGTAACTGGGTGATCATAAAGGTGCTCTATAGGTATCTCCGAAGGTATCTGTTGGGTTGGCATGGATCAAGATTGGGATTTGTCACTCCGTATGACGGAGAGATATCTCTGGGCCCTCTCGGTAATACAACATCTTAAAGAGCTTGCAAGCAATGTGACTAATGAGTTAGTCATGGGATCTTGTATTACGGAACGAGTAAAGAGACTTGCCGGTAACGAGATTGAACTAGGTATGGAGATACCGACGATCAAATCTTGGGCAAGTAACATATCGCCGGACAAAGGGAATTGCATACGGGATTAAACGAATCCTTGACATCGTGGTTCAACCGATAAAAGATCTTCGTGAAATATGTAGGAATCAATATGGGCATCCAGGTCCCGCTATTGGTTATTGACCGGAGAGGTGACTCGGGCATGACTACATAATTCCCGAACCCGCAGGGTCGCACGCTTAACGTTCGTTGACGCTAGAGTAGTATTGGGATATTTGATGATTGGTAACCGAATGTTGTTTGAAGTCTCGGATGAGATCCCGGACGTCACGAGGAGTCTCGGAATGGTTGAGAGGTAAAGATTTATATATGAGAAGTCATATTTTGGGTTCCGAAAAAAGATGCAGATTTTTCGGTATTGTACCATGAAGCTTCTAGAAGGTTCCAAAGGATTCCAAAGGGGTCCGGAAGTCCACAAGTGGGTCCACCATGACCCAAGGGCTGGCATGGGCTGAGGGGAGGCGCCCTGGCCTTATTGGGCTAGGTGCACCAAGTCCTCAAAAGCCCATGTGGCTTGGGAAGGGAAAAAAAGGGGGAGTGCTAGTAGGAATAGGATTGGACTTGGAGTCCAAGTCCTCTCCCCCTTGGCTGCACCCTAGGGCTTGGAGGGGTTGTTCCCCACGCCCCCCCACCTATATATAGAGGGGAGGGGGCGCCCCAAGAGCACACACCAAGCCCTTGGCGCCCCTCTCTCTCCCGTTACTCCGTAGTTCCTCTGTCCTCATTCTAGTAGCGCTTGGCGAAGCCCTGCTGAACTAGCTCCACCACCACCATCACCACCACGCCGTCATGCTGGTTGTGATCCCATCTACTTCGCCGCCTTCTCTTGCTGGATCAAGGAGGAGGATACGTCATCGAGCCGCACGTGTGCTAAACTCGGAGGTGCCGTCCATTCGCACTAGATCGGTTGGATCATGATCGGATCGCGAAGAGTACAACTACATCAACCACGTTATATACGCTTCCGATTTTGGTCTACGAGGGTATGTAGACACACTCTCCCCTCTTGTTGCTATGCTTCTCCTAGATAGATCTTGGGTGTTCGTAGGATTTTTTTTTTTTTTTCATGCTTCGTTCCTCATTAGTGGCATCAGATCTAGGTCTATGCGTAGATTTATATGCACGAGTAGCACACAAAGAGTTGTGGGCATTGATGCTCAAATTGCTTACCTCTCTTGTCTTATTTGGATTCGGCGGTATTGTGGGATGGAGCGGCTCGGACCAACCTTACATGTCCTCGCACATGAGACCGGTTCCACCGACTAACATGCAACTTGTTTTGCATAAGGTGGGTAGCGGGTGTCTGTCTCTCCTACTTTAGTTGAATCTAATTTGACGAAGGCGGTCCTTATAGAAGGTTAAAAGGTAACTTGATTATCACCGTTGTGGCTTTGCGTAGGTAAGAACGGTTCTTGCTAGTTGCCCATAGCAGCCACGTAAAATTTGCAACAACAAAGTAGAGGATGTCTAACTTGATTTTGCAGGGCATGTTGTGATGTGGTATGGCCAAAACATGATGTGATATATATTGATGTATGAGATGATCATGTTTTGTAATAGGTTCACGACTTGCATGTCGATGAGTACGGCAACCGGCAGGAGCCATAGGGTTGTCTTTAATTTATTAATCGCCATGTAATTACTTTACTTTATCGCTATGCGTTAGCAATAGTTGGCGAAGACGACCACGTGATGACACGATGATGGAGATCATGGTGTCATGCTGGAGACGATGGAGATCATGCCGGTGCTTTCGAGATGGAGATCAAAGGCACGAGATGATAATGGCCATATCATGTCATATATTGATTGCATGTGATGTTTATGCTTTTTATGCATCTTATTTTGCTTAGAACGACGGTAGCATTATAAGATGATCCCTTCACTTAATTTCAAGAAATTGTCTTCTCCCTGAGTATGCACCGTTGCAAAAGTTCGTTGTTTCGAAGCACCTCGTGATGATCGGGTGTGATAGACTCTACGTTCGCATACAATGGGTGTAAGCCAGTTTTACACATGCAGAATACTTGGGTTAAACTTGACGATCCTAGCATGTACAGACATGGCCTCGGAACACAGAAGACCGAAAGGTCGAACATAAGTCATATAGTAGATATGATCAACATGAATATGTTCACCATTGATGACTACCCCATCTCACATGATGATCTGACATGGGTTAGTTGATTTGGATCATGTGTCACTTAGACAACTTCAGGGATGTTGATTTAAGTGGGAGTTAATTAGTAATTTGATTAACTGAACTAAATTATTATGAACTTAGTCTTAATTGTCTTTGCAAAATTTGTGTTGTAGATCAATGGCCCGCGCTGTAGTTCCCCTGAATTTTAATGCGTTCCTAGAGAAAGCTAAGTTAAAAGATGATGGAAGCAACCATGCGGACTGGATCCGTAACTTGAGGATTATCCTCATTGCTCCACAAAAGGCTTATGTCCTTGATGCACCGCTAGGTGACACACCCCCTCCAGCGTCGTCTGTGGATGTTGTGAATATCTGGCAGACACGTTCTAATGACTACTTGATAGTTCAGTGCGCCATGCTTTACGGCTTAGAACCGGGGCTCCAAAGATGTTTTGAGCACCACAGAGCATATGAGATGTTTCAGGAGCTGAAATTGGTATTTCAAGCTCATGCCCGAGTCGAGAGGTATGACATCTCCGACAAGTTCTTTAGCTGTAAAATGGAGGAGAATAGTTCTGTTAGTGAGAATATACTCAGAATGTCTGGGTTGCACAACCGCTTGACTCAGTTGGGAGTTAATCTTCCAGATGACTTGGTTATTGACAGAATTCTCCAATCACTGCCACCAAGCTATAAGGGCTTTGTGATGAACTATAATATGCAAGGGATGGAGAAAACACTTCCCGAGCTCTTCGCGATGCTTAAGGCCGCGGAGGTAGAAATCGAGAAGGAGCATCAAGTGTTGATGGTTAAAAAGACCACTAGTTTCAAGAAAGGCAAGGGAAAGAAATGGAACTTCAAGAAGAACGGTAAAGCAGTTGCCGCTCCCGTGAAGAAACCCAAGGCTGGACCCAAACCTGAGACTGAGTGCTTCTACTGCAAGGGGAATGGTCACTGGAAGCGAAACTGCCCCAAGTACTTGGCAGCTAAGAAGGCTAGCAACGTCAACAAAGGTATATTTGATATACATGTTATTGATGTGTACCTTACTAGTGCTTGTAGTAGAGCCTGGGTATTTGATACTGGTTCGGTTGCTCATATTTGTAACTCAAAACAGGAGCTGCGGAATAAACGAAGACTGGCTAAGGACAAGGTGACGATGTGCGTCGGAAATGGTTCCAAGGTTGATGTGATCGCCGTCGGCGCGCTACCTCTACATCTACCTTCGGGATTAGTTTTAAACATAAATAATTGTTATTTGGTGCCTGCGTTGAGCATGAACATTATATCTGGATCTTGTTTATTGCGAGACGGTTATTCATTTAAGTCAGAGAATAGTGGTTGTTCTATTTATATGAGTAATATCTTTTATGGTCATGCACCCCTTGTGAATGATTTATTCTTGTTGAATCTCGATCATAGTGATACACATATTCATAATATTGATGTCAAAAGATGCAAAGTTAATAATGATGGTACCACATATTTGTGGCACTGCCGCTTAGGTCATATTGGTGTAAAGCGCATGAAGAAACTCCATGCTGATGGACTTTTTGAATATCTTGGTTATGAATCATTTGAGACATGTGAACCATGCCTCATGTGCAAGATGACTAAAACTCCGTTCTCCGGAACAATGGAGCGAGCTAGTGACTTATTGGAAATAATACATACTGATGTATGCGGTCCGATGAGTGTTGAAGCACGCGGTGGATATAGTTATTTTCTTATCTTCACAGATGATTTTAGTAGATATGGGTATATTTACTTAATGAAACACAAGTCTGAAACATTTGAAAAGTTCAAGAAATTTTAGAGTGAAGTGGAAAACCATCGTAACAAGAAAATAAAGTTTCTACGATCTGATCGTGGAGGTGAATATTTGAGTTACGAGTTTGGTATGCATTTAAGACAATGTGGAATTGTTTCACAGCCCACGCCACCTGGAACACCACAGCGTAATGATGTGTCCGAACATTATAATCGTACTCTATTGGATATGGTGCGTTCTATGATGTCTCTTACCGATTTGCCACTTTCATTTTGGGGTTATGAATTAGAGACAGCCGCATTCACTTTAAATAGGGCACCATCTAAATCCGTTGAGATGACACCGTATGAGTTGTGGTTTGGCAAGAAACCTAAGTTGTCGTTTCTTAAAATTTGGGGATGCGACGCTTATGTCAAGAGGCTTCAGCCTGATAAGCTCGAACCCAAAGCGGAGAAGTGCGTCTTCATAGGATACCCTAAAGAGACAATTGGGTATACCTTCTACCACAGATCCGAGGGCAAGATCTTTGTTGCCAAGAACGGGTCCTTTCAAGAGAAGGAGTTTCTCTCGAAAGAAGTGAGTGGGACGAAAGTAGAACTTGATGAGGTAATCGTACCTTCTCTCGAATTGGAAAGTAGCACATCACAGAAAGCAGTTCTCGTGATGCCTACACCAACTGAAGAGGAAGCTAATGATGATCATCATGAAACTTCGGATCAAGTTACTACTGAACTTCGTAGGTCGACCAGGGTACGTTCCACACCAGAGTGGTATGGTAATCTAGTCCTGGAAGTCATGTTGTTAGACAACGGCGAACCTACGAACTATGAAGAAACTATGATGAGCCCGGATTCCAACAAATGGCTTGAGGCCATGAAATCCGAGATATGATCCATGTATGAGAACAAAGTATGGACTTTGGTGGACTTGCCCGATGATTGACAAGCCATTGAGAATAAATGGATCATTAAGAAGAAGACATACTCTAATGGTAATGTCACCGTCTATAAAGCTCGACTTGTCGCAAAAGGTTTCCGACAAGTTCAAGGGGTTGACTACGATGAGACTTTCTCACCCTTAGCGATGCTTAAGTCTGTTAGAATTATGTTAGTTATTGCCGCATTTTATGATTATGAGATCTGGCAAATGGACGTCAAAACGGCATTCCTTAACGGGTTTCTTAAGGAAGAGTTGTATATGATGCAACCAGAAGGTTTTGTTGATCCTAAGGATGCTAACAAAGTATGCAATCTCCAGCGATCCATCTATGGACTGGTGCAAGCATCTCGGAGTTGGAATATTCGCTTTGATGAAGTGATCAAAGCTTTTGGTTTTATACAAACTTACGGAGAAGCTTGTATTTACAAGAAAGTGAGTGGGAGCTCTGTAGCATTTCTGATATTATATGTGGATGACATATTGTTGATTGGAAATGATATAGAATTTCTGTAAAGCATAAAAGGATATTTGAATAAGAGGTTTTCAATGAAAGACCTCGGTGAAGCTGCTTACATATTGGGCATCAAAATCTATAGAGATAGCTCAAGACGCCTAATAGGACTTTCACAAAGTACATACCTTGACAAAGTTTTGAATAAGTTCAAAATGGATCAGTCAAAGAAAGGCTTCTTGCCTGTATTGCAAGGTGTGAAGTTGAGTAAGACTCATAGCCCGACCACGGTAGAAGAAAGAGAAAGGATGAAAATCATTCCCTATGCCTCAGCCATAGGCTCTATAATGTATGTCATGTTGTGTACCATACCTGATGTGTGCCTTGCCATAAGTCTGGCAGGGAAGTACCAAAGTGATCCAGGAGTAGATCACTGGACAGCGATCAAGCATATCCTGAAGTACCTGAAAAGGACTAAGGACATGTTTCTCGTTTATGGAGGTGACGAAGAGCTCGTCGTAAAGGGTTACGTCGATGCTAGTTTCGACACAAATCCGGATGAATCTAAGTCTCAAACCGGATACGTATTTATATTAAATGGTGGAGCGGTCAGTTGGTGCAGTTCCAAGCAGAGCGTCATGGAGGGATCTACATGTGAAGCGGAGTATACAGCTGCTTCGGAAGCAGTGCAAGAAGGAGTCTGGATGAAGGAGTTCATATCCGATCTGGGTGTAATACCGAGTGCATCAGATTCAATGACTATCTTTTGTGACAACACTGGAGCTATTGCCATTGCCAAGGAGCCCAGGTTTCACAAGAGAACCAAGCACATCAAGCGCCGCTTCAACTCCATTCGTAATTATGTTAAGGATGGAGACATAGAACTTTGCAAAGTACATACGGATCTGAATGTGGCAGACCCGTTGACTAAACCTCTTCCACGGGCAAAACATGATCAGCACCAAGACTCCATAGGTGTTAGATTCATAACTATGTAAACTAGATTATTGACTCTAGTGCAAGTGGGAGACTGTTGGAAATATGCCCTAGAGGCAATAATAAATTGGTTATTATCATATTTTCTTGTTCATGATAAATGTTTATTAGTCATGCTAGAATTGTATTGACCGGAAACTTAAATACATGTGTGAGTCATAGACAACATAGTGTCCCTAGTGAGCCTCTACTAGACTAGCTCGCTGATCAAAGATGGTTAAGGTTTTGTAACCATAGAAATGAGTTGTCATTTGATAACAGGATCACATCATTAGGAGAATGATGTGATGGACAAGACTCAACCGTAAGCTTAGCATCAGACCATTTAGTTTATTTGCTATAGCTTTCTTCATGTCAAGTATCTGTTCCTTAAACCATGAGATCGTGTAACTCCCTGACACCAGAGGAATACTTAGTGTGTATCCAAACGTCACTTCGTAACTGGGTGATCATAAAGGTGCTCTACAGGTATCTCCGAAGGTATCTGTTGGGTTTGCATGGATCAAGACTGGGATTTGTCACTCCGTATGACGGAGAGATATCTTTGGGCCCTCTCAGTAATACAACATCTTAAAGAGCTTGCAAGCAATGTGACTAATGAGTTAGTCACGGGATCTTGTATTACAGAACGAGTAAAGAGACTTGCCAGTAACGAGATTGAACTAGGTATGGAGATACCGACGATCGAATCTCGGGCAAGTAACATATCGCCGGACAAATGGAATTGCATACGGGATTAAACGAATCCTTGACATCGTGGTTCAACCGATAAAAGATCTTCGTGGAATATGTAGGAATCAATATGGGCATGCAGGTCCCGCTATTAGTTATTGACCGAAGAGGTGTCTCGGTCATGACTACATGATTCTCGAACCCGCAGGGTCGCATGCTTAACGTTCGTTGACGCTAGAGTAGTATTGGGATATTTGATGATTGGTAACCGAATGCTGTTCGGAGTCCAGGATGAGATCCCGAACGTCACGAGGAGTTTCGGAATGGTCGACGGGTAAAGATTTATGTATGGGAAGTCATATTTTGGGTTGCGAAAAAAGATGCAGTTTTTTTGGTATTGTACCGTGAAGATTCTAGAAGGTTCCGAAGGATTCCGCAGGGGTCCGGAAGTCCACAAGTGGGTCCACCATGTCCCTGGCCTTATTAGGCTAGGCGCACCAAGTCCTCAAAAGCTCATGTGGCTAAGGAAGGAAAAAAGGGGGAGTCCTAATAGGAATAGGATTGGACATGGAGTCCAAGTCCTCTCCCCCTTGGCTGCGCCCTAGGGCTTGGAGGGGCTGTTCCCCACGCCCCTCCACCTATATATAGAGGGGAGGGGGCGTCCCAAGAGCACACACCAAGCCGTTGGCGCCCCTCTCTCCCCCGTTACTCCGTAGTTCCTCCGTCCTCGTTCTAGTACCGCTTGGCGAAGCCCTGCTGAACTAGCTCCACCACCACCATCACCACCCCGCCGTCGTGCTGGTTGTGATCCCATCTACTTCTCCGTCTTCTCTTGCTGGATCAAGAAGGAGGAGACGTCATCGAGCCGCACGTGTGCTAAACTCGGAGGTGCCGTCCGTTCGGCACTAGATCGGTTGAATCGTGATCGGATCGCGAAGAGTACAACTACATCAACCGCGTTATATACGCTTTCGCTTTTGGTCTACGAGGGTACGTAGACACACTCTCCCCTCTCATTGCTATGCTTCTCCTAGATAGATCTTGGATGTTCGTAGGAAATTTTTTGATTTTCATGCTTCGTTCCTCATCAGTGTTATCGCCAGTTCATACAAATGTAGTGTGCTAATGAGTTCAGTTTGTAAGCTACCCTGTTGCACATGTCATGGAGCTGACAAAAAAGGCTGCCAGATGAGCGTGGCACTGCTCAGGCAATAGCAATACATAGTACAAGTAATAACAGTATATGGCATAAATAGGAAAGTGAAAGGGGCGCATCCCACTCGGCACCGCCCCAATTTCCTCTCAGGCGGCGCACCAAGGGTTCGCCCCAACCACTAGTATATGTCATTGGATATAGACTTGTTCTTCAATTAGATTAAAATTGCATATTTGGTTAACCAACAATAGTGAACTAAAGGTCACCACATTAGAGCCTGGTGGCGGTAACAAGGTTGGTCTTTGTCGGTCACAGACGCTGCGCGGGCAAGGACAATTTTTGACAGCGGCAATTTCGGCGGCCGGATACCAATTCTGGCGGCGGCGACACTCGAAATTATACTAAGCATTGAGCCAAACATCCAGCCACCTAATGCTTAATATAATTTTGAACGATGTCGACGACCCCACTCTCCTCGACGATTGAGGGTAGCCGCCTCTCCTCCTTTGAGTGCGGTACCCAGTCCGATCGCAGGGAGGGAAGTGGTGGTTTTGTGCGGCGAGGAGGAAAGTAGAGGCCCTGGGCGGCAGGGAGGGAAGTGAAGGTTATGTGCGGTGGGGATATGAGCTCGATAGGACATGTCAACGGCTTTTTATAGCCGCGGGCCACAGGAAAACATGGCGAGCGGCGAAAAAATGTGGCGACATACATAATGAAAATGGCCGCAGGAAGTTGGCACGCAGGCTGCCGTCACTAATTGACACGCTTTTCGGTGTCATGGGCGTCTGACGTCTACACCATTGCCAGGGAGAGGAGACGGGCCGCGCGGGAGGCCGGGGAGGGAAGTGGATCTTCCCGCACAAGTGGTTGACGGATAGAGCTCCCTCCAAATCAACGCCCTCATCCTCCAAATATGGAGGCTCGCTGCTCGATTTGGAGCGCCCTCATAAATTATGGCAATCAGGAGTCGGATGACGACTGTGTTAGAGCGATCTTTTCCATAAAAAAAAGTCATATCGACGGTCACTATGGTGATTGACGTGGTGTAATGACTTTGCTAGAGTTGCTCTTAGAAAATTGTTAAATACACTGGCGGTGCTACAACCTACACGCGATGACTGCTACAGGTGTTTTCCCTTTAAAAATGTAAATACACTGCGTTGCTACAACTTGCACGCAACGGTCGGTTTTGTATCAAAACTAACAAAAACAATGTGTTTCCTGTCAACGAGCTTGTCCTTTTGTTCAAATACGGTCATTCCTCCCGTATCCCATGCTTTCGTGGCGCGCTAGTGTGGCAGTAACCCACATGTCAGTAAGTGAGGGGGGAGACGCTACGCGCTGACTTTTTTTTTTCCTTTACAAAAAGATGCTTGTTGATTTGAGTCGATTTTTCCCCTTTACAGAAAGATGCTTGCTGATTTGAGTCGAAGTGGTTGGAGCGTCACTTTGGGGGGTACTAGGTAGGGCCGTAGGGGCCGGGTACTGGTACTAGCACTAGCACATACTCCTATTCGCGTTTATCCATCCATCCATCCATCCTATCGTGTTCATCCGCAGGTACCGTGGCGCGCCGACCCCGACGGGGTGCCATCGATAGGAATCCTCGTGGATGGGTGGATGCATGTTCCGCCGGCCGGGTGAGTCGACATGCATGGGTGGATCCATTGGAATCGCATTCAGTTTTGCTGTGCTTTGCACGTGTGCAGCTAAGCAGATGAGATAGAAATGCTCGCGGTCGGGGCCGAAAGCTGAAGGATTCGAGCATTTCCTCCTGGTGGAAGGAAAGACGTCGGCCGGATCAAAGCGATCGAAAAAGAAGGCAGGCCGAGATCGATGCGCACGGGTTTTTTTTTTTTAGGCAAATACACCAGTGGTACAACAAGTTGCATAGGATGATCACTTTGGTGCTTCAAGTTGAAAAATACATAAAAGTAGTGCCTAAACTTGTATTTTGGTGCATATACGACGGAAATTTCATCTGTAGCCGTATACGTGCCAGCATGGCGTGTCAACGTGGCGGCTGGCCCACTATCAGTGATTAGAGCTTCGCATTTTCCAAAAAGCACACTGAATAATCCCAATGTGTCTATATAATCATTGGGTCCCACCTGTCAGTAGAGTGAATAATAAAAGAAAAATTCAGATATATGGAGCTAGCCACTGCACCGAAGGAACATTCACGTTTGAAGAGGATAAATTGTTCCCTGTAACAATGTATCTACAAATATTAATCGTATTATTTGATAAATAGGCTTAATATCCACGCATGCTATAAATAGACTTAATATTTACGAATATTCATAGAAATAAAATAACTCACTTTAAAAAATATTTAAGTACTACCAAATAATATTGATAGAAATAAAATTATATTTATGAATCATAAAATTACTTATAATAATTAAATAAATATATTTGGAAAACAAAAACTTTATAAAACATGTAAAGGCATTTGAAAATAACATAAATCTTTCAGAAAGCAAATAAATTGTATGTATTACATGAATATTTAATTGAAATCATGAACTTTTTAAAACAGTATAAATAATTATTTAAATATATAATAATATTTTTATTATATTAATATTTTTATTTAGTACATGAAAACATCTTTCAATTATGGAAACATTTTTAAAATTCAGAAATATTATTTATTTATATGATTTTTATTTAAATCAATACGTGAAAATAAATAACATATCAAAATTCGCAAAAAAAAGAAATAACATATCCGCACTGATTGGATCAGTTTTAGGTCCATGACCGTGTCCGCTTCCAAACAATAAACCATTGTTATCCGTCCGACAAAATAATGTTCATTTATCATAGTGGTTAGCACTGATGGCGGCATTTCGTGAGGTCGCAGGTTCGATCGGCAGTATGCACCATTTTACGTAATTATTTCTTTGTACTGCTCACTGATAGGTGGGGCTTACGGTCATGGACATGCACCGTGACATTTTGGGTCCTTGTACTAATTCAGGGAATTTTCTGCAAAAAATACAACGTCCAGTCATGGCCGTTCACTGACAGTGGGCTTGCAGTCATGTTGTCACGCCACGCTGTGGCTTTATATGGTTGCAGATGAAATTGGTACCGTATATGCACCAAAAGACAGTTTAGGCACTACTTTTATGTATTTTTCAACTTGAGGCATCAAAGTGGTCATCCTATACAACTTGTTGTATTACTGGTGTATTTGCATCTTATTTTTTTCCCGATGATGTGCGTGGATATTGACGCGCTCTCGGCAGCATAGCGCACGTAGGCGCTACAAAATCGGCCCGATCTTGGCGACGGCCGGCCACTCACTCTTGGAGGAGAAAACGAGATAGGAAATGCATGGGCTATTATTGGGCTGAACAAGTAAATGGCGGGTGGAAATGGAGGGGAGAGAGCGCGGCTCGCTGGGCCTGGCGCCCGCCCGGCGGTGGACGCATGCGTGCGCGTCGCGTGCGTCGTGGGAGAGAGAGAGAGAGATGGAATATCCTATTTTCCGCTCGCTGCGGCAAAATGTCGGGGAGACGCACAGGGAGATCGAACGAGCGTTCGGGCGTGGGCCGGCCCGTTAAACGTTTCGACGATTCCGGTTTTAGGAACCTTCTACCTTGTTCCCAGCCGGTTTTTTCCGGTTTTGGGAACCTTCTAGAAGCTTCCTAACACCTTTTTTCTTTTTCTGTTTTTGTTTTTCATTTTCCTTTATCCTTTTTATTATTTTCTTCTCTATCTTTTCATTTTCTGTTTTTTCAATTTTTTTAATATTTTTTATTTTTACTTTGTCTTTTCTTTATTTTTCCTTTTTCTTCGCTTTTTCATTTTTAATAATTTTAAAAATGTTTAATATTTTTTCGAAATATTAAAAAAAAAACATTTGAGAAATGTTCGTTTTTCACAAAAATGTTCAAAGTTTTAAAAATTGTTCGCATTTTTGAAAAATATGTTAAAAGTTTTCAAAAAAAATGTTCACGTATTCAAAAAATGTTCGTATTTCCAAAGTTGTTTGAGATTTTCAAAAAGATTCTTCATTTTAAAATTTGTTCTTCATTTTTTTGTTTCTTTTTTCTCTCTGTTTATCTTTTATTTTAATTTCATTTTTCTTTCTTAGATTTATTTTTTTTTTTCAAATTTTTTTGCATTTTACAAATTTGTTCATTCTTATAGAAAATGTTACTGGTCTCATTTTGTTCATAAATTTCAAATTTGTTCGCTTACGGTTATTCAAAACACTCGGTAATTCAAAAAATGTTCACCTTTTAAAATTTTGTACACAAACCAAAAGTTATTAGTTTTCAAAAAAATTCCCATTTTTTAAAATTTGTTCATAAATTCAAAAAATGTTCACATGTTTAAATTTTGTTCATAAATTAAAAAATGTATGGAAATTTCAAAAAAAAATCTTCCTGTTTCGAAATTTTGTTCACAAATAAAAAAATGTTCTAGAACTTCAAAAATTGTTCCTGTTTTTGCAAATTTATTCAAAAGTTCGATCCCTCTGCCACAAATTTTATTTTTAAAAGGAATGTGGCGAACTTGTTTTATTTTTCGCGCCTGTCTATAGTTCTTTAACACTCGCGCTGCAATTCTTTCAAAGTAGCTTTCTTGTCGTTGTGGCTTGCGCATTGCGGGCAACTTTAGCAGGTCGCGGGTTCGATTTCTAGTTAGCGCGTTCTTTTTCTTTTTGCGATTTTTCAATCCGCCAAGGACAGCGAATGGGCCGGCCCAGTTGAGCCACCTCCTATGTGCAATGTGCAGGCTCTTACGGCGGCACGTACGTGGTGCTTGTGCCATGTTCGAAACTCTGCAGTCTTTCATATCTGGGTGTGAAGCCAGCTTACGTCTTTCCCTGGTGGTGCCACGGTGGCGGCATTGATCGACGACGGCGATGGTTAGATGTGGTAATTCCTCTCAAAAGAAAAAGAAAAAACTCTGCGGACGCACGCTCGCACTGCTCCTACACCTCACGGCCAGCAGAACAAGAGTTCGTTTCTTTCTTCGGGGGAACGAAACGATATGCCAAGAGCCGGCCGACGACGGAGACGGACATCGTCGACATCGATGCGGCCGAGCACAAGCTCCACAGCCAACTTCTCGATAAGATTTCCTTGGTGAAACTTAAACTACAGTTGAATAGTGTTTCCCACGTAACCACGCGAATCACGCATGGCCATGCATGCAGGTTACGACTAGTACCGGCCGGCCGGCTTTGCCTTAGTCAATCAGCGACTGTCGCCGCCACAATAAACTAAAGATACGTGAGAAGATCTACTACTCCATGTAGTAAAATGGATGTATATTTTTGGCTGTCAATGCTACCCCATGAACTACGTACATACATAGACATTGTTGCATCGTTCCTGTCCGACGGAGTGAAAAAGAAAACTTGTACCGCCTGCCATTATACTGACTACTGAGTCGCATGAAAACAATTAATTGTCACTCGATTTCCCGTTTTCTATCTAAAGCTTTGTATTCCTCCTCGACGGCCGGGGACGCGCACTGTACTTCTTCGGTTCTTCCCCATCCAAGCGCTTCGGCGAGTTTCTTTCGGAGCCTAGCTAGATGGCGAAGGCAACCAAACAGCCCGTTTTGTTTCCCGCGCGGGGCTGACCGGGCATAATGTGAGCAACCAAATGTGCCAAAAGTGTCTTCTCTGACCCCATTTTCAATAGTTTCTGTGTTGGCTGCCGCAAACAAATGTTTGTCTCTGTTATTACATTGGCTGCATATAAGCCAATCAAAGTCTTGGATGCGTCAGTTCCATTCCAACCATAGGCAACAAATCCCGAGGGCCGCCGGGATCATGTTCAGATTGAGAATGCCCAAACCACCAAAAAAGTCTTGGATGCGTCAGTTCCATTCCAACCATAGGCAACAAATCCCAGGGCCGCCGGGATCATGTTCAGATGAGAATGCCCAAACCACCCAAAAAAGTCTTGGATGCGTCAGTTCCATTCCAACCATAGGCAACAAATCCCGAGGGCCGCCGGGATCATGTTCAGATTGAGAATGCCCAAACCACAAAAAAGTCTTGGATGCGTCAGTTCCATTCCCACCCTAGGCAACAAATCCGAGGGCCGCCGGGATCATGTTCAGATTGAGAATGCCCAAACACCAAAAAAAGCTTGGATGCGTCAGTTCCATTCCAACCATAGGCAACAAATCCCGAGGGCCGCCGGGATCTGTTCAGATTGAGAATGCCCAAACCACCAAAAAAGTCTTGGATGCGTCAGTTCCATTCCAACCATAGGCAACAAATCCGAGGGCCGCCGGGATCATGTCAGATTGAGAATGCCCAAACCACCAAAAAAAGTCTTGGATGCGTCAGTTCCATTCCAACCATAGGCAACAAATCCGAGGGCGCCGGGATCATGTCCGTTGAGAATGCAAACCCACCAAAAAAAGTCTTGGATGCGTCAGTCCATTCAACCATAGGCAACAAATCCCGAGGGCCGCGGGATCATGTTCAGATTGAGAATGCCCAAACCACCAAAAAAAGTCTTGGATGTCAGTTCCATTCCAACCATAGGCCACAATCCCGAGGGCCGCCGGGATCATGTTCAGATTGAGAATGCCCAAACCACCAAAAAAGTCTTGGATGCGTCAGTTCCATTCCAACCATAGGCAACAAATCCGAGGGCCGCCGGGATCATGTCAGATTGAGAATGCCAACACCAAAAAAAGTTTGGATGCGTCCGTTCCATTCCAACCATAGGCAACAAATCCGAGGGCCGCCGGGATCATGTTCAGATTGAAATGACAAACCACCAAAAAAAGTCTTGGATGCGTCAGTTCCATTCCAACTAGGCAACAAATCCCGAGGGCCGCGGGATCATGTTCAGATTGAGAATGCCCAAACCACCAAAAAAAGTCTTGGATGCGTCAGTTCCATTCCAACCATAGGCAACAAATCCCGAGGGCCGCCGGGATCATGTTCAGATTGAGAATGCCCAAACCACCAAAAAAGTCTTGGATGCGTCAGTTCCATTCCAACCATAGGCAACAAATCCCGAGGGCCGCCGGGATCATGTTCAGATTGAGAATGCCCAAACCACCAAAAAAGTCTTGGATGCGTCAGTTCCATTCCAACCATAGGCAAACAAATCCCGGGCCGCCGGGATCATGTTCAGATTGAGAATGCCCAAACCACCAAAAAAAGTCTTGGATGCGTCAGTCCATTCCAACCATAGGCAACAAATCCCGAGGGCCGCCGGGATCACATGTCAGATTGGAATGCCCAACCCACCAAAAAAAGTCTTGGATGCGTCAGTTCCATTCCAACCATAGGCAACAAATCCCGGGGGCCGCCGGGATCATGTTAGTATGAGAATGCCCAAACCACAAAAAAGTCTTGGATGCGTCAGTTCCATTCCAACCATAGGCAACAAATCCAGGGCCCGCGGGATCATGTTCAGATTGAGAATGCCCCAAACCACCAAAAAAAGTTTGGATGGTCAGTTCCATTCAACCATAGGCAACAAATCCCGAGGGCCGCCGGGATCATGTTCAGATTGAGAATGCCCAAACCACCACAAAAAGTCTGGATGCGTCGAGTTCCATTCCAACCATAGGCAACAAATCCCGAGGGCCGCCGGATATGTCAGATTGAGAATGCCCAAACCACCAAAAAAAGTCTTGATGCGTCAGTTCCATTCCAACCATAGGCAACAAATCCCGGGGGCCGCCGGGATCATGTTCAGATTGAGAATGCCCAAACCACCAAAAAAAGTCTTGGTGCGTCAGTTCCATTCAACATAGGCAACAAAATCCCAGGGCCGCCGGGATCATGTTTAGATTGAGAATGCCCAAACACCAAAAAAAGTCTTGGATGCTCAGTTCCATTCCAACCATAGGCAAACAAATCCCGAGGGCCGCCGGGATCATGTTCAGATATGAGAATGCCCCAAACCACAAAAAAAGTCTTGGATGCGTCAGTTCCATTCCAACCATAGGCAACAAATCCCGAGGGCCGCCGTGATCATGTAGATTGAGAATGCCCAAACCACCAAAAAAAGTCTTGGATGCTCAGTTCCATTCCAACCATAGGCAACAAATCCCGAGGGCCGCCGGGATCATGTCAGATTGAGAATGCCCAAACCACCAAAAAAAGTCTTGGATGCGTCAGTTCCATTCCAACCATAGGCAACAAATCCCGAGGGCCGCCGGGATCATGTCAGATTGAGAATGCCCAAACCACCAAAAAAAGTCTTGGATGCGTCAGTTCACTTCCAACCATAGGCAACAAATCCCGAGGGCCGCCGGGATCATGTTCAGATTGAGAATGCCCAAACCACCAAAAAAGTCTTGGATGGTCAGTTCCATTCCAACCAAGGAACAAATCCGAGGGCCGCCGGGATCATGTTCAGATTGAGAATGCCCCAACCACCAAAAAAAAGTCTTGGATGCGTCAGTTCCATTCCAACCATAGGCAACAAATCCCGAGGGCCGCCGGGATCATGTTCAGATTGAGAATGCCCAAACCACAAAAAAAGTCTTGGATGCGTCAGTTCCATTCCAACCATAGGCAACAAATCCCGAGGGCCGCGGGATCAACCCTTTAAGATTGAGAATGCCCAAACCACCAAAAAAAGTCTTGGATGCGTCAGTTCCATTCCAACCATTGGCAACAAATCCCGAGGGCCGGCGGGATCATGTTCAGATTGAGAATGTCCAAACCACCAAAAAAAGTCTTGGATGCGTCAGTTCCATTCCAACCATTGGCAACAAATCCCGAGGACCGCCGGGATCATGTTTAGATTGAGAATGCCCAAACCATCACATTTTTTGCTCCCGCAAAACAAAACAAAACAAAAACCACCACATTTTTTGTGGATACAACTTAAGAAAACAGTTTGATGATGTGTGTTGTCAACGGGGCTTTGCCACCACTCTATAGCTTCTCTCAACTTGTGAGAGCAAAACGAGTGGCCAGACCTGGCACGGCAAGGCAAGGGGCTTCAATTTGCCATGGGATGGCATCGATCGCTGAAAAGTTCGCATGGACAGTCGGTGCACCGCACGTTTGGCCTTTTCAGTTCCATGCATGCATACAGTGTGAGATTCGTTAGCTACTCGGTAGAAATCGCTTTCCGGGCGGGTAGGTAGGTAGGGGCCTGGCGGAAGAACATATTCATCCGCAGGTAACGTGGGGCGGGCGTTCGTCGACGTGGGTACGATCGTTGAGAGCTTGGTTACATATACATGCACGTGACATGGCACCCCGACTAGGTGGACTCGGAGGGCGTATCCGCTTCAGCTGAAGATGGGCCTAATCCTGGATCGACTGATTCCTCCTGATGTACGTGTGGCACGCGAGCCGGTACGTGGGCAAATACTTGTGGCCGCGAACGTGAGAGCGGAGCGGTCGAGCGAGGGATGGAGATGTCCGAAGATGCTCGCGGGGCCGAAAGCTGACGGATGATGTGGCTTTTCTCCTGGTGGAATCAGGTCGGCCTCGGCCTGGGCCTGATCAACCTAGGCAGCCGCGTGCATCGCCTACGTGTCGTCCTGGTTCAAGGCGCCACGACCGGGTGCTCCGTCTTGGCGAGGCGTGTCGCGGAGCGAGGAGAGAGCAGTGCGCCCCTCCGGCCCTACCCTGGGCCTGGCGCGAACGAACGGCATCGAATACAACTAGATAGAAGGCGCGGCTTGCCGCGCGTTGCCCGTCGAACGGCGGGCCAACAGATTGGACAATGCGATGGTAGTGGCGAATATATATCATCCTGGCTTGCCACGTGTTGTCCTAAAATGGCTAGCAACCAGATGAGAATAATCATCTTGAAAGATGGTTGAGCTAAAACCGAACATGCGGAGGCAACTTATTTTGGTAGAGGGAATTGTCTTGGTTCATCAGCAATGGCATGATCATAAAAGGATATAAACCGTATAATTAAACATACCTTCAAAAAAGGTACCAAACATTCATAGAAGATATTGATGCAGTCAAAAGAATTTTCAGAAAAACTTAGATACCGAGGACAAAAAGGTTAATACAGCCATCTTTCTAATGGTTCTGTTTCTGAAGTAATTTTTTGTTACAGTGTCAGAACAAGATTCATTGGGTGAAATCAGGTTAAGCAACAACTTCTATAGAGGAAAAAAGGTTCACCAAAGAATAATCCATAGCAAAATTCAACTGGATCCATTAATCTCTGATTGATTTTCAGACCAGCAGCAGGATCTTTTTTATGAATATAAGCCCGTAAGAAACCAGGTCGACATTCTTTAAAGGCCTAGTCTTTTCTTCAACTTTTTCAGTCAAGAACATATGGAACAGTTGCGATTGTCTGTATAGAAATTAGATTCCGATTCCATCTTCTGATTCGTCATAAAAGATGGGAATAGCTGCATAACACAATGGTATAGAGTATCAAGATTCTGTTAAGGCATACAAGAGGAAATCATACCATTACCACCTTTGGTGCAGAAAAGTACATGAGAAACTACATTGACTACTGTTTCTTAACGGATGCAATTAAGTTTTATATTTCAGTTGTCCTGGACTGTAACTAAATTTGATATCCAAAAGTGATATTTTGAAGAAAATGTTGCACTGAATAGTGTGATTTCAAATGCTTTTGCATGTGTTAGTTTAAGAGCATCAGGGTCTAAATACTATGCTAAATCAAATTGTGAATGGTTTTTGATAGTTGTGCTAAACAAAACATCTATGATAAACCCCTCATCCCACATAATTGACCAAATGGGGTGCCCATTTGTGAACTGCTACTTTGAAATGTAACAAGGTCTCAGGCTCTTCTAAACTAAAAATCCCCACCTCACACCAACATGACATCTGTGTCACTCGAGATTCAACAGGTCCAGTCCGGTCTGACCCCGTTCTTGGACCTGTGAACCGGTTAGGATAATTCAGCTCAATGGTTTGGCCCACACCTCCTCTCTCAGGGTAACAGGGCACCTTTAGGTTCTTAGGCGGGCTACTATTTTTTGCTCGGCTATAGCTGCGGTTGTATACACCAGGATAAGCAGATGACGAAGAAGCCGACCAGTAGGGCAAATTGATGCTGGAGATGGGGACTACCCGATCTACTCCGACGAGGTACTCCCCAGATGCAAGCACCTCCCGCGTGTTGTGGCGGCTGACGGCTAATGTGGTGAGCTTGGACGCCGACCATGAAAAGGAGAAGCAGATGGTGGAGAAGCCAGCAGCTGGCAGGGTTGAGTAGCGCTCTACTCCAACAAGTTTATTCCGGTGGCCAGCAGCTTGCCTTGCTTCATGCTCGAGTCAGTCATGCGGCAGCAGTATTCTGGTGAGCTATGTGCGTCACTTCAATCCTCATGAACAACACCAATTCTTTATGACCACTCCCTCTAGTTCACATAAAAAGTGGTTTTGGCATCTACAAAGTTCGCTAGCTTCACCACTAACTTCTACTGGATATATGTAATCATAATAAAATAAAAATATTATGGAGATACTTATAGGGACAAATGAAAAATTTGAGAAGTGCCATCCAAGGATCAATCGGTAAAGGGAGAAACCATGCAATACAAATTGACCGCACGTTACACTTTTCTGCCCAGCTTACTCCCATTCTTTGCCATTCCTCAGCTTAACTTCCAATATCGGAAAATAGTAGATCCTTATTAACATAGCAAAATCAATATGAGTTAAAGATGACTAAATTAGCACTTTGGCAACCCTGAGAAGATAACTAAATGAACATAGCAAAATCAATATATTGTTCAAAAAAGAAAGATGAAACACTCCAGTACATGAGAAAATTATAATGACCCCTGATCATACTTAATTACTAATCCATAGAAGGCACCCCTATGAGAGATGCTAAAATGAATATGGATAATCCCATGTTTCAGCTGGCAGGAACCTTCGAGAGTCCCACTGTATGTAAGAAACAACTCAATCTAATTACTCCCTAGTTATTAGGGGCACCAAAAGGAATCTGATAATCATAGAAACCTTATGCTTAAAGCCAAAAATCAAACATGGATGATCCAAAAGAGATTTAGTAGAAATATTGTTATTTTTTCATAACTTTAACTTCTAGGTGTTTGATGAAGTACTCGGAATGGTCAATATCCTAATGCATTTATCATATCTCTAACTAAATAAAGATATCAATACTCAATTGACAAACTATGTTATCTACATCTGCACCTAACATTATACCTCTAATAGGAGCATCAACTTGATGACATCCCATATGGACTATATGTTGCGACCGTGCAACTTGCAATTTTAGGAAACAACCATAACAAAATATTAAGAAAAAACATTGTAACACAAAAACTGAAAATAGATACAAAAATTGCAGCACCGATCAGTAAATCTAGATGGGCCTACAAGGGCCCCTTTTTGTGGTTAAGAGATGCACCTGATGCATTAGCTTGGTATGATCTAGGATCATGCATCTCAGAAGGTCAATCATCTGTGGGAGGTGACAACTGGCATAAATTCTCGACTTGCCTCCACCACCTGCATGTGCAAATTGACTGAATATCAGTACATTGCACACAAATGCTTCTCTTCAACACACGCATCACCACAGGTCTGCATGTATGAGTACATACACATAATATTTTATGCCTTCGTAGGCCCGCAAATAATCAATTCTAGCAACATGGCTTGTGAAAGCTAGAAGAAAAAATACGCCACTCATGAAGAGAAACACCATTATTAATTCTGACAGAAATATGAAACACATCCTTCTCCTTTGCAATGTGTTGACCAAAAGAATGTTGCATGCTCCAAATTTGTAGATGTAGCATGCACAGGAACAACAATAAATTTGCTTACCTACTGAAATAACAACCAGCCCAAATATTCAAATCATTATTTATAGGTTATCTATGTAATATTTGATGGCATGCAACCCAAAGACTTTTATGTGAACCAGAGGAATGCACAAATGTTAGGCATCGGTGCCTTTGTACGGATAGAACAATGATAAAACAGGCCAACCATGGAGGTACAAACCATTTGTTATTTTTATTTAAAATGAACTATGAAGCAAAAAACAATACTCCCTCTATCCATCTATATAGGGCCTAATGCATTTTCTCGAGACTAACTTTGACCACATGTTCGAGCAATAATATATGACATGCAAGTTACACAAAGCATACTGTCAAATTCGTACGTGAAAGGTGCTTTCAATGATATAATTTTCATGTTATACAACTCATATACTATTAATCTTTTCAATAGTCAAAGGCAACCTCGAAAAACAGATTAGGCCCTATATATATGGATGGAGGGAGTATGTCATAAACTCAAATAATATATCTACATGGTATACAAAGTTAGAAGCCGCACTTCATCAAAAGTAATGTCATAAACTCAAATAATATATCTACATGGTATACAAAGTTAGAAGTCGCACTTCATCAAAAGTATAAAAATGGACTATAAATAGTCATGATGTCATTTACTAACACTTACTCGTCAAACATTTTTTGCATGAGACCGACGAAGGTAAAAACGGTGACATAATACAATAGGTGTAACAATTGTCACTTGAGGCCTACATACAAAAGTAAATCTCGGCATAAGTCGACAGCATAATTGCAGCAAGCGTTGTGGCATTACCTCCATGTGGCGTAGCAACTAAGGATACGAGCAACAATTTTATCATGATTGCAACTATTAAATATGTGATGCATACCACACAAGCCTTCAAGGGCCAAAATAAAAATAAAATGCATACACGAATGCATTGACCAAAACAATCTCAAATATGAGGCACCATCATGCAGGCCAAATTTGAAGTATATATCTGAACATTTAATATGATATGATAACTATCATACTTATAAGAAAAAACACCTATCCAACCATTCATTCGGGAAAAAATGTGTTTCTCATAAGAGTGCTTCATAAAAGACAAGTAAAAACTAACTCATGAGAACAAACTATTAAATTTCTCTGGACTAAACATATGCTGGTATAAACCAAAAGAAATCAGAAGAAATAATTACAATGACAATATAAATACATAGTTTGAATGATCTAACATCCAGTTGGATAAGTAGTAGTAGTTGACCTTTTTTAGAGATTCTAAAAATTAAGGGGCAGCCAATCAACAGATTCAACAATAAACCAATAAAAAAGGCATAATATCTTACACTTTAAGCCGCATCCCCAAATAGCCAGAAAAAAGCCATAATATCTTACATGATCAATATGACTTTAGAAGGTGACTCTTTAAATGACACCCCTCCTTGGATGAGAATTCTCTTGTATTCCTTCCTACTAATAGCATTGGAGACAGGGGAGCATGTGGATCCCGACTGAAGCAGCAAGGCAGTGACGGAGATCCTGCAACACACAACCACACGGAGAAGGAAATGAGCAAAAAGTTGCCACTAAAGGTCGCCTATATCACTTAAAAATCCTTTCTACATTAGCATCACATTTATTCGTATCTATCTTCTTCGAGGCAGGGATGAAAAAATCATGCCATAAAAAAATTGGCCGACAAAGTATGTCGAACAAGAAATATTAGTGTGTGCCATCTAGTTATACAATACTAACAATCCTATGATAATAGATGACCTGGGAGCCCCACAAAATGTTGTAGAGCGCAACTCAGGCACTCAGCTAATCCAGTAACAATCAATTGCTTGTGTGATAATCTGAACAAGAAAGATTCAAGAATATGTTTCTTGTTTATAGCCTGACCCATAGAGAATGTTACATAGGCTCCTTAGAGATTCCATTTGATGTTCAGCATTAGTCATCCCCTAGAGGGATACATTTGAAATAAGCAATTCATGAGATGTCATATTCTGGACGTAAATATACTAAAACCTTGTGAATGACTCACCAGAAGTCTGTATTAGCTGAGAATGTGTAGGTAAGAGTTATATTTCCATTGTTATTGGTAGCTTTCTCAATCATAGCTTAGAGCTGACACCTGCAACCCTAACTCAGTTCGGTATCCCACAGGCAAAATATAGTAATGAAAAATATATGGATACATTTATCATGGAACATACTGTATGGGTATGAATCTGAGTTGTATGGTAATATTCTTGCTGTTGTGTAATGCAGTCTAATTCTGATGTTTTAGCATGATCAATTTTTGTATAGAGGAAACAAAACCGATCAAAATATAGTACTACATAATTACACTTGTTAATACAAAAGCTAATGCAATGTTTCTTCTCATGCTACTGCTCTGACCTCAAGAGAGGACTGAAGCAAAGTTGAACTGGTTGGAGACTTAGCGATAGGAAACAGGTGATAAAAGAGTCCGCCAAAAGAGTCCTTGTTTAATGATATCGTGTCCTACATAAAACCAATCAAGAGGACATTAGCATACATCAGTCCAGCCCCAGCTTGTACCGACAATCAAATTAAACATCAGGGTCTGAGCTCACCGGCATGGCACTGTCGGAGTTGTCGTGGACACACCTGTGAAGAAAATGACATGGCCAAGTAGCTGGCATGGCTATAATAGAATCTATGCAATGGTGACACCTCCCTGCCAGCAGTCCACACAACCCAACCATGGAGGCACACATCCCAGCCAAACCAAAGCAGCAAACCTATACACAAAAGCACCCAATAAACAGGAACAATTCTGTAACAAAAAATGGTTGCAGGAAGAGTTGAGATGAAAGAAAAGGAGGAATGAGGAGGCCTCAATACCTCGGCGAAGAGATGCGAGGTCAACAAGCAAACATGTGGGTGTGTGCTAGAGCTCCTCGGCCACAGCACCTGCCACCCGCTGCTGCCACTTTGCTCAATGTCCATCCTGATTCCTCATTGACCAGCAACGATAGTACGAGACGGACAACACCACGGATTGCACAAAGCTTCTCCAAACATGAATCATGATGGGGGATTATTCTGAAACCTAACATGAAGAAATTTAGATGGGAAGGGCACCCAGGCCTGTACTACAGGTCTATAATATTAGTACTGAACTAATAATAAGCATATATTGTTAATTTCAGTGCAAAAGGTTTTCATACAGCAATAAAACCAAAGAATGTTCGATGACTTTTGAACAGAATATAAAGAACAAAAAAGTCTATGGATGTTACATGTTAGCTAGCAACAGAAAATAAATGAGCTTCTACCTCTGGACCATCCACCTCTGAACATTCTCCTCCGCAACCCCCCCAGTTGATAATTGCCCTTGGACCCCTCCTGCTGTAGGATGGAACTTAACCACATCAGTCAGGAAATGTCACACACATAATCAATGATAGTGGTCGTCCCAAGAAAAATATCAAAGTGTGAAGATTGCCAATTGAACGTAATATAAACTTCAGGTACACTGCCATCTTCTACATTCTAAATACTCCCCAGAACGATGAAACGTAGCATTATTAATTAGCACACAAGCTTTTGCCTTTTGTTGCTGCAGATGAGCTAGAAATCTACAATTCTTGATATCCAAAAATGCTAATTTATGAAACAAAAGCCACACAGGGATCCAAATTGATATGTGCGTTCTACAGTGGGATGACGAAATTGTTTCTCAGCATGAATCAAAACTTCCAATTTAACAATGATATGAGACACCCAACCAGTCTCACATTATCTGGGATATACACAATATTTGATGAAGTTAACAAGTTAAAAACTCATACATCTAGGCAAGGACACCATCATAATAACCTAGGGAGACCAAATTCAACAATACAAGCCAATGAACAACAGCCTATCCTTCCCTCAATCCAACACAAACAAATCCGACCCTATTTTTTTCATGTGTGAGTGGACAAACAACTCTGAAGGTGCCAACCAAAAACAGAAGACTAAGTGGACACGGACCAAGCAGACTAATTCAAACGTACCAGATTAAACTAAAGGGCACATGTCTTGTTGCATCCACACCTTCCTGATATCACACTATGATGAGCATATTCTATCAAACAATCCTCACAAATCGACGACGCCTCGTGACATAGGACACGCAAGACCAGCACACACATCAGCAGGCCATGCCAATTGGACAACAAGAACAAAAGCACCAAGCACCCTTGTGCAGATGAGCACAAAATACCAGCCCTAGCAGAATTCGGCCAAGGATGAAAAAGCACACACCAGCAAACAAACAAGGCAGGAAAGAAACCCACTAAAATCCAACCAGGGGATGTTTGCTAGGGTGCACACCCACACGAACGACAAGCACAGTACACCGAGCTCAATATAAAATATACACCGGCGCACGAGCAGCAACCTAGATATGCAAAGGAACATCAGCACAGAGAAGAAGGAGAAGAGGGGTCGACCTGCAGGTTCCTGGACGAAGACGCGAAGGCTGCCATAGATCCAATGATGAGGGGGTCGACCAAAAGAAGGAGCACATACAAAGATTAATGGACCAGTTCATAGCAAAGAAAATGTCAAGATCTCGACTCAGCTGAAGCATACGACGAAAACCGGGTCAAAAGAAAGGCTTACCCACATATCGACGAGCGCTCGATTGGATCCGGCCCAACAACGGCAAGAACAACGAATCTGCAGGCAGAAGACATCCGAAATCAATCAGCCAAGTCACGACCAATCGAATTGAGAGAAAGCAAAAGCAACCACGGGAACCACCCAAGATCCAAAACTGGTCAGCCATGACAAATCGAACGCAGAAAAGAGGAAAGAAGCGACAAGGAGAACCACCTTGACCGGCGTCACCGCGGCGCGACGCCATCGGAGACCGTAGGCGACAAACCCTAGCGACGACTCGTGGACCAGGAGCAAGACGACGGAGAGGAGAGAGAGCACCAAAACGAATCGAAATGAAGAGGGGAGGAGAAGAGGCAGGCGGCGACGTAGGATAAGGGAGACCACCCACCGACCACCCTCCATGCTGCCGAACAGTGCCGGGCCGAGCGAACGAATCACAGCCGAGCAGCTGACCCAACGGGGCAGAGCGCGTACCCGGCGACGAACGACGGCCAGGCATGTCGACGAGGCGGCCCCCCGCGGCTCCCTTGCCCCGACGCAGAAACCACCCACACCCAAGCGCTCACCTACAGAGAGGAGAGCCCCCCGCGACGCCGCATGCAGGCCCACCTGTAGACGACAGGGGCGAACGAGAGGAGAGCGAAACGATCCAGAACCGGAACCACCGAGCGGCCAGGATCACGACACGTCAGCGAGGCCGCACAAATCGAACGGTCAGCAGGCAGATCGATCTGTGAGCTCCCTTGTTCCGGCACAAATCAAGAATTGAGATACCCCACCGCCCGGTGGTGATGACTGAGGCCAACTCCAGCGCATGACCCCAAACGGACGTCCGTTTTCTTCTGACAATGGGTGCCAAAACGGACATGTGTGTCCGGGTTTCGTTCTAGGCGCCCAACGCGGCCGACGAACCCCAAAACTTCCGCTGCGCCCGCGCGGTCGCCGTGGCATCTCGTCGCCGTGCCCGCGCTCGCCGTGGCCGCTCTCCCGCGCTCGCCGTGGCCGCCCGCCCGCCCGCGCCCTGGCCACCCCGTCGTGGCCGTGCCCGCAGCAGCGCCGGCCCGCGCCGCCGCCCACCGCCGCGCCCGCAGCCCGCGCGCCTCGTCGCGCTTCAGCTCCCGCTCACGCGCGCCCGCATCCCGTGCTCGTCCCAGTGCACTCGCCCGCGCCCGGACATGCTCGCCAGCACGCGCCCCCGCCTCCCGTGCTCGCCCGCGCCTGCGCTCTCTCGCCGGGGCCGCGCCCGCCTGCGCGCCCGTGCCGCGCCGCGCCCTGCCGCGTTTTGCCGAGGGCTGCACTGCCTCGTCTCGCCGCTCCTCGCCCGCGCGCCGAGCACCATAGCTCGCCACGCGCTCGCAGCCGCGCGCCCGCGCGCCCGCGCACATGCTCGCGCCGCCCTGCCGCGTCCGCGCCCTCCTTCCACGTTCTGGCTCGCGTGGAGGTGCTATCAGGAGTCGCCGCTGCTGTTGCTGCTGTGACGAGGCACAGCGGTGGCCGGTGTCCGGTGGGCAGTGGTGGGGCATCGATGGCTGGGGACGAGCGCCGGCGGGGACTGCAGCTGCTGCTGGTCCTGCGAGGTGCGCGACCGGGGAGAGGCTGACGGCGTCGGGCGTGCTCCAAACAGAAAAAGGGAGAGAGAGACCGGTGGGAGGTGAGTGGGTGACAAGTGGGTCCAGGCCCGGACAAGAGCGGCCGGGGAGGAGCAGAAAGCGTCCGTTCGGTGTCCGCTAGACCGCAAAGCCGAACCAAATTTGCGCTCAGGATGGGGCAAGCCGGACCAGAAACGGACTTTTTTGCGGATGGGTTGCACGTTGGGCCCCTTCATTTGTCCGTTTAGGCCCAAACGGATAGACCTGGACGATTTGTGGTCGTGCGCTGGAGTTTGGCGTGAGGATGCGTCGTGATCGAGAGGGAGGCATCGCGCGCGTGTGCGGCTCGGGTGACCCGGGCGGCGGCCACGGACGTCAACTCCCCGCCCGGCCGCGGCCGGTGCACGCACGTCCCTCTCCGTCCGAGCGATCCACCGACGACGACCCGCAGGAAGGGCGCGCCGGTGGGGCCGTGCGGGTGCTACCTGGCGCATGGCGCGGCCGCAGCGCGTCGCCGTCGGCCAGGTCCTTTTCCGTTTCCGCGACGTGCGGCGGTTGGCTTGGCTGGCTCGCACGCTTTGCACCGTACGTCCCGTGCATGCTATGCCTGGGAGAGGCCTGACCAGCCGTCAGCCATGGCCCATGCAGATGGCTACTCTGTTACATCCATCAGCTGCGTGATGGCCACGAGCACCTGCTGTCAGGCATGTCACGTTTCTTTCCTTCCGAATCATGCACTGTACACAACTGTATATCACCTGCACTGCACTGCAGGCCCCTTTCGGTTACGAGAGTGCTTCACTTCAGCCAGCTGTAGTTTCTGACGAACCCTGCGCGCGCACTGCTCCTACGCTTCACGGGACGGCTGCCTGTATATACCGACACCACACCAGGATGGATGCACCCAGGCAGGGCCAAGGGCCCAACGGCACCTGACGCGATACACCGTAACTCATCGATCATGGCAAAGAAAGCGAGCGAGCGAGCAGGCAATGGCACCGCGCAGGGGGCTTTTTCACTGTTCTGACCCATGTGTGATAGTTTAGCACCATTTGACCCGCTTTTGAATTTTTTTTCGGATTTGACCCAAACCGAGACGCCAACATCCTTGGCGTTCTGCTTGCACCGAAGACGCCGCGGACCATGGCGTTTGGTACTGGCCCACCTCCCTGGTCAGACAGTTTGACCGTCCGACGTGGCAATTGTCGACCCCGACCCTAGACGCCGGGAACCTTGGCGTCTACCCCCCTGAGAGATAAGTGGTCACGGGGAAAGTGTGTGGGTCCCACCCCACACACTCTCCCAATCCCAATCTTCCATCCCGAGAAAGAAGAACAAAGGAGAGCTCCCCCCTCTCTCTCCCACCTCAAGGCTCACTCAAATCCCGCTCCAAATTTGATTTTCCTCCGTGGATCTATCTCTCCCTTGTTGTTTGAGGTAATCTCCCCCGGATCCCTAAATTTTGTGGGTAATTTCTTGTTATTTTAGTGGCATTATGTAACCCTAGGTGGCACCTTAGTTTCTAGATTTATTCAAATCCTTTGGTATTGGATGGCTTTTAATTAATATGTAGTTGTGGTAGTAGTAATGGGATATGCATTTTGTGGGTACAAATGATGGAATTGATAAATATGATGGTTAGGGTTAGGTTATGTGTTAAGCAAATGACATGATTTATTTAGTACATAAGTTTTAATTTGTTTTTGATACAACTCATTAGGAATATATAGTTGTCATTGCTTCATTAGAGTTGCATAGTTTTTGCAACTATGCATTATAATTGTCATTTATTCATCTTGTTTGTTGTCCCTTTTAGATGGATGATAGACTTGTTAATGTTCATTATTTGGACAAAGCGTCATTTGTGACAAAAACTGCAAGTGACAACGAGGAAGTGCTGGTATTCGACACAAGTCCTAGTTATGATGAGGTTGTTATTAAAGTAAGAGATAAGTTGAATTGGATGGACCCCAATGAAAAAGTTGAATTAATAGGAAGGTATGATGTTGGGGTGGGAACAAAATCTCGACTGAAGAATATGCCTATCATCTCCGAGTTGCATTGGGGGATATACAAGGGTAAAGTTGCGGCCTCGGAAGACATGTCACTTGAATTGTTTGCTACGAAGGGGCAAGGTCCGCGGCTTTATATTGACTTGAACCGCCAAGTGTCCTCCCCGTGTCATGCTATGAGCCCTAGTAGAAGTGTGGCTCGTGTTGTGGATAGTGCCGAGGTCTATGCCTCCAATACTTCTAGCCAACCGCCACCTAGCCAAGAAAATGAAGTTGTTGGGCATGCTCTTGAAAAAGTTAATGAACAATATGTTGATGGTCATGGTGATGTCCAATGTGGTCATGGTGATGATGATGATGACAGGCACGAGGATGAGACTCATGCAAATGAGAAGGAGAAGAGGGAACGACGGAAGCGTGAGGCGGACATGGCATGCAAAAACAAGAAAATGGCTCAAGAGGAGGAGAGAGTTAGGAAGCTTGAAAGGGCTCGCCTTGCACTAGAGGATGGATGCAGTGCTGATGATGAGCAAGAGGATGAGATTCATGGCAATGACATCGGTGACTTGGAAGCGTTTGTCAGGCAGCAGGACATGGACCGTGAGATCCCCTATGGTCGTGCATATGCGTATGACTCGGATGATGAAGGTCCGGAGGAAGAACTGGACGTGGATGGATTCACGGAGAGAGAGAACCGTATACACACAGAGGTGACCAGTTTGGAAATAAGAATTCCATTGTTTCGTGATCTCAGGCTGGCCCACAAGGCGGTAGTTGATGGTGGCATGAGTAAGGCGATAGAGCCAAGACCTTGGCCGGAACCGGGCGAACCAAGGGACAAGGATGAAGACGAGAATGCTTACTTGAAGAAAGGGTTGAAGTTTGTGAGTTTGCAGGCCTTCAAAGTATGGCTAAGTGACTATGCTATTAGGAACCATAGACCATATCTTGTTGGGCACTTGGACCAAAAAGTGCGTTACTCCATCCATTGTGACAAAGAAGGATGCCCATGGGCGGTCCATGGAAGAAGAATTAAAACCGGGCAATGGTTGTTAACAAGTTGTGTGTGTACTCACTCGTGCAGGCCACCGTCAAAAAAGAAGCCTAAGACACACCGTCAACTCACGTCTGAGTTTCTCAGGTTTAAATTAATGAAAGAAGTATCAAGTGATCCAACCGTGAAGGTGAAGCTCCTCATGACGACGGTGAAAAAAATGTTTGGATACAAAGTCAAGTATGGGAAGACATGGAAGGCCAAGTCAAATGCTTTAAGGATGTTGTATGGTAGTTGGGAAGAAGCATACAATCGCCTCCCGCGGTTGTTGGGAGCGATTACCCATAGGAACCCCGGCATGTATCATGTGGTCGAGGATGATGGTCATGGGGTGTTTCACCGTGCCTTGTGGAGTTTCGGACAATGCATCACGGCCTTTAAACATTGCCGTCCGGTTTTGTCTATTGATGGCACATTCTTGACCGGCCGATACAAGGGCACAATCATGGTAGCAATGGCGCACTCCTCCAATGACAATGTGTTGCCGGTGGCATTTGGTTTGGTGCCCTTCGAGCACCAAGACAACTGGGAGTGGTTCATGCGTCATGTTAGGGAAAATGTCATTGGTGATAGAGAAGTGTGCATTATATCAGACCGGCACCAGGGCATACTGAAAGCCATGGACATTGTTATTCCAGGACTTCCAAAGCTCCACCATCGATGGTGCATGAGGCATTTCGTGGCAAACTTTTACAGGGCATGTAAGAGCAAGGAGTTGAGCAAGGATCTAACCCATGTTTGCGTGGCTTTCAGCACCGGTGCGTTCACCATTCGCTATGACAAGCTCTACGAAGCTGCGAACGAAGGAGGGAAAGATTTCTTAACACGAAATTTTCCGGAGAAACACAAGTGGGCACGCGCTCATGACGAAGGAGGTTGGAGATATGGCGACATGACCAGTAACATGGTTGAATGTTTTAACAATGTGCTCAGAGGTGCCCGCCCATTGCCGGTGACTGCAATAGTGGAATATACTTTCTTCAAGCTTAATGAGTATTTTCTGATGCATTCAGAGGAAACCGTGAAGTGGATTGGTGAAAAAATGAAATATCCACCAAAGGTTGAAGAGTGGATGATGTTACAGCAAAGCATGTCCTCGGCACAGAAACTTAGGCTATTCAACACCTACGATATGACCTACCAAATCGACGAGCCTGGTGGGACAACAAGAGATGGTATGTCATATGGTGGTCGTGCATTCGAGGTGCACCTTAAGAGACGGTGGTGTCAGTGCGAGAGGCCTAGTAAGTATCATTGGCCGTGCTCTCATCTTTTGACGGCGGCGGCGTCAAGAAATATACATGTGTCTGATGGGACAACCGTGAGGATGCATGAGTTCGATCTTGAAGCTACTAGGTTGACATGGGCCCCTCGATTCCAACCCTTCCTGGACCCATCACAGTGGCCTGACTATAATGGCCCGGAGCTTAGGCCCGATCCTTTGCTCAAGGTTGAGCCGAAGGGTAGAATCAGACAGAAACGGTTGAGAGGCGATATGGACAACCTAGCTGGATACACCGGCATGAACCAATTTGGTAGCGGGCACTTTATGGAGCCTCCGGACACTATCAACTGTGGTCAATGTGACAATTCAGGACACAATGTCAGAACATGCTCTAAGAAAAGGAAAACATCAAAGGAGGGCAATCCAACAACGAGTCAGGCAGGTGGTGGCAGAGGGGGTTCCGGTGGTCGTAGAGGGGGTTCCGGTGGTCGTAGAGGTGGTTCCCGTGTTGCTAGAGGCCCTAGAGGAGGTGCTAGGAGTGGACAACGTGGTAGAGGTGGCACTAATGGAGGCCCTAGAGGGGGTAGTAGTGGTAGTCGTACAGGTGGTTCCGGTGGTGGTAGAAGAGTACGGAGGACTGATAACGGGTCGGCGTTTGGTTATTTGCATAATCCAAATGGTTGACCAACTTTGAATGGTAAATATTTGTTCAATATTTTCCTTGTTTTCTTGTATTGTGTTTTTTTGCATTTAGTTTGTTAATGTAATTTTTTAACAATTCTTCTTCTCATAGGCATGGCTTCATCCGGTTCCACGACGAGGCCGCGGTGCGCTGACCAAGAGGACATGCCGAACAAGTGGCAGGAGGCAAGGTTGGACAAGACGAAGGAGAAGGATGTGAAAACCCCATCATGTTGGTGTGGAGATGAGTGCAAGGTGAAGGTCTCCACTGACCGGAAGAAGTCGTGGACGGAAGGAAGAAGATATTTTGTGTGTCCGAACTATGCACATGATCGCGCGCGTCCCACTAACGCCTATGACGTCCCACCGGTATGTTAGAAAAGTAGGCTATTCTCCATTATGATTCACTTTATATTACTAACAAAAACTTGTTTTGTGTGTAGTCACCTCCTCCTCTTTGCAAGTACTTCACATGGATAGATAATGAAGTGCCAGAAGATGTCCAAAAAGACCAACTTAAAGATTGCTTTAGGAGACAGCGACTGTTTGAAGAATCCTTACAGAGAGCCGAGGATGAAGAACGTCGTGAGAGGGAGAGGAAGGAGCGGAAGAAGCGTGAGGAGGAGAGGGCGCGCAAAGAGAAGGCAGCTCGTCAAGAGGAGAGGGCAAGAAAACTTGCGAGGGCTCGCGATGCACAAGAGGAGGATGAGGCACGCGATAAGAAGGGGAAATGGCCGCGTGTGACCCAATAGAGACTTGAATGTGCTGCTATTTGAGGATTGTATCATGAATTTGTGATGAACTATGTCGTGGATTTATTGTGCTATGTGATGGGAACTATGTAATGAACCTAAGTTATGCTATGTGTCATGAATTTGAGACCTTCTATTTAGAGTTGTATTATGTATCATACACTTTCTCATTAGTTGTCCATGTGGTGAATTGTGCAACAAAATTGTCATATCCAGAGAGGTAAAACTTATGTTGTCCCCCTGATGAAACCAAGACGCCAGGAACAACGGCGTCTAGACCTCTGCTCCAGACCCAGACGCCAGGAACTTCGGCGTCTAGACCTCTGCTCCAGACCAGAAGGTAGGTCAAGTTTCTGTAAACCCCAGACGCCAGAAGTCATGGCGTCTGGGTCTCTGCTACAGTGCACACCTAGACGCCTAGAACCACAGCGTTTAGGCCGTATCCAGAGAGGTAAAGCTGCTGTTGCTCGTCTGCACACCTAGACGCCAAGGTTTCTGGCGTTTTGGCCCTATGCAGATAATAAGTCCTTGTGGGCCCACTCCATAACTCATTCTTCAACCTCACACCCCCGAGCTTCTGCCCCCCCTCCCACTCTCTCTCCCCCAACCAAATTCCCCTCAAATCTCTCACAAATCGGTCCCATTTGACCGTTGGATCGGAGTCATTTACAACCCTTGATAGGTAAATCCAGTACACCCCCATGATTTGTTTGGTTGAATCACTCACAGTTAGTGGATTATTTCAAACCCTAGTTTTTTTTTGCAAATCCTTTGCCAAAAAAGGTTCATATAGTGTGTTATATGGTGTTGTTAGCTTTAGCCTAATGATTTAAGTTGGTGTAGTATGCATCCTCCATTGTTATGCTTACGATTAGGATTACCCTAGTTGTTATGCTTATGATTAGTGATAGAGTTACATACTTCTTTATAATGTTGCTTTAATAATGTTAGGTCACTCTTGTAGGAATGGCACTTAATAATGACGCAAAGATGATTTTCATTGAGAAATATATGGATGCAGCGGATGAAAAGAACCGCGAACTCATTAAAGAAAGAGACTCTGTGGTGAACAGTTGCGATGCAAGAAATGAAGCTGCGAGGAACTCTGCACGGTTATATTTTTCTGATGACTCAGATAATGTCATCGCTGAAACGGAAAAGATCTTACCGAGATGAAAAGGGCTGAACTTATTGTAGAAGTGATGTAGGTAGGCAAATCGCATTTTATGCAACTGCAAGAATATCGTCAGATGGACTTGAATAGGCCTGAACAGATCATTGCCTGGGCAATCAATGAAGGTATGTCCCGATACCGACCCAGGCTGCTCGTTGGGATGGGGTTCTCAAAATACCGGGTGTCATCTATTGCAACCCTGGACCAAACAAAGAGATTCGATTGGAACCTATCCCGCTAGATTACAGCCAGACTTGTCGCTGCTTTACCACCCCCGACCCAAGCTCCTCGGTGCTATCTACCGACCCAAGTTCCTCGGTGCTAGATGGGGACAATGCAAGCAAGAAGAAAAAAAAGAATGATTCACGCAAGAAAAATAAGAAAGAGAATTCACGCAAGATAAACTCGAGGGGTTGAACTATGTGATGTTCTATGTCATGGAACTAAGTTATGTTGTATGTCATTTGAACTATGTCAGTTGAAGTTTGTACTGCGTATGTCAGTTGAACTATGTAATGCTTATGTCGTGGATCTAAGTTATGTTGTATGTCATGAATTTGAGACCGTCTATTTATGAGTTTCCAAAAAGTTTCTTCTAATTTGTCATTTGTCATTTGTTTGTACCTGCTATGTCATGAATTTGAGAGCAGTCTATTTATGAGAAGGCATGTGTTTGCCAAGGTTGCTGGCTCCCCCCTCTCCAGGCCAAAACGCCAGGGAGAACGGCGTTTAGGCCATATCCAGAGAGCTAACGTTGCTATTGCTCATCTGCACACCAAGACGCCAAGGTCGCTGGCGTCTAGCACAGGCCAAAACGCCATGGACCTTGGCGTCTACCCCAGGTACAGAAACTGCAAAACCAAGCAATATTTACCAGGATGACAGCAAGTGTTCTACAAGAGTTCCAGGATGACAGCAAAACTAAGCAATATTTCCAGGATGACAGCAAGAAGGTACCATAGTTCACGCCATCATAGCAAACAACAACATGAAGGTAGCAAAGTTCACGCCACTCCATAAGTGCAAATTAAACACAAGTCCAGGTAGCAAAGTTCACGCCACTTCTAAAGTTCACGAATCAAACATAACAAAGTTCGCGAGAATCTAGTATTAACTAATTCACTTCTTCCTTCCTTTTTTGCTGCGCGGCGTCCGTTGTGTGGGCTGTGATGGCTCAGGCGCATCATCCATTTGGGACATCCCAAGCACCTCCTCTTCGTCTTGATTGTACTCCTCTTCATCTTGCTCTGCCTCCTCATCCTCTTGCTCTGGCTCTTCTTGCAGTTGCTCCTCTTGTTGTTCCTGTTGCAAGACAAGACGACGACACCGTCTATTGTCCCGGCTAGTAGAAGCTCCAGCCATGAGGACGGCTTTACTTCCGTGGCAAGAGAGCATAGCTGCCATCTTGTGGAACCGACTCACGAAACTCTGCAACATAACAAAGATGCAATACTAGACTAAGTAAAAAGTGTGTAAAGATGGAGGTTTTTGAATAGAGATAACATATACCTTCATTGTTTTCCTAAGAGATTTCTCAGATGATCCACTTCCCTCATCTTCACCAAGTGCTACACCAGCCTCGTTAACACAATGCAATAACTCCATGCCCTGCAAAATGAAGATCACGAAAATTATCTTTGAAGTACATTTCAATGCACTCGAAGTAGGTTCTAATTGTGTGGAGCATACCACTCGGTCGTGTAGTTGTGCGTAGTCAAGTTGTGTCCCTTCGTTGTCTCTCGTTTCTACATTGAAGTCCATATACCCGCTCTCACGATCCAACTCTTCCAATTCCGAACGGTTCCAACCGGGCTTTAGCTTCAACCGGTAACGTCCCGCAAGCCACTTCAGATGCTCTTCGTATAATGAATCACTATGTTGTCTTCTTTCCTTCTCCACTAGGGCCGCTCTTTGATTCCACAAATCTATCCACTCGGAGTGCTTGATGGCCCAAGTCGAAGTTTCCGGGTTATTCCTTCGACTAATTCTGCAAATTATGTACAAGATGAAAGAATTAGCAAGAAATGTCTTTCATAATGCTCTACTATATATCCAAAGCTACAACTATCTCACCGATGCAGAAATTGGCTTGTCTCGAAACTCTCATCCCTTGGTGTCCCTTGCCTTCTCCCAAATTGTCTTGCGACACGGTCTGGGTAGTGCCACTCGACAGCATAGAAGCATATCAGTGGGCATCTCGCCCGCCAAATCTTCCTGTCACGCGTGCACATCTCGTTCAGCCGGAAATCACACTCGGCATCATATGGCATCCAATCGACCTACAACACAAGATGATACTAGTTAAGTACACGGTTCCATCACAATTGATGTGCTCTTACGTAAGTTATCATTACCTGCTTATGAGTCAACATATCCAGCTGGTTGATGTAGCATTTGTATCGCGCAACCAAGCTGCCTGTGTACACATTCGCCATCTCCCAACAGTAGGCGACGGTCGGAAACTGCCAAGGATCTTCTCCATACCTCGCGTCATGTGGGACCCATCCTTCAGGAGGTATCTTGTTTTTCTCGGGGCGTCCAACGGGCATCCGCTCCCACATCCAAACCTGAAGGCACCAAACAAAGCCACCCATACCAGATTTGCCCTTCTTCCTACGACATGCCTCGTCGAGCTGCAAATTCAGAAATTGTTGATAAGAGGTCCGCGAAATTGCAAATGCAAACAAATTGACAATTTGGTTACTAATTACCTGACGATATAAGTATGCTAGTGCTCCTGAACCCCAACTGTACTTACGGTCCCAGTCACTTAGTAGGTCCAAGAATATCCACTGGGCTTTATTACCGGTAGAATCTGGGAACACTACCCTCGTTAACAGATACCACAGATAAGCTCGGGCGTGCTGCTGCACAACAACCTCATTGGCGTCCGGAGGGCATACTACTCCTCTCTCCTCTCGGAGCCAATGATGCAACACTTTCTCACTGTCACGCTCGCCTTCTTCAGGAGGCACGGGGAAAACACCTGTCAATTGGCCAACACGATCTCGCCAATTAGCACTTACGGTGGTGCCGGTCAAAGCTTCTCCATTGATTGGAAGGCCACTGATCATCGCCATGTCCTCCAAGGTCGCGGTCATCTCTCCACATGACAAGTGGAACGAGTGTGTCTCTGGCCTCCAACGGTCAATAAGTGCGGTCATCGCCCCATGGTTGATCGACGGAGCGTGTCGCTTGAACTGAAGCACGAACGGGAGAAGGCCCAATCTCTCGAAGTATGGCTCATACTGCTCATCGCACGGCCAGTCGTGGGCACTATGACCCCTCATGCGCATAGGTTTTAGTTCCTGCAAAATAGCATTGCATTACGGTTAGTGCTTAGCAAAACTGACAAATAATAACCAAGAATTCAAATAGATTGAGTCTTACCCCGTTATTCTCAATGTCCCGCGCACGATGCTCTTTGTCGTACCCTTTATGAAGACCGTCGTACCAACGTTCACCCGCCATCCTAAAAATCAAGCATGAACAAATGAAACATACATAACACTATATAACATCCTACATATCATATATTTGGCATAACAACATCAACATAAATGCATATCTCAATGGCAACATAACAAAACCTGTTTATCTATATATGACAAAATCTGAATGCACGGGGCAACATATCTCAATGTCAAGATAACAAGACCAATTATCTATATATGACAAAATATCAATGGCAACATATTTCAATGGCAACACAACATAACAAAATCTCAATATAACATCCTAATTATATGACCATATCTCAATGAGAATCAAGCATACAAAATACACAAATATGTTAGAATTATATTTCAAGCAATCATCTATCTAAATCCATGTACATAGCAACTAAAATTAAAATGCCCAACCCTACCACAAATGCCTTCTCTTCCCAATCCTACCATATAAACACATGCCTTCTCTTCTAAAGTATACAACATACCTACATGACCAAGCCATGGGCTCCCCTTTCTCAAAAAAGTGCAAAGAATACGAATCCTAGGGTTCTAACAAGTATGAATTAATGCTGCCAAAATACAAGTTTTGAACCCAAAATAATCGGAGGATCCGGTGGAGAATACCTCAAGGAAGATGGGGGGGCTCAGATCCACACTTTTGATGAAGAGAATAAGCGATTTGGGGTTGATTTGGGTGAGGGGAGGAGAGAAGCGGAGCTTCTGTAGCGCGCCGCCGCGAGGAGGAAGACGCCTCCTGCGTCTTGGGTGGGTTGGGCTGCACCCGAGCCGGTTTTCTGCTCTCCAGGGGTAAACGCCAAGGGTCATGGCGTTTACCCCTTTGCCACGTCGGACGGTCAAACTGGCTGACCAGGGAGGTGGGCCAGTACCAAACGCCATGGTCCGCGGCGTCTTCAGTGCAAGCAGAACGCCAAGGATGTTGGCGTCTCGGTTTGGGTCAGATCCGAAAAAAGTTTCAAAAGCGGGTCAAATCGTGCTAAACTATCACACATGGGTCAGAACAGTGAAAAAGCCCCACAGGCATTCATAATCGTGGGGTACATCCAGCCGCTCGACCGTTCTGGGTATAATTTAATTTTCTGGGGAAGCGCGTGCGGGACAGCAAAGACGGCTGACGAAACGCCGGAACACCGCCGGTTCTTTTCTTCCACGGGGACATCAGAGCAACTTTAACCCAAACGGACGGCGCTTTTGTCCATTTGCATCGACCGCCCGCTCGGCGTCCGCTCTGTTTGAGATTTGGGTCAGCAGTGCGCCCAATGCGCCGACCCATATATGCCGGCGTGGCCGGCTGGCCGCCCTTTTTCAACAAATAGTATAAATTTTACATTGTTTCACACATAAATTTTGCATTATTTCACAAGCAAATATATAGTCCACAACCAAATAAATAGCATAGTTTCAACCAAATAATAAATAGCATAGTTTTACAAGCCGAATAAAAATAAAACAGTCTCACATAGTTTTGCAAGCCGAATAAAAAAGATACATCTATTGGTTGCCAACATGAGCCCACATATGCTCAACCAAATCATTTTGCAGTTGCGTGTGAGTTTTCCAATCACACATGTCATGATGAAATTGGGTGAACTGTTCAAACGTTGCCGCTCCTCCATGCTCAGGTACAACATTCTTACCCTGAAACTGAAACCCTTGATCGTAGAAACGTTCCGGGCGCTCATCTTCTACGATCATATTGTGTATGATCACACAAGCAGTCACCCCCTCCCACTGTTTCTTTGTGCTCCAAGTCTTAGCAGGATACCGAACGATGGCCCATCGAGATTGCAAAACACCAAAGGCACGCTCGACGTCCTTCCTAGCACTCTTTTGCTCTTGGGCAAATCTTTTCCTCTTCTCTCCGACAGGGTTGGGTATTGTCTTCACAATAGTGATCCACTGAGGATAGATACCATCACCCAGGTAATATCCTTTGTCGTAGTTGTGGCTGTTGATGGTAAAATTAACCGGTGGGCTGTTGCCTTCGGCAAGCCTAGCAAACACCGGCGAGCGCTGAAGCACGTTGATATCATTGTGTGATCCGGCCATGCCAAAGAAAGAGTGCCAGATCCAGAGATCTTGAGATGCCATGGCCTCAAGTATGACAGTGCAAGCCCTAACATGGCCCTTATACTGCTCTTGCCAAGCAGAAGGGCAGTTCTTCCACTCCCAATGCATGCAGTCTATGCTGCCAAGCATCCCTGGGGAGCCCCTGCTGGCATTCATCGCCAACAAACGGGTTGTATCTTGAGGAGTCGGTTCTCTCAAGTACTGAGGGCCAAACACAGCAATAACAGCCTTGCAGAACTTATACAGGGAGTCTAGGCATGTAGACTCGCTCATACGGACATACTCCTCAATGAGATCATCGGGCACTCCGTATGCAAGCATTCGGATGGCTGTAGTGCATTTCTGATAAGAGGAGAAGCCAATCTTTCTAACGGCATCCACTTTGCACTCGAAATAGTCATCGTAGCCGACCACCCCCTCTCTAATACGGTTGAAAAGATGCCTATTCATACGAAAACGGTGGCGGAATTCCTGTTGTTTGAATAATGGGTTTGTTGTGTCAAAGTAGTCCTTCCAAAGAAGGAAATGCCCGCTCTCTCGGTTGCGATTCAACGCCGGAAGGTGCCTCGGAATGGAGCCACGGAACAATGGCCGCTGGCTATTGAGGTGGTGATGGACCAACACGGCAGCCAAGATCTCCTCATCATCATCGGACGAGGAATCGTCGGAGTCGCAAAGAAAATTGTGAAAAAAGAACTCGTCGGTGGAGTCCATTTTGTACCTTGGCAAACTGTCGAACAGCTTGCCGGCGTCGACGAAGGAGCCGGCCGGCGAAGGGAGTCGCGCCGCCCTCGGAACAGCTAGCTGCCCTGGTGGCGTCCGACGAGCGTGCCGGTGTCAAGACGAAGGATCTGGCCGGGGCGGCGAGGCGGCTTCTTGGTCGCGGTCGCGGCTGTGTCGGGGGAGTGGGGGTGGGAAGCTTTCGGTTCCCCGGCGGCAAGACGGCGGTGGCGGGCGACGTGGGAGGTGGCGGCGTTGCAGGGGCGATGTTGCGGCACCAGCAGCTGGCAGAGGCACAGGAAAAATGGGCGGCGGCGTCTGCGACGAAGGAGGCGGACGAGGGTTTGCTGCTGGAATGGGAGAGGACGGCCAATGTGCCACCGACCAATGGGCTAGGGGTGGAGTAGGCGGGCGCACGCGCGTCCGTCTCGTGTCCGTGCCGACTTCCGGCTCAAAAATGAGCCAGGAATGGGTCGGCAGGCGGACGAAAAGCGGACGCACGTCCGTTTGGGTTGGCGCGTTGGGCCGACTTTTCTGTCCGCGCCGACCCAAACGGACGCGCGCGGACAAAATGGGTCGGCACGTTGGAGTTGCTCTCATCATCAGCCCACAGCGCAAATCTCGATCGCGAATGACCAATGAAGGCCGAGCTCCATCGAGCTCAGTTTCAAAATATCATTCTCTACACCTTGAAAAGAATCGATTTTTTTTACGAAGATACATACACGCTATATGTACGCCACACGTGTACTATGTATGTGCAAAATTTCATAATTCACGTGTGGCGTAAGAAAAAAGACAATTATGTATTTCCAAAATGGGCTGACTTTTCTTTTTGTTGGGCTAGAATTTTTTTCTTTTTTGTATAGCATATAAATCACAATATTTTCAAATGACTTTTCACACATTCATGCAGGAAACACATAAGTTTCCATGGAATTTTATTTGATTTAAAAAAAAAATGATTTTTTTTAAAAAAAAGTAGGCCCATGAAACTCGGCCTGCAAAAATTCACACCCAAATCTCGATAAGCTTTACTCCTGTAGCTCCGGTTGAATACTACTCTCTATACGAATCACACATCTATCTATAAATACACTATGCTTCCTACTTTAAGGCATCACAATCAATTGAGATCTTCAGTTTGGATTTGGGTCATCCAATTTTCACTGGGTCAACAATTTCTCAAGAACCTCTCCTATTAAATTTTCTTTAAGTTCACTACTCCGTAATTTTGAAACTCTCCCGTTTGATTGAAGTATTCGATTTTGGATTTGGTTTGCGATTTTGACGAGGTCAACAATTTTTCAAACCAATTGACGACAACCGGCCTATAAAACATATCAATCCCGTGCAACCTCTCACCAACTAGAATAAAGAAGTGCCAACACGCGATACTACAACATCAATATAGTACATGCAGCCACCGACGCAGAAAATTTCCACACATACAAAGTATGGGTTGATTAGCAGATAACATCGAATCACACCGTGGAAGGCTCACCAAAACACCGCACTATAAAAAAACTAAAACACCCTACAAGTGAAATTTCTTTAACTTTGACCAAGTTCAGTGTCAAAAATATCGGCATCCACAATACGAAATAAATAAAATATGAAAATTCATTTTCACGGTGAATCTAATGATACCAATCTAATATTATGTATATTGACATATTTCTCTATAATTTTGGTCAATTTTTTTCAAAAGGTTTGACTTATCAAAAAACTAATACTCTTCATATTTTGAAACAAAGAGAGTAAAAAAAAATTACGAAAACCCAACAACACCAATGGCGCAATGAAGGGCACCCAACCCTTCTAGTGTTTAGATGAGTGGACATCCTTTGCCTCCGTATCTCTCTCAGCCACAATAAATCACACACACACACACACACACACACACACACACACACACACACACACACACACACACACACACACACACACACACACACACACACACACACACACACACACACACACACACACACACACACACACACACCGTTGCTCCATATACTTCGTGGGAAAGAGAAAACATGTACCGGTGTGGATTTGAAATGTGGATGATTCGAGAAATTTCAATGCTGAGGTGGTAGTGGCTCTGAGATTATTCCGAGCTTATTAGAGTATTGCACAGTAAACAATTTAAAGATAATGATGATGAAGATCCTTACGGCCATTTGCAATTATTTGATGGGATATGCGGGACATTTATTATTTATTTATTTATTTGCGAGAAGATATGCGGGACATTTAAACTTAACACTTTCACTTACAATGATATGAAGTTAAAATTGCTTGGACAAACAGTGACCGCTGAGGCGAAGCATGGTTACTTTCTCACCCCGCAGGTGCCTTAGACACCAGGGATAAATTATGCAAAGCATTCTTGGCTCACTACTATCCTGAGAGGAAAGCTTATAAATACAGACGTTGAATTACAAATTTGCTCAGAGACCAGGTGAAAGCCTCGTAAAGGCATGTCAGAGGTACCGAATTCTACTCGACGATTGCCCCCATTATAATATATACCATCTTGGTTAGTTTTATACTTCTATTTGTTGGGAAACGTTGCATGAAAATAAAAAAATTCTACGCACACGCAATGATCTATCCATGAAGATGCATAGCAACGAGGGGGAGAGTGTGTCTACGTACCCTTGTAGACCGTAAGCGGAAGCGTTTCACAACGCGGTTGATGTAGTCGAACTTTCTTCGTGCTCCAACCGATCTAGTACCGAACGCACGGCACCTCTGCGTTCTGCACACGTTCAGCTCGGTGACGTCCTCCGCCTTCTTGATCCAGCAAGACGGCGAGGTAGTGGATGAGTTCCGGCAGCACGACGGCGTGTTGACGGTGGTGGTGATGTGATCTACGCAGGGCTTCGCCTAAGCACTACGAAAATATGACCGAGGGAGTAAACGGTGGACGGGGGCGCCGCACACGGCTAAGACAATATTGTGTCCTTGTGTGACGCCCCCTCCCCCACATATATTTAGGTGGGAGGGAGGGAGGAGCAGCCAAAGGAGGCGCCCAAGTAGGAGGAATCCTACTTGGAGTCCCTCCCAAGCCGCGCCCCCTTTCCTTATTTGGAGCGCGGGGAAAGGCAGGGGAGGGTGCCCCCCCCCCCCGCCCTTTCCTTTCTCCCATGAGAGGGAAAGGCAGGAGGGGCTAGCCCTCCCTCCTTTCCTTCCCTTAGGGCCTGCTGTCCAAAGAAGAGGCGCACCAGGGGCTGGTCTGTCCCCCCTTTGGCCCATTAGGCTCATACACTTATCGTGGGTGTCCGGAACCCCTTCCGGTGACCTGATGACAACCCGACGCACTCCGAAACTCTTCCGATGTCTGAATACCATCGTCCTATATATAAATCTTTACCTCTCGACCATTTCGATACACCTCGTCATGTCCGTGATCTCATCCGGGACTCCGAACAACATTCGGTCATCAAATCATATAACACTATATCGTCAACGAACGTTAAGCGTGCGGACCCTACGGGTTCGAGAACTATGTAGACATGACCGAGGCACCTCTCTGGTCAATAACCAATAGCGGAACCTGGATGCCCATATTGGCTCCTACATATTCTACGAAGATCTTTATCGGTCGAACCGTTATGACAACATACACAATTCCCTTTGTCCATCGGTATGTTACTTGCCCGAGATTCGATCATCGGTATCTTCATACCTAGTTTAATCTCGTTACCGGCAAGTCTCTTTAATCGTTCTGTAATACATCACCTCGTGACTAACTCCTTAGTCGTTTGCTTGCAAGCTTATGATGTGTATTACCATGAGGGCCCAGAGATACCTCTTCGATACTCGGAGTGACAAATCCTAATCTCGATCTATGCCAACTCAACAAACTCCTTCGGAGATACCTGTAGAACATCTTTATGATCACCTAGTTACGTTGTGATGTTTGATAGAACACAAGGTATTCCTTCGGTATCCGGGAGTTGCATAATCTCATAGTCGAAGAAATATGTATTTGACATGAAGAAAGCAATAGCAATAAAACTGAACGATCATTATGCTAAGCTAACGGATGGGTCTTATCCATCACATCATTCTCCTAATGATATGATCCCGTTATCAAATGACAACACATGTCTATGGTTAGGAAACCTTAACCATTTTTTATCAACGAGCTAGTCTAGTACAGGCTTACTAGGGATATGGTATTTGTTTATATATTCACACATGTATTTAGGTTTCCGATCAATACAATTCTAGCATGAATAATAAACCTTTATCATGAATAAGGAAATATAAAATAACAACTTTATTATTGCCTCTAGGGCATAATTTCCTTCAGTCTCCCACTTGCACTAGAGTCAATAATTTAGTTCACATCGCCATATGAGTAACACCCATAGTTCACATCGCCATGTGACCAACGCCCAAAGAGTTTACTAGAGTCAATAATCTAGTTCACATTGCCATGTGATTAACACCCAAAGAGTACTAAGGTGTGATTATGTTTTGCTTGTGAGAGAAGTTTAGTCAACGGGTCTGTCACATTCAGATCCGTATGTATTTTGCAAGTTTCTATGTCTACAATGCTCTGTATGGAGCTACTCTAAATAATTGCTCCCACTTTCAATATGTATCCAGATTGAGACTCAGAGTCATCTGAATCGGTGCTAAATCTTGCATCGACGTAACCGTTTACGACGAACTCTTTATCACCTCCATAACCGAGAAATATCTACTTAGTCCTCTTAGGTAACTAAGGATAATTTTGACCGCTGTCCAGTGATCTAATCCTGGATCACCATTGTACCCCCTTGCCAAACTCATGGCAAGGCACACAATAGGTCTGGTACACAGCATGACATACTTTATAGAACCTATGGCTGAGGCATAGGGAATGACTTTCATTCTCTCTCTATCTTCTGCCGTGGTCGGGTTGTGAGTCTTACTCAACTACACACCTTGCAACACATGCAAGAACCCTTTCTTTGACTGATCTATTTTGAACTTCTTCAAAACTTTGTTAAGGTATGTGCTTTGTGAAAGTCCTATTAAGTGTCTCGATCTATCCCTATAGATCTTGATGCTCAATACGTAAGCAGCTTCACCGAGGTCTTTCATTGAAAAATTCTTATTCAAGTATCCTTTTATGCTATCCAGAAATTCTATATCATTTCCAATCAACAAATATGTCATCCACATATAATATCAGAAATGCTACAGAGCTCCCACTCACTTTCTTGTAAATACAGGCTTCACCATAAGTCTGTATAAAACCATATGCTTTGATCACCTCATCAAAGCATATATTCCAACTCCGAGATGCTGGCACCAGTCCATAGATGGATCGCTGGAGCTTACACACTTTGTTATCACATTTAGGATCGACAAAACCTTATGGTTGCATCACATACAACTCTTCTTTAAGATATCCATTAAGGAATGCAGTTTTGACGTCCATTTGCCAGATTTCATAAAATGCGGCAATTGCTAACATGATTCAGACAGATTTAAGCACGCTACGGGTGAGAAAGTCTCATCGTAGTCAACTCCTTGAACTTGTCGAAAACCTTTTGCGACAAGTCGAGCTTTGTAGACAGTGATATTACCATCAGCGTCCGTCTTCCTCTTGAAAATCCATTTATTCTCAATGGCTTACCGATCATCGGGCAAGTCCACACTTTGTTCTCATACATGGATCATATCTCAGATTTTATGGCCTCAAGCCATCTGTCGGAATCTGGGCTCATCATAGCTTCTTCATAGTTTGTAGGTCCGCCTTAGTCTAATAACATGACTTCCAGAACAGGATTACCGCACCACTCTGGTGTGGATCGTGCTTTGGTCGACCTACGAGGTTCTGTAGTAACTTGATCTGAAGTTTCATGATCATTATCATCTGCTTCCTCTCTGGTTGGTGTAGGCATCACGGGAACGGTTTTCAGTGATGTGCTACTCTCCAATTCGAGAGAAGGTACAATTACCTCATCAAGTTCTACTTTCCTCACACTCACTTCTTTCCATAGAAACTCCTTCTCTAGAAAGGACCCATTCTTGGCAACAAAAATCTTGCCTTCGGATCTGTGGTAGAAGGTGTACCCAATAGTTTCCTTAGGGTATCCTATGAAGACGCACTTCTTCGATTTGTGTTCGAACTTATCAGGATGAAGTCTTTTGACATAAGCGTCGCATCCCCAAACATTAAAAAAAGATAGCTTAGATTTCTTGCCAAACCATAGTTCATACGGTGTCGTCTCAACGAATTTAGATGGTGCCCTATTTAACGTGAATGTAGTTGTCTCTAATGCATAACCCCAAAACGATAGTGGTAAATCGGTAAGAGACATCATAGAACGTACCATATCTAATAAAGCAAGGTTACGATGTTTGGACACACCATTACGTTGTGGTGTTCTAGGTGGCGTGAGTTGTGAAACAATTCCACATTATTTTAAATGAAGGCCAAACTCGTAATTCAAATATTCGCCTCCGCGATCAGATTGTAGAAACTTTATTTTCTTGTTACGATGATTCTCAACTTCACTCTGAAATTCTTTGAACTTTTCAAATGTTTCAGACTTGTGTTTCATCAAGTAGATATACCCATATCTACTCAAATCATCAGTGAAGGTGAGAAAATAACGATACCCGCCGCGTGCTTCAACACTCATCGGACCGCATACATCGAGATGTATTATTTCCAATAAGTCATTAGCTCGCTCCATTGTTCCGGAGAACGGAGTTTTAGTCATCTTGCCAATGAGGCATGGTTCGCAAGTATCAAATGATTCATAATCAAGTGATTTCAAAAGTCCATCTGTATGGAGTTTCTTCATGCGTTTTACATCAATATGACCTAAACGGCAATGCCACAAATATGTTGCACTATCATTATCAACTTTGCATCTTTTGGCATCAATATTATGAATATGTGTATCACTATGATCGAGATTCAATAAACCATTTACATTGGGTGTATGACCATAGAAGGTTTTATTCATGTAAACAGAACAACAATTATTCTCTGACTTAAATGAATAACCGTATCGCAATAAACATGATCCAATCATATTCATACTCAACGCAAACACCAAATAACATTTATTTAGGTACAACACTAATCTCGAAGGTAGAGGGAATGTGCGATGGTGATCTTATCAACCTTGGAATCACTTCCAACACACATCGTCACCTCGCCATTAACTAGTCTCTGTTCATTTTGCAACTCCTGTTTCGAGTTACTAATCTGAGCAACTGAACCGGTATCAAATACCCAGGGGCTACTATGAACACTAGTAAAGTACACATCAATAACATGTATATCAAATATACCTTTGTTCACTTTGCCATCCTTCTTATCCGCCAAGTATTTGGGGCAGTTCCGCTTCCAGTGACCATTTCCTTTGCAGTAGAAGCACTCAGTTTCAGGCTTGGGTCTAGCTTTGAGTTTCTTCATGGGAGCGGCAATTTGCTTGCCATTCTTCTTGAAGTTCCCTTTCTTTCCCTTGCCCTTTTTCTTGAAACTAGTGGTCTTGTTAACCATCAACACTTGATGCTCTTTCTTAATTTCTACCTTCGCCGATTTCAGTATCGCGAAGAGCTCGGGAATCATTTTCGTCATCCCTTGCATATTATAGTTCATCACGAAGTTCTAGTAGCTTGGTGATAGTGACTAGGGAACTTTGTCAATCACTATCTTATCTGGAAGATTAACTCCCACTTGATTCAAGCGATTGTAATACCCAGACATTCTGAGCACATGCTCAATGGTTGAGCTATTCTCCTCCGTCTTGTAGGCAAAGTACTTGTCAGAGGTCTCATACCTCTCGACACGGGCATGAGTCTGAAATACCAATTTCAGCTCTTGGAACATCTCATATGCTCCGTGGCGTTCAAAACGTTTTTGAAGTCCCGGTTCTAAGCCGTAAAGCATGGCGCACTAAATTATTAAGTAGTCATCATATCGAGCTTGTCAAACGTTCATAATGTCTGCATCTGCTCCTGCAATAGGTCTGTCACCTAGCGGTGCATCAAGGACATAATTCTTATGTGCAGCAATGAGGATAATCATCAGATAACGGACCCAGTCCGCATCATTGCTACTATCATCTTTCAACTTATTTTTCTCTAGGAACATATCAAAAAATAAGGGAGCTATATCGCGAGCTATTGATCTACAACATAGATATGCAAAACTATAAGACTAAGTTCATGATAAATTAAGTTCAATTGATCAAATTACTAAGGAACTCCCACTTAAATAAACATCCCTCAAGTTATCTAAGTGATACGTGATCCAAATCAACTAACCCAAGTCCGATCATCACGTGAGATGGGGCAGTCATCAATGGTGAACATCTTTATGTTGATCATATCTACTATATGACTCACGTTCGACCTTTCGGTCTCTAGTGTTCCGAGACCATGTCTATACATGCTAGGCTTGTCAAATTTAACCCATGTATTCTGTATGTGCAAAACTGTCTTACACCCGTTGTATGTGAACGTAGAGTATATCACACCCGATCATCACGTGGTGTCTCAAAACGACGAACTGTAGCAACGGTGCATACTCAGGGAGAACACTTTTACCTTGAAATTTATTGAAGGGATCATCTCATAATGCTACCGCCGTACTAAGCAAAATAAGATGCATAAAAGATAAACATCACATGCAATCAAAATATGTGACATGATATGGTCATCATCATCTCGTGCTTTTGATCTTCATCTCCAAAGCATCGTCATGATCTCCATCGTCACCGGCTCGACACCTTGATCTTCATCGTTGCGTCGTGGTCGTCTCCCCAACTATTGCTTCTATAACTATTGCTAACGCATAGTGATAAAGTAAAGCAATTACATAGCGATTGCATTTCATACAATAAAGAGACAACCATAAGGCTCCTGCCGATTGCCGATAACTTACAAAACATGATCATCTCATATAATAACGTGTATCACATCATGTCTTGACCATATCACATCACAACATGCCCTGCAAAAACAAGTTAGACGTCCTCTACTTTGTTGTTACAAATTTTACGTGGCTGCTACGGGCTTCTAACAAGAACCGTTCTTACCTACGGCAAAAACCACAACGGTAACTCATCAAGTTTGCTGTTTTAACCTTCTTCAAGGACCGGCCGCAGTCAAATTCGATTCAACTAAAGTAGGAGAAATAGACACCCGCCAGCCACCTTTATGCAAAACTAGTTGCATGTCTGTCGGTGGAACCGGTCTCATGTGCGTGGACATGTAAAGTTGGTCCAGGCCGCTTCATCCCACAATGCCGCCGAATCAAAATAAGACGTTGGTGGTAAGCAGTATGAACATCACCGCCCACAACTTCTTTGTGTTCTAGTCGTGTATATCATCTACGCATAGACCTAACCCTGATACCACTGTTGGGAAACGTTGCATGAAAACAAAAAATTTCTACACACACGCAATGATCTATCCATGGAGTTGCATAGCAACGAAGGGGAGAGTGTGTCTACGTACCCTCGTAGACCGTAAGCGGAAGTGTTTCACAACGCGGTTGATGTAGTCAACCTTTCTTCGTGCTCCAATCGATCTAGTACCGAACGCACGGCACCTCCATGTTCTGCACACGTTCAGCTCGGTGACGTCCTCCGCCTTCTTAATCCAGCAAGACGGCGAGGTAGTGGATGAGTTCCGGCAGCACGACGGCGTGGTGACGGTGATGGTGATGTGATCTCCGCAGGGCTTCGTCTAAGCACTACGAAAATATGACCGAGGGAGTAAACGGTGGACGGGGGTGCCGCACACGGCTAAGACAATGTTGTGTCCTTGTGTGGCGCCCCCTCCCCACATATATATAGGTGGGAGGGAGGGAGGAGCAGCCAAAGGAGGCGCCCAAGTAGGAGGAATCCTACCTGGAGTCCCTCCCAAGCCGCGCCCCCCTTTCCTTATTTGGAGCGTGGGGAAAGGCAGGGGAGGGTGGCGCCCCCCCCCCCTCCTGCCCCCCACTTTCCTTTCTCCCATGAGAGGGAAAGGCAGGAGGGGCTAGCCCTCCCTACTTTCCTTCTCTTAGGGCCTGCTGTCCAAAGAAGAGATGCACCAGGGGCTGGTCTGTCCCCCCTTTGGCCCATTAGGCCCATACACTTACCGGGGGTGTCCGGAACCCCTTCCGGTGACCCGATGACTACCCGGTGCACTCTGAAACTTTTCCAGTGTTCGAATACCATCGTCCTATATATCAATCTTTACCTCTCGACCATTTCGAGACTCCTCGTCATGTCCCTGATCTTATCCGGGACTCCGAACAACATTCGGTCACCAAATCATATAACTCATATAACACTATATCGTCAACGAACGTTAAGCGTGCAGACCCTACGGGTTCGAGAACTATGTAGACATGACCGAGACACCTCTCCGGTCAATAACCAATAGCGAAACCTGGATGCCCATATTGTCTCCTACATATTCTACGAAGATCTTTATCGGTCGAACCGTTATGACAACATACACAATTCCCTTTGTCCATCGGTATGTTACTTGCCCGAGATTCGATCGTCGGTATCTTCATACCTAATTTAATCTCGTTACCGGAAAGACTCTTTAATCGTTCCGTAATACATCACCTCGTGACTAACTCCTTAGTCATTTGCTTGTAAGCTTATGATGTGTATTACCGAGAGGGCCCAGAGATACCTCTCTGATACTCGAAGTGACAAATCATAATCTCGATCTATGCCAACTCAACAAACACCTTCGAAGATACCTGTAGAACATCTTTATGATCACCCAGTTACGTTGTGACATTTGATAGAACACAAGGTATTCCTCCGGTATCCGGGAGTTGCATAATCTCATAATCGATGGAATATGTATTTGACATGAAGAAAGCAATAGCAATAAAACTGAACGATCATTATGCTAAGCTAACGGATGGGTCTTGTCCATCACATCATTCTCCTAATGATGTGATCCCGTTATCAAATGAGAACACATGTCTATGGTTAGGAAACCTTAACCATCTTTGATCAATGAGCTAGTCTAGTAGAGGCTTACTGGGGACACAGTATTTGTTTATATATTCACACATGTATTTAGGTTTCCTATCAATATAATTCTAGCATGAATAATAAACCTTTATCATGAATAAGGAAATATAAAATAACAACTTTATTATTGCCTATAGGGCATATTTCCTTCACTATTATGGTGGGTTTAAAGATGAATATAAATCTGAAGTAGCCCTTGCTTCTGAAGGGGCTTTTACTGAAAAAGAAGTATCTCTAGCATGATAATTATTAGATAATTTACAGGCCAATCAGGAAGCTTGGGAGACGGGTGAAGGTGGAGAAAGAGTAGTAGGGATATATTATGATAGCATCAAAACTTATCTTAAGTCAAGATGAGTTGATTAACTAAGTGAAAACTTTTATCTTGACCCTAATGCTGTGCTACATATCGTCAAATGGTATGTTGAGTTTTATAGACCCCGGAAGAAAAATAGGAGTATTACACTGACGAGGAGCTTAAAGAAAAAACGATGGAGGCATTCACAATAGAACCTCTGGAGATACCCATTGAGGACACGTATGAGCAAGTTCTGCACCTACCATTTCCAGAGAGAACAGCACAATTCGAGTACGAGCACAAAAAGTTACTGCAGAGGCAAGAGGAGAACGAAGTATTTGTGTAGTTCAAGCAAAGCCGAAACGGGTAAAAAAAAACTCAAAAATCGGTAAGTAATAATGAGAGACAATATCTTTTGTCAAGGATGCATAAAAGCTACGAATATAGGTAAATCCGTAGTACCTTGCTCTTTTGGGTGTACATTTTATTATGGGCTTTGCGATATTGGTTTCTCCATTAATGTCATGCCATACTCTTTATGTTAAGATACGTGATGAAGTTTTTTTTAGCAAACTTCAAGCCACCAATGTGAACATTAAATTAGCAGAATTCAAAGACATATATAAATTACAGGGACTGACCGTATTTGATGCCTCAAAAAATTCAAAAACGTATATAAGTTACATGGATTGAGCATAAGAAACCGAGGTGAAATTATTCCATAGGAGTACTGACTTTTTTTGTCAACAAATCACGAGTTACGTACCTCACCTGGCTGTGACCATGTGCACTATAAACGTGAGAACTTGAGTTCAACTCCGCCCAACAAAAAAAAAAATTTGCCTCCTCTTTTCCAGACTGTAGTCGGGCTGCATGAGTCACTTAAACGGGCCAGGTTAGGTTGGCTAACTTTGTTGAGCCGCACATGATGGACGATTTTTTTTTAACACAATACAGACGCAAACACTCATATATACGCGCATACGCACATACGCATCTCCGAAAGACTGAGCCGACATATCATTTTGAGATTTTACGAAGTCACTGTACGCACCTCGTAGTCGACGGGAACGTCATCGCCGGAAAATCCTGAAATAAATACAGAATAAATGCGAGCAGCAGGATTTGAACCCTGGTGGACTGGGGATACCAGGGTCCACCTAACTATCCAACCACAGGTTGGTTCGCATGATGGGCGAAATATTAGTAGGTACAAATAGACCGCGGTTTGAGAAAATCATCAGGGCGTTTATTCAAAAGTGTGTGCAAAAACAACAAGATGCACACAGTCAACTCGTCCAATAATGAAAACATCATTTTTAAGAAGGAAAAAAAAAACAAGCCTAAGAGTGTCATGCACGGGGACACAATTTACATGAAAACAGTTTGATAGCGTGGTGTCAACGGGGCTTTGCCTCCGCTCTGTAGCTTTCTCATCAACCTATGGGAGCAAAAACGGAGAGAGTTTGCAGGGCAGAGACGAGGAGGTATAGTACAGCAAGGTTCGGGGCTTCAGTTTGCACGATCTTGACACGCGCGCCTTGGGTCTTCGTATCCAACGGATGTAAGGCGGGTGAAGGTCTTTTGGAGTCTTTAGTTTTCTGTTATTTGATCGCGTTCTAAAAGACCACTAAGAAAACACGCAGCTGTACTTCTTTCGTATTCGTTCTAAAAAAACGGGCAGCTGGTGCACGCTTCACCTGTCAGTTGCATCCAGTGTGAGATTCGTTGGCTGGATCGACGGCCAAAGACATGACTGGTGCTAGGATAGGAATAGGATATCGTTAGTTACGAGACAGAACATCGCTTTCAAGGTTAGGGGCCGGGGGAGGCGAACATATTCGTGGCATCGTATCGTCTTCATCCATCCGCAGGTAGTGTGAAGCGTCCGTCGACGGGGCGCGATTGTGCGATCTTTTTTTTTTAACAGAGATTGTGCGATCGATGCGAGCTTGAATGGATACATGCATGCACGTGACATGGCTCCCCCTCGGTGGAATCGGAGGTCGTACCCACTTGTGCGAACGACGGAGGTGATCCAATATGGACTGATTCCTCCTGACGTACGTACGTACGTGTGGGGGCGCCGGCTGCCACGCTCGCCGGTACGTGGGCGAATAATACTTGAGGTAATAGCACTGCAGTTCCCTGAACTTGTCATGCACGTGATGGTTTGGTCCTTGAACTTGAAAGGGTGGATTATTTTGTCCTTGAACTTGTCATGGAGGTGCAAGTTTGGTCCTGGGCCAATCACAGCTCTTCAAGTGGAGCTAGCTGGCTGGGCCGGTCAGCGCCGTGCATTTTGCAATTCCACCCCTGCATTTAACTCTTATGAACCCGCACTACACCACCTGAGTTAACTGCGCGTGTGGGTATATTCCTTTGGAATATCTTATCGGCACTCGCCCCTCCACTCACCTCTCTGCTTCCTCGCGAGGTTCCCCTGCTCCAGCTCGCCGCCGCCGTCCAGCTCGCGGCCATGGTATCTTGGAGTGAAGGATCCAGCTCGTCGTCCGACGGCTACTCTGTCACAAGTGAGGTTAGTTCGTCCACCTCCATTACATACATACTCTGGCAGTTAGGGTTAGGGCAAAAATGGGGAAATTTGCTGACAAGAATATGTTGTAAGCTCCTGCTCCTACCACCATTTTCTGCTGTGAATGGAGAGGCCTTACTCCAGATCTTGCAGCTAGATGTGAACACCATTATGTCTGTGAGAAGTTTGTTGTGACGCCCCCGGCTCAATCGTGCACTAATCATACACACAAATGCACACGATCAAGCCTAAGAACTTACGGGAAGATATCACAACACAACTCTAAAACATAAATAAAGTCACACAAGCTTTATATTACAAGCCAGGGGCCTCGAGGGCTCGAATACATAAGCTCGCATACAAGCGTCAGCGGAAGCATCAGATATCTGAGTACAGATATGAAACAGAAACGGATAAGCCTCTAGAAAGGCAGGGCAAAACAAAAGCTACGATGGAAAGGCGCAGGCCTCCTGCCTGGGACCCTCCGAATCTACTCCTGGTCGTCGGCAAGCTCGTAGTAGTATCCACCCTCGGGGTAGTAGTAGCGATCGTCGGCGGGGGCAGCTGTCTCAGGGGCTCCGTCATCTGGTTGCATCAAAAGGATATGGGGAGAAAAAGAAAGCAAAGCAACCGTGAGTACTCATCCGAAGTACTCAGCAAGTAAGGATCTACACTACATATGCAACATTATCAAAGAATGGTTGTATATGTGGACTGGGCTGCAGAAATGCCAGAACAGAGAGGATAGCCTAGTCCTATCGAAGACTAGCATCTTCAGTGTTCTTGCAGCATTAGAAGAGTGTAGATTAGCACAGTATAATGTAGTAGTAGTGTCATCAGCCTCATCCAGAGATCCTTTCTCGACTCCCTGTGAGAAAGCAATCCCAGAGCCATACAGTCATCAACCTCGTCCAGAGATCCCTTCTCGACTCCCTGCGAGAAGCAATCCCAGAGCCATAGTATCCAATTCTAGTTGTATCGATCGGGATACAACTCCGAGCGTCTGTTACCGAGGATCCGGCTATGCATAGATTAGTTCTTCCATGCAGGGGTGCACCAACTTACCCACCACGCTCGCTTAACTCCGGCCGGACACACTTTATGGGTCATGCCCGGCCTCGGCCAAACGACACACCGCAGCCCTACCTAGAGCTCAGCAGAGAGGTCCCCGCCGGTCTACATCCTAAGCGCTCAGGGGTCTTGGGCCGTCGCCCTGTGCACTCCGGGTCGTTGTGTGCAGGGTGGATACCAGCACCGCCTCGGATGGTCGGTAGGATCCGACCGTGCCACAATGCTGAACTGGACGTCTGAGAGAACTTTCGGCTGATGCTACGATGCAGAGTGCCCATAACTGTTCCCACGTGATGGTTAGTGCTATCAGGCCAGAGGCCTGCTCGGATCAAATATCCAAATCGTTAGTGGACTAGGGGCTTGCGGTAACGAGCAGAGACTCACGATCGATGTGACCCCGTCGTCCCGTCTCGAGGACTTGCGGCAAGGGCTAAGAATGCCCGGCCACGCCTCGTATTCATATCTCGGGCAACCTCCAGGTCAACCCGTCTCCACAACACTCGCCACTTAGGCGCACACGGGTACCCCCTCAGGGTCGACCCGCCTTTCCAAGTAACAGTGTAAAGTCCAAGTATCCGTGTGTCCATAACATCAGGGGAATCTGAGGTATCATCCTCGTTGGATTCCTACTTGATGTATCCGTCAAGGTGAACTTGGAGGAATCACCCTCGATGGGTTCACACTTGAGGTGTTGCACGACAGCGTCGTTATCGGGAGTGGTGACAGAGGAATCACTCTCGATGACCACAACCGATGAACTATCCTACAAGGTTAACATCAGAAGTGCTAACGAGGTTTCACCCTCGGCACTCGATAGTAACCCAGTAATGTCGTACCACTAAGGGGGTGATGTGCGGTGCCAGGGCCTGGTCTTCAATCCCGTTGATCGGGTCTTCTGTTAATCCAGCGTGGCAACAAGGGACAAAGTGGGGTTCTCTAGTGGGTCTCTACCCAGCCTATACTAAGCAGTTTAGGATAAGCAGGTAAGGTATCAGTAGCAGGTTACAATAAACAGGCTATGCATCAGAATAGGTAAAGCAGTAGCAGCAGCAATTCTAGTGCAAGAATGAGAAAATAGAATGGGCGATATCGGGATGATCAAAGGGGGGGGCTTGCCTGGAAGCTCTGCTGAAAAGGAAAAAGAGTCGTCGGTGACGTAGTCGATCACAGCGGCAACAGCAGCGGTCTCGGGGTCTACCGGAGAGAAGAGGGGGAAGACATAGTAAATATAAAGCAAACAAGTGCATGACATGACAGTACGCCGAGCTAGGGGTGTTCGTACGCGGTGCTACACGATATAGGTGAAGAGGAAAACATCCGGGAATGTTTTCCCGAAGTTTGGTATTTTCGGACAGATGAAACAGAGGGGGACGGTTGCATGTTCGCTATGCTAGGGACATGTGGCGGACGAACGGACATCGTGATCGGATTCGTCTTGTCGTTCTGAGCAACTTTCATGTACAAAGTTTTTCGGTCTGAGCTACGGATTATTTCATATGATTTTCTAAAGAATTTAGTATTTTCTGGAATTATTTAATTATTTTAAATCAACATTATCCAAATAGTGTTAGGTGACGTCAGCATGACGTAGAGGTGACATCAGCAGGTCAACTGGTCGATTGACCAGTCAAACCTGACAGGTCGGTCCAGTGGGACCCACATGTCAGTGGCAGTGGCTTTAATCAGAGGGGTTAGTTTAATTAAATAGGTTAATTAGTGGGTGGGGCCTACTGATCAGTGAGTGTTTAGTAGTTTAATTAACTAATTAGCTAATTAACTAATTATTTATTTAATTTAATTCGTTTATTTCAGGCGGGACCCACATGTCATAGGCACAGGGGGCGGCCACGTCAGCGTTGACCCAAGTCAACATGTCAAAATGGGCCCCTGGGCCCACCAGTCAGTGGCCCAGGCGGTGCCATGTGGACGCCACGTCGGACACCGGCCGGAGACGTGCCGGAGCTGACTCCGGCGAGCCAAACGCGACGGCGCGGCTCGGGAGGGGCTCGGGTTTTGCGCACACAGCGCCATTTCGAGCGCAGCCGTGCTTGTTCGAACGAGAAGACGGCGGCGAGGCGACCTGGGGTGGTGGCAGAGGCTTCGGTGGCCGGGAACGGCGTCAGCGAGCGGCGAGGCAGACGCCGGAGTTCGGCCGTCGTCGGGATCGGGGCTACGATGCGTTTGCGGGGAAACTGAGCAGCTAGTCGAGGCCTACGCGGCGCGGCGAACGCAACGGTGGTACGCACGAGACCATAAGGTCACCGTGGCCACGCAGGCGATGAGGCCAGGCGGCGGAGGGCTCGGCCAAGTGCCGGAGCAGTAGCTATGGACGGCTAGAGGGGGCAGGGAAAGGCGCGTTCGGCGCAGGAGCTCACCGTGGGAGCGTGGGGGTCTAGGCAGAGGGCTCGGGGAGGTCCGGTAAAGCAGATCGGCGGCGAGGTCGTGCGGTGGCCGTGGGCGGAGGCGAGGTCGAATGCAGCATTGGCGTTGCTTCCCGGTCCCGATCCGGTGTCGAGGAAGAAGAGGAGGACCACGCCGGAGCTCCTGGGCCTGACGGGGCGTCGAACGGGTGCTGGTGGCCACGCCTACGACGAGGCGTCGGCGGCGAGCCTCTCGGGCGAGCGGGATCCGAGAGGAAGAGCGAGGAGGAGGGGGGAAACTGGGGGCGCTCGAGTTAGGAGGGGTGGCGCGGCGTCGTCCTTAAGGGCGCAGGCGTCGCGTTGTCGACCAGAGGGGAGGGGGGCCAGGCGCGGCGAGTGCGCACGTGGCGACAGCGCGCGGGCAGGAGCAGTGTGAGGAAGGGGACGGCGTCAGGTGGGCTGGGCCTCACTGTAGCCACTTAGGCCCAGGCCAATGGGCCTTTTTCTTTTTCTTCTTCTTCTTTTCTCTGTTTTTCTTTTTAGTTCCTGTTTTGCAAATTGTTTAGCCCCAAATCAACTTTTGTAAAATAGGTGAACTAGCCACATATTTATAGTGCAGTTTTATTCAATGTTAGAAATTGGTTTGGAGGCAAATGAATTTTATTTGGATTTTAATTATATGGAAATGGATTAAATATCTCTGTTTTGTTACTGTTAGAGTTAATTAATTAATTTAGTGAATGTTGGTTATAATTTTAGAATTGTCTCTGGAATATTTACAATATTATGAACATTTTAGTTTTCAAATTTGAACAACTCTTATTTTCACTTTCAGTTTGAATTTTCATTTGAATTTGAATTGCAAAGAGATATGATCCAAATGATGTTTAAGCACTGTTGATCATGATGACATGGCATTATCAAAGGGGGGTTACTGTAGCTAACCACTGGGGGTGTTACATGTGTGTCCTTTGAATCAGTTGACAGTGGAAGGAGGTATCTTGCTTGTGCGCAAAAGGTGAGTAGATCTACAGTTAAATCCAAACTTGGAATGTGTCATCTTACTGTGTTCTGTATAAACTTAGAGTGTGGCATGTAACTGTGGATGCTATCTGTTCTTATCTATTTTCTGCAGAACTTTTGGTTATGCTAAGAATTGATATTATGTTGTTGTGCCATAGTGCTGTAACTCTATTGAATGATTGACAGTGCAATTAATTTAGTTCCCCAAGTTATGTTGTAAGAGTAGATCAATAATGCTCCAAGCTTTTTACTGTCAATCTATATCTGTTTTTTCTTATTTCACTGAAATTTGTTCAGTTATCTTAATTTTTCATTTGTCTAAAATTGTTTCTTTCTTAATTGGTAGGAAATACCTAAATGCAACTATGTGGAGTGGGTTGACCCTGAATGGCCTGCCAATCTAAAGATGAGTTTAGCTAGGATTTGGGGCATGTATGAAGATGAGAACAAGCTAAGGCTCAGGCAGAATGTAGTTAATGCTGAAGAAAATGTTAGGGTTGTGAGAGAGAAGAAAAAGATGGAAAAAGATCTGAGGTTTTTTAAACTAGATTTTGCTAAGATGGTGGCTGACAAGGAGCAGGCAATTGCCCAATTGGGCAGCACACAGCTTGCTCTTTCTGACCTAAAGCAAGAGCTTGAGAAGAAGAAGATGTCTGATAAATCTACCACTAGCATTCATCAGGTTGTGAGGGCTAAGGCAGAGAAAGAGAGGGATCAGATGAAGCAAGAGATGGACAACATGAAGGAAGAGAGGGAGAAATTGAAGGAAGAGATGGACAAAGTGGTGTCACAGAGGGATGAGTTGAAGAAGGAGAAGAAGAAACTAGAGTACATCATTGGTGATTTATTCAGGCACAAGGAGGAGACCAAAAGCAAGATAAGGAGGGTGAAGGAGATCTTAGATGAATTTGAGTAATTCATTGTTGGTGTAATGCCGCATTAAGTTGGAGCTATTAATTAGTTGTACTACTTTAGTGAACTTGGTTAATTTGTATGCCAGAATTATGCAATGCACTGAATTTCTATGACTGCTTTTAGTTAACTAAATTTGTATGACTGCCCAAGTTATGTTGTTGCAAGGTGTTACTAGTTATCTGAATGTTGCCAGATAACTGAATTTTTGACAGTGTCAGCGCACTGAAGATTCAGTTAACTTAATCTTCAGTTAACTGCATTTCTAGTTCACTGAATGTTTTATGAATTTAAATGAATTGGCACTGTTAAAAGTTAACTAAATTTGTTTATGTGTGCTTTGAGTTCTGTCAGTTAAGGTAATGAATTGTGGACTGAATTTGTCTCACAGTTCTGTGTGGTAACTGGAGCTCAAAGTGCACTGAATTGGTCAGGGTTAAACTGTTTAATTTAACAGAGATAAAGTAACTGAAGAATCTAGAGTACTAAATTCATGCTTTGTAGACAGAACAACACCTGCTATCTAGAGTAGTACACACCACATTTGTACAACAGCATGGCAAACACAGCAGCAGCAGCATTGCAACCAAATGAAAGCAACAAAACAAAATAGCAACCATAGCAACATTGCAGCATAGCATCACTTGATCATCATAGCATAAGTTCAGCCAACATTCCAGCAGTTCAACCATAACCTTGCACAGTACAAATAACTTATGTGCTGAACCTATAAGCAGCACACCTAACTTAACTAAACGCAAAATACTGCTAACTTATATGCTGAACTTATAAGCATCATACCTAACTACTTCAGCTTCTTCTTCAATCCTTAGATCTTCACATCTTCAGGCGCTTGAGACGCTCGGAGCGGCGCACCTCCACTGCAAAAGGCTTCTTCACAACCTTCTTGCCGCTCCTGTGCTCCTCCCTTGCCGCCTCTGCCACCGCGTCCTGTGCTGCCTCCTCCACCAGCTCCTGCTTGACGATGTCTGGCACATCTGGAAGTAGGTCCACTTCAATTGGATGAGCCTTGTCACCCTCCCTGGCGTCAACGACGGGCGCCACCATCTGGACGTCCTCCGGCTCGTCGTTCGACAGGACGACCACCTCTATCTCCTCCTCATCAGATGTGCCACCGTCCGCCCTGTAGCCAGAGTCGTTGTCGGAGTCGACCTTGCAGTACTCGGAGTCGTTGTCGCCGGACGACTCCACGTCGGAGATGTCGTCGTGGACGAGGAGCTCGGGCTGGAATATGTCCCAGTACGCGGTGTTCACAGGCACGGGGATGGCCAGGACGACGTCGCGCACGCTCTGCGCCCTGGATGCGACGCAGAATGGATCCGGGTGCGGCGAGGGCGTGGTGGCGGATCGATACATCCACCGCCGTCTCCAGCATTGTGAAGTGGAGGATCAACGGAGGCGCAACCCCCAGCCCGGGAGGCATTGCCCGCCGCTTCTCGCCGTCCGACATGATCTTGATGAGGCCACGAGCGTGGTGGCGCATCATGTCGACGCTAGGGAACCAGCGCGCGATCTCGCTGAGGTCCGCGCGGGCCGCCTTGTCATCGCCGGCCAGATCCTTGATCGCGCGCTGCCACGCTGGGGTGTTGTCCATGTCGTCGACGGCGGCGTTGAGCTCGATGGCGACCGAGGGTTTCAATGCCAGGCGTGGGAGTTGGGGGAGCGGTGAGACCGAAGCGTCGTGGGTGGACTGGGCAGGGGAGTGGAGCGAGTGGAGTGGGCGAGTACAACGGTGGGTGGTCTTAAAGACATGCAAACCGAACGGGCGGATGAAACCACAGCCCATAATAACTTCCTAGTTACCTACAGTCCAAACAAATCACTAGTACTACTCTATTGGTATTGTTCTCAGCGATTGTAACAACAGGTCCTGGGTTCGAGCCCCAGGCGAACCAATTTTTTATTTTTTTTCTTTTACCTAATTTTAGTAGATTTGGCACAACACAGTGTTCCACACTCATATTTGTTACTTATTTTTTAAATTTGTTTCATTCTCAATTAAGTATACTACTAAGTTATCCGCATGTGCAGTTATCTGCATCCTAAGTTAACTGCATATGCAGTTAACTGCATCTTCAGTGAACTTCATGTGCAATTATCTGCATATGCAGTTAACTGCATCTTTAGTTAACTAACTATTTAGTTAGTAATATTTACCTAATTCTGTTAACTAAATTTAGTTACAAAATCACTGAATCACTAATAATGCATCAGTTAACAGAATCACTAATACTGCATCCATGTAACTTCCAACATTAACTAGATCACTGAAATGCATCATAAAATTTAGTTACAAAAAGGGCAATGAATGCCATTGTGAGCCACTGTTTGCCATAAAAAAACAGGCAATTTAAGCCACTGTTTGCCTATCAAAAAAGACCTGTCCATAATTTAAATTACTGTAGGCCTTAACAAAAAAGGATGGCAGGCAATAACTGGCACAAAATCACTGATGTGATGCCATCAAATCATCAGGAGGAGCATTGAGATTAGGAATTGTCCTCTCATCTCCAAACAGAAGCCATCTAAATCCTGCATATGGAACATTTGCTCTGCCTCTCCCTGCAAATGTAACTGCTCCTCCTCTCCAAGCATATGCATTTGCATTTGCATTTGCTGCTCCTCCTCTCCCTGCAAATGGTACTGATCCTCCTCTCCAAGCATATGCATTTCCATTTGCTGCTCCTTCTCTACCTGCAAATGGAACTGCCCCTCCTATCCCTGCAAATGGAACTGCTCCTCCTATCCCTGCAAATGGAACTACTCTGCCTCTCCCTGCATTTGCATTTGCAGCAGCCCCTCTGCCTCCAACTGCATTTGACCCTCTGATACGTCTCCGTCGTATCTACTTTTTCGAACGCTTTTCCTCTTGTTTTGGACTATAATTTGCACGATTTGAATGAAACTAACCCGGACTGACGCTGTTTTCAGCAGAACTACCATGGTGTTGTTTTTGTGCAGAAATAAAAGTTCTCGGATTGGAACGAAACTTCTCGAGGATTTTTTATATAATAAAAGAAAATTTCTGGAGCCAAGAACCACAGGAGGGGGCACCTGGGTGGGCACAACCCACCAGGGCGCGCCCCCCCTCCAGGCACGCCCAGGTGGGTTGTCCCCACCCGGTGGCCCCGCAGACTCCAACCCTGATGCTATAAAGTCATATTTTCGGAGAAAAAAATCAAGGAGAAAGAATTATCGCATTTCACGAGACAGAGCCGCCGCCACCTCCTGTTCTTCATTGGGAGGCCAGATCTAGAGTCCGTTTGGGGCTCCGGAGAGGGGGATCTTCGATCTTCATCATCACCAACCCTTCTCCATCGCCAATTCCATGATGCTCCCCACCGGGAGTGAGTAATTCCTTCGTAGGCTCGCTGGTCAGTGAGGAGTTGGATGAGATTCATCATGTAATCGAGTTAGTTTTGTTAGGGCTTGATCCCTAGTATCCATTATGTTCTGAGATTGATGTTGCTATGACTTTGCCATGCTTAATGCTTGTCACTTTGGGCCCAGGTGCCATGATTTCAGATCTGAACCGTTTATGTTATCACCATTATATCTATGTTCTAGATCCAATCTTGCAAGTTATAGTCACCTACTACGTGTTATGATCCAGCAACCCCGGAGTGACAATAGTCGGGACACTTCCCGGTGATGACCGTAGTTTGAGGAGTTCATGTATTCACTATGTGTTAATGCTTTGTTCCGGTTCTCTATTAAAAGGAGGCCTTAATTTCCCTTAGTTTCCAATAGGACCCCGCTGCCACGGGAGGGTAGGACAAAAGATGTCATGCAAGTTCTTTCCATAAGCACGTATGACTATCTATGGAATACATGCCTACATTATATTTATGAACTGGAGCTAGTGCCGTATCGCCCTAGGTTATGACTGTTATATGATGAATATCATCCAACGAATTCACCGATTCAATGCCTACAAATTTCTCTCATATTGTTCTTGCTAAGTTACCACTGCTATTGTTACTCCTGCACTTGCTACAAAATCATTGCTATTACTATTACTGTTACCGTTACTATTGCTGTTGCTACTACTATCAAAACTACCATACTACTTTGCTACTGATCACTTTGCTGCAGATAATTAATCTCCAGGTGTGGTTGAATTGACAACTCAGCTGCTAATACTTGCAAATATTCTTTGTCTCCCCTTGTGTCGAATCAATAAATTTGGGTTGAATACTCTACCCTCGAAAACTGTTGCGATCCCCTATACTTGTGGGTTATCACCCTCTTCCTCTCCCTGCATTTGCATTTTCCCCTCTGCCTGCAACTGCATTTGCCCCTCTTCCTCTCCCTGCATTTGCATTTGCCCCTCTATCTCTGCCTGCATCTAGATTTCTTTGTCTTTTTCTTCCTCTTCCCCTACCAGATCCTTCTCCTTTGTCAGCTACTGTGGTTGCCCTTGTCTGTCTACCTATGTTCATTTCTGTAGTAACCCTTGGCTGAGGTATTGCAGCACCAGCAGCAGCAACAAATGCAGATTGCTCAGGCAGTGGCCCATGAAACCTCTGAGGAGCTCTTCTTGCAATCTCTCTCTAAGTCATGTTGTAGACCATACTGAATGGTGTCTCAATTGGATCCAACAAAGGATCTGACTGGTTAGGGAAGATGTTCTGCACAAATTCAGATAAGTACAACAAATTCAGATAAGTACAACACATGCAGTGAAATTCAGTTTAGTGAAGCAAAGTGCAGTCAGATTCAGTAAAATGCAGTTAAATTCAGTAAAATGCAGTAAACTTCAGTTAAGTGCAGTAAAATGCATGCACCTGAAGAAATATTGGGTCATCATAGTTCTCATCAACAACCTCTACCCCTTCTTCAATGAGAGCCTCCTGCCATTTGTAATGCCCCTTTCTGTTGTGATCAGCTCTTCCACAAATAGAGCAGTGCATTGTAACACCTTTTTTGTTCAAAACCCTAACACCATTCTTGATCTTCTCCTCTGGTGTCTTTTTCCTGTTTTTCTTGGGCCTACCCAACTGTTTGGTGAACACTGATGGATGCACCTTATACCCATTCTGTTTCTCCCACTCATTTGGGTTTGCAAGAGGGACAAGAGTGTATCCATAAGCTTTGAGATATGTCTGAACAGTATAGCAGTCATGAACCATTGTCTCTGGGTCAATTCTCTCCTCCCTACAACATGCTATGCAATAGCCACATGGTACACCAGATAACTACCATCTCCTGCAATCACAAGTGTGCAAGCAAAGGTCCACAGTGTAGCTATTTTTACCAGACTAAACTCTGAAGATTTGTTGGCCAGCTTCTGTTACATGACAGTTTGCAGCAAACTATGTGTTCTTATCTAACTTCTTCTTGATCTTGGGACATATTCTCTGGCCTGTCCACTTTTCTATAGCTTCTCTTTTGTTTGCTAACAATCCTGTTCATCATCTTATAAAAATGTATTCAAGCATGCTGAGCACTGCCATCTCTCTGCCCTCAAGGATGTAGCAGCAAACAGATTGGAAGAAAACAGGTTAGTATGATATGATAATTAGAAGTACAGATAGGCTATTTGTTAAAATCAAAGCAACTTAGGAAAGTGATCACCAAACTACCTGTTAAAAACTTCAGAGTTATTGTTAAGCAGGATGTCACATTTAGGAAATTCACTGAAGAATGCTTTGCACCAAGTTTTCCACTCTAGTCTTTCAGTCCAGTGAAAAGCAGCTCAGCTGTGATCATCCATTTTCTGACAGTTTTCTCTCCACTTCACTTTGTTTGGTGATCTTGCAATTACCCACAAGTCTTGCTTCAGTACCTCTCCTTTGTGCTTCTCATTAAAATTATGGTAAATATGTGTAACACCCCCTTGTAATAAGCTCTGTGACACTCTGTTAAAACTGCCAAGCCATGATCATTTGCAGTGCCATGTCATATGGGTTAATGATCCAATTCAAATTCACCTCTGAAAATCAACTCAAATTCAAAAGTGAATTATAAAGTTGATCAAACACTATTGGGAAAATGTTCATTAAATGGCAAATAATCCAGGAACATTTGTAAAATCAACATCAATAAAGTTGGAGTTAGATAAGTGACTCTAACTAGATGAAACAGCACCCAAACAGCAATATTAAATTCATTTAAAATCATTACTAAATCAAATGGCTTCCAAAACTGTCCAAACCAGTTTTTGGTGAGAGCTAATATTGCATTGCAATATTTGGGCCAACTCCCACATTTTTCAAAAGTGCACAAGTGCCCTAAACATTTCAAAACAGGAAATGAAATAAAGAAAATAGAAGACAGAAACAGAGAAATAAAAACGAGGCACTGTGCACTGGGCCTTAGTGCACAGTGCCCCGAACCCCGGCCCAGCAGGCCCATGTCGTCGTCTCTCACCTGTGCGTGTCGCCGTTGCAGTGGGTGCGAGCGCGCGCGCCGACACGCCGACGCCACCGACGCCCGGAGTCGACGAGGGGATAAGGTCGACGCCCCTCCACTCCGCCCCGGCCTCTTTGTCATTCTTCCCCTTCTCCTCTCGCTCGCTCCGCCTCTCTCCCCTTCTCAGATCCGGTGGCCAAGCGCCCCAGTCGCCGCGTTTCGCCACCGCCGTGGCCACCGGCCTCCCCGCGTCGTCTGAGCGTGCTTGGGGGGAGCCCCGTGGTCGACTGCATCCTCTGGAGCAATTGGATGGAGCGGAGGAGCACTGCTTCGCCCGCGAGCCTCGTCTTCAACCTCGGGACGCCGCCGCTCTTCTTTGTCTCCGGCGCCGTCTCTGCTGCTACTAAACCAACGCCGGGCCACCTTGTGCCTACCCGGTGAGCATCTCCTCCTCCTCCCTCTCCCTACATCGCTGATAGACGCTCGCAGCGAGCCATCGCCGTTGCCGCACTCTGGCCTCCGCTGCTAAGCTCGCCGCCGGCGATGCGGTGACCGTCATGCTCACCCAAGCCCACCACCATGCTCAGGGCACTCGTGTGGTGCGGCTAGTGCCCTCTGTATGCTCGCTAAGCCGCCGTAGGCTCGTTTCCCTTGACCTCCCGAATACGCCGCCGTTTTTGCTCGTCGCCGGCGCCGTTTCCGGCCAAGTCCGGCTGCGCCACCGCCACGATTGGACGCAGCGTTGAACGCCCGTTCGAAAGAACCTACCCACGGCCCGAACCGCGCTCTGTAGCGCGAATCCGAGCAACTCCGGCGACGCTCCGCCGCGATTTTGGTCGCCGGCGCAACTCCGGCGCCGGCCGCCGACGTGGCTGCCACGTGGGACATCCCTGGGTCACTGCCAGTGGGTCCCACGGGCCCAGTTGACCCCGTTGACCCGAGTCAACGCGGGCACTGTTCACCCCTGTAGCTGACATGTGGGCCCCGTTCGATAATTAGACTAATTAAACATTTAATTAAATAAAACTAGATAATTAACCTAATGTCTCATTGACATGTGGGGCCCACCTCCTAATTAACCCTGGTAATTAAATTAATTCACTGGTTAGAGAAACAGAGGCTGACATGTGGGTCCCACTGGGCCCACATGTCAGGTTTGACCCTGGTCAACCGCAGTTGACCTGCTGACGTCACTGTGACGCAATGCTGACGTCATAATTCATTTTCTGATAAATAAATAAATTCTAGAAATTCAAATAATCTTTAAAAATTAATAACTTTTAAACCGTAGCTCGGATCGAAAAAGTTAAAACATGAAACTTGCTCAGAACGATGAGCCGAGTCTGATCGTGCCGTCTGTTTCTCCATCAGAACCCCCTACGTAGAAGAACTCGTAACTCCGGACCCGAATCCGGTAGATGAATAGTGCACACACGTCAGATATTAAATCCCAGATTAATTCGAAAAATAACTAAAATGACTTAGATGCATAATTAGGCAACCCTGCACTGCATCATAGCATCACACGCACCGTATTGCATTTGTCTGCATTATGTTTACCTGTTTCTTCCCCCTCTTCTCTCTCGGTAGACCCCGACATTGACGTAACTCCTGAGGCAGACGCAGCACAGGAGTACGACTACGTCCCCGACGATACCACTGAAGACCTTGCCCTTGCCCCCGAGCAAACAGGCAAGCACCCCCATTTTGAGCATGCCTATATCGCCTACTCTCTTCTCTCTTATGCTTGCATTAGAACTGCTACTGCTACTGTTTTCCTATATCTGTTGCATAGCCTGATTATTGTACCCTGCCTTGTTACCTTACTGGTTATCCTAGACTGCTTAGTATAGGCTGGGTAGAGACACGACAGAGACCCCCACTTGATCCCGACTGCCCTGCTGGATATCAGAAGACCCGAACTTCGGGATTGAAGACTAGACCCTGGCACCGCACATCACTTCCCCTTAGTTGCCGACACTGCTGGGTTACCGTCTAGTGCCGAGGGTGATACCTCGTCAGCACTTCTGATGATAACCTTGTAGGTTAGTTAATCGGTCGTGGTAAGCGAGCGTGATTCCTCCTACACCACCCCGATAACGACGTCGTCGCGCAACTCCTCAAGTGTGGACCTCGAGGGTGATTCCTCCTTCGTTCACCTTGATGATAACATCAGGTGGGGTTCCATCGAGGGTGGTTCCTCAGGGCTCCCCTAGTGTCAGACACACAGTTACTATTGATGAGTGGACTTGCACTGAACCATGATACTAAAGACGGGTCGGCCCTGAGGGGTACCCGCGCGAGCTTAGTGCGAAATGATGTGGAGTCGGGTTGACCTGGACGGTGCCCGCGAGATAACTACGAGGCGTGGCCGGGCATTCTTAGCCCTTGCCGCAAGTCCTCGAGACGGGGCGACGGGGTCACATCGATCGTGAGTCTCTGCTCGTTTCCGCGCGCTCCTAATCCACTACGGTTTGGATATTTGATCCGAGGGGCCTCTGGCCCGATAGCACTAACCATCACGTGGGCATAGTATGGGTGTTCTGCGTCGTATACTTCAGCCGAAGCTTAATGGACATCAGCGACTGAGCGGCGCGCGCTGGATTGGACTGGTTACGCAACCGCGCTTGTATTAAGGGGTTGCTAGGTCGCGCTTGTATTAAGGGGTTGCTAGGTCTGCTTCCGGCCGCCCACGCAACGCGCAGGAGTTCCCGGGGCGATGGCCCAAGACCCCTAGGGGCATAGGTTTAGTCCGGCGTGCTGACCTCTCTGTTAAGTATTTGGTCGGGTTGCGGCGTGTTGTTTGGCCGAGGCCGGGCATGACCCAGAAAAGTGTGTCCGGCCGGAGTTAAGCGAGCGTGGTGGGTAAGTTGGTGCACCCCTGCAGGGAAGAAACTTCTATCGATAGCCTGTCCTATGGTAATGGACACTCGGAGTTGTATCCCGATCGGTACAACTAGAACATGTGATGAGAACCGGATAGTACGGCTCTGGGATTGCTTTCTCGCAGGGAGTCGAGAAAGGATCTCAGGTCGAGGTTGATGATACTACTACTACTACTACTTTACATTATGTTCATCTGATCTCTTCTAATGCTGCAAGACTGTCGAAGATTGTTGAAGATGCTAGTCTTTGATAGGACTAGGCTTCCCCCTCTATTCTGGCATTTCTGCAGCCCAGTCCACATATACAACCATTCCTTTGACAATGATGCATATGTAGTGTAGATCCTTGCTTGCTGAGTACTTCGGATGAGTACTCACGTTTGCTTTATTTTCTTTTTCCCCCATATTCCATTTGATGCCACCAGACGACGGAGCCCCTGAGTCAGACGCCCCAGCCGACGACCAGTACTACTACCCGCCTGGCGAGTACTACTACTACGAGGAGCCGACTGACGACCAGGAGTAGGATTGGAGGGTCCAAGGCAGGAGGCCTACGCCTTTCGATCGTAGTATTTTATTTTACCCCGCCTCTGTGAAGGCTTATCTCTCTCTCTCTGTAATATATCTGTACCCAGATATCTGATGCTTCCGCTAACGCTTGTATGCCAACGAGCTATGTATTTGAGCCCTCGAGGCCCTGGCTTGTAATATAAAGCTTGTATGACTTTATTTATGTTTTAAAGTTTTGTTGTGATATCTTCAAGTGAGTCCTTAGGCTTGATCGTGCGCATTTGCGTGTATGATTAGTGCACGATTAAGCCGGGGTCGTCACAGGTTGGTATCAGAGCCCACTGCCTCTAGGTATCCCCCTTCCCAATTCCTTGGCCGACGTTGAGTCTAGTGGTCAAAAATTGTTTTACTAACTTGGCTGTGTGGCTTACGGGCCCACGTCGCCAACTGGGTGGTATTAGGATCTTTTATTCCTCGCCTTTACTCTGGGATTCTAATCTCTCATCTATTCGGGTTTAACAAAATTTACTAACACCGACATTTAGGTTCTCGTTAATTCTATCCACCCGGAGAGCTGGATTCAGTGCGATTTCCCTGACGTTGATCTGATTAGTCTGATAATCATTTTCCTTTCCATTGTTTTGTTTAACCTTTCCTTCCAAGATCGGTTATATTTCTCATTGTCTTATGACAACCCTGAACCTCTCTGTTTCAGATGGATCGACTGTTTCCACCGCGGCCTACGACCCAGCTTGTGCTTCGCACTTGGGCTCGTGATGCCCCTGGATTTCCAACTGTTCTGATCGCCCTCCTGAGTAGACTGGGTTACCGCTGGTATCCCGAGTACATGGTCTATGAGGTTTACCGCGAGTTCAACCAGGAACAGTACTATGCTGAAGTTAGGATTTATGATCAGCAGAACAACTCAGACACCGAGCTACACCTTTTTCATGGATTAGGCGTGACGATTGAGATGGCAGTACATGATGCCGCCTACTCTGCTGTCGCACGTCTCCGAGGAGAGCACAATGCTAACTTGGATGATACTGTGTTTCGGTACATTCCGTATGCACCTGTTGGAGATGCTACTGGATACTACACAGCTATCTGTGCCCTGTACGAGTCTCGACGCTACGACCCGCAGATTCTGATTCAGTGCACTCAGGCTCTGGATCGCACTGTTCGGGCTCTTGCCGTCGAGTTGTTCGCCACTCGAGCACGCTACTACGAGGCAATGACATAGTTGCTACCAGCTGTTCGTGCAGGGATACATCCGGAGGATATTCTCTACCCACGCAGGACCGAGATGCCGCTAGGTATTGATTGGCCTGCAGTGGGAGGTCACACGCCTGCACGTGGACCTCTTCTTACAGTTCGAGACCGGGTTCTGCATCAGAGTGCACATGGAGCACAGGATCCTGCCGTGACGAACATTCATCGTCCGCACTTGCAGTTACCCCGTTTCAGTGGTTTTCTCCGACGCTGATGTAGCCTTTGCTATGTCACGTTGTGTACTTCCTTACCGCGTGCCTGCGTGCCGCCTAGTGTGTCTCTAGTTTTTTCAATTTGCGCCGTTATGCTGCCCGAATTTAACCGACTGTGTATGGATCTGTATGTCTTAATGACTACTTTAAGCATCTATTGCACTCTTTCAATAATGTCGAGTTACATCATGTTTATTGTTAAACACTTGCATAAGCTATCGCTGAAATACCCCTGTTGGAATAGCAGGATGGCTGACAACAACCCGCCACCGCCGCCACCACCTGATTACATGGCAGCGATGATGCAACAGTTTGAACTCAACAGCCAGTTTATGACGGGGATTATGCAGCAATTCCCTCGTCCTGATGCTAATCAGCAGCCACCTTCCATCACCTTGCCAGAGTTCATGAGGCTCAGTCCATCATTTTTCCGCAACACAGTCAACCCACTGGATGCAGATGACTGGCTGCGTGACATCTCCCATGAGATGGAGTCCGCTGGTGTCGCCGAAGTTAACTATGTCACTTTTGCGACTTATCTTCTGAAGGGTCCCGCAGCCCAATGGTGGGCTACTCACCGACAGACTCTGCCGCCTGGTACTGTCGTCACCTGGGCAGAGTTCAAGATTGCTTTCCGTGCCCGCTACATTCCTCTAGCTGTCATAGCTAGGAAGAAGGCTGAGTTCCGTAGCCTTGTCCAAGGAAACAAGACTGTGGAAGTCTATTAGCGTGAGTTTCTAGACTTATCTCGTTACGCTGAAGAGGACATTCCTACTGATGAACGCAGACAGGAGAAGTTTCGTGAAGGACTGCACCATGACATTCAGTTAGCCCTTCTTGTTCAAGACTATCCTGATTTCGCCACCTTGGTGAATAAGGCTATCATGGTTGAAACTGGACTTAAGAAGCATAAGGAAGCGTCCAGACGCACCCGTGAGTCGGGCTCATCTTCGGGCTCGTCTTCCCAGAAGCGACGCATCTGGTTTCCCCAAGGCATGTTCCGTTCAGCAGCTCCTGCGAACAGGCCTTCTTATGCTGCACCACGTCTGCCACCTCCACCACCGAGACAGCCTCTGCCAACTCCAGCACCTCGAGCTCCAGCACCTCGTCCTGACAGCGGACTATGCTTCAAGTGTGGCAAGCCAGGTCACCGTGCTAGAGATTGTTCTCAGAATCAGAATCAATGGCTCTTCCTTCTGCTGGACGTGGTATTGGCCGTGGTATTCCTCAACAGCGCAACCATAATGCCAGACCTTCTTATGGTCATGGGCAGAGCTACCACGTCAACATGTCTGAAGCTCCAGATCAACCAGATACTGTGATGGGTACACTTCTCGTTAATTCAGTACCAGCATCTGTTTTATTTGATTCAGGTGCATCGCATTCATTCATGTCAGAACAATTTGCACTCTTGCATGATGTTAAGTGTGAAACGCTACAACATCCGATAGTAATAAACACTCCCGCGGGACGATGCCGAACTTCCATATTCAGCCCCCGAGTTACTATTGAGGTTGAAGGATTGCATTTTAATGCAAACCCCATTATCCTGCAATCTTCAAAGATTGACCTTATACTGGGAATGGATTGGTTGAAGGCTCACTACGCCTCAATCAATTGTGCCACTAAAGTTGTACACCTCTTGCACCCATCAAATGAGATGATGAACTATCAAGCTCATCTCACCCAGAACGCTGAGGCTCAAATTTATGCCTTGAATGCGTTGAATGCTTCTCTGCTTGATGGGACCGAGAATATCCCAGTTGTCTGTGACTTCCCGGATGTATTTCCAGAAGAACTTCCAGGAATACCCCCTGCTAGAGCTGTCGAGTTCGTCATCGACTTGAAGCCTGGCACCACTCCTATTGCGAAGCGTCCCTACAAGATGCCTCCGCACCACCTCATCGAGCTTAAGGAGGAAATTGATAAATCCTTGAGGAAGGGTTTCATTCGCCCCAGTTCCTCTGCATGGGGAGCATCGTCTCTTTTTGTCAAGAAGAAAGATGGAACGAATAGGTTGGTCCAAGATTATCGTCCAATCAACCAGGCAACCATTCAGAATAAATATCCACTTCCCCGGATCAACGATTTATATGACCAACTCGCAGGATCTTCGGTGTTTTCTAAACTCGACTTGAGGTTGGGTTATCACTAGATCCGTGTCCGCGAAGAGGATATTCCGAAGACTGCATTCGTTACTCGTTATGGCTCTTACGAGTACACAGTCATGTCGTTTGGCTTAACAAACGCTCCAACTACATTCTCCCGCCTAATGAATTACATATTCATGGATTACCTTGACAAATTTGTCGTGGTATATCTGGATGATATTCTGGTTTATTCGAAGAACAAAGAAGAACATGCTGAGCATCTTCGCCTAGTTCTGGAGAGACTTCGAGAGCACCAATTATATGCCAAGTACTCTAAGTGCGAATTCTGGCTTTCTGAGGTAACCTACCTTGGACATGTCATCTCCAAGGATGGTATCGCAGTTAACCCGTAGCGAGTTCAAGCTATTCTTGACTGGACCCCTCCGAAGAATGTTAAACAAGTCAGAAGTTTCCTCGGGCTTGCAAGTTATTGTCGCCGATTCATCGAAAATTTCTCCAAGATTGCCAAGCCCCTAACTAATCTGCTCCACAAAGACGTCAAGTTTGAGTGGACAGACAAATGTCAGGAAAGCTTCCAGACCCTCAAGGACAAGCTGACTTCTGCTCCAGTCCTTGCTCCTCCAGACTCCCGCAAAGATTTTGTGATCTTCTGCGACGCCTCTCGCCAAGGACTAGGTTGTGTCCTAATGCAAGAGCGAAGAGTAATTGCTTATGCTTCGCGACAACTGCGTCCACATGAAGAGAATTACCCAGTGCATGACCTCGAACTTGCTGCTGTCATTTATGCTTTGAAGCAGTGGCGTCATTACCTCCTTGGTAATCGGTGTGAGATTTACACCGATCATCAGAGCTTGAAGTACTTGTTCACTCAACCGGAACTTAATCTTCGTCAACAGCGTTGGTTGGAAACAATCACCGATTATGACTATGGAATTTCATACACTCCCGGCAAAGCTAATGTGATGGCTGATGCTTTGAGCCGCAAGTCATATTGTAGTAACCTTATGGTAAAGCAAGCTCAACCCCAGCTATATGAAGAATTGCGCAAGCTGAATCTCTGCATCATTCCGCAAGGTTCTCTTAATAATCTTGTGATACAGCCAGATCTTGACAAAGCTGTCAAGATTGCGCAAGCCAAAGATGCTGAAATTGGTCTAATGAAGAAAGAGCTTCACCTTGAAAAGTACAGGGATTTCTCGATTGCTGAAGATGGAACCTTGTACTTCCGAGACCGCATTGTAGTACCTCGCTTCGAGCTGATGACAGACAAAGTCATGAAGGAGGCCCATGATACACCGCTGTCTATCCATCCGGGTAGTACCAAAATGTATCGAGATCTTCGTCAAAGGTACTGGTGGTCTAGAATGAAGCAAGATATTGCACGATATGTTGCTGAGTGTGACGTTTGTCGTCGCGTGAAGGCAGAACATCAAAAACCTGCTGGAATTCTGCAACCGCTCCCTATTCCTCTATGGAAGTGGGATAAAGTGCAAATGGACTTCATTACTGGTCTTCCCAAGTCTCAGAAGGGTCACGATGCTATTCTTGTTGTCGTCGACCAACTTTCCAAGGTTGCACACTTTCTGCCAGTTAAGGACACTATTACTGCTAGTCAGTTAGCAGAGCTATATATCTCCAGAATTGTTTCACTCCATGGTATTCCCAAGGAAATCAGTTCAGACCGTGGCAGCATTTTCACTGGCCATTTCTGGGAAAGTTTCCAGAAAGCAATGGGAACTCATATTACCTGGAGTTCAGCTTATCATCCCCAATCCCAAGGCCAAGTTGAGCGCGTTAATCAAGTGCTTGAAGACATGCTTCGAGCCTGTGTTATATCCTTCGGTAAGAAATGGGAGGAATCTCTTCCGTATGCCGAGTTCTCCTATAACAACAGCTATCAAGCCAGCTTAAAAATGGCCCCCTTTGAGGTTCTTTATGGACGTAAATGGCGAACCCCTCTGAATTGGTCAGAAACTGGGGAACGACCTCTTGTTGGACCGGACATCATTCAGCATGCCGAAGAACAAGTCCGAATTGTCCGGGAGAATCTCAAAGCAGCTCAAGACCGTCAGAAGAGTAATTATGATCGTAAGCGATGGGGTGTGATCTATCAACCTGGTGATCAAGCCTATCTTCGTGTCACTCCAAGGAAGGGCACCCGTCGTTTCGGAATCAAGGGCAAGCTAGCTCCTCGCTATATTGGTCCTTTCCGCATCATGGCTAGACGTGGACAGGTGGCATATCAATTGGAGTTGCCACCACAATTCTCCCATATCCATGATGTCTTCCACGTGTCGCAACTCCGTAAGTGCTTCAAGGAATCCCCGCACCGTGCAGTGGATCATGAGATGCTCGAGCTACAAGATGATCTTTCCTATAAGGAGCATCCGATCCGCATCCTCGACGAAGCTGAACGTCAGACTCGTCAGAAGACGACCAAGTTCCTAAAAGTGCAGTGGTCGAATCACACTGAAGATGAAGCCACTTGGGAACGCGAGGATCATCTTCGGGAAGAATATCCCGGACTCTTTCCTTCTACCTCCTAAATTCTCGGGACGAGAATTTCTTTTAGAGGAGGAGAACTTGTAACACCCCCTTGTAATAAGCTCTGTGACACTCTGTTAAAACTGCCAAGCCATGATCATTTGCAGTGCCATGTCATATGGGTTAATGATCCAATTCAAATTCACCTCTGAAAATCAACTCAAATTCAAAAGTGAATTATAAAGTTGATCAAACACTGTTGGGAAAATGTTCATTAAATGGCAAATAATCCAGGAACATTTGTAAAATCAACATCAATAAAGTTGGAGTTAGATAAGTGACTCTAACTAGATGAAACAGCACCCAAACAGCAATATTAAATTCATTTAAAATCATTACTAAATCAAATGGCTTCCAAAACTGTCCAAACCAGTTTTTGGTGAGAGCTAATATTGCATTGCAATATTTGGGCCAACTCCCACATTTTTCAAAAGTGCACAAGTGCCCTAAACATTTCGAAACAGGAAATGAAATAAAGAAAATAGAAGACAGAAACAGAGAAATAAAAACGAGGCACTGTGCACTGGGCCTTAGTGCACAGTGCCCCGAACCCCGGCCCAGCAGGCCCATGTCGTCGTCTCTCACCTGTGCGTGTCGCCGTCGCAGTGGGCGCGAGCGCGCGCGCCGGTCGCGCGCCGACACGCCGACGCCACCGACGCCCGGAGTCGACGAGAGGATAAGGTCGACGCCCCTCCACTCCGCCCCGGCCTCTCCGTCATTCTTCCCCTTCTCCTCTCGCTCGCTCCGCCTCTCTCCCCTTCTCAGATCCGGTGGCCGAGCGCCCCTGTCGCCGCGTTTCGCCACCGCCTTGGCCACCGGCCTCCCCGCGTCGTCTGAGCGTGCTTGGGGGGAGCCCCGTGGTAGACTGCGTCCTCTGGAGCAATTGGACGGAGCGGAGGAGCACTGCTTCGCCCGCGAGCCTCGTCTTCAACCTCGGGACGCCGCCGCTCTTCTTCGTCTCCGGCGCCATCTCTGCTGCTACTAAACCTACGCCGGGCCACCTTGTGCCTACCCGGTGAGCATCTCCTCCTCCTCCCTCTCCCTGCATCGCTGATAGACGCTCGCAGCGAGCCATCGCCGTTGCCGCACTCTGGCCTCCGCTGCTAAGCTCGCCGCCGGCGATGCGGTGACCGTCATGCTCACCCAAGCCCACCACCGTGCTCAGGGCACTCGTGTGGTGCGGCTAGTGCCCTCCGTATGCTCGCTAAGCCGCCGTAGGCTCGTTTCCCTCGACCTCCCGAATACGCCGCCGTTTTTGCTCATCGCCGGCGCCGTTTCCGGCCAAGTCCGGCTGCGCCACCGCCACGATTGGACGCGGCGTTGAACACCCGTTCGAAAGAACCTACCCACGGCCCGAACCGCGCTCTGTAGCGCGAATCCGAGCAACTCCGGCGACGCGCCGCCGCGATTTTGGTCGCCGGCGCAACTCCGGCGCCGGCCGCCGACGTAGCTGCCACGTGGGACACCCCTGGGTCATTGCCAGTGGGTCCCACGGGCCCAGTTGACCGCGTTGACCCGAGTCAACGCGGGCACTGTTCACCCCTGTAGCTGACATGTGGGCCCCGTTTGATAATTAGACTAATCAAACATTTAATTAAATAAAACTAGATAATTAACCTAATGTCTCACTGACATGTGGGGCCCACCCCCTAATTAACCCTGGTAATTAAATTAATTCACTGGTTAGAGAAACAGAGGCTGACACGTGGGTCCCACTGGACCCACATGTCAGGTTTGACCCTGGTCAACCGCAGTTGACCTGCTGATGTCACTGTGACGCAATGCTGATGTCATAATTCATTTTCTGATAAATAAATAAATTCCAGAAATTCAAATAATCTTTAAAAAATTATTAACTTTTAAACCGTAGCTCGGATCGAAAAAGTTAAAACATGAAACTTGCTCAGAACGACGAGCCGAGTCTAATCGTGCCGTCTGTTTCTCCATCGGAACCCCCTACGTAGAAGAACTTGTAACTCCGGACCCGAATCCGGCAGATGAATAGTGCACACACGTCGGATATTAAATCCCAGATTAATTCTAAAAATAACTAAAATGACTTAGATGCATAATTAGGCAACCCTGCACTGCATCATAGCATCACACGCACCGTATTGCATTTGTCTGCATTATGTTTACCTGTTTCTTCCCCCTCTTCTCTCTCGGTAGACCCCGACGTTGACGTAGCTCCTGAGGCAGACGCAGCACAGGAGTACGACTACGTCCCCGACGATACCACTGAAGACCTTGCCCTTGCCCCCGAGCAAACAGGCAAGCACCCCCATTTTGAGCATGCCTATATCGCCTACTCTCTTCTCTCTTATGCTTGCATTAGAACTGCTACTGCTACTGTTTTCCTATATCTGCTGCATAGCCTGATTATTGTACCCTGCCTTGTTACCTTACTGGTTATCCTACACTGCTTAGTATAGGCTGGGTAGAGACACGACAGAGACCCCCACTTGATCCCGACTGCCCTGCTGGATATCAGAAGACCCGAACTTCGGGATTGAAGACTAGACCCTGGCACCGCACATCACTTCCCCTTAGTTGCCGACACTGCTGGGTTACCGTCTAGTGCCGAGGGTGATACCTCGTCAGCACTTCTGATGATAACCTTGTAGGTTAGTTAATCGGTCGTGGTAAGCGAGGGTGATTCCTCCTACACCACCCCGATAACGACGTCGTCGCGCAACTCCTCAAGTGTGGACCTCGAGGGTGATTCCTCCTTCGTTCACCTTGATGATAACATCAGGTGGGGTTCCATCGAGGGTGGTTCCTCAGGGCTCCCCTGGTGTCAGACACACAGTTACTATTGATGAGTGGACTTGCACTGAACCATGATACTAAAGACGGGTCGGCCCTGAGGGGTACCCGCGCGAGCTTAGTGCGAAATGATGTGGAGTCGGGTTGACCTGGACGGTGCCCGCGAGATAACTACGAGGCGTGGCCGGGCATTCTTAGCCCTTGCCGCAAGTCCTCGAGACGGGGCGACGGGGTCACATCGATCGTGAGTCTCTGCTCGTTTCCACGCGCTCCTAATCCACTACGGTTTGGATATTTGATCCGAGGGGCCTCTGGCCCGATAGCACTAACCATCACGTGGGCATAGTATGGGCGTTCTGCGTCGTATACTTCAGCCGAAACTTAATGGACGTCAGCGACTGAGCGGCGCGCGCTGGATTGGACTGGTTACGCAACCGCGCTTGTATTAAGGGGTTGCTAGGTCTGCTTCCGGCCGCCCACGCAACGCGCAGGAGTTCCCGGGGCGATGGCCCAAGACCCCTGGTGGCATAGGTTTAGTCCGGCGTGCTGACCTCTCTGTTAAGTATTTGGTCGGGTTGCGGCGTGTTGTTTGGCCGAGGCCGGGCATGACCCAGAAAAGTGTGTCCGGCCGGAGTTAAGCGAGCGTGGTGGGTAAGTTGGTGCACCCCTGCAGGGAAGAAACTTCTATCGATAGCCTGTCCTACGGTAACGGACACTCGGAGTTGTATCCCGATCGGTACAACTAGAACATGTGATGAGAACCAGATAGTACGGCTCTGGGATTGCTTTCTCGCAGGGAGTCGGGAAAGGATCTCAGGTCGAGGTTGATGATACTACTACTACTACTACTTTACATTATGTTCATCTGATCTCTTCTAATGCTGCAAGACTGTCGAAGATTGTTGAAGATGCTAGTCTTCGATAGGACTAGGCTTCCCCCTCTATTCTGGCATTTCTGCAGCCCAGTCCACATATACAGCCATTCCTTTGACAATGATGCATATGTAGTGTAGATCCTTGCTTGCTGAGTACTTCGGATGAGTACTCACGTTTGCTTTATTTTCTTTTTCCCCCATATTCCATTTGATGCCACCAGACGACGGAGCCCCTGAGTCAGACGCCCCAGCCGACGACCAGTACTACTACCCGCCTGGCGAGTACTACTACTACGAGGAGCCGACTGACGACCAGGAGTAGGATTGGAGGGTCCAGGGCAGGAGGCCTACGCCTTTCGATCGTAGTATTTTATTTTACCCCGCCTCTATGAAGGCTTATCTCTCTCTCTGTGTAATATATCTGTACCCAGATTTCTGATGCTTCCGCTGACGCTTGTATGCCAACGAGCTATGTATTCGAGCCCTCGAGGCCCTGGCTTGTAATATAAAGCTTGTATGACTTTATTTATGTTTTAAAGTTGTGTTGTGATATCTTCAAGTGAGTCCTTAGGCTTGATCGTGCGCATTTGCGTGTATGATTAGTGCACGATTAAGCCGGGGTCGTCACAATATGCCTGACACAAAACCTGTGTTCTGAATCTGGCCAAACTTTGTGCACTGCATTTATTAATCCTTTCTGCTTGTCACTCATATTGTGAAAGGGGCAGTGTTAGTGATGTTGAGATCATCTCAGAGAGTGGTCAGAAACCACTCCCATGAACCTATGCATTCAACTTCCACCCAGCCCATTGCAATTGGGAATATGCAGTCATTGGGATCAATACCAACAGCACTCCTTTGAACCTTGTTTTCATGTGACAACCATCAATGAAGATGATTGGCCTGCAGCCCTTTAGCCACCCTCTCTTACATGCATCATATGACTAATACAATGTTTTCAAACATTTCCTGCCCAATGAAAATTTTGTATCTTTGACAAGTGCAGTTGTCAGCAAAAATGTAGACCCAGGGTTTTTGGTCCTTAATTCATGTCCATAGTCCCAAAGCCTACTGAATTGCTCTTCCTCATCACCATGAATCTCATTAAGTGCTTGCTTTCTAGCCCTAGCAAGCTTCCATCTGTTAGGAGTAATATTGAATTCCTTAGTAATTTTCCTTGAAAATGTTGCAAGTGACATCTTCTGGTCATCTCTGAACTCATCCAGGAAAAACTGGCACCGAAACTTGGCTGTCAAATCCTTCAACTTCCACTTTTTCTGGCAGACATGCTCTCCAAAGTAAGCCTTGATGACAAATCCTCCAGTCATGTTGTCCTTCCTAGCTTTAAGCAGCCATGGGCAACCTCTCTAACAAACAGCCTCTAATCTGATCTTATCATTCTTCAACTTCTTGATTTGCACTCTGTTCCTTATAGAATAAGCACTAAGAGCTTTCCTCAGCTCAACCACATCAGCAAATACCATCCCTAATTTAAATATAGGGGATTTCATGTCCACCTTGGAATTGAAAGCTTTGAACTTGTATTTCAGTTGCTCTTGCACTTCAACAGAGAGGTTCAGATCTTCATCTTCAAGTACATAGTCTGGCTCCACCTCTTCCTCAACTTGCTCAGCTTCTTCATCAACATCAAAATCAATGTTGTCTTCATATAAATCATCATCTCCATCATCTATGTCATAATCATTGTCACTGAACTCTAAATCTGAGAGCACTGCATCCTCTGCACCATCAGTCAGCAAATTCTCTGCTGCTGCACCTTCAGTTAGCAAAGTCTCTGTTTCTGTTCCATTAGCAACCAAGTTGTCTGCTTCTGTGTTATCTACTGCCACCTCTGAAATGGGATCTTCAACATTGACTGAAATGAGGCTGTGAGAAGATGCTGCACTGGCTGCAACAACATTTGAGCTGGCCATTATGACAGAACTCTGAACTGTTGGCACTGTCAATATCAAATCTTCCCTGAAATTACTGATGAAATCTATATGGTCAACCATTATTGCAAGCACCTTATGCTGACTACTAGCTCTGATCATGTGCTGCACATCCTCATCACCTCTAATTCTCAACATACCATCTAAAATTGTTTTGTTAGGTCTGCACCAATAAAGTATGTGCTCAGTCACAGGATATCCCAACCATAGCAGGTGCTCTTCAATGGCTGCATATGAGAATGTGCCAGCATCAACATAGTCAAGCACCTCCACAGAAGGATTATAGTACTCCATGTTATTTCTTGCTCCACAAAAAAGCCCACCATGCTCAAGTTCCAGTGTAAAGAAAGGGGTGTCAACAATTTGTCCCATCGCTGAATCACAAACTGCAGCCAGAAAGTGCATAATGTAAGCAAAAGCATAACACATCTCAAACAACCTCTATGTAGGTAACTGAACAGTAAAGTAACTGCAACTTAACTTAATAAATTCATATAACTAAATAGTGCAACCTACAAGTTAACTGCAAGCTGCAACTTGACTGATTTTGCCCCTCTGTTAACTCCAAGCAGCAAGCTGACTGAATTTATTCAGTTAACTGCATGCTGCAAGTTGACTGAGTAAATTTAGTGATGTATGCTTTTTTGCAGAACAGGATAAGCACAATCTTCAACCCAACTCAAACAACAACAGTAAACAAGAGTGAACTGAAGAAATAAAGTAAACTGTATCTTGCAAATTGAATTCAGTTAACTAACTAAATTCAGTTAACAGATTGAATTCAGGTAACTGCATCTAGCAAGATAAAACAAAAAGTAAGCAATCTAATGATGTAGTGGCACTACTAAACTGCTGAGTATCTACTAAACTGCAGCAGTATTTGCCCTACATTGCCTACCACAACTAAAAATTTCATATTTTTAGAAGTACAAACATGTGCCCTGCTGGTCAATGTCAACCCTACAACAAAACCCTAGGCCAAATTGCGCACACATGTGCCCTGCTGGTCAATGTTAACTGCTCAAAACAGTACATTGTGGCCGAAAGAACATAAAGCACAAGAACCCTAGCTTCTTGGCGAAATACCAAATTTCACAGCCCCTAAACCCTAGCTTGAAATGACCGACCAAATAACCAGCTTCGCAGCGCCAGAAACTGTATAGACACAGCAATCCACCATAAATACCCGCAACGCTATCCAAAGGGGGTGATCCGCCGGTGCTGCGGACGACACGGCAGGACGATCAAACCAGAGGAGGGGGAGGAGGAGGAGGAACAGAGCAGAGAGGGGACGTCGCACCATAGTCGGGAGGAAAGACGCCGTGCGGGCGAACTTGATGTGCGGTCGGAGGAGGGACGACACCGCCGGTATACTCCGGCGACGACGCCGCCATGGATGCTGACGTAAGCCAGCACCCAGCGCGAGCGGTCGGCGAGACCAAGACAGCGGCCAAGTGGATGAATGATTGGGGGTGGGGAGGGGACAAAATCAATTCAGGTGTTTTATGCTTCGACGGGAACGAGGTGTAGTGCGGGTTCATAAGAGTTAAATGCAGGGGGAATTGCAAAATGCGCGGTGCTGACCAGCCCAGGCCAGCTGGCTCCACTTGACGAGCTGTGATTGGATCATGACCAAACTTGCACCTCCATGACAAGTTCAAGGACGAAATAATCCACTTTTTCAAGTTTAAGGACCAAACCATCACCTCCATGACAAGTTCAGAGACATGCAGTGCTATTACCTCATAATACTTGGTGAGAGCGAGCGAACGCGCATGCGGAGAGCGTGAGATCGTTCTCTGAGACGCTCCCCGGGCCGAAAGCCGGACGATGCGTGTGGGCAAGACATATTGGAGCATTTTCTGTTCTCCCAGACTGGTGGAGGCAGGAAAGAGGTCGGCCTGACCGGATCAATTCAAGGCAGGTGCGGGCGCGGCATGGGGTCTGGCTTCACCGTTTCTTTTCCATTGTCTCCTGGTGGGCGGAAGGAAAGCGAGGTCGGCCGGACGACGGTGATCGGCGTAGGTAGGGGCAGGCAGGCAGACGCGGGCGTAGCGTAGGGTTTCGCTCCACCTTTTCTTTCACCCCGTAGGTAGGTAGGGTGGCTCGTCTTCGTCCTCCTGCCTGATCGTGTGCCATGAACGGGCATGTGTTTCCTTCAGCTCTGTTCTCTGGAACCTACTCCTCGATCGTGTGCCCGTTGTCGTGATTCAGTAATGTCCTCCGCGCCAAGTGATCAACGGCTTCACCGCCCAGCACCCGGACCCGATGACGATGCGTGGAGATTGAGAGAGATGGCCTGCGTTCGTGTGCGGCCTGGGCGACCCGGGCGGCGGCACGCGCCAACTCCAGGTCTGCGTCCTAGGGACGGCGGCTCGTACGCAGACTGACGCAGGGATTGCGCGCGGGCGGGGGCACTTGGCGCGCGTCCATCGACCCGGACCCGACAGTGTTCCCGTCGCCGTCGCGAACGTCCTTTTCCGTTTCCACGACGCGCAGCGCACCGGTTGGCTTGCCTGCTTCTATCCATAGCGGTTCCGGAGCAGACGTTGTCCCCGTCGCCGTCGCCCACGTCCTTTTCCGATCCCGTTCCTGTGACGCGCAGCGCAGCGGTTGGCTTGGCTGCTTCTATCTATAGCGGTTCGCGCGCTTTGCGCCATACGTACGTCCCGTGGCCGGGAGAGGCTCCTGACCACGACCAGCGTGGCCTGGAGCCGCTGCCACGCGCGCGCGGGCGCACTGCTGTGTGTGCACGTTTCTTTCGAATCGCCTGTAGATAGAATATGCGGACCTGGCTTTCCCCTCTCGGCTCTGGGTCACGGGACGACGCGTGTGCGTGCGCCTGCTCCAGCCAGCTGTGTTCCTGAATTCTGACGGCCCGTGGCACGCACGTTCTCAACTCCGCGTCACTGCTCCTACGCTTCACGGCTGTCTGACACCGCGATGCACACAGGGGGCCGAGCGCATTTTGCAGATGGCCACGCAGGCCATGATGGCATGGCGGGGGCGGCAGGAAACGGCCATGGAGCGAGCAGGCATCCGTATCCGTGGGCAGGGCGGGATAGATACTCTCTCCACCTCCATGGATCGAGTCAAGCTGCTTGGCTCGCTTGATCGGGTTTGCCACTAGTTTAATGCCACACGGGGAAGCGCGGGAGACGACTAAGCCGACGACGACCGGCGAAACACCGTAGCACCACCCGCTCGGCCCTTGTTCCAGAGAGACATCATCATTATTCTCTCCATCGATGTGGCCCGGCCCGGCCCGGCGAAACACGGTAAAGTTTGACCAAATTTATAAAAAACAATATAAACATTTTTTTGGGGTAAACAAAATAAACATTTATCATGATAAATCTATATGATGTCAAAGTACATTCAACAATGAATGTAATGGTATTGGTTTGTTATCGTATATATTAATATTTTTATTTATAAAATTTTGTCAAAATTAACAAAGTTTGACTTTGGCCAAAGCTAATACGCGGACTAAATAAAACGGAGGGAGTATATCTTAATTCTTTGGGGAAGTGCTCGGGGATGACAAAGCCGACGACCACCGACGAAACGCCCGAATACCACCGGTTTTTTCTTCCACGGCGACATCATCATCAGTCCACGGCACAAATCTCGATGGCTAATGACCAATGGAGGCCAAGCTCCATGGAGCTCCGTTTCAAAATATCATTTTCTACACCTCGAAAAGATTTGATCTTTTTCTATGAAGATACTACATACACATATGTACTATGTATGTGCAAAATTTCATGTGCCATAAAAGAAAGACAAATATGTATTTAACCGGCAAAATATGTATTTCCAAAATGGGCCGACTTTTTTTTGTTGGGCCAAAATATTGTCTTTTTTATATAGCATACAAATCACAATATTTTCAAACGATTTTTAAAATAGGTTCGTGCGGTAAACACATGAGTTTCCACGGAATTTTATTCAATTTGTTTAAAACTTTTAAATACTATTTCTTTTTATTAAAAACTGGCCGCATAAAGCCCGACCTCCAAAAATTCGCATCCAAATCTCGATAAGCTTTACTCCAGTAGCTCCAGTTGAATACTACTCCCTTTACAAATCACACATCTTCTATCTATCCTCTATAACACTAAGCTTCCTAGTTTTAAAGTGCACACATTTAATTGAGGTCTTCAAATAAAATTGGGTCACCGATTTTGACCAGGTCAACAATTTCTCAAAGCTCTCTCATTCAATTCTTTTATACTATATACAATGCTTTCTAATTTTTAAGCCCTCACAATTAGTTGGGTCTTCAAATTAGGATTGGGTAACCAGGTTTTGACCGGGTCAATAATTTCTCAAGGAGCTATCCTATTTAATTCTGCATGTTCTCTAATTTTGAAGCTCTTTCATTCAGTTAAGGTATTCAATTTTGTATTTGGTTTACGATTTTGACCAGACCAATAATTTTTCAAATCAATCAGCAGCAATCATCCTATAAAAACATATTAATCCCGAGCACCTTCCCACCACCTAGAAAAAAAGAAAGCAACCATGTGATATTATAGCACCAATATAATACATGCAGTCACCGACGGGAAATTTTTCCCATATAAATATACGTTGGTTAGCGGATAACACATACCACACTATGAAAGTCCCATCAAATCACCGCATTATAAATAAAAATAAACACACTACATCATCTCCCTCAACCGCCAAACTAAATATTCCATAAGTTTCAAAATATAAAGTGTTGGGGATATAACTATTGGGTATGACCCGCCCAGGAGGGACCAGGTCATACCACTGGCGACTTAAAGATGAAGATGGCGGGTCATGAAGCAAGCTTATTGAAGGCCCAAGACCCAGAGGCGACTTGAGGCCCAAGAGGATGAACCGCCATATGGTTAACTTGTATTGTAAAGCAAGCTTAGTTAGTCACCGAGCCGGACACGTTGTGTATGAGCCGGCCGGGACTCTATAAGCCATCGGGCATCAACCTGTGTATATAAAGGGGTGACCCGGCGGCGGCTTAACTCAAGAAACAATCAATCGAGAGCTAGGTCAAGCATATTCGCTCCCTTGTAATCGAAACTCCAGCAATACAACTGAAAGCAGGACGTAGGCTTTTACCTCATTGAGAGGGGCCGAACCTGGGTAAACTCTCTGTGTCCTTTGTCCCGTTCAACCCCTTCAAGCTAACCTAGTTGCGATGGCTCCACACCTAACTCCTTTTGCTAGGGCATCTGCCGTGTTAAGTCCATGACAGTTGGCGCCCACCGTGGGGCCAGCGCACGGTGGTTTCGAGTTCTTGAAGGGCAACTTTGCAGGGATCAAGGGATACACTGTGGGCCAGATGACCAAGAGTCGTCGCGGCAAGCTCTACATCGACGACGCAGACTGGGGCCCCGAGGCCGGCTCAATCGAGTACGGGTACCGGGTCCCCTTCGGCGGAATCGATGTCTTCATTGGAAAGATTGGTGAGTCGGAGCCTGAGCCGGACACCTGCACCGACATCGTTGAGACGGCTCAGCGTGCACGACCCGCCAAGTTTCAACCCGCCATAAAGCGCGCCTTTGTTGGTTGCATCCAAGGGGCAGATCTTGAGGAAGGAACTGTATCCGGTGGAGAGACGACCATCTACTCTGGTGATGAGCCCTCAACCGGCGAGACCGATTCAATGTATCAGTTACAAGACGGCCGGCTTGGGGGCTATTCCGATGGAGACAGTATTCCGGTCCCCAATGAGCCACCGAACAGAGTCGCGATATTCATGGCCGGCACTCAACCGGTGCTCAATTCATCAACTGCTGCAGCCATGACTTCCGGTTCAACGGCCGCGGCAACGGCCGCGGCGAGTAACTCTGCGCGCCCGCCGGCTCAAGTTTTATCTGAGCTCTTGGAGGCTTTGGCGACCTTATTAGCTGCAGAGGTAACACCGGAAAATCAAGCACAACATAAGGTGGATGTCGCGAAGCTGCGAGATGAGATAGCTCAAGCCAAGGAGGAGTTTAATGCTGAAAGTACTAGGATGGCGACAGAACGAGCCGCCCTGGACGCTGCGTCTCAACGGATTCAAGCAGAGAATTTCCGGTTAAGCCTGGATCAGAATGCATCTAACGCCGTTCTACGCAGGAGGCACCAGAGTCGTCTACCTCCGGAGTACGATGCAAGGAATATTTTCAACACACCTGGGGTTGGAACCAGTGACCCGCCCGTGGTGAACCGGGTTGTTGAGGCGCCCGGGACCGGAGCGACGGTTCAACCACGTGCTGCAGACCCGCCTCGTTTGAATTTGACCCCGCCTCAGCACGTTCCAACACCGCCGGGTCATTATTCTAACCCTTTGGACAATATGATTGCAGCAGCTACGCGGTTGGCGGCTCTCCCTATTGAAGGCGAGTCACCAGCCGCGATGGAGATACGGAGAGCCGAAGAGCTTCTTCAGACAGCGGTGGCACAACAGGCGGCTTATTCGTACAGCCGCGAACGGATTCATTCAACCCCTCGTCCAAGCCGAAGTTATAGCAGGCATATTGACTCGCCAACAGTTTCAAGCAGTGAGCGACACCATAACCAGCCTCGTAGGCATGACCCACCGCGTGTTGGTAACGATGCTCAGACTTTGGTAGATCAGGGCAGGGCACGTCGGGAGGCTGAGCTGGCGGCTCAGTTGACAGCTCATCAATAATCTCCGGTTTACCCATCGACGTCCGTGGAGGCAGGAGTGACCTCTAGAACGCTTGGTGTGCCATGCTTAGTGCCGGCTTTACGTAATGAGCGCCTGCCCAAGGATTTTAAGGGCCCTCGCAAGGTGCCTAATTACATAGCGGATCAGCCCCCAGAGGCTTGGATTGAGAGTTATGAGATGGGCATGGAGATGTTGGATGTTAGTGATGCTGCGTGTGCTAAGTACTTCACTATGATGTTGGATGGACCGACGCGCACTTGGCTGAAAGGATTGCCTCCTAACTCCATCAGGTCATGGGCTGAGTTGAAGACGCGTTTTATCCAAAATTTCAAAGACACGTGCAAGCAGCCTATGTCGATTCTTGATTTAGACTCTTGCGTCCAGGGTGAGGGCGAGTCAACCACCAATTGGGTGCACCGGATATCAACTATTATTCACTCGTCGGACAGTATCAACGCCGGTTCAGCCGTCCTGATGTTGGAAAAGAATTGTCGTTTCCTCCCCCTTAAGCAGAAGCTGGGGCGGCTTAAGCGCCACTGCAATGATATGGGAGAGCTCATGGCGGCTCTCGTCAAATATGCTGATTCTGATAGCACTAAGGACCCCGAGTTCGATGAGGAGAAAGTTGGGAAGGGGAAGAAGAATGGCAATGCAAAGGGACAGCAGCATAGTCCGGCAGGTCAAGGTAACAATGGTAAGCGCAAGCAGTTGGACGGCGGTTCAGATTTTGTGGCGAACACCAATACGCAGAATAGTAATCAGCATCGCAAGAGGAAGTCATCAGTGCCCCGGTTTGGCGGGCCAAAGTTCAACATTGAGGCGATGATGAATCAGCCTTTCCCAAAGCACGGTACGCAGGATAAGCCGGCCAGCCATCTATGGAAAGATTGCTTCATCATGAGTGAATATAGAAATTCCAGTTTTTTCCAGAACAACCATGGCTCGCATGGCGGGTCAGGATCCGGCTCTCACGGACCTGGTTTTGGGCATGGCGGCTCAAGCTCCGGCTTTCAGGGCAAGGCAATCAAGGTGGTTTTAATCAGCAATCTGGTCAAGGGAATCAGCAGCAATAGTCTGTTTATCAAAGTAATCCAAAGCAGTTGAATAGTGGTCAATATCATGTGTTCACCACGAGCTTATGCAAGCGAGACCAAAAACTTCATAAGCGTGCAGTAAACGCGGTTGAGCCGGCAGTTCCTCGCTACTTGCGATGGTCTGAACAGCCTATTGTGTGGAGTCGTGAGGATCACCCGCCCCGGGTTGATAATCCGGGTCAATTGGCTTTGATGGTTGCGCCTCAGGTTGGAGGGTACAAGTTTACTAAAGTGCTTATGGATGGAGGCAGTAGTATTAATATCCTTTACTATGATACTTTTCGCCATATGAATTTAACTGACAAAGATCTTAAGCCGTCTTCTACTGTCTTTCATGGGGTGGTGCCTGGTAAGTCGGCGTATCCGGTGGGTAAGATAACTTTGGAGGTAGCTTTTGGCGATGATCACAATTATAGGGCTGAAAAGTTAACTTTTGAAGTGGTCAAGATCAAGAGCCCTTATCATGCCTTGTTTGGGCGGCCGGCCTATGCTAAGTTTATGGCACGACCTTGTTATGTTTATTTGCAGTTTAAAATGTCGGGTCGCAAGGGCACCATCACGGTGCACGGTGACAGGAAGATAGCTTTGGAGTGTGAAGAGGGCGATGCTGCTTATGCTGAGTCTGTTTGTGCAACAGAGGAACTGAAGTTCTACAAAGACAATGTTGACCCGGCAGATATGACCCCCTTGAAAAAGCCAACCACGGAGCATGATCCCTTATTGAAGTTTAAGTCGGCAGATGACACTAAGCTGGTTGACTTTGTTCCTGGCGACTCATCCAAGCAGTTCAGTATCAGTGCTAATATGGATCCGAAATAGGAAGGTGCGCTCATCGAGTTCATCTGTGAGAACCGGGACATCTTTGCATGGAAACCTTCAGACGTGCCAGGTGTACCGAGGGAACTCGCTGAGCACACTCTCAATGTTGATCCAAAGTTTAAACCGGTCAAGCAATTCCTTCGTCGTTTTAATTAAGAGAGGCGCAAGGCCATTGGTGAAAAGGTGGCCCGGCTCTTGGCGGTTGGGTTTATTGTTGAAGTTTTTCATCCCGAGTGGTTGGCTAACCCGGTGCTAGTGCTCAAGAAGAATGGCACTTGGCATATGTGTGTGGATTACACAGACCTTAAGAAGGCCTGTCCGGCTGACCCTTTTGCTCTCCCTCGTATTGATCATATCATCGATGCTACGGCGGGTTGTGAGCGTTTGAGCTTTCTGGATGCTTATTCTGGTTATCATCAGATCAAGATGGCGGTTAAGGACCAGAAGAAGACAGCTTTCATCACTCCCTTTGGAGCCTTCTGCTATGTGTCTATGCCTTTTGGGCTCAAGAGTGCCCAGGCGACTTATCAGCGGTCTGTTCAAAATTGCCTCCATGACCAGATTGGACGCAATGTTCATGCTTATGTGGATGATATTGTTGTGAAATCCAGGAAGAAAGAGACTTTGATAGATGATTTGAAGGAGACCTTTGACAATCTCCGAGTCTACAAGATGATGCTTAACCCGGCTAAGTGTATCTTTGGTGTGCCAGCAGGTAAGCTCTTGGGTTTTTTGGTTTCTGAAAGAGGCATTGAGGCTAACCTGGAGAAAATCAAGGCTACCACTTCTTTGGCTAAGCCGGCGTGTATTAATGACGTCCAGCGTCTGGCGGGTCGTATTGCGGCTTTAAGCCGGTTTATAAGTCGGTTAGGCGAAAAGGCTATACCTCTGTATCAGATGATGAAGAAAACAGATCATTTTGTCTGGGGTGATGCTGCTAATCAGGCATTTGAGGCATTGAAAAAGCAGTTGGCTGAGCCGCCAATCCTTGCAGCTCCTATTGATAAGGAGCCCTTGTTGTTATATGTAGCTGCTAATAGCCGAGCCGTCAGTGTGGCAATTGTTGTGGAAAGAAAGGAATCAGGCAAGGAATATCCGGTTCAGCGGCCGGTTTATTATGTCAGTGAGATGCTAATTGAATCTAAGCAGAGGTACCCACATTGGCAGAAGCTGGTTTATGGAGTGTTCATGCCTAGTCGTGATTTGAAACAATATTTCCTTGGTCATCCCATCACTGTTGTGAGTTCTGCTCCTTTAGGTGATATTATTCAAAATAGAGAAGCCACAGGCCGAGTGGCCAAGTGGGCCATTGAGCTTGGACCGCATGGTCTGAAATATATGCCCCGGACAGCCATCAAGTCTCAAGCACTTGTGGATTTCATCAATGACTGGACAGAGTTGCAGATGCCTGAGGAAAAGCCGGATAACACATATTGGACTATTCACTTTGATGGATCCAGGCAGTTGGAAGGCTCGGGGGCTGGAGTTATTTTGACTTCCCCACGAGTTGATAAATTTTGTTATGTTCTAAGATTGATGTTCCCTTGTACTAACAATGTAGCTGAGTATGAAGCCTTGCTCCATGGTCTTCGGATGGCTAAAGAGATGAATCTAAGCCGGGTGAGGTGTTTTGGCAACTCAGACTTGGTGGCTCAGCAAGTTTCCGGCACTTGGGATTCCAAGGACCCACTCATGGCGGCTTATCGCCGAGAGGTTGATGCTATTGCTGGTCATTTCAAGGGTTATCAAGTGGAGCATGTTGATCGCAGGAAAAATAAGGCTGCTGATGCTTTAAGCCGGGTAGGGTCCCAGCGTAAGCCGGTACCACCTAATATCTTCCTTGATATCTTGCATAATCCTTCGGTTAAATTGCCTACGGAGGAAGATCTTGCTATTCCTGACCCGGAGGCACAGTTGGTGGCGGCTCTCCATGTTATTCCTGATTGGACTGTTCCATATTTGGCTTATATGACCCGGGGCGAGTTACCTGAAGACGAAACTTTGGCCAGGCAGATAACCCGGCGATCTAAGTCAATGACTATTGTCAATGGTGAGTTGCACCGATGCAGTGTTACAGGGGTGTTTCAGCGTTGTGTTTCTCCGGAGGAGGGCCATGAGATTCTACGAGAGATTCATGAAGGAGATTGTGGCCATCATGCCGGCTCTAAGTCTCTCGTGGCTAAGGCTTTTTGTCATGGGTTCTATTGGCTGACGGCTCATGCTGATGCAGAGGATTTGGTTAGCAAGTGCGATGGTTGTCAAAAAATTTCAAGACAAGCTCACGTGCCGACTCAAGAATTGAGAATGATTCCAATTACTTGGCCGTTTGCAGTCTGGGGGTTGGACATGGTGGGACCTTTTAAAAGATCCAAGGATAAAAAGACTCACCTCCTGGTGGCTGTTGACAAGTTTACAAAATGGGTTGAGGCTGAGCCGGTCAGCAAGTGTGATGCAGCGACGGCAGTTCAATTCATCGAAAAGGTGATCTTTCGTTTTGGATACCCTTATAGTATCATCACTGATAATGATACTAATCTGTCTAAGGGTGCTATGAAAGAATTTTGTCAACAAGAGCATATTCGTCTTGACGTTTCATTTGTGGCCCACCCCCAGTCCAATGGTCAAGCTGAAAGAGCCAATCAAGAAATCTTGAGAGGAATAAAACCCCGGCTTATGGTCCCTTTGCAGAGGACGCCGGGTTGTTGGGTTGAGGAGTTGCCTTCAGTGTTATGGAGTATCAATACTACCCCCAACAGATCTACGGGTTACACGCCATTCTTCATGGTTTACAGAGCAGAGGCGGTTCTCCCTAGTGACATTCGTCACAACTCGCCCCGTGTGGCGACTTATGTTGAAGCTGATAATGAAAAAGCACGTCAGGATGCTCTTGACCTTCTGGATGAGGAACGTGACCTTGCGGCAGCTCGTTCAGCGATTTACCAGCAAGACCTGCGTCGTTATCATAGCCGTCGGGTTAAAACCCGGACCTTTCAAGAAGGTGACTTGGTGCTCCGGCTCATCCAGGATCAAACTGACATGCACAAGTTATCCCCACCTTGGGAAGGGCCCTTTGTGGTCAGCAAAAATCTGAACAACGGGTCATACTACCTTATCGATGTTCGAGACCATAAGGACTCACGCACGTCGGAGGAGGAGACCCGCCGGCCGTGGAACATTGCTCATCTTCGGCCCTATTACACCTAAGCCACCGGCTCTTGTGATGTACATATTTCTACCAATGTATATATTATGATTAGTATAATAAAGCCGGCATCCCTGATAATTCAGGGCCTCTGTCGTTTCATTTCTGAGAATCTAAGTCTTTATTGTCAATTCATAAGATCACTTGGGGGCTTCCTGCTCATTGAGCATAGCTGTGACTACCCTATTGCTCCGGCTTATACGCCTGGATTGAAAGATTACTTGGGGGCTTCTTGTTTAATGAAACAGAGCTTTGTTGTCCCGTGTAATAGGCTTGGACGCCAGGTGTATTCACCAAAAATCCGGGTTATCCTGCCTTTGTAAACCTGCCACTCCGACCAGGTAATCCTGGAATGACTCGCCGTACTCTTGACAGTCAATCTTTTAAAGACCCTGAACTTGTCAAAGTTAAAACGACGATTGGTCATGTGAGGCCCGGTTTACAGGTTTGAATAAAGGATTAACTAAGTGGCTGTGCAACCCTTGAATAGCACTTGATATTGAGGCTTGGCAGCCTATGAAGGCCTTGTTTTATTTGATTTATCTTTGCTTTGAACATTTTTTGGGTTCATCTTTTGTACCATATTGATATATGGTTTGAAATTGATTCAGGCCATGTAGCCTTGATCCTTATAACTCATGTTTGAGTATATCCGGAGTTTTGATAACCCGGCCTGGCTTTGGACGATAAGTCGCCAGTGTGTTTTGATTATACGCTTGGAGTTCTGTGCTCTAAGTCCTTGGGATGTTACCCTTGCTGCGTACGATGTTGTAAGCCGGCGGTATGAATAAATGGAAAAGGGTGCTGGGCTATTACCCTTACTGCATATGGCGTGGTAAGCCGGCAGTAGGAACAAATATCACAGGTATGATATTTACTTGTTATGAGTATATACGGTTTGTATAATCCCGCCCTGGTTATGGACTATACAGTCACCAGTGGATTTTCTGTGGGGTATTATGACCCGCCCTGGGGTAAACCGCCAGGGCACATGTTATCTGTTTGTATGCAGGCAATATGATAAACATGATCTGCATGATTGACGATATTACGAGCATAAGTGGCAGATCTTCAACATCGGATCGGCGGCTCAAAAGTATTATACATAAACATGCACGATGGCATGGCAGATCATTGTTTTCAACTACCTATTACAAGGCATTGGACGGCCCAAAAGAATTAAGTGTGTTTGATGCACACATCATCCAATGATGTGGATGGTAAACCGGCTTTTGCATCAGTTGGTTTGGTCTTGGCGGGTTGAGGCTTCCGGGTCATCCTGCGCCGATTCTTCTTCCTTCTCTGTCGTCTGGAAGTTAGGCGATGACCAATCAATCCCAGTCAAAGCTTTGAAAACAGCTTCATCATCTATAAGGGTTGATGGGTCAATGTCAGGAGCGAAGGTGTGCTTACGCGTTGGCGGGATAAGGTCCACAACCTCATACACCGGCGCCTTCACTTTGGCATTTTCAGTATCATAAACCGGATGATATTTGGAGAGATCAGTCTCTTGGGCCAATTTGCTTGCAAAGGGACGCATCTTCCTTACTATTTTTGTGAAGTCCTCGGCACTGAAGGGAGACCCATCTTCTTTTAAACTCGGGCAGCCGGTGGCTAGTTCTGCCGGGTCAAGCTCTGCTTGCCATGCCTTTGCCCGGCTCAAGGCCGTGATGGCACCGGCTCTGGCGGCTGATCGTTTCAATTCTTCAACTCTTTGTGGCAGCATAGATAGCTTCTCCAACATTTCCTTGATGAGGGAAGACGGTTGCTTCTTATGGGTGGAGGCAGAGATAGCTCGTTGAGCGCCAGTGTATAATTGCTCTATAAGAGTATAGGCAGCTTTCAACTTCATACGCATGTCTGAGCCAAAGTGGGAGATTCTTGAGCCTGCGTTGCCAAAGAGATTGATAAACCGGCTGAATGATTGTTCAAGGCATGGATGATGAAAGGTTGAAATATATTATCGCTTACCAAAGATGGCGGCTGTCATGCTATTGATTTGATGTTTTAAGCCGGATAACTCATCAGTAACCGGCTTAAGGGCAGCCTCAGCATCTTCTGCTCTTTTTTGTAGAGCTGCCTTCTTGGTTTCCCAGCCGTTTCTCTCAGCATTGAAGTCCTTTCTCAGTTTTTCAATATTTTCCAAAGCGGTCTTCAGTTCTGATTTTGCCTTGGAAGTCTCAGATTGCTGGGTCTGAATGTTTTCCCTCAGATCACTGACTTGAGATTCCTTCATGTTCAATTCAGCCTGTCACATAAAAAGGCAGGCAATATGACGTTCTGATGATCATCTTATTTTAAGTCCCAAGCATAATACAAGTATTTTACTTGGCACTTGGGGGCTAATGCACATTGCTCTTTTCTTGAAGACAATTATATGATGACCCGGCTACACTATTATAACTATAGCCGACTCATGGGGGCTACATACTTGGACTTTATTCACAATTATGGTGATAAGTCCCGGCTTATCGATGCTGAATAAGCCGGCCCTTGGGGGCTACATGCGAAACTGAGTACTACAATTTGAAGTCCCGGCTTAACTTGTCAGTTTAAGCCGGCCCTTGGGGGCTACATATGCGAAGTTGAGAACTACAATTTGAAGTCCCGATTTTAGCTATGCAGCTTAAGCCGGCCCTTGAGGGCTACTCGTTTTGATTCTGCAACTCCAAGATGCTATGACAGTAATGAAAGATTAAAGAGGCTATCTGAAGTCTACAGTATATTCAATTCTATCATATCCAGTAGACTTGGCGGCTGGCAGAGATATATGGAAAAGATGATAGTGTTTACCTCGAAACGCTCTTTCATTAATTTAACCAAGCCGGCTTCAAAGTCACGGCTGGTGTAGAGGCGGTTCAGGTAGCCAGCGTGAAGCTCCTGGGTATTGAATTGAGCATAATCTTCCAAGTCTACTTTCCACTTGCCCTTATCAACAGCAGAAAATTCTTCTTTGGCGTTGTGCTTGGATAAGACGGTGGGATTACCTGGTACTGCATAAGCCGTCCTAGTGACTATGACATCTTCAGTCTCTTGAGCCGGCTGAGCGGGGCTGGGCGGTTTAGCAATTTCTGGATCAACATTCATGGTGTCCATAGTGACAAGGGGCTCTTCTGGTGGCGGGTCATCCATAGCCGTTTCTGAAGTTCGATGCATGGATTCAGACACGGTCTGCTTCTCCGGGTCAGTAGCCTTGGGATCTTCAGCCGGCTTGTTAACTTTAAGCTTTTTGCTGGGCTTGGCCATGGCACTGACAATAACAACTCATGATGAGATTAGTGTATTAATGGAGTAAGGTATTAAGGCAAACAGGATTAAGTGCTTCTTACCCAGGAACAGTTTTGAACAAGGGAACTTGAGTCCCAGTTGAGTCGCCAGAGGAAGAATGAGAGGTCCCCTGATAGTTTGAATCAGATGGGTCAAGAGGTTGGCGAAAAAGACCCGCCTTGGGCTAAGCTAAGTCGGAAATATGTGAAACCTCTGGACGACGCTTGCGAGGAGCCGATGTGTTTGGTAAGCCGGAAGAAAGAATCCCGCCACCACTGTTTCGGGTTGTGCGGCGAGCTTCATGCTGCTGCTTCTTCAAAATAAAGTTGGGATCCAAGTAAGCTAAAGGGTGAGAAAACCTTACTTTCCGGCTTGCTTGACGAATTTTCTGTCTTGGCAGAGGTTCTGAGTCGGAGGAAAGGATAGTTACCTCTTCACCATCTACCTGGCTGCCTTCCGCGTCATCCTGATAGTGATCATTGCCAATAAGATGTACAAAAAAATTAGCCAAGGGAATCAAGTTTTACCTCTGACTCATCATCATCCAAGTTAAATAACTCGGAGGGGTTGGCCTTCTTCTTGGCAGGTTTTTTCTGAGCCTTAGTTTTCGTCCGGGTCTTCTTGGCCGGCTTATCCTGCAGCTTCCTATTCCGAAAAGGAGAATCGGCCTGCAAAAATCAAATGGGTATAAGATGACAGTTTTAATAAAGAAATGATTAAACCGGAAATTATTTAAAGCTTACAGCTGGCGGCTTGTTAAGAGCGCAGTAGGGATTCAGTCCAGTTTTGCTGCAATCTTCCAAACTCTCATTCAGCAGAGACTTGGTCATCTCATTGATATCAGCATCAGTCAGCTGTATCTGGCAGTGGCGTTGCGGATCTTTTAAGTCGCAGGTGTACTCGCACATCAAACCGGAGCAGCGGCTTAATGGCATAATTCTCCAGGCGACCCAGCATCGAACCAAGTCGATTCCGGTCAAACCATTGGCCATTAAGGCTCTAATCTTTGAAAAGACGGGCATATATTTGGCCCGCTCTGCTGTGCTGATTCGATCGGGGAGGGGGTGCCTGTTGCTAAGCCGACTCTCACGGTAACCCGGCAGAGGGTTTTCCCCTTCTAGAGAGGTATCTTGACAATAAAACCAAGTTTGGTTCCAGTCCTTAGGATGACTGGGCAGCTTGGCGGCTGGGAAGTTGGCTTCTTTCCGCCTCTGAATCGAAATGCCACCTAACTCTAGGCTGGGCCCCACTACAAGAGATCGGACCTACTGTGACGAGCTCAAAAATGTCACGTAATAGCTAAAAACGTCACAAAATACTCACGTGTGACATTTTTCAGGCGTCACTAGCATCGTCACGGAATCCCCGTCATAGATTATTCCTAGTGACGCAGCGAGCAAAAAACGTCACCGGATATGGGACCTTCAGTGACGAAGCTATCGTCACAAGATTATTGACGGGCTAATGCGCAGTGGGTTTCCAAATGGCCCAAGCCCAATAATTTGGCGAATTTCTATTTTTGGATCTAATTGTTTGGTGGGCCGTAGCCAATTTGCAACCCATTAGTTGTTGATCCAGCCCACCTTTTTATGGAGCAGTCGCGCCGTTTTCTGCTAGCCTTTTCAAGAATTATTTTATTTATAGTTTTTTCCTCTAATATTAGATTGGCCTGGTCCGATTCAAAACCTATTGTGGGCTTGTGGCATTTTTAGACCATCTTTTCATTGACCAATTTTCACAACACATTACAAGCCAACTTGTCTCTAAACAATGTACACTTAACACTTACATGCACCATCCAACATAACCCAAGCTACATAATCATCTGATACAACATCTTTAAAAAAATTGGAGATCATCAATATAGACCTTCTTGGTGTGAGTCTTAGCTCCCACCTTAATCAAAACTTGAAACCTTGTTGGATGCCTCTTCCCGTGACTTCTTGAAGGCGGCTAGAGTTGTTTTGATCCTCCTTTGTCCATATCAACTTCTTGAACGATGACTTACGAATCAGCCTATTAGAAATAAAGACATAAATATAGCAGACTGAATGAGTTAGAAAAAACCATCGACCATTGCAACAAAGAACAACATGCAAGTTATAACTCGGAGCTCTAGGTTGGAATCTTAACAAAAAAGATATGTTAGTACTTGTCTAATAAGTGATATGATCAGAACTAAGCATGTCGTATTTGTGAGCAACAAAGGTCATCTGAAATATTAAATTGGAATTAAAATGGTGCGGAAAAACAAAATATTCGACAAAGCTAATAAGGAAGAAACCTTCAAGCAGCTAGAACAGTGAAGAAAGCATGAATAACTTTCGCATAGCTTCATTGTTGTCCTTGGCACACATTTGATCAATAAGACACTTCCATTTGAAAATAAATTACTAACAATTGCGTGATGGTGGCAGGCCAAATAAAAAGCTCGTCTAGGCTTTGATCTTTAGTTGTAGTATCTACTCCCTCCGTTCGGAATTACTTGTCTCGGAAATGGATGTATCTAGGTTCTAGATACATCCATTTCCGAGACAAGTAATTCCGAACGGAGGGAGTACTAATTCTAGATACATCCATTTCCGAGACAAGTAATTCCGAACGGAGGGAGTACTTGCTTGGACAGTAATCTGCATTAACATATAGTCAGTATCACTTCTGATTGCCACAAAGGAGTGCAGTGAATTAGTTCTCCATTAGCAACTTACCAAAATCGTGTTGAATCGCTCATACAACTCCAACTGCAGTTCTACAACAACAATTCACTTGCAAATCTATTCACACTCCCTCAAACCAAGTTGCCATGAGCTCAGAACTACAAAATAACATAACAATACTAGGGGGGGGGGGGCATCGGCATAATGAAAATATTTTATTGCAGCTCACTATTTAATTACTAACCCATGTCACATATACTAGTTAGGTTCTAATAATAATTTCTCTGAAAGATAAATCAAAGTAGGTACAATTCAGCTTACAATTTTCAACTTAATGACACGTATAAACTAGCTTCCATGAGTTCAAGATTACTGACACGGACAAGGACTATCTGACCTAGCAAATACTGGGGGTGTACTATACAAGCATCTCACGATTGACCAATAAGAACTCACTAACAAGGAAGAACAGAACAAAACTAATATCTGAACCAATCCCCACATAGAAGCGATTCATCTAAATTGAGAGCTGAGAGCTGAGCGTCATACACATGTTAACCCAGTTTGTTGGTCGAGCTTGACGGTCCTCCAGTTGAACTCTGGCGTGCCCCTGTGGTATGTGCTCTATGTCAATACATGACAGACAAAACCCAAGAAGAAGAAAAAACGGAGGGTCAATAAGCAGTACTGATAAGTGCGAAAGATCGGACGAGTACGGCCCGACTTATTAGTTAATCATACCCTGTGGCGGTACCGCGGTAGTCTCTGACAAAGGCAACGAGGCGGGTGCCATAGGCGAACCCGGGGTTCCGCTCAAGGAGGCCATAGCCAGTACCCACATCACCATGACTTATCCTCACCATCATTTGCTCCGATGGAATTGAGAAGTGTATGGACGAGTTGCACCACAGAGTGAGAGTTCAGTCCTTGCAATCACACGAGAGGGATCGAAAGACGCACGCACGCAAGTACTCACACTGAGAATGAACGTTACACACACAGGCTGGGCCGCCGCCGTGTGACCAGGCTGGTCCGGCCGCGGCGCAAGCTGGGTCCGCCACTGCGCGCCATGGAGGGCCCTGACGCCACTAGCAGCTTCCGCAGCAGGGTGCCCTCAAAGAACCCGACGGAAGAGGGAGGAGAGAGCAGCTATTCCTACCGCCGTCGTCGCGTTTGGTTGCCCCCGATCTAGCGCCGCCACCACAAGAGCTAAAGAAAACGAGATCGGATAAATAGGGTTTCTCTCGGGAAGGAGAAGGTGGGCGAGGTAAAAAAATCGCTCGTTATATGTGCAGTTGAGCTGGTTTTTTTTTCAGGGTAAGTTGAGCTGGCTTCAGCCCACGTATAGTAGAAAAAAAATTAAAGGAAGGGCTAGCCAGGCCATGGGCTGTGCTGCGCCCGTCACATACGAAATTATAACAGCCGCCAGCCACACCTAATAAAAAAACAAAAAGTTAACAGACGCCAGCCAGAACCGAGCCGTGCGGCCGTGTCGTGCCTTGCCTTTATTCTCCCCGCCGCGACGTGACACCGGCTAGAACCCGTGACAGACGAACAGATCGATCACATGCGCCCTGGCACGAAATAATCTCTACTCCTAATGTCTCAGTTGGTAGTCTCCGTCGGTCAATTTTTGTCCCACCAGAGATGGTTTTTTTCGTCCTCGATCCCACCTCCCGCATCCCATCGATTCCCCCCTCCGCCCTCGAACTAGGAAAGAAAAATCGGTATGCTCCGACGATGTCCAGTGTTAAACCCTCTGGTTGATCGATAAAAACTCGTTCTGAAAAAATCTACGAAAATAAACCTACGAAAATTAGCCAGACGCTCGCACCCGAATCCTCGTGCCCTCGATGCACTTGCCCGCACGAGTCGCCGCCGTCATTCGTCCCTACGTCCACGCAGCTAACATCACCGCCGCTCAATCCCTTCGCCGCCGCTCAGCCCCTTCGCCGCCGCCATCCAAGTGCAAAGCCTCGACCCATCTACAGCTGAACTCGTAGGATCCGCCGCGGATCATCGGAGCTGCGGCCGATCCCGTTGAGGGCCCCTGATCCGGCGCTGTTGTCGTTGAGGATTCAGGATCGGCTTGCCCCTCCCAGGTTGGTCGTGTTCGTTGCTTGCAGGGGCCGCCGCCGACCGCTTCCACCGCGCCGCAGATCGGTTCCAGTTCCTGTCGCCGATGTTCCAAGCCCCGCCGACGAGGGCGGAGAGGATCCGCCACCGATAGCGATCAAGGTATTGCACAGTACACAGTTTATCATACATCCAACGCATGCTCATACAGGCAATAAAATTTTTTATACACACATTGTGGGACATCACTTTTGAGTCTTAACCCTTTCAAATCTGGCAGCACCTAACTGACACCAGTTTTGGAGTTTGCAAGTGGTGAGACCGCTCAGTCCCATAGTCATCAGAAGCAGCAAGTGACACCAGTTTCCGAGTTTGCAGCTCACAACAACATCAGAAGCAGCAAGTGACACAAATCAAAGGTAGGAATAATAACTGTTTTATGGAAAAGAAACATCCAGAAATGTTCATGTCTAGATGTTAATTCACTACTTGATTTTATTCTCATCCCATTACATTCGAGCAAAACGTTCTTCATTCATTAATAAAATGATAACTGTACAGAGGTAGGAAGGGCGCTTACAGAGTAGGATGGGTGCTTATTTGATCCAATTAATAAGATGTAGTTCCAATAGTTTCCCTGCGATTAACCACAAACTTTACAGAGTATGCTACAAGGCAAGGGCGGTGATCATTTGAACATCAGAAGATGGATGCATAGATACACGTACTAAACAGCTATTAAGAACTGATGGGGTTTCCATGCATTAATTTGAGCATTAGAAATGATCACTTTGTAGGCCAAAATAAGTAATAAGAAAGTGAGTGCATGCATTGAAGATGGATACGGCAGGATCATATGATAGAAGCAACCTTAATGATACAAAGAATCTAGAGGACATGTCTACAAGCAACAATAAAGTACAATTATGCCATTTTGAAAAACTAATACGATAGAGCACATAGCAGTGGTGACCTCACACAGCTCAAAAATACCTGTCGAATCAACATGGGAAAACATGTGACTAAAAATAGTATCTACAATGAGGAAATTTCCCATTTTCATTGCCACTGAACACTACATATCAATTAAGTTAACAGACAAAGCTCACAAGTCATAAGGATTTTTCTTTCTTTCTGATTTGGCATGTCAACCATGAGAGACATGACAAACTATCAAGAATGCAGGTAAGAAAATATGAAACACTACTAACCAAGGTTTCTACTCCTTAAAACAGTGCTCAGTAGACTGTGAAAACACTATGGTGGGTCCTACTGCCAACACTAGTATGCAGGTCCTACCGCTCAATAACCCGTGAAACAGCTATGGCAAGTCCCACCGGTAGACATTACATAAAAGAAGGTAAACATCACACATTCGTAATATTCGGTGACTCTAGTAGGTTCGTCATGGAAATTACCAAACCATGATAGAAACTGGTAGCCAGGTGCGCTCAAAGGCTAAAGCGATTATGTGACGTCTATCGTCATCAATTTGCGGTAATCAGTGACGCCACCTATGAATACATCACACATTAGGTATTCCTGTGACGTTGTCCAACTTCGTCACGAGGATTTTCGTCACAGTATCTCACTTCATGCAACTGGGTCGTCTCCCGGGTTTATGGAATATTTTCAGAATGGGGCCATTTTATGTTGAACTTTTGAAAAAGGACCAGTTTTGTCTATTTTCACGCGTGTTGTCAACGGGGCTTTGCCTCCACCCTGTAGCTTTCTCAACCTATGGGAGCAAAAATAGAGAAAGCATGCAGGGCAGAGAAGAGGAGCTACAGTAGAGCAAGGTTCGGGGCATCAGTTTGCACTTTGACGCGGCTTGGGTCTTCGTATCCAGGTGATGTAAGGTTGGTGAAGGTCTTTTGGAGTCTTTAGTTTTGTGTTATTAGCATTTGATAGCGTTGTAAAAGAGCACTAAGAAAACAGGAAGCTGGTGCACGCTTCCCCTTTCAGTTCCATCCATCCAGTGACAGTGTGAGATTCGTTGGGCCAAAGACAGGAATGGGGCTAGGATGATAGGAATAGGATATCGTTAGTTACGAGACAGAATATCGCTTTGAGGGTAGGGGCCGGGGGAGACGAACATACATATTCGCGGCATCGTATCGTCTTCATACATCCATCCGCAGGTAGTGTGGAGCGTCCGTCGACGGGGCGATGGATGCGAGCTTGAAGGGATACATGCATGCACGTGGTGGAATCGGAGGTCGTACCCACTTGTGCGAACGATGGAGCTGACCCCCGATCGACTGATTCTTCCTGGCGTTCGTACGTGTGGCGGCGCCGGCTGCCACGAGAGCCGGTACGCGGGCGAATGCTTGGTGACAGCGAACGCGCATGGCGCATGCGCAGAGCGTGACAAGATGGATCCTCGCCGAAAGCCGAACGACATATTCGAGCATTTTATGTTCTGGTGGAATGAGGTCGGCCGGATGAATTCTAGGCAGGCACGGCCTTTTTTCTTTTCCAATTTCTCCTGGCCCTGTTGGCCGGGAGGAAAGCGAGGTCGGCCCGGCCGTACGGCTGTGATTGGTGAAGGCAGAGGCAGGCAGGCAGGCAGGCAGACGCGGGCGTGGCGTAGCGTAGGGTCTTGCTACACTCCACGTTTTCTTTCTCCCCCGTAGGTTAGGTTCGTCGTCCTGCCTGCTCGTGTGCCACGAGCGGGCGGGCGTGTTTCCTTGAGCTCTCTTCTTTGAGACATACTCCTCGATCGTGTGCGTGCCCGTTGTCGTGATTCAACAATGTCATCGCGCCAAGTGATCAACGGCTTCACCTCACAGCCCGGCACCCGGACCCAATGATGACCAGGAGAATGTCCGTGCGTTGGTACGGGCAAAAGCCGGATAACCGTGCATTGCCATGAAATAATAGAAATATACGCATTTATCAAATTATTATTTTAATTCAGAAATACGTGTTAAGCATGGTGGCATCTGGTTTCATCAAATAGCGACAAATTCAAACTCTCTTCGGCTTCTTTCTTTACTGAAAAAGGCTTTCGCCCCGCTTTATATATAAAGCAACAACCACACATTACAGCCATCACCACAACAAAGAAGGAAAATAAGAGAAACGAAAATCGACAGGATACAAACACTATGGAACAACAAGCGACGGCCTCCGATCATGCCATCGACGCAACCGCGACAAGGGAGCAATTCACCACCGAAGGAAGGCCACGCTCCATCAACTCCCAAGGGCCAACCCTGTTGCCCTACCTTCCGCCGCTGCCTCCGAAGAGGGCACCCCTGCCCTCTCATCCTAGATCGAAGGACGCCGGCCCATCAGGAGGCAGAATAGCTCACCCCCGAGCACGGATGGACTGGCCAACATGTTGCCGGGGAGAGGACGAGCCCTGGCCACCTCACCTCTCATAGGAACCCATACTGTTAGACAGATATGTCACGTAACGTGACATATTCCCATATTGTGGAGTTTCCATATTTGTTGTGATCTCCACAATAATCAATAGTTATGACATTGATTGTAATAATTATGGCTAGGATTGTAATCTTGTCTATTTATAGACGTGGAATGGAATGGCCCAAAGTGTGGTCAATCTTCTCACATGGTATCAGCCAAAACTTCCTGAAAATCGCTCCCGCTCCTCCTCTCCTCCTCCCATGGCGCCGTCCGAACAAGCCACGCCTCACCCCAACGCCCACCTCTGGGCGCAGGCCACCGCCATGCAGAGCGTTCGCTCGCTCGTCCCGGTCGTCCTCAACTTCAAGACCAACGTCTTCCCCAAGTGGCGCACCTTCTTCACCATCGCCGTCACCACCTACGCCCTCGAGGACCACCTCACCACCGAGACGCCTCCTACCGGCGACGCCACGTGGCTCCGCTTCGACTCCACAGTCCTTCGGTGGCTCTATGGCTCCATGGCCATGGACATCGTCGACCTCGTCATGCCCACCTCGACCTCGGCCGACGCCCCCGCCGCTACCGCGTACACGGTCTGGACGGCTGTCCATGGCCTCTTCAACGACAACAAGAAGACCCGCGAGGTTTACCTCGCCGAGGAATTCCGCAACGTCAAGCAAGAGGACCGCTCCATCACCGAGTACCTGCAGCTCCAGAAGGCGGCGGCCGACGCCCTCGGCGAGGTTGGCACCCCGGTCTCCGACTCGGACCTCGTCACCAACGTCATCAAGGGTCTCAGCGATCGGTTCGACAGCGTCGCCGACATCGCCCCTCTCCTCACGCCGTTCCCCACCTTCCTCAACTTCCGCAACATGCTGCTCCTCCAGGAGATGAAGATGCTGCGTCGCTCCCCCAACACCTCCGCCTCGGCCTTCGTCGCCCGGGGGCCAGCCCCTCCTCCACCTAGCAGCGGCCCCCCTACCGGGCCGGGTGCTGGACAGCCATGGCGCCCTCCCACGCCGGCCCCCAACCCGCACCATGGCGGCTACGGCCGCAACAAGGGGAAGAACAAGGGCCACCGGCCCGCCGGCGGTGCCCCTCCTATGCCCACCCCCTTCAACCCATGGACCGGCGCCATCCAGATGTGGCCTATGCAGCAGTCCGCCCCTGGCCACAGCATCCTCGGCCCTCGCCCGGGTCCTCGCGCCTACGTGGTGTCCCCCCACGCCGGCCACGGCGCCCCTTTCGGCGCCCCCTACGGCTCCCCTTACGGCGCTCCCTACGGCGCCACCCCACACGGCGCCGCATACTACAGCGCTGCCCCTGCGTCGTCACCTACGTGGGATCCCTCCGCCCTCGCCCAGCACTTCAACGACATGACGTTGCAGCAGCCCGCTCCTGAGTGGGTCATGGACAGCGGTGCCACCGCCCATCTCTCCAAGGACACCGGTATCCTCTCCTCTCTCTCTCCACACCCTATTTTTCGTCATGTCACTGTTGGAGACGGCTCCTCCGTTCTCGTCTCCGCATCAGGACATGCCTCTCTTCCTTCGTTTTTCTCTAATCGTCCTCTTCATCTCCGTGATGTTCTCGTTACACCTCGCATAATTCAAAACCTCATCTCTGTATGTCAGTTTACTACAGATAATCAATGCATAGTCGCGTTTGACCCTTTTGGTTTTTCTGTGAAGGACCTTCTCACTTGGCGTGAGCTGCTTCGGTGCAATAGTACGGGGGAGCTTTATTCCTTTCAGCGCCCGGCGCCCCGTGTCCTCACCGCGACCACCACCTCCCATGATGTTTGGCATCGTCGCCTCGGTCACCCCGGTCATGACGCTTATCATCGTCTTTCGCAGCATATTTATTTGCCGTGTACTCCCTCCGTTCCGATTTACTCGTCGTGGTTTTAGTTCAAATTGAACTAAAACCACGACGAGTAAATCGGAACGGAGGGAGTAATAAACAAACTCATAGTGCCTTGTGTCATGCATGTCAACTTGGTCGTCATGTACGTTTACCATTTTCTTCTTCCACCACTCGCACTACTCGTCCATTTGAGTTAATTCATTGTGATCTTTGGACATCACCAATTTCTAGTATTTCTGGTAATAAATATTTCCTAGTTATTCTTGATGATTTTACTCATTTTCTATGGACTGTTCCTCTACGGCAAAAGTCTGACGCTTACGCCGCGATTACTTCTCTTCGTGCATTTGCTCATACTCAGTTTAATTTGCCTCTTGCGTCCATACAGTGTGATAACGGTCGTGAGTTCGATAGCGCCAAACTCCACTCCTTCGCCGCCGTACACGGCATACACATCCGCTTCTCGTGTCCATACACCTCCCAACAAAACGGTAAAGCCGACCGTATTATTCGTACTGTTAACGACGTAGTGCGCTCTCTCCTATTTCAGGCTAGTTTACCACCTCGCTTTTGGGCAGAAGCTCTCACTTACGCCACTCACGTCCTCAATTGTCTACCCACCAAAACCATCACCGATCCCTCTCCCTACTTTGCACTTCATCGTAGTCATCCCGATTACTCGTCTCTACGCGTTTTCGGCTGTCTTTGTTATCCCAACACCGCCTCCACTATGCCTCATAAACTTGCCCCACGGTCTAGCGCTTGCGTTTTCCTTGGTCATTCTCCTCACCACAAAGGTTATCCCTGCATGAATCTTACCACTCATCGCATTATCATCTCTCGCCACGTTATTTTTGACGAGTCCACTTTTCCCTTTGCATTACCGCAGCAACCCTCCGCTGCCACCTACGCCTTTCTCGACGACGACTCTCCTCCTATTGTCGTTCCTCCGGCACCACCTGTGCCTCGCGCCCCCTCTCCACCTCCCTCGCCACGCGCCCCATCCCCACCTCCCTTGCCACATGCGCCGCCGCCGCCACCACCGCCGCCGCCGCCTGTGCACCGCACGCGCAGCTCCTTCACCGGTTCCTACCTCTGCTCGTGCGGCTCTCAAGGATCCCAACTGGCTCGATGCCATGACCGCGGAGTACCGTGCTCTTCTCATCAACGACACTTGGGATCTCGTGGCTCCTCCTTGCAACGCCAACATCGTCTCCGGCAAGTGGGTCTTTCGCCACAAGCTCAAGCCCGATGGCTCCCTCGACCGCTACAAAGCTCGTTGGGTGATTCGCGGCTTCTCCCAGGAGCAAGGTGTCGACTTCGACGAGACGTTCAGCCCGGTTGTCAAACCGGCGACGGTCCGCGTCATCCTCTCCCTCGCGCTCTCCCTTCAATGGGAGACTCGCCAGCTCGACGTCAAGAACACTTTCCTCCACGGCAAGCTCGCCGAGGTCGTCTACTGTCGACAACCCACGGGCTTCATCGACTCCACCCGCCCCGAGCACGTCTGTCGGCTGAACCGTTCGCTATACGGTCTCAAGCAGGCTCCTCGCGCGTGGTACCAGCGCTTTGCGACCTTCATCGCCTCGACCGGCTTCATGTGTTCTCGCTCGGACACCTCGCTGTTTGTTCTTCAGTGTACGGAGGGCACGGCCTTCCTCCTTCTCTACGTGGACGACATTGTCCTCACCGCTTCCTCGCCGCGCCTACTCGATAGGATCACGGCTTCTCTCTGCTCCGAGTTCGCCCTGACGGACATGGGCAGCCTTCACTACTTCCTCGGCATTGCGGTCACCCGCGACCCCTCTGGCATGCATCTCTCGCAAGCCAAGTACGCCGCGGAGATTCTGGACAAAGCTGGCATGACTGCCTGCAAGTCCGCGACGACGCCGGTCGACACATCACCGAAGCTCGCCGCCACCGCCGGTGCTCCCGTTACCGACCCGACTGAGTACCGGAGTCTCGCCGGGGCTCTTCAGTACCTCACCTTCACACGCCCTGACATCGCGTACGCCGTTCAGCAAGTGTGTCTTCATATGCACGACCCTCGCGCGCAGCACCTGGCGGCCATCAAGCGCATCTTGCGCTACGTTAAGGGCACGCTTTCTCATGGTCTGCAGCTTCACTAGTCATCGCCGGACTCCATGGTCACCTACACCGATGCCGATTGGGCCGGCTGCCCCGACACTCGACGCTCTATGTCGGGTTTTTGCGTCTACCTCGGTGACAACCTCGTCTCCTGGTCTTCGAAGCGGCAACACACGGTATCTCCTTCTAGCACTGAGGCTGAGTACCGTGCTGTGGTTAACACCGTCGCAGAGGCTAGTTGGATTCGCCAACTCCTCCACGAGCTTCATCGACCATCTCCTCCCGCCACGGTTGTGTTCTGTGACAATGTTAGCACCGTCTACATGTCCACGAACCCCGTCCAGCATCAGCGCACCAAACACATCGAGATCGACCTCCACTTCGTTCGCGATCGTGTTGCCATGGGCCAGGTCCGCGTGCTCCATGTACCCTTGTCTCGCCAGTTCGCCGACATCTTGACGAAGGGTCTTCCATCACCGTTGTTTCTGGACTTTCGGTCCAGTCTCAACGTCCGTCCTCCTCCCATTGTGACTGCGGGGGAGTGTTATGTGACGACCCCGGCTTAATCGTGCACTAATCATACACGCAAATGCACACGATCAAGCCTAGGACTCACTTGAAGATATCACAACACAACTCTAAAACATAATTAAAGTCATACAAGCTTTATATTACAAGCCTGGGCCTCGAGGGCTCGAATATATAGCTCGATGGCATACAAGTGTCAGCGGAAGCATCAGATATCTGGGTACAGATATATTACAGAAATAGAGATAAGCCTTTAGGAAGGCGGGGCAAAATAGAACACTACGATCGAAAGGCGTAGGCCTCCTGCCTAGGACCCTCCGAATCATACTCCTGGTCGTCTGTCGGCTCCTCGTAGTAGTACTCGCCTGGAGGGTAGAAGTAGTAGCCGTAGTCGTCGACGGGGGCAGCTAACTCAGGGGCTCCGTCATCCGGCGTCGTCAATTGGATATGGGGAGAAAAAGAAAATAAAGCAAACGTGAGTACTCATCCGAAGTACTCAGCAAACGAGGATCTACACTACATATGCAACATTTTCAAAGGAAGGGTGTATAGATGGACCGGGCTGCAGAAATGCCAGAATAGAGGGGAGAGCCTAGTCCTACCGAAGACTAGCATCTTCCATCATCTTCATCGGTCTTTCAGCATTAGAAGAGGACAAAATACATAATGTAAAGTAGTAGTAGTGTCATCAACCTCGGCCAGAGATTCTTCCTCAACTCTCTGCGAGAAAGCAATCCTAGAGCCATACTATCCATTTCATCTTAAGTTCTAGTTGTATCGATCGGGATACAACTCCGAGTGTCCGTTGCCGTAGGACAGGCTATCGATAGATTGTTTCTTCCCTGCAGAGGAGGGCCGAATCAACGGCGGCGATGTCGCAGTGGCCGGAGATGGGGACGAAGGGGGTTCGGCGTCGTGGTGCTCCTCAGCTCCCTCCAGTTGCTCCAGGGGACGCGGTCGACCATGACGCTCCTTCCAGGCACTCTCAGGCGAAGCGGGGAGGCCGCTGGCCACGACGGTGACGATGCGTGGCGACGGCGGCGCTCGGACGACGCGGATCTGGGGGGAAAAAGGAGAGGAGAGGCAAGCGAGGCGATGGAGGAGTGGATAAGGGCGACGACGGAGAGGGCAGGGGTGGTTCTTATCCCCTCAGCCAGCTGCGGGCGTCGCCGTGTCGGCACCGGAGCGGCGAGCGCGCGCTCGGCCAGGGAGAGGATGACACGCAAAGGGGAGAGAGAGAGTTGGGCCAGGTGGGCCGCGGTCAGGGCGTTGTGCACTTAGGCCCAGTGCACAGTGCCTCTTTATATTATTCTGTTTTCTATTTTTCTTTTTCTTTTATTCCTTTCTGTTTTGAAATAGTTAGGCCACTTTTACACTTTTGTAAATTGTGGGACTTAGTCCAAATATTACAGTGCAATGTTAACCTTCACGAAAAACTGGTTTGGGTAAAGTAGGACTTTATTTGAATTTGAAATGAATTTAACTAGATTAGATAATTCTGTTTTGGTGTTGTTTCATGTTGTTGGAGCCATTTACCTAGTTCCAATTCCATTGTTTATATTTTTATGAGTGCTTATGGAATATTTGGTATTTAGTGAACATTTTTCCTGAAGTGTTTGAACAAATTTATTTTGCACCTTTGAATTTGAGTTGAATTTCAGAATTGAGTTTGAATTGTTTTGGTTAACCACTATGTTTAAGTACTGCAAATGTTATGACTTGGCATTGTTAGCAGTTGATCACAGTGGCTATTACACAGGGATGTTACATGTTAGACAGATATGTCACGTAACGTGACATATCCCCGTATTGTGGAGTTTCCGTATTTGTTGTGATCTCCACAATAATCAATAGTTATGACATTGATTGTAATAGTTATGGCTAGGATTGTAATCTTGTCTATTTATAGACGTGGAATGGAATGGCCCAAAGTGTGGTCGATCTTCTCACACATACATCTCGCCCGTCACCGGCCAAGACCAAGAAACCCACCGCCATTGCCAAGCAGGGTCACATCAGAAGAACAGGCAAACCACCACCGCGCCGAGCCCCTGGCCATCCTGGACTACCAAGGCAGCGTCTTCAAGAAGAAAACGGCGCCGACGCGATGTCGCCGCCCAATCAAGAGATTTTAGGCTTTCGCCCGGGACCATGGGGTGGAAGGCGAGGAGAGGGTCTCGATGTCGCCCACCGGAGGGAGAACGGCGCCGCGAGCGTCGCCAACATCATGATCGGCACCGCCGGTCAAGGGTTTCCCCCGACCCAGAGCTTGCATCACCATTGCTCCGCCAACTAGCCGAGCAGGACGTCCAGAGGAAGCTCGCAGACCAGCTAGCAGAGGAGGACAAGCATGGTGAAGCCGCCAACTTCAGATCGGATCCAAGCCCGCCGCCGACTCGCCGCCCAGCACGGCCAAGACGGCGCACCGAGCACCGGCGCCAAACCCCGTCGATAAGGGGGAGACACCCTCTCCAGCAGTGGCCGCCGCCACCCGCAACGCCCGCAGGTCCCAGGGGGCCAGATCGGCTTCTTTCTTTCTCGGCAGTCTTGGTCTCTCCTAAACCAGAAAACCGCCTGTCACCAAAGAACATATACCAGCCATTATTAAATAGGATCAATATCACTCAACATCACACGGCCATTGCGTGTCACTATTACAAGGTACACAAAACATGACAATTCCTTGTAATGAGCCTCTTGATTTCAGCAATAATAGCACAAAAGGAGAGATCCAACTTCTAATTCTTTTCTGAACTGCACCTATTAATACAATGCATATCAAATTTCGTAAGTTATGTACTTTTTTTGATTGCGCCTACAAATATAATGCATATAAATTATGTATGTATAAAAAAGATAGCCTGCAACAATTGGATTTCTGACTGAGCCTACAAATATAATGCATATAAATTTTGTATGGGTAAAAAAGATAGCCTGCAACAATTGGAAAATAACTGAAATCCATTTCACTTGCAATTTAACTCGGTGATGTATACATAGAGAGAAATGATCCAAACAAGAGTAACCATAAAATACTTTCATATATACTTTATTATATGCGACCCTACTGAGCGCTGATCAATTATTTTTTGAATTTGAACAATATCAGTAAATTGCATTATGTATCCCAGAACAAGAGTAGCCAATTTGCTGTGCAATGTATTTACTATTCAGAGCAAGACTTGTACCCAAAAGAACCAGATTAGATACCAAAAGTATCAACTCACTGGTGTTATTAATTCGAAAAATATGGGCGTGTAATTGTCCACAAAATCACCTAAAAAATTATTACAAGTGGTGCTGAAATCTGTTCGTCACAAAAATGGTAAGCAAACAATACAAAGATAGTCCTGAAAAATGTTTTGCACATTACAGAAAATAATCATATATGAATTATATTAGTAAAAGCAACAGAGCATCACGCTTTGAGATCCTAAAATTGGAATGACTAACCATGATATTTTAGTGAGAATTTGAAATACCTCATAGCTTCATACTCTGCTAGCTTGAACTTCAAACGAACATGCTATGCACCAATTGAAAGAACCAGATCACTTATATCAAAATGTTATCCACAGTTTGAAAGAACGCAGCAGCTTAGAAGATCTCCTTTTGAAGAAAAAAAAGAATCATCCAACACATGCCCTGCAGTGTGCAAGTGTATAACAACTACATGGCAAATATGCAATAATTTAGGAAATGAAGGATCAGTTTTACACCCCTATTTTGTGTAGCTGTAAGTGCATCTAGTGCCCCTTAGTGATTTTGGTGTATTGAAGACTTATAGGTTAAGGGACTAATGCGTTTGTGAGTGTACACAGGTCTATAAGTCTATGAGGAGTTTGTTATTTACGATGATGGTCGACCCCTAAAAATGAATGTCTTCAACTGAAGACTTTGGTTTTCTTGAAGACTTTGAAAGTGAAGAAATTGGTGTGACCCTGAAGACTTGATATTCACGCGAGGATTATGAAGCGTGAAGACTTTTGTTTTCGTAGTTTCATTTTCTTCTTCTTGAGTCATAGGAAACACCGTACTATTAAAGGGGGTCGAGGTAAAACTAAGGAAAAATTTCCAAGTGATGCTCAACTCAAAATCCTACACCTACCCAATCCTTTCGAGTGAAGCCATTGGAAATCTCATACAGTTTAGTCAAGTTCTTCAGTGACAGAGACGAAGTTCTTCTGTTCTCTGAGGAATTTGTTCTGACTGAGGAGTTAGGAATTCGCCAGTGCGGATTGCCTACAAGTGAGGAACATGATAGCCCTGAGGAATTGGATACTCAAATTTCCGACCGTTGCTGTGCTACGTGCCAGCTGTCCCAAAATATCTACCCACCTAACGGTCATATCATTGAAGGGCATTTATGTCTTGTCATGTCGGGCTGCTCCCTAGGCTATAAATAGCCGCCCCCTTCAACCACTAGCTGGTTGGCTGCTCCAAGAAATAGATTGACACTTGTCATTTAGAGCATCCCATCCTCCGAGGACTTTGAGCGAAAATCATCAAGTGAGGAAAAACCCAAAAAACCCAAACACCTACAAACCCAAAGTGATTGAGCATCACTGAAGAGATTGTTCCTGTGTGGAACCGATGCTTGTTACCTTTGAGGACTGTGCATCCTCCAGACGGTTAGGCGTCATGGTCTAGAGCATCCAAGAGGAAATTGTGGATTGCCGAGTGACCGAGTATGTGAAGGTTTGGAAGTCACCTGAAGACTTACCACGAGTGGTTGGGCGAGGTCTGTGTGACCTTAACTCAAGGAGAATACGGTGAGGACTAGGTGTCCTGGACTGTGTGTTCAGGACTGGGTGTCCGGGACTGTGTGTCCTCAGGTTTAAATACCTAGCCGCTCCAACCAGACGTACAACTGTCACAGCAGTTGGAACTGGTCTACCAAATCTGTGTCTTCACCGAGCTACTGGTTCTATTTCCTCAACCCTTTCATTTCCTCGCATACTTGCTATGTATTTGATCATTACTGTTTGAAGACTTTCTCAATTTCCTCAGTTCAAATTCTTCAGTCAGTTTGTCTTCAGCCTGCTTATCCTGTGTTTACGCTACTCGTACTCTGTGCTTGTTTTCATTTCATCATGATGACTGTGCTACTGCTCTGTTATGCTTGCATCTGAGTACTCATTCCGCTGCTAAGTAGTTCGTCGCTTAGGAATTTCCTCACCTTGAAATTCCTCAGTGACGAATTTGTAAAAATCGCCTATTCACCCCCCTCTAGTCGATATAACGCACTTTCAATTGGTATCAGAGCAAGGTACTCCCTTGTTCTGTGTGATTTTGGTTTAACCACCTGGAGTTTTAGTTATGTCGACTGCAGGCATGATCAAGGTCTCAGCTGGGTGTCCTACCTTCGATGGGACGGACTACCCCTACTGGAAGAACAAGATGTGCATGCATCTTGAGGCAATTGACAACGACCTCTGGTATGTTGTGGAAAAGGGTGTTCCCTCTGTCACTCCTTCCGTAAACGCTGCTGATGTGAAGAGATTCAAGCAACTCGACTCTCAAACGAAGAATATCATATGTGGCCATCTGAGCAAAGGGCAGTATGGCAGAGTGAGTGCTTTGGAGACAGCTAAGCTTATCTGGGATAGGCTGTCCAAGGTCAACGAAGGAGTCTCAACTCAACGTGACTCTCGAGTTGACGTTCTTCGCAATCTCTTCAATCGCTTCAAAAGACTCGACAACGAAAATGTTCAGCAAACCTTTGATCGCCTCACTGACATTTCAAACGAGCTTCAAGCACTGGGTGCCACTGACATCACCGACCATGAGGTGGTGAAGAAATTGCTGAGGTCACTCGATTCTTCATTCGATACACTGGCACTGATGATTCAAGAACGTGGAGACTACAAGTCACTTGATCCTGCTGATATCCTCGAGAGGCTAAATACTCATGAATTCCAACTAGCTGAGAAGAGAGATCTCTACGGACCTAGCTATGGTAGATCTCGTGCACTGAAAGCCAAGGCAGTCTCTGAATCTGAAGATGAAGATTCTGGTAGCAGCCTCGGTGATCCTGAAGAACTGAGTCAGGAGCTAGCAATGCTCGTGAGGAAATTCCAGAAGTTCTCTAGACGTGGCCGATTTGGAAAATCCTCAGGAGGTGATGACATGAAATCAGATTCCTCATCCCGTGATTACAAGAAGAGAACTTGCCATAAATGCAAGAAACCTGGTCACTACATTACTGATTGTCCTCAGTGGGAGAAGGAATCAAAGAAGAAGAAATACAAGGATGATAGTTCAGATGACTCTAAGAGGAAGAAGAAATCTTCAAAGTCCTCATCGTCAAGATCTTCAAAGTCTTCATCTCACAAGAAGAGCAGCTCCAAGAAAGCTCGGGCATTCATTGGCAAGGAAATGGACTCTGAAGCTGAATCTGAGGAACATGAGGAAGAGGAGGCATCTGAGGAGTCAGACTCTGGTGTGGCGAGCCTAGCCCTCGCTACTGCTTACGTTAGCAAGTCCATCTTCAACACTGAGGAAAATGGCTTCCCCAACACTGCTGATGACGGCAGCGATGACTATGCTCCCACCTATTGCTTCATGGCAAAAGGTGCCAAGGTACTCAAATATCCCTCCTCTGAATCAAGTGAGGATGAATCTGATGATAACCTCAAACCCAGCTATTCCAAACTTGCTAATATTGCCGTTAAACAACAAAAGGCTTTGGAAAAGGTTCAAAATATGCTAGACAAAAGCGATGATCTGTTAGGTGAGGAAATGGATCGAACTCAAACACTGACTGATAATCTTCAGCAACTACAGTCTAAGTTTGACAACCTTCAAGGTCGTCATGAAACTCTCCTAGCCGATCATGAGAAGCTTTCTTATGAATTTCTTCAAAGAAAGCAAGATCTTGAGAAGCTAAGGGTGAGTCATGAAGATCTTCAGAAGGAAAATGATTCTTTGCTTGCTCAACAGATCAGTTCCGCTCAGGAAGAATTTATTCCACCATGCTTGAAATGCATTGAACGTGAAACTACTAATTCTTCACCTGAATGTTCAAATGCTTCCATTGCTGCAAATTCTTCAACTGTCTCTGTGGTCACAAATTCCTCATCTGAGGATACCACTAGTATCACTGACGAAAATGCAGGGTTGAAGGAATTGTATGTGACAGGCATGTACAAAAGCCTCAAAGGGCATCAGACTCTTTGTGATGTGCTCAAAAAGCAGATCTTGAACAGGAACCCTAGGAAAGAGGGTATTGCCTTTGAGAGGAAACTCAATGCTGATGGAACCTACTGGAAACCGGAGCAGTATCCCAAAACCTCATGGGTTGCTGCGAAGGGACCTTCCATAGATCCATCCACTTTATCTGGCTTTACTTGTGAATCCTCATATTCATCTGATGAGTCATTTGACTCCAACTATAAACTGTTCAAAAATCAGAATGGTGAGGTATTTGCTAGATATGTTGGATCTAACTGCAGGAATGGTCCCCCTATGAAGAAAATCTGGGTTCCCAAAAAGTGCCTTGAAAGTCTTCAGGTGAATGTCCTCATGACACCACCTGTGAAGAATAAGAACCCCAGATCAAATTCTACATATGAATCAAATTCCTCACATGGATCAAAGTCCTCACATGAACATCATCGTGCTAACACTTCTGTTTCGCAGGGAAAGCCTAAGGGCTATGAATATATGCATTATTCTTCAAATCATTATGTTCATAAGTCCTCGAAGAATTTCTCTGCTTATTCATATGCTTACCCTAACCCCTCTTATGTGAAACGAAGTGGTCTGGCGTCTATGCCACCTTTCTCTTATGGAGCTCGCAGAATGATGAACTCTTTGCCACCCCTCCAGATGTGGGTGGTGAAGAAAAGGAACTAATCTCTTCTGCAGGGTCAGGTCTCCAGACGAACTAAATCGTCTGAAGAATTTGCTGGAGACCTGAAATGCTTGAAAGGACGCAAGCTAATCATGAAGAAATGATTTATTCATTTCTCACGTCCTCACATTGCTATATATACATATGTTGCTTTAATTGATGAAATATGTCTGATGAATTTGATGTCATATTCTTCACTCCGAAGTATATGAGTTCGTAAGATGCACTAATTCATCTACAGGATGATTTACCCAAAGCTACTGAGTGGGTCCTCGATAGTGGATGTACAAATCACATGACCGGTGACAAGGGCTTACTGATGAACACTCCTTTATCTCCATCACACTTGAAGCATATCACCTACGCTGACAAAGGCAAAAGCAAGGTATTGGGTCTAGGTAGGGTTGCAATCTCAAAGGATCGACACATGGATAAAGTCATGCTTGTCGAGTCCCTCGGATTCAACGTCATGTCTGTCTCAATGCTTTGTGATCTTGATATGGTTGTTGTCTTTGGCAAATATCGTTGCTTAGTGCTCATGGAATCTGACAATTCCAAAGTCTTCGAAGGCTTTAGGAGAGGAGACTTGTATATTGTTGATTTCTCTGCAGGACCACAGCCTGCCACTTGTCTACTTGCTAAAGCTTCAGAAGGCTGGCTATGGCATCGATGACTGGGTCATGCTGGCATGAGGAACTTACATACGCTCGTGAAGAAAAAGCACGTCATTGGCATCGAGGGTGTCAAATTCCTCAAAGATCATCTTTGTGGGGCTTGTGAGGCTGGAAAGATGACCAGAGCCAAGCACCCCTCGAAGACTATCATGACTACTTCTCGTCCTTTTGAATTGCTTCATATGGATCTCTTTGGCCCTACTCATTATGCCACACTAACAAATGCAGCATCTCTATATGGCTTTGTCACTGTTGATGACTACTCTCGTTACACATGGGTGCATGTCATTACTTACAAAACTGAAGTGCAGGAAGTCTTCAGACGATTTTCCTCAAGGGCTTCGACGAATTTCGGCGTGAAGATCAAGCATATACGTAGTGACAATGGGACTGAGTTCAAGAATACTGGTCTTGATGACTATCTCGATGAACTTGGTATTACTCATGAGCTATCTGCCCCATACACTCCTCAGCAGAATGGCGTTGTGGAGCGCAAGAACAGGACTCTTGTTGAGATGGCTCGCACCATGCTTGATGAATACAAGACACCTCGTCACTTCTGGCCTGAGGCAATTGATACTGCATGCCACATCATCAACAGGGTATATCTTCACAAATTCTTCAAGAAGACCTCATATGAACTCCTCACTGACAAGAAACCCAATGTGGGTTATTTCAAAGTCTTCGGTGCTAAATACTGGATTAGAGATCCACATCACAATTCTAAATTTGCACCGAAAGCACATGAAGGTTTTATGCTTGGTTACGGAAAGGACTCGCACACCTACAGGGTCTTCAATACCTATCACAACAAGGTTGTTGAAACTGTAGATGTGCGGTTCGATGAAACTAACGGCTCGCAAAGAGAGCACCTACCTCCTGTGCTAGATGAAAAGACGCCTGAGGAAACCATCAAGTTCAAAGCTACTGAGGATGTCATTCCTACTGAAAAATCTGCTGAAGAAATCATTCCAGAACATGAAGAACAGCATGCTGGCGCATCTGAAGAAAATGGCTCTGAAGAAAATGCTGAGCCAAATCAAAGTCGTCAACCTGCTCATCCCCGCGTTGCAAATGAAGTACAGATTGAGAGAATCATCAACGACATCAACGCACCAGGTCCTCTGACTCGCTCAAAAGCTTCACATTTATCTAACTTTTGTGGGCATTTTGCTTTCGTCTCTATCACAGAGCCCACCAAAGTTGATGAGGCATTTCTGGAGCCTGAATGGATTCAAGCAATGCAAGAGGAATTACATCAATTCAAGCTGAACAATGTGTGGGAGCTTGTCAAGCGACCGGACCCATGCAGGCCCAATATCATCGGTACCAAATGGATCTACCGCAACAAGCAAGATGAAAATGGCCTAGTGGTGAGGAACAAGGCTCGTCTTGTAGCTCAAGGCTACACACAGGTTGAAGGAATTGATTTCGATGAGACTTTTGCACCTGTTGCTAGACTTGAGGCTATTCGCATATTGCTTGCTTATGCTAACCATCATAATATCATCTTATATCAAATGGATGTGAAAAGTGCATTCCTCAATGGTAAGCTTGAGGAAGAAGTATATGTTGCTCAACCCCCAGGTTTTGAAGATCCTAAACATCCTGACAAAGTCTTCAGACTCAATAAGGCCCTCTATGGCCTCAAGCAGGCCCCTCGGGCGTGGTATGATACTCTGAAGGAATTCCTCATGAAGAAAGGCTTCAAACCCGGTTCACTCGACCCAACTCTTTTCACCAAAACCTATGATGATGAATTATTCGTGTGCCAAATATATGTTGATGATATTATCTTTGGCTGTACTAACCAACATTACAATGACGAATTTGCTTACATGATGAGTGAGGAATATCAAATGTCCATGATGGGAGAATTGAAATTCTTCTTAGGTCTTCAAATTCGTCAACAACATAATGGCATTTTCATTTCTCAAGAGAAATACCTCAAGGACGTTCTGAGAAAATTCGGTATGCAAGAATGCAGAGGCGTCAAAATCCCTATGCCCACAAATGGCCATCTATGCACTGATGAAAATGGAATAGACTTCGATCAAAAGGTATACCGCTCCATGATTGGTTCTTTATTGTACCTATGTGCATCTAGGCCGGATATTATGCTTAGTGTTTGCATGTGTGCCCGTTTTCAAGCTACACCGAAGGAATCACACCATAAGGCTGTGAAACATATTCTTCGATATCTAGCTCACACTCCAACACTTGGATTATGGTATCGCAAGGGCTCGGTTTTTGATCTCATTGGATATTCTGACTCTGACTATGCCGGTGATCGTGTGGACCGCAAGTCAACTTCAGGCACATGCCATTTCCTCGGACGATCCTTAGTATGTTGGTCCTCGAAGAAGCAAAACTGCGTATCACTCTCTACTGCTGAAGCTGAGTATATTGCTGCTGGTTCTTGCTGTGCTCAATTGCTATGGATGAAGCAAACCCTCAAGGACTACGGCATCAATGTGAAGAATGTGCCACTCTACTACGACAACGAGAATGCCATCAAAATTGCTCATAACCCAGTTCAGCACTCGAAGACAAAGCACATCGAGATTCGTCATCATTTTCTTCGAGATCATGTGTTGAAGGGTGACATCTCTATTGATCCCGTGAAGTCTGAAGAACAGCTAGCGGATATCTTCACAAAGCCCTTGGATGAGAAGAGATTTAGCAAGTTGCGGTGTGAGCTAAATATCTTAGAATCTTCGAATGTCCTTTGAAAAGGACACACATCCTAACACTTATGCAAATTGATGACTTAGATGTGCAACACACGAAGAAACGTTTTTCTTCAATCAATGAAGACTAACCCTCTAAGTGTGAAGAAATTAATGAAGAATTTGATTCTCAGAGCCCTACGACAATTGTACGCGGTGTCTGAAATCATCATTCTTACACGGTGGGTCACGCCACCACAAAAAGTTGAAAATCTTCAAAATTTGAGTTTTTCATCATTGTGCAAATTCTTCAAATTTTCAAATTCTTCAACTTTGCAAAATCTTCACTCTTTCCGTCTGTGTTCTTCATTGAATATATATATATATTTGAGTTTTCTGTCCTCTACAGCATTCACTTATTGCTAATTCTTCAAGTTGTGTTTCTTCTAAGTGAATGTGATCGGACCCGTTCCCCCTCTATGCTAAACTCAATCCAGTCCGTTCACAAATTCTTCATGTGCGTTCTATTTGAAACCCATTCAACGTCTTCACTGTGTCCTTGACAGCTGAAGAATTTGCGAACGAAACATTAAAATATTCTTATCTGAATTTTTGTCTTTTGCCGTTCAAACCGTTCCTTATCCCTCGATAAGATTTATCTATTCACCCTCGATCTAACACGATCTCCACTTCACAGTTCGTGGGTGACACATGTCGCTAGGATGAGAAGGGTTAGGGGCACGTTTGTCTATTTTCTTCGGACGAGCGGTTTTTCACCTCTGCTATAAATACCCCTCACCCTCCTCAGAGCTCATTTACCCCGCTCGATCTTACTCCCTCGCTCGAGCTCTCAGACCTAGCGCCGCCGCTACACTCCATCGTCGCCGGTGAGGAAGAGCTTCCCTGCCTCGACCTCGTCGCCGTCGTACTCACGCCGGCCGCGGAAATCCTCACTCCGCCGCCGCCGTAGCTGTTTTCCATCGCCAAGTTAGGGCGTGGAAGATCTGAACGGACGAACATCTCCACTGCCACTCTCAGTTCGTCGTGTTCTTCGTCAAGGGTAAATAAAATTTATTTTTACTGCCCTTGTTGATTCTGATGATTTCCACAAAATCTTCAAAAGGTGTTTATTCTTCAACTTTCATGTTCTTAAACACCAACTTGCTTCTGTCCTTGATCAGTTTCTCTAAGCAACGTTTTTCTTCAAGATTCCTCAATTGTGTGGATTTTCAATCTACACAACTCTGGAACCTAAGTCAAAAATGCTTAGTGAAATTCCTCAAGACACCCCTGGTCATCTTCCTCAAACTTGATACTTTTGAAAATCTTCTGAGAACGCATATGACCTCTCCAAAACTCTTCGCACCTATATTCTGTTCACAGGTACACATGTCTGCTGCTGAATCTCTAGGTTCTCATCAACTTAACTCATTTGCAGCGTTCCTTGAAGAAAAATTGCACACCTCATCAGAAAATTCGATTGTTCAAAACCCTCAAGTGAAGAAAATGGCTGATGGTAAAAGACCTCAGAAGGGAGGAAAGAGGCCAGAAACAAATACTGCTTTTGAGATCCCTGATGACATCTATGATGAATATTGTACTCCTGATGAAGCAACTCATGGCAAGGAGAACAAAAATCAGCGCAAAGTGCGCATTCAGAAGATTGAGAGGAGATGGTCAAGAGAATGGAGGGAATATCGCTATGTCACTCCCAAGTACATGAGAAATTTGCTGTTAACCCTCCATGTCCAAGACCTCCATTGGCTCCTGGCCAAGAAGCTGATCCCACTAGCATCAGAAGAGGTGAGGAATTTCCTCAGGAGTGGGCTAAGCGTCAAGCCAAGCTGGCCAAAGTGGCTAAAGAGGCAGTGAAGAAATTCAATGAAGATTCTGTTGCTGCCGCCGCTGAGGCCTCTGCTATCAAGCCTAAGAAGGCTATGCTGAAGAAATCAGCTGTTAAGACAAGTTCCTCAGCTGCAATGCCCTCACGGCCTGTTCCTCAAGCAAATTCCTCAAAAGCAGCTCCAACTCCCTCGGTTGCAAAATCCTCAGCTGCTTCTGCAAAGTCCTCAGCACCTGTGCATCTTGCCACATGCTAAAGGACTACTGGAATCTCAATTGCTTCAGGAGTCTCTGCAAGTTCTTCAGCTCCACCTCAGTCTTCAACAACTCCGACCTTGCTGAAGAAAAAGGCCACTGCTGGACGAGGCACAAGGCCAAGTCCTCACAAGAAGCAAGTCGCCTTTCAGGTTCCGTCAAGCGAAGACGAAGCTGATGATGAAGAATTAGCTGAGCTCATCAGAGATCGACAACAAAGGGCCGCTAGAGCCAAAGGCAGTGCTGTGCCCCTCATGCTGGATCCAAGGAAGATCCTTGATTTTATTGATCTATGGCACAAGAACCCTAACACACCTTTGCCTGAATTAAACCTCACTCCTGGTCAAAGTCACATGTTGACGGCCTTCATAAATGAAGAAAAATGGAAATTTGAAAAGGCCAGGCAGGTGAAGAAGGCTCAGTACAAGAAGGAGCGTTTTCTGAAGAACAATGTTGTGAAAATGTCTCCTGAAGAACTTGTCACTATGCAGGCTGAGATCAAAGCACTCAGTGATGAATTTCATGCATTCCATGCAGATTGGCTAGGTGCCAAAGTCAGATTCGTCAGAATGGCAAAAGGATTTACTCCAAGTGTTGCAGCTTCATCGCAACCCAAATTTCCTCAGACTGGAACATCTGTTCAGTCTGCTGAAGAAAATGAAAGCGCCAGAGCTGATGAAGAAATTCCAGTCTCTGAAGAAAATGCTAGGGCAACCTCCAACATTGCGCCTGAAGAGCAATCCAGGCCAGTTGAAGCATCTGCTACTGTGCCTGAGGAATCTGAACAAGCCAGGGCAACTGCATCAGTTGTGCCTGAAGAAATTCAACCAATTTCCTCTGCTCCTCCTGCACCGATGACAAGCATCAACCTTCCTTCTGCATCAGAAGCGAAGAAAACCAAGGCTGCGGAGCGAGCAGCTGTGAAGAAAAGGAAAGCATCTGCATCTTCAGAGTCTTCAGCTCCCAAGAAAGTGAAGACTTTGATGAGTTCAACTGAAAACCCAATTGATGCTATTCCAATATCAAGCAAGCCATCAAAGGAGATCATTCCCTTTGGTGAGGAATATGAAATTCCAAGTAAATCTGATGAAGAAATTCCTTCTGCTTCTTCGACAGAGCAGATGGATGAAGAAATTGAAGTGGATACTTTCTCTTCAACCCCACTGGTATCATCGCCCATGCCTCAGTTCACAGCTGAAGAGGCAGGCGTCGAAGGAACTGAAGAAGATGAGGACGTGGATATTGGGTCTACAACACCTATTCTGAATGATGACTTTTGGGAAAGTCATCACCCCAATTCACCTCTGACAACCCCTCTACATCATGTTCCTCAGTCTCCTGTGCAAACTGAAGAAATTCATACGGGCTCTGATGAACGTCAAGCTTCACTTCACTCTATACCTGAAGAAGTTCCAGCCACTAGCGCTGATGTACATATGTCTGAAGAAATGGAGGTCAAGGCTGCTGCTGAAATTCCTCAGCCAGTGGCTCCCGTGGCTACACCTCAAGAGGCTGTAAATTCTTCAACTGTTAATCTTCAGCCCAAGCCACAGAACCCTCACTCCAAGAAGCAGAAGTTTAATGCTGAGGATTTCTTCAACGAGCACATATTCTTCACTGACTACAATCCCTATGACTCTGCTCGTCTTCGTCGCAAGCGTTTCTGGACTGCAAGCCAGATGAACTTCTACTCCTCATTGTTGGTTGATAAGGATAAGATCTTTGAACATGAGCAAATTCCTCATGTAGATATGGAATCGCTGCCCTGCTTCACACCAGTCCTCAGTGTTCTTCATGACGCTGGGTTACTCAATTTCTGCACCGACATCTGCGATTGGAATGAAGAACTCATTCTTCAATTCTTCGCCACGCTGCACATTACTGGAAATGTTGATGATGTCAATTCATGGGTATTGGACTGGATGACCGATAATACTCATTTCAAAGCACCGGCCTCTGAATTGCTTCATGCCGTCCCAGTCAGTCCTCCCACTGAAGGTGCTAGGCTTCTCTATGTTGAACCTGAACTGTCTGATCATCTGATGCAAGTGCTGATGAAGCCTTTGAAGCCAGGCCAAGCTCCAAGGACGAAATTCCTCGTCAAGGAATTGCTCTATGTGCCAAGGACAGTCTATCGCATATTGACCAAAACCCTCAGTCCAATCAAGGGCGACAACTCTGATGATGAAGAAGTTGTTGGCATTATGAAGAATTTGCTGTTCAATATCATTCACGGTATTCCTATCAACTACCACGATTTCTTCATGAGGACTTTGGCCAATGCTGCATTGTCACCTTTTGAGTTGAAGCCTTATGCTCCCTGGATCATGAGATTCATCAGATCAAGGTCTTCAATTCATTACATGGCTGACTTTCAAAATCATCTCAGCTATTTGCCCCCTATTGAAGTCCTCAAACGGACTATTTCCTCAGCTGACGAGAAGGGCAAAGCTGCTGTTATTGATGAAGGTACTCGTCCATTGGATGGACAGTTTCGCAAAGCTACTTCCTTTTCCACCAATGATGACTCTGCAACTCAAGATTCTACCGCCAAAGCTTCAGAACATCATCCTCAAGCCACAGCTCCGCGTGTGATGACTGATCGTGAACTTCTCCTTAGTCTTCATCAGAAAGTTGATCGAAATCACAAGTGGGTCAAGCGTCAGTTTGGTGCAATTCTTCAGAACATGACAGTCACTCAAAATACTATGAAGAAGAATCACTACTACTTGCATGAAGTCTTTGACCGCACTTGGGCGATTCTGTCTAATCTTCATAGTGCTGAAGAACTCAAGGAGATGGGCTTCCAACAGGACTTTGACTGGTCCCAGCCACCTTCGAAGAAATTCAAGAAAGTCAAAGTTCCTCAGCTTGTTGCCAGTTCATATTCTTCATCGCGCGAGACGAATGAAGCTGAAGACTTGAACGACACTGCGGCAGGCCCTACCTCAACAGACGACCCCAACAATGCTGGCGCTCCTCCATCGACATCATGATGATATTCTTCAGGGGCGTTAGTCCTCTTTTTTCGTCCCTTTTTGTCATTCGATGACAAAGGGGGAGAAATTTGAGTTTAGTCTTCAAGCGGGTCTCTTATATATATGGGCTATATATTTCTGTTAAGTTTCAACTCTTGCTTTTCTGAGGTGTTTGCTCTGATGAGTTGTAAACTTAAGTCCTATGGTGGTCTGATACTTTTGAACTGCTTTCTGCATGCTTATTTCCTCAAGTACCTTAATGCACGCATGCTGAAATCCGTCAGACACCATATTTCAGCATGCATTTCAAATTCTTCATATCATATGATAAATGCGTGTATGAATCTCAAGATATAGGAGGAGATCTCCATGATATTACTCAACAATGTGCATTTGCTATTTCAAAGCAAATTCTTCAAATATGCACATCTTCAGGGGGAGTTCCTCTATATCTTGCAATCAAATTCCTCAATATTAGTATTTACACTTCATATGTTTATCCCCGTTGAAAACTTAACCTATATTGTCATCAATCACCAAAAAGGGGGAGATTATAAGTGCATCTAGTGCCCCTTAGTGATTTTGGTGTATTGAAGACTTATAGGTTAAGGGACTAATGCGTTTGTGAGTGTACACAGGTCTATAAGTCTATGAGGAGTTTGTTATTTACGATGATGGTCGACCCCTAAAAATGAATGTCTTCAACTGAAGACTTTGGTTTTCTTGAAGACTATGAAAGTGAAGAAATTGGTGTGACCCTGAAGACTTGATATTCACGCGAGGATTATGAAGCGTGAAGACTTTTGTTTTCGTAGTTTCATTTTCTTCTTCTTGAGTCATAGGAAACACCGTACTGTTAAAGGGGGTCGAGGTAAAACTAAGGAAAAATTTCCAAGTGATGCTCAACTCAAAATCCTACACCTACCCAATCCTTTCGAGTGAAGCCATTGGAAATCTCATACAGTTTAGTCAAGTTCTTCAGTGACAGAGACGAAGTTCTTCTGTTCTCTGAGGAATTTGTTCTGACTGAGGAGTTAGGAATTCGCCAGTGCGGATTGCCTACAAGTGAGGAACATGATAGCCCTGAGGAATTGGATACTCAAATTTCCGACCGTTGCTGTGCTACGTGCCAGCTGTCCCAAAATATCTACCCACCTAACGGTCATATCATTGAAGGGCATTTATGTCTTGTCATGTCGGGCTGCTCCCTAGGCTATAAATAGCCGCCCCCTTCAACCACTAGCTGGTTGGCTGCTCCAAGAAATAGATTGACACTTGTCATTTAGAGCATCCCATCCTCCGAGGACTTTGAGCGAAAATCATCAAGTGAGGAAAAACCCAAAAAACCCAAACACCTACAAACCCAAAGTGATTGAGCATCACTGAAGAGATTGTTCCTGTGTGGAACCGACGCTTGTTACCTTTGAGGACTGTGCATCGTCCAGACGGTTAGGCGTCATGGTCTAGAGCATCCAAGAGGAAATTGTGGATTGCCGAGTGACCGAGTATGTGAAGGTTTGGAAGTCACCTGAAGACTTACCACGAGTGGTTGGGCGAGGTCTGTGTGACCTTAGCTCAAGGAGAATACGGTGAGGACTAGGTGTCCTGGACTGTGTGTTCAGGACTGGGTGTCCGGGACTGTGTGTCCTCAGGTTTAAATACCTAGCCGCTCCAACCAGACGTACAACTGTCACAGCAGTTGGAACTGGTCTACCAAATCTGTGTCTTCACCGAGCTACTGGTTCTATTTCCTCAACCCTTTCATTTCCTCGCATACTTGCTATGTATTTGATCATTACTGTTTGAAGACTTTCTCAATTTCCTCAGTTCAAATTCTTCAGTCAGTTTGTCTTCAGCCTGCTTATCCTGTGTTTACGCTACTCGTACTCTGTGCTTGTTTTCATTTCATCATGATGACTGTGCTACTGCTCTGTTATGCTTGCATCTGAGTACTCATTCCGCTGCTAAGTAGTTCGTCGCTTAGGAATTTCCTCACCTTGAAATTCCTCAGTGACGAATTTGTAAAAATCGCCTATTCACCCCCCCTCTAGTCGATATAACGCACGTTCAGTAGCGAATATCCAGCTCGCATGTCCATAAGAAGAAAGCAACCCCTAGTATGTTTCACTACAATTTATGAGGTAAACTCCTAGAATTGAGGTGTCAAAAGAAAGAAAAATTCTTCCGATTCATTTCCCTAAGAAAAATTCTTCTGACTGATATAAAACCATAGGTTTTATGCGACCTGATCTCTGAAATTTGAATACATACTAATTAGATATCATAAAATTATTACAAAAATATTACTACTTACCAATAAAGAATAGTCCTCGGTAATGTCATGGTCCACAGCCACCAAGCCTGGAGCTCCTAGCAGGCCCGAGCGCGCTACCTCTCTTTGATGTCTGGCGCAACCTTGTCGCCTTCGGCTCCGGGGTTGCCGCTGGCCTGCATCCTCGAGTAAGCTTCCAGCTTGTTTTTCTGCTCCACAATTTTGCATAAAACTGAAAAGCTTGGAACCTATGAGCTCAGAAATTGCTTATCTGTATCTTCAATGAGCCAAATCCACCTTCTGAATCGACATTAGTTATCAAACCTTGAGGGGCAGCCATGATAGGCTCGATAAAAGATTTAGTGTATGAGATAGAGCCTCTGCCAATATTTTAGAAAAGGAAGAGAGGCGTGATACACATAGTGCATGAATCTAAACATATATAACACCTCCCAAAAAAACATATATTAGCACCATGGTCGAACCGTGTTTATAAAAAGAGTCTTATTTTTCTTTAAAATGGGAGTCCTATTTAGCGCATATAGAATTATTGATATCCTTGATAATCTGAACCATAATAATCTCTTTATGTTTAAGAATATACGGGATTTGCTTTTATATGAACTAAAACGCTATTGAAGGCCCACAAGTTCAAGCAAAGATCAACCGTGATGCATTGCCTTACCCTTTCACAATGCATAGCTCACCATTTAGCGAACACGTCTTCACGTTGGAGTGAGTAGCAAGGTACTGAGGTGAAATACTAATATCTTCCGGAATAATTCAAGAAGTGCATTCTAGAAAATTGCAGTAAGCAGCTCTACGCAATGCACAGATGTTGTGGATGGCCTTCTGGATAGAACATAGTGTTTCTGACGACCTACAATAGTCCAGCGAAGTCTACTCCCAAATGATTATATCATATTATGCAGATTACATTACATCGCTAAGATTATTAATTAGCAGTGCAACCATGACAAGATCTCAAATAAAATTACATGTGTTCATTAAAAGAAGCATAGAGAATACCTCAACCAGCCTCACCGCGCTCTAGCGCTGCCGTCGACGCTGTTCACCGTACGATATACCGCTCAGGTCATTCTGCCCTGAACGCGCCAACACCGTCCATCAATAAGGCACTACCCCACAAGCAGAGAGAAAGAGGATATGATTATACACTAATATTGCAGAGCTTTGGCTAGTTATGACCAGATCATAAGATGCCTTCAAATAATCGCATTCCAGCAATCAGTAACTTGAATGGAAACATCACAGTTGCAGGGTAAAAAAGAATGACATTGTTGCTCCAATGGAAAAAAAATCATATACCATCATAACTCAAGATAATGGGATTAACAAGGCTGAAGGTTTTACCATAGAAAGATCATGGGAATCGCTGTTATGATGCCAAAAAAAGTTCAGCAAGAGAATGTGGTTCATGAATGTAGCCTTCTGTGTCCTTGAACATCCAGCATGACTCATCGCTCGAGAGAACCTAGTGAGAAATTAAACTGAAACTAATAAAAATCAACAAGCTAGACAAGGGGCTGGACAATGTGCAGAAACATAGGTAGAAATTCATTTGTTTTGTCATGATACTGTTTCCATTCGGTTCCTTCGATGTGGAGATCATGAATCACGAATAGAATTCCATTCTGATCACCACAATTGCGTGTGCGCAGTAGGACGCAACAGGGGTATAATAATATCGTACCTTGTGGAGGAGTGAAGCAGATCAATGAGTAGCCAACGGGCTTCAAAGATGGACAAAACATATGTTGGAATCGACCCCTGGTTGGTCAGAAAAGACACATTGATTGTCATCAGTATAAGACCCACAGCTACTGTCAAAGATTTGCCAAATCGACCTGAACACTAAATACCGACACTTGGCTTGATCAGCAGCAGAGTTATGAATGCAAGTTATCTTAGCACTTGCTTACTAAAGCTAAACTCTATTGCCTGGAGGTAAGAAGAGTTCTTATAGTCATATACAGGGATTATCTTCCACATCTGCTTGTTTGCATAGACCCAATTAGATTTCCCGGAAGCTCGCACCCAGATTTTGTTATCCACATCGTTGGATCCTTGCATACTACCCCTCACGGTTAATGCGATGAAACTGAGACCTGGTATGCAATTACAATGGGTGGAATCATTTAAATTACTTCCTTCACATATGACGCAGAGTGCTAAATATCAAAACATAGGAGCATCATGCTTATATAAAACGGCAAGTAAATCACACGAGTACGTAGGACTGTAGGAGGTACCTAAAACAGCTAGTAAATCACACAAGTATCCTTTAATGACACAGGAGGTGGTACACACGAATTGGTAGATGGATATCCTATAAAAGGGTGTCTGGTCCTTTAGAAAACTGATCAAGAAAATGTGAAATTGACATATCCAAAAGCTACCATCCAGATTTCCTTCAACACAAATAAAGTTGAAACTTTTGCTTCAGGGCAGGACAAAATGTTTGAGAGTTTAAAGCAGTAGTATTACTTAATTTGTGGGCTTCACCTTGTGGCTTGTGGTGAACGCCTTGTTGACCCAGTTCCTTCCTTTCTTTCCCATCTCCTAAACATTTCTCCCAGCCACAGCCCTGGCACAATAAGTTCCATTAATAAGATTAGACTGCATACATGCTTTTATATGAACGTCTCTTTGGAGAAGTGGAGGACGAGATCCGCGGGAGGCCTACCTTGGCTTTGGCGACCACGAGGACGGCGTGCCGCCGCTGCCCGTCTGAGAGCTAGCCCGCCGCGGCCGTGGAGCCTCCTCCCGTCCTATGTCACATCACAACACCATCAGCAACCGAGAAGGATCAAGTGTGGGGAAGCGGGACGATCTCGGGCACCCACCTTCAGTCGGGATGCTGCTGCTCCACCGACGTGTAGGCTCTACGGCGGCTCCCCCGGCCGGATCTGGCCACAGCGACCATCAGAGTGGCAATGACTGGCACTCTCTCCATCAGATCAGGTCGTATTGGGGAGAGGAACTCCTAGCCTTGGACGAAAGGAGGAGGGAGGCCGAGACCTACCTAGCCACAAAACTGATCGACATAACCTAGCCCCAAAGTTGATCGACATAACCAGCCACAAAACGCACCTGCCCTGCTGCCCAGAAACGAGGAACGCCAGAGAGCAGAATGTAGAGTATAACTCCAGCACTCCATATGCCATCATCGGCTCCATATCTCTGCTTCAGGACCTCCGGAGCCACATAATAGGCACTCCCAAAATATCCCTGAACTTCTCACCTGCATTTCCAATATATCCCATTTAATCTTAAGCACAACATGAGCTTAGTTTCCAGGATTTAATTAAGGTAGCACTACATATACAATAGTAAATTGTATAGACAACATGAACTAAGGGGAATAGTTGAGGTTTCTTCCCTTGTCCCTTCTCAGATAGTATGTTCAGTAAACCAATTAATTAGTCACCGGGCTTGAAGAAGACAGAGAGGCTGAAATCAGTGGGCTTGAGAAACAAATATGTGTACAGTTGTCCAACAAATTGACTAAAACATGCAGGGCAATACATCGTCAATGGTTTTCTCCTTGCTTCATCTTAACCAACACGCAGCGCAATATATCGTCAGTGAAATGAGATTTCAACAAAGGAAGAAACCTACTTACTGAGTTTAAGGGGTTTCGACCCGGCATTGACTGAAACTGTTTCCGAGGAATTGGACCTACACTGAGATTGAACAATATACAGAGCATTCCCTTGAGTAAACGCTGGCTCTAAAAATTGTCTAAACGAAGCCGGCGCGTCAAAGCCCTGAGATAAACAGATCCAATAAAAAAACTCCATACTTTAACAACTGTATGATCTAGCTGGTGCGCAAATAGGTTTTAAAGAAACTCACAGGAACAATCTTGGAGAACGTAAGTAGATATTCAGTCAAATTAAAAGGCGAAGCCAGAGCAGGGAACACTTGATCCGAAAGACCTGCCGTCTCAATGCACAAACATTCATATGCGTGTTCAGGAAGAATAAGAAAAGCAGAAAGATGTCATCTCCTATAGCTAGCTAATGTACCATGGGAGAGCGAGCGTTACCTCCAGTGACGAGGAAAGCAGCAGGGCAAGACCAAGTGTCCCGGCAAGTCGAGTCAGGCAAAATGTCGAATGGCTGGGAGGCGGCCTGACGGCCCTCAACTCGGGCGGGGGCAGCTGAAGCACGTCTGGCCACCACGGCGGGATGAGGATTGGGCAGGTGGCGACCTAATCCTGCGTAGAGTACTGGACGCCGCACTTGGTCCTCCCGCAGTCGCCGTCGGCGGCCGTGTCGACACAGGCGCACGGTACTCGGGCTTGCCAATCTCGCGGTCGATGACGCGTTGCATCGCCACCACCAGCACACAGAGGAGGTTAGGGCACGGCCTCCTTGCGCCGCTCCTCGCTGCCTGCCCTGCCCTGGGTTTCCGCGATGATGGCGACGGCGGCGGCGGTGTCCTCGGCGTTTCCGGCCTATAAGATGACCTCGGCGTTTGCAAAGAGATCCGCGATGGCAAGGGGTTCGGCGGCGTCAAATGTTTGCCGTCGACGTAGCGACGAGCTCGGCGGCGGCGAAGGGATCGCCGGCGGCGAAGGGAGGAAGCGCAGGGATCCAGGGCGCTTGATGCGAGTGTGAGGGCGGCGGCGAAGGGATCTGCTGTGACCTGGATGGGGATCGAGGGCACTCTGGTCGCCTCGCTCGCTCGTGCGTGCGAGTCGTCGATTTTTTCATCGATTTTTTTTCGTAGGTTTTTTTTTGGCCGTTTTTCTCTGGTGCGACGGGAGGTTTGCCCCTGGACTTGGTGGGGGCATCGCTAAGATAGGAGTTTCTTTTGGTTCGATGGGCGTGGGGGATCGCTAGGAGTTTTTTTTGTTCGACGTGTCTACCTGTGAGGTGGGAGGGAGGACGAAAATAAACCAGGGGAGATGGGATGAAAATTAACCGTGGAACGGAGACTATCAACTGAGACGTGAGACATTAGGAGTAGAGATGATGCGTGGAGATTGAGAGAGATGGCGTGCGTGCGTGTGCGGCCTGAGCGACCCGGGCGGCGGCACGCGCCAACTCCACGTCCTAGTCCTAGGGACGGCGGCTCGTACGCAGACGCAGGGATTGCGCGCGGGCGGGGGCACTTGGCGATCCGGAGCAGACGTTGTCCCCGTCGCCGTCGCCCACGTCCTTTTCCGATTCCCGTTCCTGTGACGCGCAGCGCAGCGGTTGGCTTGGCTGCTTCTATCTATAGCGGTTCGCGCGCTTTGCGCCATACGTACGTCCCGTGGCCGGGAGAGGCCCCTGACCACGACCAGCGTGGCCTGGAGCCGCTGCCACGCGCGCGCGGGCGCACTGCTGTGAAGCCATGTGTGCCTGTAGCTGTGGAATATGCGGGCCTGGCTTTCCCCAGCGCAAACTACGCCCACAAAACCAAAAACTCCACAGCGCACTTCTCCATAAGCTTTATTATTACTCCTCATCATACTACTTCCGTGGTGATACTTGAGCTTGGGCTGAATAATACACTAGAGTATTCCCCACGCGAATCACACATGTAGTATGTGCATGGCCGTCCTTTGCTTTGCCGCGGTCACTCGACGACCGACTCTCCCCACCATAATAAATACTAGTAATTTTTTTTTAATAAAAAATAAATTAAAGATGCGTGACAAGATCTACCACCACCACCACCACCACAAATGGATGGGCATGTGAATGCTAGCCACGCCACGCATGAAGGAGTACATACAAATTGTCGCTCCTCTCCATACACTACGTGTGAAAGAGAAAACTCGTACTCTACTGTACCGCCTGCCTGCCAGTGTGAATTTGAAATGTGCATGATGCGACAAATTTTAATGCCGAGGTGGCACTCAGGGAGAGAGAAACGGATTGTGCCCCCTCTCTCTCCTCTTCACCCGGCCCTCGCTTGGACAGCCATAGCTGACTTTTGCTCCTCGTCTCCTCCACACTCCTCTTTCCTCTCTCTCCTTTTGCTCCCTCCCCAGCCTCATGTTCTTCTCCCCCTTCATGTAGCTTCCATCCCACTCCCCCCCACCCCCACCCCGTCCCCCAATTCGACCCTCCCCTCCGGCCCCCCGCCTAAAAATCCAGTCTTGCTTGGGGACCTCGCCTTGCCGCAGGCAGAGATCCTCGGCGGGAGGGGATCCCGCGTCGTCCCGCCCGGCGCGGCGTGCTCTCCTGTCCGCGTCTGCCACGCGTTTTCCTGCTTCCGGCAAAGGAGGGGAGGAGAGGGGGCGCGCCTGGATGAGCTGCTTCTCCTGCTTCGGCCCGGCCCTGGAGGCGGAGGGCGGCAAGCCGGGGCCCGACGCCAAGGACCCCCGCGCCAAGGACGGCGCCGCGCCGGATCGCGCCGGATCAGGTGCGCCCGCTGGATCTTGCAATTGCAAATCCCTCCCCACCTCTAGCTTTGGCCTTCTCTTCGCGTTGCTCCTTGCTCGGTTACCGTGGCCGGCGGCGGCGTCTAGTTGTTGTTTATTGTACCGCGCTTCTACTGTTGCTTGCTTACTGCGTGCCAGCTATGGTTTTGGTGGGATGGAAGCAGAGGAATGAGCTGAGCTGCGATCTTGACAGTAGGACTGACCGTGTGTGCCCCTTTCGCTACACTTAGTGAGGAAGGGATGGGAATGCATATGCTGGTGCTGGGATTGTTTTTAGCCTAGCCGTGGTTAGTTAGCACGCTGCGTTGGATTGGCAGCTGGGTACTTGTTCTGGCAATACTGCAACTCGGAGAACAGGTAGCAGGCTGTCTATTCATGGGTACTAAGTGATGGATATTTTGTTACCATGCCTTGAACCCCAGACGCATAGCACGAGAGAGTATACAGTCGATGACATAGGAGAGGAGAGGATACAGACACATGATGTGGCTGTCATTTCAATAATCTTTTTTACATACAGTGCTTATGTTTGAGCCAGTGTATTTGTCCAGCTAGGCAGCTAACTCGTCTTGGTGATTCAAAGTTTATCTACCATTCCTCTCCTTGGGGGGTTTGCCGGTTTGGGAGCATAAAGCGCAAGCCAATTGTAGCGTAGAAAGGATTGATACTAAGAGGACCCTGCCTATTATGGTGTACAAAAGACTGGCAGAGGATCCTTTCTTCTCATAAGACTGAGTGATGGAGGAATTGTAGGAAATACTTTCAATATTTACGTCATTGTGGTAATGCTTCTAGTGTTACTTCAGAAACTGATTGCCGAATTTTTCTCTAGCTAACGGCTGCTTCAAACAAGTTCAGTATTAATTCCAAGCCTTCTACCTAAATGTGGCTGTTCACTAGTTCCCAGGAGAGGAATATGATTTTTTGTTGTTGTGTGGTTAAGAAGAATGGTTAAAAATAGGTTTTTCCTTCAAGCTAAAGTCCTTGTAGAGTAGCAAAGTTTCCTTCATGTAGTCGTAGTACCACTGAACTTCTTTTAATGTTTCTACTTTCTGCTGGCAGAATGTTGGTGCTCTAAGAGTGAACCACTTTTTTCCTTTTAAATTATTTAGTTTAACTGATTGTACTAAAACTGACTGCTAACTCTGAACCATTTTCTGCTCAGATAAATTGAGGCTGCAGGGTGGATCAGACCCTAAGAATAATCATCTAACCATCCCTCGGGATGGGAGCAGCCAAAACATTGCCGCACAGATTTTCACTTTTCGTGAGCTTGCTGCTGCCACCAAGAACTTCAGACAAGATTGCATGTTGGGTGAGGGAGGTTTCGGACGTGTATATAAAGGTCGCCTAGAGAGTGGGCAGGTCAGTATACCGTCTCTATACACTGAGATCTTCCTGAATACACTCTAACTTATAGATTTTGAGCGATTCAGCTGAAATATTCACCTCTTATGCGAAATGTTGGTAGAGTTTCTATGTTTATTTTAATTGGGTTAGTCCTGGACACTAACAAACTGATTGTACTTCTCAGGCTGTTGCTGTGAAGCAACTTGATCGTAACGGTCTCCAAGGAAATAGAGAATTCCTTGTTGAGGTCCTCATGCTCAGTCTCTTGCATCACACTAACCTTGTCAATCTAATTGGTTATTGTGCTGATGGTGACCAACGCCTCCTTGTTTATGAGTTTATGCCACTGGGCTCATTAGAAGATCACTTGCATGGTTCGTTTATCTTCTCTTTGCGATGTCATCTTTAAAAATTCCATGTGTGCTTATAGCAGTATATACTAAGTAGTATTTTTATTATTACATGTGTACTTAGCATGACTGCTTCATGCATCCTTTAAAATTCAATGACATCTTTAGTTCAAGACTAAAGTATTATTTTCTAATATATGTAGATGTGCCACCTGAGAAGGAACCTCTTGACTGGAACACACGGATGAAGATAGCTGCAGGTGCAGCCAAGGGCTTAGAGCATCTTCATGACAAGGCCAGCCCTCCTGTTATTTACCGGGATTTCAAATCGTCAAACATTCTTCTTGGTGAAGGGTTTCACCCGAAGCTGTCTGACTTTGGCCTTGCAAAACTCGGTCCAGTTGGTGACAACACTCATGTTTCAACACGTGTGATGGGAACTTATGGCTACTGTGCCCCAGAATATGCTATGACTGGGCAGCTCACAGTGAAATCGGATGTCTATAGCTTTGGCGTTGTTTTCCTTGAACTGATCACAGGGCGCAAAGCAATCGACAACACCAAACCCCAGGGGGAGCAAAACCTGGTGGCATGGGTATGCTTTTATACTATAGTTATTTCAGTTGGCATGCTATACTTTACAATTTTCTGTCTGGGTTTGCATGTAACTCCTTGTTTCACTTCAGCATTCTTAGATACGATCCTGCCAGCCAAGCCATTCCACTTACAACTGAAAATATTATTTTTGTTACTAGCTTAAATTACTGTTTGGAACCAGTTGCCACTGCAGTTTGTTAGCAAAAGACATAACTTCTGGTCATTTTGAGCTTGGATAACTAATACATCTAGTCTCATCTGCAGGCTCGTCCACTCTTCAAGGATCGCAGGAAATTTCCTAAGATGGCTGACCCAATGCTTCAAGGCCGGTTCCCCATGAGGGGTCTGTATCAGGCTTTAGCTGTTGCTGCCATGTGTTTGCAAGAGCAAGCCACAACTCGTCCTCACATAGGAGATGTTGTCACTGCTCTCTCATATCTAGCTTCTCAGACATATGATCCAAATGCCCCAACTCAACATACTCGGAGCAATTCATCGACCCCTAGGGCCAGAAATGTTGGTGGGCGGAACAGCGAACAGCGCAACGGCCGCTCGCCAAATCATCATTCTCCCAGGACATCAAAGCACGGAGGAGAGGTCAGCCGGACTAGTTCTACTGGTGGTGATTCTGGCCGGAGGTCAGGATTGGATGAAATGGACATGGCAGGATCACAGGCAGGCAGTCCAGCTCAGACAGGAAGGAAGAGAGAAACCCCAAGGACTGCTGACAGGCAGCGCGTCATCGCGGACGCTAAAATGTGGGGGGAGAACTCCAGAGAGCGGAAGCGACCGAACGGCAGCTTTGATAGTACAAATGAGTAAAGTGGACAGTTCTCTTTCACGACGTCACTCTAGCAGGGGGTCGACGAGTTTGCTCATCAGCACCAGACGGGCCAGGTTTAGGAACACGGTCATTGTTCCCACACTGTCCCGTTGTCTGTGAATAAAGGCTTTTCTTGCCATCAGCACTGCCTCACGGTTGCTTTATCTGTAAGTTGTTGCAGTTGACATGCCTTCTCCGGGCGGCGTCCATTCCTTGCGAATGTGATTGTGTCATGTACTCATGTCCTTTAGGGCTCAGCAGCCTACAAGATGCAGCTGGAAATGTAGGAAAGGGAACGGGAAGACCGTCGAAGCCGCAGAGCTGCGTCTGTCGGGCCCTTCCTTTCTTTTTCTGCAGTTACACGATGTCGACGAGTACGCTCCGCTGCACCTGTGTTCTGGAACTGATTGCGCAACTGCGCCGGGCAGTTTCTTCTGATGGATGAGATTTCAGGTTTGGTTGGGGATAGGATAGAGATTACCCATGTTTCGTACAGCTGCTATTGTTTTTGTGTCGAGTCGCGGGATCGGTCATTTATTTGTATTAGCTTCGACGTACTTCTTCTGCTTGTATCTTAGTGCGAACATGGTTTAGCATGCAGCAAAAGTATCAGGTTATTCAGAATTTCAGAGCCCATTTATTATTGTTGTCCTTTTGTTCCTGGAAACCATGTTGTCCTTTTGTTCCTGGAAACCATGTTTGTCAGTCATGCGCCCATCTTGCAAATCAGCTCAAAACATTTTCAAACTGACCGCGTTGATTGTCGGAGCGACGACCATGAATATCATGGAAGAAAACTTCAGTGGTAACAGGTGAGCAAAGAGAACAGATGTATTTTGTACTGGAAAATGCTGCACATTACCAAACAAACATTTACAGCAAGCATCTTCCGGTCCAGCGTGGTGGTGCTATCCCCTCTCTGGATGCAGAAACAATGAAGCAGAGAGGGGAATGACAAGTTGCATGCGTGGTGCTACTATGATGATACATAACTTCTTTACATGGGTTTCACTGGGCGCTATGTCTTCTTCGCTCGTCCGACAGACCGGGCTGCTGCTGCTGCTGCTTCGACAAGACGACGTTTCCATGGAGGTCCATCTTGTACCGCAGCTCGGCGTAGTCCATGACGATCCTGCAGCTGCTCCAGGCCTCAGCATGCATGCTCACGCCCAGGTAGGTTATGTGGTCTTGAATGCTGTTGCCGCTCACAGACCTGAGAAGGCGGCGAACAATGTTAACCAAGAGCGGGTACCATGCGGCGCGGCAGTGGCACAATTCACGGGAGATGGTGGTAGGGGGAGACAGGGAGGGACCTGCTGCATGCCGGGTCTTCGCCGGAGTCGTCGCAGATCTGCTCAACCGTGTATACCAGGCTCCCAAGCCCGACATCATGGACCCATACCTGAAGGAAGGACAGGAACACCATCGCATTATGCAGTGGAGCTGATGCGGATGGGTATACATTGAAGGTTTCTTTGATTCCCAAGTACAAACAATATGGCACAAAGCACAAACTACACAGGACTAAATGAATTTTTCAAGGCACTATATGCATTTAGCGAGTATAAACAGGTGTAATAGGTGTCTGCACAAGTAGAAACAACAAGCATGCCACGGAGTGGAGCATACCTCTCTTGGAAAGTGATGGTAGGTCTTTTGCGGGAAGAACGAGAAGTATGGTGGCAGATGAGGGACAATATCATTTGCATGAGTAACTCGAATCGCGTGAGGCAAGTATCTCTTGAAGTAAGAAGCAAAAGCAGCATTGCCGACGCGAGGTTGCCCAAATGTCATCAGCTTCACATCATCTAACCTGTAGTTCACCTAAAAAAGAACACACATTTCCTGTTAGCTGTGAAAGTATAACCATCAGGAATAAAAGAAGCGGCAAATAGCTTCTTGTCAGACATGTAGAAGTCTGTATCAACTGAAAAAACAGCAGGTGAAGTAAGCAAAAGGTCCATATAACTCATAATGAGAAAATTTAGCAGATTAAGTTAGCGAAAACTATTTCTATGTAACATAATATAATGAGGGAAGCTCAATGTTAATGTGTTTAAGATCAAGGCAGGTTCAGTACTCACAACAAGATCAAGTGCACAAAATGAGGCCATAGCTGCACCCATTGAGTGCCCTGTGACCATGATCGGAACATCTCCATGCAATTTCAGAGTCTTTTGAATACCGCTGACGATTCCATCGCGTATGGTTGTGTTATGATAAGCAGAGTAAAATCCTCGGTGTACCTACACGAATCAAGCATTACTACGGATTTTGGTTCGACAAAATTGCATTAACTATATGCTTTAGCTATGCTCACCATTGCTTCTGGCATGCCAGGGTAATCAAGATCAAGTTGTTTCCATAACAAGTCCTCTATCCAGTTCTGGATGCTGATAAATTGGAAGATGAATACGATTGACGGGTTATAAAGTATATTGACACCCTCTGAAATGACTATGCATATGGAGAAAAATATGCAAACTAAAGGAACAGGTCAATGATTTATAGATTCTATAAGTACACAAGAATGAAACCGAAATACATAAAATCTGCCTTTTACTTATCAGTGATACAAAATTCTGAATCAAAATGTAAATTACAAAAGAAAAAAAACAAGGATTACCTGTTTTCTTGAGTTCCTCTAAACACAATGACGACAGCATTAATATCACTAGCAAAGCCAACATATGCCTGTTGTTCATCATGAAAGCAAAAGGATCAGCTTAACAGGTTGTAAAGACAGAGATAAACAGACTGAAGGCAAGTAGGGACGAACCTCTAAGCAGTTCTCCACATCTACGATGATGTCCATCATCTCAAACCCCTGGGTCATCCAACAAGTTTACTTCATCGTCCATACCAGTGAAGTTGGACAGTCGTTTTTATGTCACAGCAAACAAAAAGCATATGAATGGTAAGAAGCCTCACCTCAATCAAGTCACCACATCTATCACACGTCCAGGTAAACAATTGTGTCAAATCAGCAGTATAGATCTGCAAGACATCACCAAGCTTAATTCCATTTTTTTTGCAATAACAAATGGCAGAAACTTAACTAAGAAAGCATACTTTTGTAGGAATTTTCCAAGATACCAGAAAGAAATCTGACATACTAATCTAATACTGAATGTTGAACTAATATTCAGAATAGCTAGGATAAGAAAAGGCGAATGGACTTACGGCAGCAGCATATTCCACTAGCGTCTTGGCAAGGGTTGAGTTGTATATGGTAGTGGATGGCTGCTGTATAACCGTAGGTACTGTACCACAAACTTAAAACGTCAGCATCAAGTGCAACATGGATAATGCTGGATACATGGAGAAAAGAAACATGTAAGATGGCAAGGTTACTAGGCATACAGAGTAGTACTTTGCAACAGTACGACTTGTAAAATCAAAGTTGTAACAGCCTTTTGCTCTGTTTCACGGGATCTGAAATTTACTTTTACCTTTAAAAGTTGAGCTAGACCATCTTATATACAGGAAGAAAAAAGATTGATTCTGAATCTGACCATTCTACAAGACTTGGCCAGGCATTTCGAATGTGAATGCTCTAGTGATACATGTATTTTCCTTTGCTGATGTGGCCATTTGAGTTTCACATCTCTAGTTATAATTTGGTGTTGTCGGTGAGACGAACTTGTTCCGCATTTTTCGATACTCGGTCGAAGTTTTCTACACATGTTTCCCGTTTGGAAGCAAACCAAACCAATTAACTAAGCACAAGAAAAAGAGCTCCAAATGTGCGGAGGAAGTGAAAATAAATCAGGGAGGCCAATCATTTACAGTTAACAAATTGCAGCAAGCTGAAAAGAGGAGGGCTAAGCTAATAGTTTACCTCTCCCGGAGCAAAGGACGAGCAAGCACGCCAGCAGAGCCGCCTTGAGCAACCCGCGGCGCTCCATCCCCTGAAAACTCCAGGCAGAGAATCAAACCACAGTCGAGCGAAAATCCCGCCAAACTTAGCGCACAGGAGCCGGGGAATCGCCTTACCGGGGGCCCGAATCTGCCGACGATCCACCCAGAAACTCCGCGCCGCCCGATCGCCGGACGGACCGGTGGGCCTGGGGGAAGCCGGAATCAGCGCGCGGCGACTGGGAGGCGAATCCGACGGAGCTCGCGCCGGAATTTTATTGCCGTAGTGGTGCAAACAAAGTAGATAATCGAGCCGTGGAAGCTACTGGGTAGACGAGGAAGGGGACAAATAAATTAGGGGTCCTTAATAATTTAAATCACGGGAGCGAAGAAGGGAAGGGGAAGGGGATTTCGTTAGCGAGAGAGAGTGTTTATATAGGGAGGAGTAGGATTGTTTGTACGAACACACCCGGTGGTTTTTGTGAAAAGACGCGGCTGCCCCCGAGGCTTATCTAGAGTCAAGATCGCCGGGTTCGGGTTGGAGATCGGATCAGAGAGGAGGTGGGGCCCGTGCCCATGTGCATGGTGGGGCCCATGGTTGAACCGACGTCCCGAGCACATGTATATTCACAAAATTCAGGTTATTTTTCTTTTAAAAGCATCCGGATTTCTATTCTAAAATCAAAGTAAAGTGTAAGAAAAAAGTTCATCATAAAAAATACAAAGCACAGCAAACTTAATGAGAATCACAATGAGGTCTTTGGACCGCCGAACGACTACTACTGCCGCTAGAACAAGCCATCAACGCGTCGTGAGTCGCTGTGCCGCTCCCCTACTGGAGCCGGCCTGACCTTACGGCGACAACCAGGAAGTCTTTGTGCTCGTACTAAGGACCAGTGTCCTGGAGCCACAATCGTCACCCCCAAATCGATTTGAAGCTCCTCACGATTGTCACGCACGCGGGACGAGAAACTCTAACCTCGCCACCCCAAATACTCCCTCTGTCCCAGAATAAGTGTCTCAACTTTATACTAGCTCTAGTACAAATTTGTACTAAGCTCAAGACACTTATTTTGGGACGGAAGGAGTAGATGGTAGGAATATACACCAAGCTCCGTCCCGACGGACAAGCTCAAGAAGGATCCTAGCCGGAAATTTTTTTTGTTTTCCTTTAGTCTGAAAACTACTATGCCCTATCCATGTACCGACCAACAAGATCCCCCCACCCCCACACACACACCGACACATACGGACACCTACTACCATTGGAGCAGCCTGCAGATGGGTAGTCGCGGGCGGAGCCTAAATCACAAGTTCTTCACCTTGCGGAAATCCAGTTTGGCTCTTGGGAGCATATGCTCCTGCGCACTAGAAATGTTTTTTGCAAATGTCAAAAAAAAAGGAAAAAAATAGATGTATTCATTGTCACACCCAAATAGTACCTGCAAATTTGTTTTTTTTGGGAGGGGGGGGGGGGGGGGGGGGGGGGGGGGGGGGGGGGGGAGGAGGAGGAGGGAGGAAGCTTAACCATAAGTCAAACGTCAAATGTTCCTTGGAATCGAAAGGGTTTAGGCTTAGTAGAACTAAAACCGAGTACATGATGTGCGGTTTCTTTTTTTTTTTTGAAGGGATGATGTGCGGTTTCAGTACTACTAGGTGTGAGGAGGAGGAGGAGGAGGTTAGCCTTGATGGACTGGTGGTACCTCAGAAGGACACCTTTCGATATTTGGGGTCAATGCTGCAGGAGGATGGGGGCATTGATGAAGATGTGAACCATCGAATCAAAGCCGAATGGATGAAGTGGCACCATGTTTCTGGCATTCTCTATGATAAGAGAGTGCCACAAGAGCTAAAAGACAAGTTCTACAGGACGGCGGTTCGACCCGCAATGTTGTATGGCGCTGAGTGTTGGCCGACTAAAAGCAGACATGTTCAACAGTTAGGTGTGGGCGGAGATGCGTATGTTGAGGGATGTGTGGCCACACGAGGAAGGATCGAGTCCGGAATGATGATATACGAGATAGAGTCGGGGTAGCACCAATTGAAGAGAAGCTTGTCCAACATCGTCTGAGATGGTTTGGGCATATCCAGCGCAGGCCTTCAGATGCTCCAATGCATAGCGGACGGCTAAAGCATGTGGAGCATGTCAAGAGAGATCGGGGTAGACCGAATTTGACATGGGAGGAGTCCGTTAAGAGAGACCTGAAGGATTGAAGTATCACCAAAGAACTAGCTATGGACAGGAGGGCGTGGAAGCTTGCTATCCATGTGCCAGAGCTATGAGTTGGTCACGAGATCCTATGGGTTTCACCTCTAACCTACCCTAACTTGTTTGGGACTAAAGGCTTTGTTGTTGTTGTTGTTGTAAACGTCAAATGTTATCTCCAAATATTACACTTGTTTTTGTGTTTTTCACCGACGAAGCATTGCTATCCTGTTTCGCATGAAAATTGTCAACCACCGTTCTTACCCTAACAAGAACATGTGCCAAAAAAAAAGATTTTTTAAATTTATTTACTATTTTTTTAAAATTTACTGTTCATGAGGGAGCACGTGCACCCAGAGTCAAAACGGCTCTCCCTTCACCTTGCCGCTTCGCAAGAGGGAAAGGAAAAAATTTGAAAGTTGTCCGCACGTTAATCTTTTATTAACAACACTTTATTTTTTGTTTAAAATGTAACACTCAATTACTGTTTGGTAAAGAAATAAAGTTTAGAAGTATCGTCCTAGAAATAAGAATTTCGAAGCTGGACTTAAGAGTAGATATTTTTCCCTGTATTGGATTGGGTCACACTGTCGTTAGATAACGGAACAACAACCAAATCAAAGCATCCGCTCAATAACGAAAGCAAAACAACGCCTATTGCTAGCAGGAAAGGCACTGACCTAAGAGTAGACTAGATGCAGCCTTTTAACTTTAAGGTGAGAAATCGATGCCAAATATCTTACCAAACTGAGATTCTTCATTCTGCGTTATGTGCCGCCAGCCGGAGCCGGGGACATGGCAGCTGGTAGAGCTTTATCACCGCAGGGGTGCCGATCAATCAATCAGTTTGTTGTTGAGTTGGTTATGCTATGCATGAACCCGACGTAGTAATAACTTGTTCGTGTGGCAATAAATCACACGTCGCGGGTCGACGAGCTGGCCTCTCGCCTTCTTAATTTCTATCCCTTTCCTCTCAGGTCCTACGTCGACTTAACGTGTGTTTGCGGTCCGAGCTAAACTGTTTACGTCCTCATCCGGATGAGCCTCTGGGAAGACTCGATGGGTCAATTAACGAACGCGTCCTGATGGACTTGGAATGCGTCGCCTCGCGCGCGCGTGGCGTGGGCCGCCGGCGATGGAAGGAGGATGGGAGGTTGGCATCGTCAGGGTGAGAGACCGACCAGAGCACGGAACCATTCATGCAATGCAATCCCGTGTTACCGTCGCGTACTGGCTGAGATCGCTTTGACGTCTCAACGGTTCAGCCTCGGTTTATCTATCTCGAGGCAGGATGGGAAAGAAGCAGCTGATTTGGACTTGGACGGGGCCGTAAAAGCTGAAGTGCAAGGGTGGGAGGAGGATCTGCTGATGCTGATCTGATCGTCGAGGAAAAACAGGACGAACAAGAACCAGCCGACGCTGCACTCGAGCTGAAGTTTAGACGTTTGGTCGTACCAACTCGGATGTACCATATTTTTTTGAGTTGTTGATGATTGTTTTTTGAGATAGCTGCCCGTTTATTCCAAGGGGAGGATGTAGTATCTGATGCGTGTAAGAATATACACGGTTGCCTGTGTACCTTCTATTCACATGGTACGTACCGGCCCTCACACTTGAGGCGGTCTTCTCAGCAATTCAGCTCTAGCTTGTTTTGGTCGTTTTCTCGATATAAAATGTAATCAGCTTTGGGTCTCGATCAACGGATCCATCCAGGAAAATGTTATCTATAATAATCGCCCAACAGACCGAAAAGTCATGGAGAGGACCGCCATTGTCCCGTTACCGTTTCACCAAGCTATCCTTGCTTTTGTGCATTTCTCTCTCTCTCTCATAGAAAAGAAAGGGCCAGCTAATAGATTCCGTCTTTGGTGCCAGGGACATGGCAGCTCGCTAGAGCTTTATCACATGAGTGTCAATCAGTCTTGTTGAGTCGGTTATGCATGTCGAGAAACAAGAAATGCGAGAAGTTCGTGGGGATTCACACCTGCGCAGCCGTCTACAGCCATTGGTTTGCGCCGTGATCCGGAAACTTGTTTCGATTGAAATTGTCTGAAAAAGAGATGAAAACTCGAAATGTCGATACGACACAATATACATGTTCATCATGTACTAAAATACTTCTTCCAACCATTCTTGTACATCATTTCCCCCCATGTTCTGTCCTGTTCGTCTCCATCCTTCTTCGATCAGTTATTATTTTCAATCATGTTCCATCCATTCTTACTATTCATCTTCTTCTTCCTCGGTCCCTGTTACACTGTCATCTTTCAATACTCTTTCCTTTTGTGTCATCTCTATTTTTCTTTCCAATCCTTTCATTCTATTCTTGTTAACTCAAAATTCATGGCATGCCTTTTTCCTTTCAGTACTTAATTTGTTTTACGTTTGTCCAATCTTGTTAACTCAAAATTCATGGCATGCTTTTTCCTATTGTCAACCATGCATTGTTTATGCGACGTCCTTATTCGTCTGCCAAACATACATTGTTTATGCAACGATTCTTCCAGCTGATTTCATTCTTAATCCTAATATATTGAATCTTGTTGTCTTAAGTTATGTTCGAAACCTGCATTCGTTTGTTTTTTAACATAATCTTTTACAGTCAATTGCCTGAAAAAGGAAACTTGTTTGCACACGTGTATGCACACATCTAGGTTTTACTTTTTCCAAAATAACAATGGCAGCAATGTGTCAGTCAGTTTGGTGCTTTCATACTTAAATTCATAATTTCCTTTTTGCCGTGATCGCACCGCGTATGTCCTTGGATCAAATCACAAGGCATTTAATTCTGTGTTGGAAATTCCAGTTGGCTTGCATACGCATGAACTTCTTCCTTCCCGCACTTTTCCGCCTAGGGTCTTTGTTCCCAATTGCGTCCTACATATCTGGTTTCTTCTCACTTGTACCGGACGCAACAAGTCCACTGTCGCAATGATTGCCACACACGACACCTACTGGTTGTCCTCGTTTGTTGTACCCACTCATGGTAGGCAAGAAAACCCTAATGGAGGTGGATGCATTGGATGAAATCGAGATAAATTCCATGTATCGCGCTTAATATTGAACCATCCTAAGACAAGTGCATGTTATAGTTTCTTCTGAGTTACCTGGTTCATAAATAACATTGTACCTGAACTTGTGGTTATCCTTCCATGTCATGATGAATGTCTGACGCTCAATTCCCACGAGCATTTCAAATATCTCCAGCTGTCCCATCTTTTGCAATTCATCTTGCAGGATGTAGAAATTAGCAGGTGTGAATACAGTGGCAGCATGCTCCTCAAGGGCCTTATATTCAGTAACCGACGGTGGTACTTTCTGGTGTGCATCGCAGTCATCGTACGCCTCGTTCTCACGGAGGCGAACTATACAGTTCTCATAATGCACTACCAAATCAACTATTGTCATACCGTAGTCCAGGTGAAGGTGAAGGCAGGAGTTGAGGCTTTCGCTCCTCTGGTTACTTCGCATACCAAGGAAAAAACCATCGGAAAGATATGAAGCTGCCCAAAGTCTCCTCTTCCTGTACATCCTGTTAAGCCACTCTTCAGCTTTATCCATCTTCCATTTATCGGCGAAAGCGGTCCATCTCTCCTCAAAGTTGGCTTGAGAGGTGGCATAGTACAGGAGCGATCTGAACTCATCCAGTGACTTGTAATGTAGGTGCCTCTGCATATTTTTCTTGATATGCCACGAGCAAAGACGATGGAAGACATTGTTGGGGAACGTAGTAATTTCAAAAAATTTCCTACGCACACACAGGATCATGGTGATGCATAGCAACGAGAGGGGAGAGTGTGTCCACGTACCCTCGTAGACCGAAAGCGGAAGCGTTAGCACAACGCGGTTGATGTAGTCGTACGTCTTCACGATCCGACCGATCCAAATACCGAACGCACGGCACCTCCGAGTTCAGCACACGTTCAACTCGATGACGTCCCGCGAGCTCCGATCCAGCAAAGCTTCACAGGAGAGTTTCGTCAGCACGACGGCGTGGTGACGGTGATGATGATGCTACCGACGCAGGGCTTCGCCTAAGCACCGCTACGATATGATCGAGGTGGATTATGGTGGAGGGGGGCACCGCACACGGCTAAGAAATCAATGATCAATTATTGTGTCTATGGGGTGCCCCCTGGCCACGTATATAAAGGAGTGGAGGAGGGGGAGGGCCGGCCTAGCTATGGCGCGCCCTGGAGGAGTACTACTCCCACCGGGAGTAGGATTCCCCCCCTTTCAAGTAGTAGGAGTAGGAGAGAAGGAAGGGGAAGAGAGAAGAGAAGGAAGGAGGGGGCGCAGCCCCTCCCCCTAGTCCAATTCGGACTAGGCCTTGGGGGGGGGGGGGGGTGGGTCGGCCTACCTCTCTCTCTCCCCTAAAGCCCAATAAGGCCCATATACTTCTTCCCCGTATTCCCGTAACTCCCCGGTACTCCGAAAAATACCCGGACCACTCGGAACCTTTCCGATGTCCGAATATAGTCGTCCAATATATCGATCTTTACGTCTCGACCATTTCGAGACTCCTCATCATATCCCCGATCTCATCCGGGACTCCGAACTACCTTCGGTACATCAAAACACATAAACTCATAATACAAATCGTCACAGAACTTTAAGCGTGCGGACCCTACGGGTTCGAGAACTATGTAGACATGACCGAGACACGTCTCCGGTCAATAACCAATAGCGGAACCTGGATGCTCATATTGGCTCCCACATATTCTATGAAGATCTTTATCGGTCAAACCGCATAACAACATACGTTGTTCCCTTTGTCATCGGTATGTTACTTGCCCGAGATTCGATCGTCGGTATCTCAATACCTAGTTCAATCTCGTTACCGGCAAGTCTCTTTACTCGTTCCGTAATACATCATCCCGCAACTAACTCATTAGTTACAATGCTTGCAAGGCTTATAGTGATGTGCATTACCGAGTGGGCCCAGAGATACTTCTCCGACAATCGGAGTGATAAATCCTAATCTCGAAATACGCCAACTCAACAAGTACCTTCGGAGACACCTGTAGAGCACCTTTATAATCACCCAGTTACGCTGTGACGTTTGGTAGCACACAAAGTGTTCCTCCGGTAAACGGGAGTTGCATAATCTCATAGTCATAGGAACATATATAAGTCATGAAGAAAGCAATAGCAACATACTAAACGATCAAGTGCTAAGCTAACGGAATGGGTCAAGTCAATCACATCATTCTCCTAATGATGTGATCACGTTAATCAAATGACAACTCATGTCTATGGTTAGGAAACATAACCATTTTTGATTAACGAGCTAGTCTAGTAGATGCTTACTAGTGACACTCTGTTTGTCTATGTATTCACACATGTATCATGTTTCCGATGTATCATGTTTCCGGTTAATACAATTCTAGCATGAATAATAAACATTTATCATGATATAAGGAAATAAATAATAACTTTATTATTGCCTCTAGGGCATATTTCCTTCAGTCTCCCACTTGCACTAGAGTCAATAATCTAGTTCACATCGCCATGTGATTTAACACCAATAGTTCACATCTTTATGTGATTAACACCCATAGTTCACATCGCTATGTGACCAATACTCAAAGGGTTTACTAGAGTCAATAATCTAGTTCACATCGCCATGTGATTAACACCCAAAGAGTACTAAGGTGTGCTTAAGTTTTGCTTGTGAGAGAAGTTCAGTCAACGGGTCTGCCACATTCAGATCCGTATGTATTTTGCAAATTTCTATGTCTATGTAACACCCCCTGTCATTAGCAACAGTAATCACTTTTGATAATGACATGTCAGCGAGATTAACAGTGCATAATCATCATTAGCATCATATTGCATTTCAACTCCTAACTCAAATTCAAATTTAAATGTAAGTGAAATATAAAAGTTGTCCAACATAAAAACTGAAATGTTCGATAAATAACAAATATTGCAGAGGCTAGTCTAAAATTGAGACCAATAAATAATAAAATAATTAGGTGGCTCTAACATAATTAAAACAGTGAGGATTAATTCATATTAATTATTATAAAAATTGTGGGAGCTCATATTGTCTCCAAACCAGTTTTTGGTAGTGTTAGGTAATGCCTAGTATTTGTTGGAGCAGTTCCTATGTTTTACAAAATTCAATATGTGGCCTAACTATTTACTAAACTGAGAAAAGAAAATAAATAAAAAGAAAAAGGCAATAGAAAAATAAAACAAAAATAAAATAAAAGAGAAAGCACCCCCCCGGGCCTCGTGGCCCAGCTGGCCAGTGCCGCCCGAACGGGTCGGCCCACACCCCCCCACCACTTAACCCCGGTCCACCCGACCGGAACCCTAGCCACCACCCCCTTCCCCCCCCCCACTCCCTCGACTGGATCTAGATCGGGAGGAGCCCGATCCCCTCCCCCTCCCGTCGCCCGTCGCCGCGGCTACCTCGCCGGCCTGCCTCCTCCTCCCCACCGGTCTGCCTCCTCCAACGCCGTCGTCCCCATCGACCACCTCGCGCCCCACTGCCCGTGCCCTACGCCCACAGTGAGCCCGCGTCCTCCCCTCTCCCTCGCGCACGCTGTCCTGCTCCTCCGTCCGCCGCACGCCCGTCGCCGTGCCGTCCTGCTACTCCCTCGTCCACCCCGGCCTCGCCTTCTGCTGCCGCCCACTGCCCCGGCCCCGCAGTAGCCGTCCAGGCCGCGCCCGCTGCCACGCGCGCCATGCCGTCGTCGCGCTTCGCGCCTCGCCTCTGCTGGTCCGTCGCCGCGCCACAGCGCGCGACCGCACCTGCCCGCGCCCTTCGCCTCGCTCCACCGCGCCGTCGCCGCGCGCCGCCTGCCCCCTACTCGCCGCTCCGCTGCTTGTCTGCTCCAGCGCGCCCGCAGCCCTTGCCACTCCCCGCCTCCTCTGCCACCGGCCCCGCGCTGCTCCACCACCGCAGCGCCCCGCTGCTCCTCCGCCGCCCGACGCCCGCTACCGGCGCTCGCTCCCGCATCGGCGCCCGTTCTGGCTGGCGCCCGCACGCCCGTGACCCGCACGCCCGCTAGGCCCCCAGGGCCTATGACAGTGGGGGCCCAGCCCCAAAAACGTTTAAAAAATATATATAAAAATAAAAATAAAAATAATTAATTAGTTAATTAATCCTGATTAGGTTAATCTAATTAACTAATTAGTGTTAATTAAACAGTAATTTAATTAGTTAATCCTAATTAACCTAACAGTCTATGACAGGTGGGACCCACCCTGTCAGGACGCCTGCTGACGTCAGCATGATGTCATGCTGATGTCATCGTAACACTGTTTCGGATAATGTTGATTTAATAATTAATTAAATTCCAGAAATTAATAAAAACTTTAGAAAATCATATTAAATAAACCGTAACTCCGATGAAAATACTTTATACATGAAACTTGCTCAGAATTCCGATACGAACCCGGATACGCCCTCCGTATTCCCGTCAGATGCCTCTAGCTATAAGAACATTGAACTTTTAGACCGATTTCGATAAATGAATAGTGCCCAACTTTAATTAAATAAATCCAAATAAATTCCTAAATTAACTAAATCATTTAGTTAGGCAGTAGAACACCCCGGCATATCATTTAGGCATGTCATACATGTTGTTTGCATTATTGCCGTGAATTTATTGTTTCTCCCCCTCCTTCTCTCTCTCGATAGACGCTGAGACCGACGACGCTGCACCTGGATACGACTACTCTACCGACGAGCAGCCCGTTGACGACCCCTCTCTCTTGCCAGAGCAACTAGGCAAGCACCCCCCTTGAGCATCCAGATATCGCCCATTCTATTCCCCTGCTTGCATTAGATTTTGCTACTGTTTAATGTATGCTCCTATTCTGATGCATAGCCTGCTGTTGTAACCTGTTCATTGCTACCTTACCTGCCTATGATAAACTGTTTAGTTTAGGTTGGAATGAACCATCAGTGACCCCACCACTTTTCCTTTGTTGCCCCTGCTTGATCATCGACGACTCGATCAACGTGATCGTCGACCAGAGACCGACACCTCACTTCACACCCCCTTAGTTGTACGACTCTGCATAGTTATTATCGAGTGCCGAGGGTGATACCTCGTAACGCACTCCCGATGAATACTCTGCAGTGTAGCTGTTCGGTCGTGGTCATCGAGGGTGATTCCTTCTTCTCCACTTCCGATACGACTCTGTCTTACAACCCTCAGTGTGAACCTCGAGGGTGATACCTCATACGTTCGCCCTGATGATTTCGTCGAGTGGAATCCGCCAAGGGTGATTCCTCGGGTTTCCCCCTTGATGTTATGACCACACGATTACTTGACCTTGTTACAGGCGGGTCCACCCTGGTGGGTACCCGCTGGGGATCTATGATTTTCGGGTGTGCCGGAAGAGCACTCGAGTGTGACATTGTGGCGGAGCATCAGAGACTCTGATTGTCTCCGCGTGATACTAATTGAGCCTATTGGATTTGGGTGTGTGATCTGAGTGGGTCGACGTGCCCTATACGCACCACCACCACGCGGGATAATGGTTATGGGACCCTCTGCGAAGTACGTTTCTCCGAAAGCTCGTCTAACGTCACGATTCACCGTGCGGGCTGATTGTCAGGATTGGGTTAGATACTTCACTGACGAGTTCAGTGTCGCGCCTGCACCCCGGCCAGTCTCGCAACGCGCAGGGTGCCCAGGGCGATGGCCCGAGACCTCTGGGTGCATAGGTTAGTCCGGCGTGCTGACCTCTCTGCCGAGCCTAGGTAGAGCGCTGTTTCGTGTTGATCTTCCGAGGACGGGCATTACCCAGCAAGTGTGTCCGGCCAGAGTTGATCGAGCGTGTTGGGTAATAGTAGTGCACCCCTGCAGGGATGAATCTTCTATCGATAGCCGGTCCTACAGTAAAGGACGCTCAGTTTGTGTATCCCGATCTACTACTTAAACTGGATACTTGTTACTTAATTGAAGCTTCGGGATCGCTTTCTCGCTTGGGAGTCGAGGAAGGATCTTTACGCTGTACTTCAACATGTTTGCTAAATAAAATGCTATTCTACTCTCTTCTACTGCTGCAAGATGATGGCCTTGTGAAGATGTTTGAAGATGCTAGTCTTCGATAGGACTAGGCCTTCTCTCTATTCTGGCATTTCTGCAGCCCAGTCCACTTATACAGCCTTTCTCCATGGATAACGTTGCATATGTAGTATAGTTCCTTGCTTGCTGAGTACTTCAGATGAGTACTCACGGTTGCTTTACTTTCTCTTTTCCCCATATACCCCACATGATGATACATCAGACGATGGAGTCCAGGAGCCAGATGCCACCACCGGAGCTTACTACCAGGAGGGTCCAGAGGGTACTTACTATTGGATCGAGCCAGCTGACCAGGAGTAGGATCGGAGGCTCCCAGGCAGGAGGCCAACGCCTTTCGATCTAGTGTCGCTATTTGTGCTAGCCTTCTTAAGGCAAAACTTGTCTAACTATGTCTGTACTCAGATAATATTTGTATGACTGACTTATGTATTCGGATCTTCGGATCCCTGGTCTGTAATATTGTGGACCTCCGTTTAAATTGTGTTAGAGTTGTGTTGTGATATCTTCCCCTGAGTCCCTGTGCTTGATCGTACACGTTTGCGTGTATGATTAGTGTACGATTGAGTCGGGGGCGCCACAAGTTGGTATCAGAGCCGACTGCCTGTAGGAAGCCCCCTTCCAATTCCTTGGCCGAAGTTGAGTCTAGACATCGAAAAACTAATTTACTAACTTGGCTGTGTGGCTTACGGGCCCACGTCGCCAACTGGGTGGTATTAGGATCTTTTATTCCTCGTCTATACTCTGGGACTCTGATCTCTCTTCTACTCGGGTTAAATAAATTTTACTAACACCGACACTTAGGATCTCGTAAATCCCGTCTACCCGGAGAGCTGGATATCTGTGCGATTTCCCTGTCATTGATCTGATTAGTCTGATAATCATTTTCCTTTCCATTGTTTTGTTTAACCTTTCTCTCCGAGTTGTGTTAAACTTCTCATTGTCATTTGACAAATCTGAATTTCCTCTGTTTCAGATGGACCGTTTGTTTCCACCACGTCCTACGACACAGCTTGTGTGTCGCACTTGGGCTCGTAATACCCCTGGGTTTCCAGCTGTCTTGATCGCTCTCATGACCAGACTTGGCTACCGTTGGTATCCTGAGTACTTGGTTTACGAGGATTACCGCGAGTTCAATCAGGAGCAGTACCATGCTGATGTTTGTATCTATGATCAGCAAAATGACTCAGACACTGAGCTACACCTTTTCCACGGTATCGGCGTGACGATTGAGATGGCAGTCCATGATGCCGCCTACTCTGCCGTCGCACGTCTCCGAGGACAGTTCAGCGATATCTTGGATGACTCTGAGTTCCGATACATTCCGTATGCCCCTGCTGGAGATGCTACTGGATATTACACAGCTATCTGTGCCCCGTTTGAGCCTCGTCGCTATGACCCGCGCGTTCTGATTCAGTGCACTCAGGCTCTGGATCGCACTGTTCGGGCTCTTGCCGTCGAGTTGGTTGCCACTCGAGCACGTCTCTACGATGCTATGACGTAGTTGCTACCCGCTGTTCGCGCATGGATACATCCGGAGCATATCCTTTACCCGCGCAGGACTCAGATGTATGCTGGTATTGATTGGCCTGCTGTTGGAGGTCATACACCTGCACGTGGACCTCTTCTTACAGCTCGAGACCGGATTCTGCATCAGATTGCACATGGAGCACAGGATCCTTCCGCGACGAACATTCGTCGTCAGCACTTGCAGTTACCCCGTTTTGGTGGGTTTCTCCGACGTTGATGTAGCCTTTGCTATGTCTCGTTGTGTACTTCCTTACCGCGTGCCTGCGCGCCGCCTAGTATGTCTAGCTTTTGAATTTGCGCCGTTATGCTGTCCGCATGTACCCGACTCTGTGTATGGATCTGTATGTCTTAATCGACTACTGTTATGTATCTGTTACACTACTTAAATTGTTGTCGAGTTACATCATGTTTGTCACTAAACGCTCGCAATTGCTTTTACTAAACTACCCCCTGTTGATACTTAGCAGGATGGTTAGACCAGGTGGTCGTGGTCGTGCCCCTGAACGCCCACCACCGCCAGACTATATGGCGGCTATGATGCAACAGTTTGAGCTTAACCGCCAGTTCATGGTTGGAATCATGGCTCAGTTTCCGCATCAGAACAACCAGAACCAAAACCCAGCTTCAATAACTTTGACAGAGTTTATGCGACTCAACCCAACTCAGTTCCGCAATTCTGACAAGCCACTGGATGCTGATGACTGGCTCCGCGACATCACTCACGAGATGGAGTCAGCTAATGTCGCCCCTGCCAACTTCGTCAACTTCGCGGCCTTTTTCTTAAAGGGCCCCGCTGCTCAATGGTGGGACACACACAAGCGTACTCTGCCTATTGGAACAGTCATCACCTGGTATGAGTTCCAGGCTGCTTTCCGTACACGTTACATCCCTCAGGTAATTATGGAACGCATGAAGACCCAGTTCCATAACCTCACTCAGGGCAACAAGACTGTCGAAGCTTATCAGCGGGAATTTCTAGACCTCTCCCGCTATGCTGAAGAAGACATCGCCACAGATGCACGCAGACAGGAGAAGTTCCGTAGTGGACTACACCCCGACCTCAAGCTTGCACTAGCTGCTCAAGACTTCAATGACTTTTCAACTCTGACGAACAAGGCTATTCTTGTTGAGACCGCTCAGATGGAATACAAGGACTCGCAGAAGCGCTATCGTGATGCTGGCTCATCTTCGGGCTCAGCATCGAAGCGTCGAGTTTGGATTCCCAACAATGCATTCCGTTCCAATACCTCTACGCCAAAGAACAACTATGCTTCACCACGTCTGCCTCCTCCACCACCGAGGCAGCCTAAAACTCAAGCTATTCAAAACAATGCTCCTCTTCGTCCTGAAGATGGTCTATGCTTCAAGTGCCACAAACCAGGTCACCAGGCTAAAGACTGCCGCCAGAATCAGAATCAGTTAGCTTTTCCCCGTGCTGGCCATGGCAATGGTCGTGGCAACAATCAGACCCGCAACTATAATACTGGGTCTGCTGCACATGGTCGTGGACACGCCTACAACATTGACATTGAAGAAGTCCAGGATCAACCTGCTACTGTGATGGGTACCCTTCTCGTTAACTCAGTACCTGCTTCTGTTTTATTTGATTCAGGAGCATCACATTCATTCATCTCTGGAAAATTTGCATTCATGCATGGCATTCGATATGAGAAAATGCATACTCCGTTAGTCATTAAAACTCCCGGAGGTCACTGTCATGCTGACGTGATAGCACCTAACATTACCGTCGAAGTTAAAGGGTTGGAATTCCTTGCATCGCCCATCGTCCTGAAGTCTTCCACCATAGACCTTATACTTGGAATGGATTGGTTGAAAGCTCACATTGCTTCGATTAATTGTGCCACTAAAGTCGTCCAACTTCTTCACCCCACCGATGAGATAGTGAACTATACCGCCCGCATTACTCGGGACGCCGAAGCTCAGATATATGTTCTGAATGCTTTGAACGCCTCACCTCTGGAAGGGATCGAGAACGTTCCTGTCGTTCGAGATTTTCCAGACGTCTTTCCAGAAGAACTTCCAGGAATACCCCCGGCTAGAGCTGTCGAGTTTATCATTGACTTGAAGCCTGGCACCGTCCCTATTGCCAAGCGACCTTATAAGATGCCTCCGCATCATCTACTCGAGCTTAAGGAAGAAATCGACAAGTCGCTTAAGAGTGGTTTCATCCGCCCCAGTTCCTCTGCTTGGGGAGCACCTTCACTCTTCGTTAAGAAGAAGGATGGAACTAACCGTTTGGTTCAGGATTATCGGCCCATTAACCAAGCCACAATCCAGAATAAATACCCACTGCCCCGGATCAATGATCTTTATGATCAACTTGCTGGATCATCGGTGTTCTCTAAACTCGACCTGAGGTTGGGTTATCACCAGATCCGTGTCCGTGAAGAGGATATTCCCAAGACTGCATTCGTCACTCGTTATGGCTCCTATGAATACACCGTCATGTCATTTGGCCTAACGAATGCTCCAGCAACGTTCTCCCGTCTGATGAATTATATATTCATGGATTACCTCGACAAATTCGTCGTGGTATATTTGGATGATATCCTGATTTATTCTAAGAATAAAGAAGAACATGCTGAACACCTCCGTTTGGTACTAGAAAGGCTCCAAGAACACCAGTTGTATGCCAAGTATTCCAAATGTGAATTTTGGATTTCTGAAGTAACTTACCTTGGACATGTGATTTCCAAGGATGGAATTGCTGTTAACCCCAAACGAGTTCAGGCTATTCTTGACTGGACTCCCCCGAAGAATGTTAAGCAAGTCAGAAGTTTTCTCGGACTTGCAAGTTATTGCCGTCGATTCGTTGAGAACTTTTCCAAGATTGCAAAGCCATTGACAAATCTGCTTCACAAAGGTGTTAAATTTGAGTGGACAGAAAAATGTGAAGAAAGCTTTCAGACACTAAAAGATAAATTGACATCTGCCCCAGTATTAGCACCCCTGGATTCCCAATAGGATTTCGTAATATACTGCGATGCCTCTCGTCAAGGATTAGGCTGTGTCCTAATGCAAGAACGCAAGGTGATTGCTTATGCCTCCCGACAATTGCGTCCTCACGAAGAAAATTACCCAGTGCACGATCTCGAACTTTCTGCGGTTATTTATGCCGTGAAGCTATGGCGACATTACCTTCTCGGTAACCGTTGCGAGATATATACAGATCATCAAAGTTTGAAGTATTTATATACTCAACCGGATCTGAACCTTCATGAACAAAGATGGCTCGAGACAATAGCCGATTATGATATGAATATCTCATACACCCCTGGCAAGGCAAATGTAATGGCCGATGCTTTGAGCCGTAAGGCTTATTGCAGCAACCATATGGTTCAGGAATCACAACCTCTTCTTTATGAAGAGTTTCGTAAATTGAACCTCCATATTGTTCCACAGGGTTATCTCAATACCCTGGTTGTCGAACCAGATTTAGAACACAACATCAAAACTATGCAACGGTATGACTCTGAAGTTGAAAGGATCAAGCGATACCTTGAAAAAGGAAAACCGTCGGAGTTCCATCTTGATAATGATGGGATCCTATTTTTCCAACACCGTCTCTTCGTACCTAAGTTCAAAGATGAGAGAGAACACGTTATGATGGAAGCTCATGACACTCCTTTGTCAATTCATCCTGGTAGCACAAAGATGTACCGTGACATTTGCCAGAGATACTGGTGGCCTAATATGAAGCGAGATATTGCTCGTTATGTTTCTGAGTGTGACGTTTGCCGCCGCGTTAAAGCTCAACATCAAAGGCCCGCAGGAACTCTGCAACCCCTTGGAATTCCTGAATGGAAATGGGACAAGGTCCAAATGGATTTCATTACTGGTTTTCCCAGATCTCAGAAGGGTAATGATGCTATATTTGTCGTCATTGACCGGTTCTCCAAGGTTGCTCACTTTCTGCCAGTTAAGGAGACAATCACTGCTAGCCAGTTAGCAGACTTGTATGTTTCCCGAATTGTGTCACTCCATGGTGTTCCGTTGGAGATCAGTTCTGATCGTGGCAGCCTCTTCACCTCCAGATTCTGGAATAGTTTCCAAGAAGCTATGGGAACACATCTGTCGTTCAGTACCGCTTTTCACCCTCAGTCACAGGGTCAAGTTGAGCGAGAGAATCAAGTGCTCGAAGATATGCTTCGAGCTTGCGTCATCTCCTTCGGTAAGAAATGGGAGGAATCTCTCCCGTATGCCGAATTCTCTTACAACAATAGCTATCAGGCTAGTCTGAAGATGGCACCGTTTGAAGTTCTATACGGTCGTAAGTGTCGAACCCCTCTGAATTGGTCAGAAACTGGGGAACGCTCACTCGTCGGACCGGACATTATTCAGCAAGCAGAAGATCAAGTCCGCATTGTCCGTGAACATTTGAAAACTGCTCAGTCTCGTCAGAAAAGCAACTATGACCGAAAGCACCAGGAAATAGTCTATCAACCTGGCGAGCAAGCTTACCTCCGCGTCACTCCGTTGAAAGGCACTCATCGGTTCGGAATCAAAGGCAAGTTAGCTCCTCGCTACATTGGCCCGTTCCGTATTCTTGCCCGTCGAGGAGCAGTGGCATATCAATTGCAGTTGCCGCCAAATCTTTCACAAGTACATGATGTCTTTCATGTATCCCAACTCCGTCGCTGCTTCAAGGATCCTATTCGAGCTGTGGATCACGAAGTGCTTGAATTACGGGAAGATCTGTCTTATCCAGAATATCCCATCCGTATTCTTGATGAAACTAAACGTCGGACTCGTCAAAAGTCAATCAAATTCCTCAAGGTTCAGTGGTCGAATCATTCTGAAGATGAGGCCACTTGGGAACGCGAGGATCGTCTTCGCGAAGAATAACCCTCTTACTTTCAGTCTTCCTCTTAATTCTCGGGACGAGAATTCTTAATAGATGAGGGGAATTGTAACACCCCCTGTCATTAGCAACAGTAATCACTTTTGATAATGACATGTCAGCGAGATTAACAGTGCATAATCATCATTAGCATCATATTGCATTTCAACTCCTAACTCAAATTCAAATTTAAATGTAAGTGAAATATAAAAGTTGTCCAACATAAAAACTGAAATGTTCGATAAATAACAAATATTGCAGAGGCTAGTCTAAAATTGAGACCAACAAATAATAAAATAATTAGGTGGCTCTAACATAATTAAAATAGTGAGGATTAATTCATATTAATTATTATAAAAATTGTGGGAGCTCATATTGTCTCCAAACCAGTTTTTGGTAGTGTTAGGTAATGCCTAGTATTTGTTGGAGCAGTTCCTATGTTTTACAAAATTCAATATGTAGCCTAAATATTTACTAAACAGAGAAAAGGAAATAAATAAAAAGAAAAAGGCAATAGAAAAAGAAAACAAAAATAAAATAAAAGAGAAAGCACCCCCCCGGGCCTCGTGGCCCAGCTGGCCAGTGCCGCCCGAACGGGTCGGCCCACACCCCCCCACCACTTAACCCCGGTCCACCCGACCGGAACCCTAGCCACCACCCACTTCCCCCCCACTCCCTCGACTGGATCTGGATCGGGAGGAGCCCAATCCCCTCTCCCTACCGTCGCCCGTCGCCGCGGCTACCTCGCCGGCCTGCCTCCTCCTCCCCACCGGTCTGCCTCCACCGCCGCCGTCCCCATCGACCACCTCGCGCCCCACTGCTCGTGCCCTACGCCCACAGTGAGCCCGCGTCCTCCCCTCTCCCTCGCGCACGCTGTCCTGCTCCTCCGTCCGCCGCACACCCGTCGCCGTGCCGTCCTGCTACTCCCTCGTCCACCCCGGCCTCGCCTTCTGCTGCCGCCCACTGCCCCGGCCCCGCGGTCGCCGTCCAGGCCGCGCCCGCTGCCACGCGCGCCATACCGTCGTCGCGCTTCGCGCCTCGCCTCTGCTGGTCCGTCGCCGCGCCACAGCGCGCGACCGCACCTGCCCGCGCCCTTCGCCTCGCTCCACCGCGTCGTCGCCGCACGCCGCCTGCCCCCTACTCGCCGCTCCGCTGCTCGTCTGCTCCAGCGCGCCCGCAGCCCTTGCCACTCCCCGCCTCCTCTGCCACCGGCCCCGCGCTGCTCCACCACCGCAGCGCCCCGCTGCTCCTCCGCCGCCCGACGCCCGCTACCGGCGCTCGCTCCCGCATCGGCGCCCGTTCTGGCTGGGCGCCCGCACGCCCGCTAGGCCCCCAGGGCCTATGACAGTGGGGGCCCACCCCCAAAAACGTTTAAAATATATATATATATATATATAACTAAAAATAATAATAAAAATAATAAAAATAAATAATTAATTAATTAGTTAATTAATCCTGATTAGGTTAATCTAATTAACTAGTTAGTGTTAATTAAACAGTAATTTAATTAGTTAATCCTAATTAACCTAACAGTCTATGACAGGTGGGACCCACCCTGTCAGGACGCCTGCTGACATCAGCATGATGTCATGCTGATGTCATCGTAACACTGTTTCGGATAATGTTGATTTAATAATTAATTAAATTCCAGAAATTAATAAAAACTTTAGAAAATCATATTAAATAAACTGTAACTCCGATGATAATACTTTATACATGAAACTTGCTCAGAATTCCGATACGAACCCGGATACGCCCTCCGTATTCCCGTCAGATGCCTCTAGCTATAAGAACATTGAACTTTTAGACCGATTTCGATAAATGAATAGTGCCCAACTTTAATTAAATAAATCCAAATAAATTCCTAAATTAACTAAATCATTTAGTTAGGCAGTAGAACACCCCGACATATCATTTAGGCATGTCATACATGTTGTTTGCATTATTGCCGTGAATTTATTGTTTCTCTCCCCCTCCTTCTCTCTCTCAATAGACGCTGAGACCGACGACGCTACACCTGGATACGACTACTCTACCGACGAGCAGCCCGTTGACGACCCCTCTCTCTTGCCAGAGCAACTAGGCAAGCCCCCCCCTTGAGCATCCAGATATCGCCCATTCTATTCCCCTGCTTGCATTAGATTTTGCTACTGTTTAATGTATGCTCCTATTCTGATGCATAGCCTGCTATTGTAACCTGTTCATTGCTACCTTACCTGCCTATGATAAACTGTTTAGTTTAGGTTGGAATGAACCATCAGTGACCCCACCACTTTTCCTTTGTTGCCCCTGCTTGATCATCGATGACTCGATCAACGTGATCGTCGACCAGAGACCGACACCTCACTTCACACCCCCTTAGTTGTACGACTCTGCATAGTTATTATCGAGTGCCGAGGGTGATACCTCGTAACGCACTCCCGATGAATACTCTGCAGTGTAGCTGTTCGGTCGTGGTCATCGAGGGTGATTCCTCCTTCTCCACTTCCGATATGACTCTGTCGTGCAACCCTCAGTGTGAACCTCAAGGGTGATACCTCATACATTCGCCCTGATGATTTCGTCGAGTGGAATCCGCCGAGGGTGATTCCTCGGGTTTCCCCCTTGATGTTATGACCACACGATTACTTGACCTTGTTACAGGCGGGTCCACCCTGGTGGGTACCCGCTGGGGATCTATGATTTTCGGGTGTGCCGGAAGGGCACTCGAGTGTGACATTGTGGCGGAGCATCAGAGACTCTGATTGTCTCCGCGTGATACTAATTGAGCCTATTGGATTTGGGTGTGTGATCTGAGTGGGTCGACGTGCCCTATACGCACTACCACCATGCGGGATAATGGTTATGGGACCCTCTGCGAAGTACGTTTCTTCGAAAGCTCGTCTGACGTCACGATTCACCGTGCGGGCTGATTGTCGGGATTGGGCTGGATACTTCACTGACGAGTTCAGTGTCGCGCCTGCACCCCGGCCAGTCTCGCAACGCGCAGGGTGCCCAGGGCGATGGCCCGAGACCTCTGGGTGCATAGGTTAGTCCGGCGTGCTGACCTCTCTGCCGAGCCTAGGTAGAGCGCTGTTTCGTGTTGATCTTCTGAGGACGGGCATTACCCAGCAAGTGTGTCCGGCCAGAGTTGATCGAGCGTGTTGGGTAACAGTAGTGCACCCCTGCAGGGATGAATCTTCTATCGATAGCCGGTCCTACGGTAAAGGACGCTCAGTTTGTGTATCCCGATCTACTACTTAAACTGGATACTTGTTACTTAATTGAAGCTTCGGGATCACTTTCTCGCTTGGGAGTCGAGGAAGGATCTTTAAGCTGTACTTCAACATGTTTGCTAAATAAAATGCTATTCTACTCTCTTCTACTGCTGCAAGATGATGGCCTTGTGAAGATGTTTGAAGATGCTAGTCTTCGATAGGACTAGGCCTTCTCTCTATTCTGGCATTTCTGCAGCCCAGTCCACTTATACAGCCTTTCTCCATTGATAACGTTGCAGATGTAGTATAGTTCCTTGCTTGCTGAGTACTTCGGATGAGTACTCACGGTTGCTTTACTTTCTCTTTTCCCCATATACCCCACATGATGATACATCAGACGATGGAGTCCAGGAGCCAGATGCCACCACCGGAGCTTACTACCAGGAGGGTCCAGAGGGTACTTACTACTGGATCGAGCTAGCTGACCAGGAGTAGGATCGGAGGCTCCCAGGCAGGAGGCCAACGCCTTTCGATCTAGTGTCGCTGTTTGTGCTAGCCTTCTTAAGGCAAAACTTGTCTAACTATGTCTGTACTCAGATAATATTTGTATGACTGACTTATGTATTCGGATCTTCGGATCCCTGGTCTGTAATATTGTGGACCTCTGTTTAAATTGTGTTAGAGTTGTGTTGTGATATCTTCCCATGAGTCCCTATGCTTGATCGTACACGTTTGCGTGTATGATTAGTGTACGATTGAGTCGGGGGCGCCACAGTCTACAATGCTCTGCACGGAGCTACTCTAGCTAATTACTCCCACTTTCAATATGTATCCAGATTGAGACTTTGAGTCATCTGGATCGGTGTAAAAGCTTGCATCGACATAACCTTTTACGACGAACTCTTTTATCACCTCCATAACCGAGAAATATTTCCTTAGTCCTCTTAGGTAACTAAGGATAACTTTGACCGCTATCCGGTGATCTATCCCTAGATCACTTATCGTACCTCCTTGCTAAACTCATAGCAAGGCACACAACTGGTCTGGTACATAGCATGGCATACTTTATAGAACCTATGACTGAGGCATAGGGAATGACTTTCATTCTCTTTCTATCTTCTGCCGTGGTCGAGTTTTGAGTCTTACTCAATTTTACACCTTGTAACACACGCAAGAACTCCTTCTTTTACTGATCCATTTTGAACTCCTTCAAAATCTTGTCAAGGTATGTGCTTTGTGAAAGTCCTATTAAGCGTCTCGATCTATCCCTATAGATCTTGATGCTCAATACTTAAGCAGCTTCACCGAGGTCTTTTTATTCAAGTATCCTTTTATGCTATCCAGAAATTCTATATCATTTCCAATCAACAATATGTCATCCACATATAATATCAGAAATGCTACAGAGCTCCCACTCACTTTCTTGTAAATACAGGCTTCACCGTAAGTCTGTATAAAACCATATGCTTTGATCACTTCATCAAAGCGTATATTCCAACTCCGAGATGCTTGCACCAGTCCATAGATCGATCGCTGGAGCTTGCACATTTTGTTAACACCTTTAGGATTGACAAAACCTTCTGGTTGCATCATATACAACTTCTTCTTTAAAAATTCCATTAAGGAATGTAGTTTTGACATCCATTTGCCAGATTTCATAAAATGCGGCAATTGCTAACATGATTCGGACAGACTTTAAGCATCGATACGAGTGAGAAAATCTCATCGTAGTCAACATCTTGAACTTGTCGAAAAACTTTTGCGACAATTCGAGCTTTGTAGATAGTAACACTACTATCAGCGTCTATCTTCCTCTTGAAGATCCATTTTTTCTCAATGGCTCGCCGATCATCGGGCAAGTCAGTCAAAGTCCATACTTTGTTCTCATACATGGATCCTATCTCAGATTTCATGGCCTCAAGCCATTTATCGGAATCTGGGCTCATCATCGCTTCCTCATAGTTCGTAGGTTCATCATGGTCTAGTAACATGACTTCCAGAACAGGATTACCGCACCACTCTGGTGCGGAACATACTCTGGTTGACCTACGAGGTTCTGTAGTAACTTGATCTGAAGCTTCATGATCATCTGTAGGAGATATGCCCTAGAGGCAATAATAAATGTTATTATTTATCTCCATGCTCATAATTAGGTTTATGTTCCATGCTATAACTGCTATGGTTCTCGAGTCTACAATAACCACGAGGCTTGGAGGAAGACTCATATGCACGTGCGGAATAATAAACGGAAAAATGTATTCCTAAGTCTAGCCTCTAAGACTAGCTCAAGTGTTGCATGATGGTCCTATTTTCCTGATCATGGGCATGTCTATGCCAGCAACTTTGAGGGCACAATGTTAGAAGAACATTTGTGTTGAATCGACCCGAATTGATGTTATGCTATGAGATACATTCGTCATGAGTTAATGGTTAATAACACAGAGATAGTTAACGTTTGCATGATTCCTTAGACCATGAGAGTGTCGAGTTTCTTCATGCTTGCTTCATGAACTTTGGGGTTTGTTAAACGTCATCCGTAAATGGGTGGCTATTACGGCGGCTTACGGGTTCATGGAAAAGTATGTCAAGTAACTTGATAGCTCAAGATTGGGATTTGCTCCTCCGACGATGGAGAGATATCTCTGGGCCCTCTCGGTGTTACGGTATCCATCATCGTCTGGCCAGACATTTTGTGATTTGATCACGGGGATGCTGGAACACGGTAACGAGAAAAGAGAACAATACCGGTAACGGGGTAACTGGCTTAATGGACAAGTTGTTGATCCACGGGAATGCCAACATGTCTCACCTCGGGTATTTGTAACATATCGCGAAGCAACAGGAATAGCACACGGCAACTGGAGGTTCACTCGAATATTCATTCGTGTGGGTATAGGGGTCAATATGGGTGTCCACGGCTCCGATGTTGATCATTGATCGGAAAGTGTTCCGGTCATGTCTATACTTCACCGAACCTATAGGGTCACACGCTTAAGGGTCATCTATCTGCTGAATACTAGACAGGGAGTCTGAGAGAAAGTCACCGAAAATGTTTCGGAGACAACGGAAGAGTTCCGGAGAGAGAGAACACCGAAAGAGTTTCGGTAAAACCGAAAAGGTGTTTCGGAATATATTATTAGGTCAAATAGGGTTTCGGCATCGCGTGGAAATTTTCAGAGGATGTCAGAATTGGTCTGGGAACTTCTGGGAATTTTCAGAGAGAAAAAACCGGAAATGTTCCGAAACTGCCGTAACCGCTGTTGATGCTTTCCGCTGATAAAAACCACCGCACCGAAAATGTTTCGGATCATGCCCAGAATAATTTTAGAGGGTGCCAGAAATGTTCTGGGACCTTCTGGAATTTTTCAGAAAAATGTTTCGCGGAAAACATCTTGTCCCAGCGCGAGGGGACAAGATCCCACGAATCGGGGGTTGCATGTTTGGTGGCTTTTTGTCTAGGGAGCATGCATGTTTCATGGAGACATGTTGGTGGCTTGTTGGGGGCCCCCCCCCATGGGGGAGACAAGGTGTGGGCCGACCCAAGGGCTGCCATGGTGGTGTCCCCTTGGTGCCCCCCTTGTGTTACCATTATGCCCTTTCATGTGTGACATGAAGCTTGGGTATTTTGGTATTTCAACATCCCACCCCACCCCTTGCCTTGGCCTATAAAAGGAGGAGTTGGGGCTGCCATCTCCTTCATCCCCTTGCTCTCATACTCATGCCATGCAATTATCTGGCTTCTCTCTCCCTCCCACGAAAAGAGTTTCGTAGAGCCGAAAGGCTGTCTGGGTTCCGGTGGGAACTAGTTCTGGACGGCGAAGCCCTGCCGGATAGATGACACCGTATGTGTGCAACTCTGTAGAGAGGTCGTAGTTTCGATCTTAGTGCCCGTGGGGCTGTTCGTGAGTGCCTCACGAAGGGCTGTCCAAGTGACGGTCCGAGTTCTGTGAGTCCTCCCGAAGGGCTGTCCGCGACACCATCCGGGGGACTATCCGACCGCCTCCCGGAGGGCTGTCCGGGTGGCGGATGAGGGTATACATCCTCGCGGTTGGGAGGTTGTAAATCCTAGCTGCGGGGATCTGCACCGACGATCGTCATCGACTCTACTTCCGCTGTGCTACGAGTCGGTAACGAAAATGATCAAACCTTGTATGCAGTCTCCATAGTGGTCCTGGGCTGGTGCGTAGGGCGGAAATTTTTTGTTTTCTGCTGCGTTACCCTACAGTGGCATCATGAGCCGTGCTATGCGTAGATGCAGGTTGCGATCTAGAATACATGAGATGTATGGGTGTTGCACAATATAATTAGGTAGTAGATGAGTTCTATTACTGAAAATTATTTGTGCGGGTAGCAGATGAAATCTGTTACCCGATGTTCTTGTTGCTTCCCTGGAATTTGCATATTTCTGATCTTGATAACAGTATGGTGGAGTTTCAATGTTCTGGCAATCCGCGATCCTGATTGATCAACGAAGTGCTAACAGTTCATTGAATTCCACCGTAGTTAAAAAGAAAGATGAAATTTCGCAAACGAAAGGGCAATGCAGATATGATCTGCACGGGGGTCATGCGTATGACGAAGTTTAGTATGGGGCTCGAGATTTTATTATCTCGGTTTTCATACACCCTGGAAAGTTAATCTAGCGACTTGAATTATCATACTTGATGATGGACATTGGTAGCTTCGGTTTGTTTCGAAACCTTAGAAGCCACGTAAAACAAGTTTTTGCATGAACCGATTAGAGACGTCTAACTTGATTTTGCAGGAGGGTTTGCATGTGCATATGATGTGGTATAGCAGTGCTCATAATAATTTGATTATGTATGAGATGACTATATGATGTAAATTGATTAACATGACCTGCGTGTCATGATTCGGCATGATGGCTGGAGCCATATGATTGCACTTTAATGACCTGCATGTCAACCTTATGTAATGCACTTATTTCATTAGCTATAGAGATAGCAATATTATCTGGTGCATCGACAAGGTGGTGGCAATCTTCGCGAAGGTGAACACCGATGCAAATGCCGAAGACGAAGAAATACAAGACTTCTCCGTCGGAAAGGGCTATACCATATCGTGCTATTATGAATTGCCTGAGATGTTTATCCCTTATGCTGCACCCTTCTTGATTGCGTGGTAGTTGCTTTTTATTAGGGTGATCTCTCACAAAAATATCAAGTAGTTAGTGTTCACCCAAGTGTAGCACCGTCACGGCACCTTTACTTTCGGGGTGCGCCAGGATCTACCTGGGTACGAACGATTGTACGGGTGTGAGGCGGGTGAGGTCAGACCTCGCAGCAAGATCACTTGGTTGTCTTGACGTTCATGGCAGGATCGTCCTGAGCTCGGAACACACGCATCGAAAGATGAACAAGAGTCACATAGAGATGTGATCGGCAAGTTTGCCTACCGATTGAAGTTGGCGCCATCAGTGTTCATCTCGAACAATGGCGTTGAATGGAAATGCGGATCTTGAATCACTCACGATCAATTATGAGAGATATTGATTTGAGTGGGAGCGCACTGTTGAATTAACTTGTTTAATTCTCAGTGCAATTAATTATGAACACTGTCTAAGTGTGGTTATGCATAATAGTTGTAGAATAATGGCTCGCGTTTCCACCTTCCCTATTAAAATTGAATAGTTGTTTAATATCTGGTTATAACTTTACGGTTGGTAACGTAATGTGAGGATTGCCCTCTAGAGTGCCGAGAAGGACTTTGTCCTATCGCATACTTTCGGTATTCTCTCGCTTATGCTATGGATCATGTGACTCTCGTCCTTCGATCCAAAAGCTAGAATTCCATTTCAGTCAAGTGCAATATGTTTGCTTCCATAAGACCCGAACTTCGAAAGTTTGGATAGTTATGTGATATTCATGGAATCTGAAAATCATTTTCAGGGACAAACAAAGGCTAAAAGATATGAGATATCCAAAGCAGTGTTTGTTTGCAAACTATTAGTAAAGGAGTTTACTATGCATTAGACTGATAAGAGAGGGATCCAGGAGAACGCCTGTCATATGATGAAAGGTGAATAAAACAACAACTTAAAGAGAAAGGAAGTGTCCGAAGGGTGTTAGTGAAACTTTCACGCCTAGGAAGTCCAGGGCTAAACGCCACTCTTAAGTTGGGTGCTTCTTCTGAGAGTAGGAGAAATACTTAAAGTTAAACTGTTAGAAGTATAAAGGCAATAAGAAAGAAGACTGGAATATCCAGCTCATGTATGAATGTCATACAAGTTTTTGATGTATAGAAGGCTGGTCAAAGATATAGTTCTTGGGAATTATGATTAAATTGGTAATCACTGATTCTTGGGTATTGTGAGTTAATCACAAAGATACCCGCTCGATTGCTTTCTGTTGCAACTCGATGTAAGAACTACTATGACCTGAAAGACTTGCCAGGAATGAGGTTTAGGTATACACAGGGAACATAGTAAATGTTACTATACCTTCCATCGGTGTATTACCGTCTGTATTTACTTTCTTAATTCATTTTAGAGTTTTACACTCTAGCCCTATGCATAAGGTATCTTGCAAGAAGGTTGTTCATAAGAGAACTTTTTATGTTCGATGTTATGAATAACATAAGGGCCATACTTTCATTATGAATGAGATGTATGTTATGAATATTGATAAAAATACATTACCTCTGGGTTTACTTTCATAATTCATTTTAGAGTTTCATACACTCTAGCCCATTGCACAATGTTTGTTGCAAAAGAGTTGTTCATAAAAACAACAATTGTTGTTCAGTATTATGAATAACATGAAGGGCCATGCTTCCATCCAAGATGGGATGTATGTTATGAATATTGATGGTAATATGATACATCCATAACACTGACGCTAAATGTCGCAAGACTAAAAGAATACCACACAAGTGTGGCACTGCATTTGGTCACACTGGAGAAACCCGCATGGAAAATTCCATTATGATGGATTTTGAAGTCGTTTGATTTTGAATCATCTGACACTTGCAAATTTCCTCCGAAAAGTGAAGTGACTGAAATACCGTTCACAGGCCATAAGGAATGAGCAACAAACTTATTGGTGATCATACATTTTGATGTGTGTAGTTCAATAAATGTTGTTGCAAGTAGTGGATTTATCTATCTTCAGAAATGACTCAAGTAGATATATGGATATTTACTTGATGAGACGTAAGTCTGGATCTGTTGAAATTATTCGAAAGGTTTTCAAATATAAAGTAGAAGTTACTGTAACAAGAAAATTATGTTTCTACAATTTGATTGCAGAAAGGAATATTTGAGTTACAAGTTTAGCGAATGTCTGATGAGTTGTGAAAGGGGTTTCATAACTTGCACCTCCCGGAACACCACTGCAAGTGGAAAGTCCTTGAAGATGTAATCGAACCATTTATGACATGGTAAGATCAAAGATGACATAAATACATTTGCCATTATCCCTTTTAAAGTGATGCTTTAGAGACTACGGCTTTTACACTGAAAAGAGCTCCATCAGGTCTGTTGAAATGACACCATGGTATGGTACGTCCAACCATGTTATATCTTTTCTTAAACATTTGGAATATGGGGCTTGTGTAAAAGGTTACAAACCTATTCCAAATCAGACAAGTGCTACTTTGTAGGTTATCCCAAAATGTTGGGTATTCCTCCCTCACTATACCGAGGCAAATAGGTTTGCCACAAAGGACGGTATGCTTTTTGAAGAAAATGGTTCTTTCAAAAAGGTGAGTGGGAGAATAGTGCAACTCGATGAGATAAACAGTATCTTCATCATCAGATCAAAGGAAAGAGACCTTGGAAGAAATTCCAGAGTTTCCTACTGCGACTGATACGGAAGTCTCTACAATAAAATGTATGGACTTCGGTCGAACTTGCAGCTGAACCACGTAGGCAAAGCTCGTGCAAACCTATCAGGTGCGCAGACGAGATATTGTTGTTGGACAACAGTATACCTATGATACACAAGGAAGCGTTGATGGGCCCTGACTTCGGAATTGGCTAAATGCCAATACAATCCGAGATAGTTTCCATATAAGTGATTCAAGATTAAAATCTTGATACACCTTTCGAAAGACGTAGAGTCTAACGAATATTTATGGAACTTAAAACTGATACAGATAAAAATGTTTTATCCATAAAGCTCGACTTATTGAAATAACAAGTTCAGGGAGTTGACTACGATGAGGTTGTTTCACCGTAGCGATGCTTAAAGTCGGTTTGGGTTGAACTAGCAATTAATACATATTTCAGTCATGAGATATGAAACATGGATGACAATAGGATTTCCATATGATGGAAATGAAACCAAGGACTTGCATGTGTTACAGTCAAAGGTATTTTGTCATTCCAGAGGATGCTAGTAAGTATGCAAACTTCAGAGTTCCAGCAATGGACAGAAGAGAGCAAAATGGAGTTGGAATCTTCGTGTTTTGATGAAATGGTCAAAGGGGTTTGACTTCATCAATGGGTAACGAAGATGCTTATGCTACAAGAAAGTATGTGGGAGCATAATAAAATTTCTAAAAACGTTGTGTGCTTAACACATTGTTAATTGGAAATAAATTTCTTGACATGAATTAGGACTTCATTTGAAAATAGTTTTTCGATGAAGTGCTTGGGCTAAATCGCCTTTATATTAGGCATGATAATCTATGGAGATAGATTTACCTAATGGGGCTGAGCAAAGATACATATTGACAAGATGCTAAAACTTTTTAGCATTTAAAACGCCAAGGAGTGGTTCTTGCCAAAGTCACATGGAAAGAGTTTTTGCAAGACTCGGTGTCCCTAAAACACTGATGAGCAAAATACATGATGGAGATTCCACACACCTTTGTGTTTGGATTAATCATGTATTTCATGGTATGTGAAACAACCAGATATGTCCGATACTCCCAAGGTGTTGCGAGTATAGATACCAAAGTGATCAAAAGTACTGATCATAGGACAACAGTGAAAAGTGTCATTGAGTGCAAGAGTAGCTCTAATGACATGTTTTCTCGCAAGCGGAGATCATGAAGAGTTCGTTGTAAAAGGTTACATCGATACAGTCTTCATCCATGCTCCAAGCGATTTTCGATTTAAATTGAGGGTTTTTTGTGTAACACACAATATGGTGGCACGGTAGTTGGAAATTGTTCCAAACAAGTTACTGTGGCGAATTCTATAACAGAGGCGAAGTATGTTGCCGCTTTTAAAAGCGACAAAGAAGATGTTGAATCATATAGTTCATTCATGAACTTAGTATGGTTCCAAGATGGCTTTTGTCAATGGGACACTACTGCAGGTAGTTGCTCCATAACTCAGTCTGAGGAATCCAGGTTCGACCTGTGATTCACATACATACAAAACCAAGTCCACACAAAATATGAATTTTGTGAAAGCGTGAAAACGCGAGGATATGCAAAGATACACACAGAGCTGAAATCGTCAGATCCGTTGGACATCAGGCTATACCACAAGCGAAGCATATTTACACCGGTATGCCACATGTGTGAAGTGCATTAGCATTAACTAGATTATTGACTCTAGTGCAAGTGGGAGTCTGTAGGAGATATGCCCTAGAGGCAATAATAAATGTTATTATTTATCTCCATGCTCATAATTAGGTTTATGTTCCATGCTATAACTGCTATGGTTCTCGAGTCTACAATAACCACGAGGCTTGGAGGAAGACTCATATGCACGTGTGGAATAATAAACGGAAAAATGTATTCCTAAGTCTAGCCTCTAAGACTAGCTCAAGTGTTGCATGATGGTCCTGTTTTCCTGATCATGGGCATGTCTATGCCAGCAACTTTGAGGGCACAATGTTAGAAGAACATTTGTGTTGAATCGACCCGAATTGATGTTATGCTATGAGATACATTCGTCATGAGTTAATGGTTAATAACACAGAGATAGTTAACGTTTGCATGATTCCTTAGACCATGAGAGTGTCGAGTTTCTTCATGCTTGCTTCATGAACTTTGGGGTTTGTTAAATGTCATCCGTAAATGGGTGGCTATTACGGCGGCTTACGGGTTCATGGAAAAGTATGTCAAGTAACTTGATAGCTCAAGATTGGGATTTGCTCCTCCGACGATGGAGAGATATCTCTGGGCCCTCTCGGTGTTACGGTATCCATCATCGTCAGGCCAGACATTTTGTGATTTGATCACGGGGATGCTGGAACACGGTAACGAGAAAAGAGAACAATGCCGGTAACGAGGTAACTGGCTTAATGGACAAGTTGTTGATCCACGGGAATGCCAACATGTCTCACCTCGGGTATTTGTAATATATCGCGAAGCAACAGGAATAGCACACGGCAACTGGAGGTTCACTCGAATATTCATTCGTGTGGGTATAGGGGTCAATATGGGTATCCACGGCTCCGATGTTGATCATTGATCGGAAAGTGTTCCGGTCATGTCTATACTTCACCGAACCTATAGGGTCACACGCTTAAGGGTCATCTATCTGCTGAATACTAGACAGGGAGTCTGAGAGAAAGTCACCGAAAATGTTTCGGAGACAACGGAAGAGTTCCGGAGAGAGAGAACACCGAAAGAGTTTCGGTAAAACCGAAAAGGTGTTTCGGAATATATTATTAGGTCAAATAGGGTTTCGGCATCGCATGGAAATTTTCAGAGGATGTCAGAATTGGTCTGGGAACTTCTGGGAATTTTCAGAGAGAAAAAACCGGAAATGTTTCGAAACTGCCGTAACCGCTGTTGATGCTTTCCGCTGATAAAAACCACCGCACCGAAAATGTTTCGGATCATGCCCAGAATAATTTTAGAGGGTGCCAGAAATGTTCTGGGACCTTCTGGAATTTTTCAGAAAAATGTTTCGCGGAAAACATCTTGTCCCAGCGCGAGGGGACAAGATCCCACGAATCGGGGGTTGCATGTTTGGTGGCTTTTTGTCTAGGGAGCATGCATGTTTCATGGAGACATGTTGGTGGCTTGTTGGGGGCCCCCCCCCATGGGGGAGACAAGGTGTGGGCCGGCCCAAGGGCTGCCATGGTGGTGTCCCCTTGGTGCCCCCCTTGTGTTACCATTATGCCCTTTCATGTGTGACATGAAGCTTGGGTATTTTGGTATTTCAACATCCCACCCCACCCCTTGCCTTGGCCTATAAAAGGAGGAGTTGGGGCTGCCATCTCCTTCATCCCCTTGCTCTCATACTCATGCCATGCAATTATCTGGCTTCTCTCTCCCTCCCACGAAAAGAGTTTCGTAGAGCCGAAAGGCTGTCTGGGTTCCGGTGGGAACTAGTTCTGGACGGCGAAGCCCTGCCGGATAGATGACACCGTATGTGTGCAACTCTGTAGAGAGGTCGTAGTTTCGATCTTAGTGCCCGTGGGGCTGTTCGTGAGTGCCTCCCGAAGGGCTGTCCAAGTGACGGTCCGAGTTCTGTGAGTCCTCCCGAAGGGCTGTCCGCGACACCATCCGGGGGACTATCCGACCGCCTCCCGGAGGGCTGTTCGGGTGGCGGATGAGGGTATACATCCTCGCGGTTGGGAGGTTGTAAATCCTAGCTGCGGGGATCTGCACCGACGATCGTCATCGACTCTACTTCCGCTGCGCTACGAGTCGGTAACGAAAATGATCAAACCTTGTATGCAGTCTCCATAGTGGTCCTGGGCTGGTGCGTAGGGCGGAAATTTTTTGTTTTCTGCTGTGTTACCCTACATCATCATCATTAGCTTCCTCACTAATTGGTGTAGGCATCACTGGAACTGATTTCTGTGATGAACTACTTTCCAATTCAAGAGAAGGTACCACTACCTCATCAAGTTCTACTTACCTTCCACTCACTTCTTTCGAGAGAGACTCCTTCTCTAGAAAGGATCCATTTTTAGCAACAAATATCTTGCCTTCGGATCTGTGATAGAAGGTGTACCCAACAGTTTCTTTTGGGTATCCTATGACGACGCACTTTTCCGATTTGGGTTCGAGTTTATCAGGCTGAAGCTTTTTCACATAAGCATCACAACCCCAAACTTTAAGAAACGACAGCTTAGGTTTCTTGCCAAACCATAGTTCATACGGTGTCGTCTCAACGGATTTAGATGGTGCCCTATTAAACGTGAATGCAGCTGTCTCTAATGCATAACCCCAAAACGATAGTGGTAAATCGGTAAGAGACATCATAGATCGCACCATATCTAATAAAGTACGGTTATGACGTTCGGACACACCATTACGCTGTGGTGTTCCGGGTGGCATGAGTTGCGAAACTATTCCGCTTTGTTTCAAATGTACACCAAACTCGTAACTCAAATATTCTCCTCCACGATCAGATCGTAGAAACTTTATTTTCTTGTTACGATGATTTTCCACTTCACTCTGAAATTCTTTGAACTTTTCAAATGTTTCAGACTTATGTTTCATTAAGTAGATATACCCATATCTGCTCAAATCATCTGTGAAGGTGAGAAAATATCGATACCCGCCGCGAGCCTCAATATTCATCGAACCGCATACATCGATATGTATTATTTCCAATAAGTCATTTAGCTCGCTCCATTGTTCCGGAGAACGGAGTCTTAGCCATCTTGCCCATGAGGCATGGTTCGCAAGCATCAAATGATTCATAATCAAGTGATTCCAAAATTCCATCCGAATGGAGTTTCTTCATGCGCTTTACATCAATATGACCTAAACGGCAGTGCCACAAATAAGTTGCACTATCATTATCAACTCTGCATCTTTTGGCTTCAACATTATGAATATGTGTATCACTACGATCGAGATTCAATAAACCATTTATATTGAGTGTATGACCGTAGAAGGTTTTATTCATTTAAACAGAACAACAATTATTCTCTGACTTAAATGAATAACCGTATCGCAATAAACATGATCCAATCATATTCATGCTCAACGCAAATACCAAATAACATTTATTTAGGTCCAACACTAATCCTGAAGGTGGAGGGAGTGTGCGATGGTGATCTTATCAATCTTGGAATCACTTCCAACACACATCGTCACCTCGTCATTAACTAGTCTCTGTTCATTTTGCAACTCCTGTTTCGAGTTACTAATGTTAGCAACTGAACCAGTATCAAATACCCAGGGGCTACTATGAACACTAGTAAAATACACATCAATAACATATATATCAAATATACTTTTGTTCACTTTGCCATCCTTCTTATCCGCCAAATACTTGGGGCAGTTCCGCTTCCAGTGACCAGTCCCTTTGCAGTAGAAACACTCAGTTTCAGGCTTAGGTCCAGACTTGGACTTCTTCCCGGGAGTAGCAACTTGCTTGCTATTCTTCTTGAAGTTCCCCTTCTTCCCTTTGCCCTTTTTCTTGAAACTAGTGGTCTTGTTAACCATCAACACTTGATGCTCTTTCTTTATTTCTACCTTCGTTGATTTCAGCATCACGAAGAGCTCGGGAACCGTTTTTGTCATCCCTTGCATATTATAGTTCATCACGAAGTTCCAGTAACTTGGTGATAGTGACTAGAGAATTCTGTCAATTACTATCTTATCCGGAAGATTAACTCCCACTTGATTCAAGCAACTGTAGTACTCAGACATTCTGAGCACATGCTCACTGGTTGAGCTATTCTCCTCCATCTTGTAGGCGAAGTACTTGTCAGAGGTCTCATACCTCTCGACACGGGCATGAGTCTGAAATACCAATTTCAGCTCTTGGAACATCTCATATGCTCCATGTCGTTCAAAACAATTTTTGAAGTCCCGATTCTAAGCCGTAAAGCATGGTGCACTAAACTATCAAGTAGTCATCATACCGAGCTTTTCAAACGTTCATAACGTCTGCATCTGCTCGTGCAATAGTTCTGTCACCTAGCGGTGCATCAAGGACATAATTCTTCTGTGCAGCAATGAGGATAAACCTCAGATCACGGAACCAGTCCGCATCATTGCTACTATCATCTTTCAACTTAGTTTTCTCTATGAACATATCAAAAATAAAACAGGGGAGCTATACACGAGCTATTGATCTACAACATAATTTGCAAATACTACCAGGACTAAGTTCATGATAAATTTAAGTTCAATTAATCATATTACTCAAGAACTCCCACTTAGATAGACATCTCTCTAATCATCTAAGTGATCACGTGATCCAAATCAACTAAACCATAACCGATCATCACGTGAAATGGAGTTGTTTTCAATGGTGAACATCACTATGTTGATCATATCTACTATATGATTCACGCTCGACCTTTCGGTCTCAGTGTTCCGAGGCCATATCTGCATATGCTAGGCTCGTCAAGTTTAACCCGAGTATTCTGCGTGTGCAAAACTGGCTTGCACCCGTTGTAGATGAACGTTGAGCTTATCACACCCGATCATCATGTGGTGTCTCGGCACGATGAACTTTGGCAATGGTGCATACTCAGGGAGAACACTTTTACCTTGAAATTTAGTGAGAGATCATCTTATAATGCTACCATCAAACAAAGCAAAATAAGATGCATAAAGGTTAAACATCACATGCAATCAATATAAGTGATATGATATGGCCATCATCATCTTGTGCTTGTGATCTCCATCTCTGAAGCACCGTCATGATCACCATCGTCACTGGAGCGACACCTTGATCTCCATCGTAGCATCATTGTCGTCTCACCAACTATTGCTTGTACGACTATCGCTACCGCTTAGTGATAAAGTAAAGCAATTACAGGGCGATTGCATTGCATACAATAAAGCGACAACCATATGGCTCCTGCCAGTTGCCGATAACTCAGTTACAAAACATGATCATCTCATACAATAAAATATAGCATCATGTCTTGACCATATCACATCACAACATGCCCTGCAAAAACAAGTTAGACATCCTCTACTTTGTTGTTGCAAGTTTTACGTGGCTGCTATGGGCTGTGCAAGAACTGTTCTTACCTACGCATCAAAACCACAATGATAGTTCGTCAAGTTAGTGCTGTTTTAACCTTCCCAAGGATCGGGCGTAGCCACACTCGGTTCAACTGAAGTTGGAGAAACTGACACCCGCTAGTCACCTGTGTGCAAAGCACGGCGGTAAAACCAGTCTCGCGTAAGCGTACGCGTAATGTCGGTCCGGGCCGCTTCATCCAACAATACCGCCGAACCAAAGTGTGACATGCTGGTAAGCAGTATGACTTGTATCGCCCACAACTCACTTGTGTTCTACTCGTGCATATAACATCTACGCATAAAACCAGGCTCGGATGCCACTGTTGGGGAACGTAGTAATTTCAAAAAATTTCCTACGCACACACAGGATCATGGTGATGCATAGCAACGAGAGGGGAGAGTGTGTCCACGTACCCTCGTAGACCGAAAGCGGAAGCGTTAGCACAACGCGGTTGATGTAGTCGTACGTCTTCACGATCCGACCAATCCAAGTACCGAACGCACGGCACCTCCGAGTTCAGCACACGTTCAACTCGATGACGTCCCGCGAGCTCCGATCCAGCAAAGCTTCACAGGAGAGTTTCGTCAGCACGACGGCGTGGTGACGGTGATGATGATGCTACCGACGCAGGGCTTCGCCTAAGCACCGCTACGATATGATCGTGGTGGATTATGGTGGAGGGGGGCACCGCACACGGCTAAGAGATCAATGATCAATTGTTGTGTCTATGGGGTGGCCCTGGCCACGTATATAAAGGAGTGGAGGAGGGGGGAGGGCCGGCCTAGCTATGGCGCGCCCTGGAGGAGTACTACTCCCACCGGGAGTAGGATTCCCCCCCTTCCAAGTAGTAGGAGTAGGAGAGAAGGAAGGGGAAGAGAGAAGAGAAGGAAGGAGGGGGCGCAGCCCCTCCCCCTAGTCCAATTCGGACTAGGCCTTGGGGGGGCGCGCGGCCTACCTCTCTCTCTCCCCTAAAGCCCAATAAGGCCCATATACTTCTTCCCCGTATTCCCGTAACTCCCCGGTACTCCGAAAAATACCCGGACCACTCGGAACCTTTCCGATGTCCAAATATAGTCGTCCAATATATCGATCTTTACATCTCGACCATTTCGAGACTCCTCGTCATGTCCCCGATCTCATCCGGGACTCCGAACTACCTTCGGTACATCAAAACACATAAACTCATAATACAAATTGTCACAGAACTTTAAGCGTGCGGACCCTACGGGTTCGAGAACTATGTAGACATGACCGAGACACGTCTCCGGTCAATAACCAATAGCGGAAACTGGATGCTCATATTGGCTCCCACATATTCTACGAAGATCTTTATCGGTCAAACCGCATAACAACATACGTTGTTCCCTTTGTCGTCGGCATGTTACTTGCCCAAGATTCGATCGTCGGTATCTCAATACCTAGTTCAATCTCGTTACTGACAAGTCTCTTTACTCGTTCCGTAATACATCATCCCGCAACTAACTCATTAGTTACAATGCTTGCAAGGCTTATAGTGATGTGCATTATCGAGTGGACCCAGAGATACTTCTCCGACAATCGGAGTGACAAATCCTAATCTCGAAATACGCCAACTCAACAAGTACCTTCGGAGACACCTGTAGAGCACCTTTATAATCACCCAGTTACGTTGTGACGTTTGGTAGCACACAGAGTGTTCCTCCGGTAAACGGGAGTTGCATAATCTCATAGTCATAGGAACATGTATAAGTCATGAAGAAAGCAATAGCAACATACTAAACGATCAAGTGCTAAGCTAACGGAATGGGTCAAGTCAATCACATCATTCTCCTAATGATGTGATCCCGTTAATCAAATGACAACTCATGTCTATGGTTAGGAAACATAACCATTTTTGATTAACGAGCTAGTCTAGTAGAGGCTTACTAGTGACACTCTGTTTGTCTATGTATTCACACATGTATCATGTTTCCGGTTAATACAATTCTAGCATGAATAATAAACATTTATCATGATATAAGGAAATAAATAATACCTTTATTATTGCCTCTAGGGCATATTTCCTTCAGACATCTGAAAGGACAGTCTGAATCGCCCGGATCATTGCAGCGTCACCGTATTTGATTATTGACTTTGACTTCACCTGACAGTTTGCCCTCATAAATGTCTGCAGCAGCCACACTTATGTCCCTTCGGTCTTGTCAGAAACAATGGCACAACCAAACACTATGGTGCAACGGTGGTTGTTAACTCCGACAAAGGGGATGAACGGCATACCATATCTGTTCATCTTATATGTGCTGTCAAACACGACCGCATCTCCATAGTCCTGATAGTCCCTTCGTGACTGTGCATCGCACCAGAACATACTCTTTAGTCGCCCTTCATTATCAAGCACATACTCAAAAAAAAAACTCAGGGTCCTTCTCCTTTCTGCTCATCATAATGCCAACTGCCGTCTCAGCATCACCATTTGCAATGAGCTTCATTTTCTCTCTGCAGCACAGATTGTAAATGTCCCGCCTGATAAGTCCGCACTTATCGTACGAACCATATCTGCTGATGAAGTTGTCCATTATTATATGCTTTCTTATCCCGGTCGCTTCCATCGCCAATATCTCCGCCCTCGTGCCATCTCCAATGCGTTTGTGTGACCACAGAAAACAAACCTCGTCGGGGCGAGCCATCGCGTGGTTGTGATCATCCACGGATGATGCGATGAACCAAACGCCACGTTCTTTGTCCAGCTTCACCACCATGTGTGCACCGCAATCGCAACAAGTCTCCGGTCTAAGCCTACGCTTGCGGCCCTCCATGGTTATGAATTTGCTCTGCCTTCTCCCTGCCCTGTGTCAGGACCGGTTTTCCAATAAAACACTTATTGAAAAATCGCCCCTTTCGTCAGACCAGTATAGAAAAAATCTTACTGGTAGACAAATCCTTGATACAGAAATCCAGAAGTACTAAATATTATACAGGGTTGAGCTGAGGCTGCTCAACAATTTATTACAAGCACGCCAATATTACACATAAAGGCGGATATGACACAAAGGGTATGGTGGCATAACTACTGACTCGCAATAAAAGTGGTGGTGGATATGTCACAGAGAAGTGGGTGACATGACTCCAAAATCTTACAAACTCATCAAGCGTCGGAGTGAGGCTCGATGATTTTATTAAGGTAGTGGAAGCGTATATAATACAGGTGACCAACTCCAGGATCGCAAGGGACTGACTGGGGCTCCTCTAGGCGTCGGACTCGCTATCGTACTCTTCATCCATAAGATCGCCTTCGTCAACATCTGGCCAAATCAACAAGCCAGGTGAGCACTTTGAATGTACTCGCAAGACAGTTTGGACATAAGATATAACAAATGCAAACATGATGCTCATGAGCAGATTGGCAATGCACACTCAGGTAATAAATTCGCACTACAAGTTAAATAAAAAGGAAGTCAGGCGGTAGTCCTCCCGAAATCCCAATAAAATAGCTGAAGACCGATCGGGTGTCTGAAGCGACGCCTCGAAAGGTAAAAATAAAATTAACATGCCGCAGTCGGGCGTCAGGGCGACACCACATAAAGGGCTTATACTGAAAAGTAAATGACAGTACGTACCACAGTCGAACGTCTAAGCGACATCTCGAAAAGGGCTTATAATGAGAGTAAATAACAAGGATGCCACAGTCGGACGTCTGAGCGACATCACATAAAGGGCTTATATCCAAAGGTAAATAACAAGAATGCCACAGTCGGACGTCTGAGCGACATCTCATAAAGGGCTTATATCAAAAGTAAATAATAAGAATGCCACAGTCGGACGTCTGAGCGACATCTCATAAAGGGCTTATATCAAAAGTAAATAATAAGAATGCCACAGTCGGATGTCTGAGCGACATCTCATAAAGGGCTTATAATTCATCACTCGAATTCGAGTAGTCCGTGGAGGTAGCACCATCCCACGGAATACTCGGTACGTAATCATAAACAGGTTAGTCCATCCACAGGAATAACATTCAGCCGGGTTTACCACTGTCAGTTAACAAGTTTGTTCTTCAGAGACTGATACTGGGACTGACACTGATAGGTCAACCAACGTCCTTGACCGAGGACTTGGTTACTCGAATGGTTTTGACTCGGCAGAGTTTGTACTCTGAACCCACAGCCAACGGATTTCAGTAGTCACAAAGGACTAGTTCCGTTTACGGTATTTTAGAAGAAAACACATCTAACCAGTACACACCCATTCCACATCCCGCTGCCAAGAATCACCTAGGCAACGTTCAAGAAAAACTCTAAGGCAGGGAGGCCAACACCTCGAATAGCATGGGATCAAATTTATATCGCGCGCTCTAAGGGGTGCCCCTCTCTCGGTCCCAACCGGAAATACCCATGCCCCCTGACCGGATGACGGGCTTTAATCCAGGGCCATGGAACCCTCATTCCGTCCCCTCTATTTGGTGTGTACCTGGAAAGAGGTTTGCAACTTACTAAACCGCATTCTTTGCAGAAAACATGTGGCAGCACGAAAAAGGGGACGAACGGGAACAAAACTCGATCCATGTCAACACTGGAGTTAAACAGTTGATATAGAACTGGCATGCTTCAACAATACCAGCTTGCAACCTATCATGCCACCACATGATCAGGTTGTCACACCATCTTATGAACACTTCAAGTTTCGAAGCTCACTTGCATCTTGCTTTGCATGGAATATAACATTCAACAAATGCTTATATAAACATGCCATGAGAAAACCACTCAAGCAAACATGAAAAACACTCATCATATCAAAGGTTCAAACATGCTTGCCTGGTTCGGAGTAGTCGGAGTCTAGCTAGGCAAGGTTGGCGGCACCGTCACCTCCTTTGGTATCTACGTTATAAAGAAAAATCGGGTACTAACGTAAATACCGTGCGTGCATAAAAATTGTTCCAAATATTTTTCAAATAATTATGATAAAAAACTAGACAGAAAAATAAAGATGACAGAAAAAGAATCAACTCAAAATCATCTTTTTTTTTAAAGTTATTGAGGTTTTAGTCCAGGGACTAATCTGTTATAAACAGAAAATTATCCAGGGGCTATTTTAAAAAAACAGAAAACGCTTCGGTTGGAATACGCCTTCCAGAGAAGAAAACGCACCCGACCCGAAGGCACCAACAGAAAACGATTTCGAAGAAGAAGAAGAGAGGCTGACGAGGGGGTCCCTCATGTCAGGTTTGAAAATCCCACCGGCGGCAGAGGCGAACGATGATCGCCGGCGGCGATCGATGGCGAACCAGAGGAGGGCAAGGGTATGGTTGCACTCACGGGTCAGTTCCGCGTCGGTGGGTGGTGGAAGTAGGCGTCAGGGAGCACCACGTCGACGGCGGCTTCCACTCCGGCGGACGACGGTTCGGGCAAGCTCGGATTCATCGGAGGAGAGCTGCCAACACCGAATTGAAGCTCGGGTTAGAAGAGGTGGTGGACTAGGAGGTTTCTTGCAAAGTTTGGGAAGCGGGGGCGCACTCACCAGAGAGGATTTTGCCGGAGCCCGAAGCGGATCGGGGCGGCCAGAGCTGGGGAAGGAGACCCTCCCGAAGCCCTCTGATGAGTGGGGCGTGGTTTTGAGGAGAGGTGGAGAGGTGCTGGGTCGATGGGTGGCTCGGGGCCTCTATTTATAGCCGGCCCGAGGCGGTTGCCGAAAGCCGGATTACTCCGGCGAGCGATTACGGCGAGGCAGGGGATGGACGGAAGGATTAGGCGACTGTGTGTCTTCGGATTGGTCCACTGGCACCATTCAAAGTTTAAACCTGGTTGGATTTGGCCTGCTCCCGTGGCCTCGGCGGGACGGAGCTCATGGGCTCGTCGGCGGCAGAGAGCGCGCTCTGCGCTTCTCAGGGCACGGCGACGGTTCTGCAGCGTGCTCAGAGCAGGAGGTGAACACGCGTAGGCCACCAGTGGCTCGGGCTGTGCGGAGGACGGCGTTTTGCAACACTGGCTTGTGCCAGCCGCCACGGGACGTACTGCCACTACGGAAGGCGCCGGCGTTGACGCGACAAGTCGCCACCGACGCTCGCAACCGGCCAAGCAACCGTGCGGCGCACTGGATAAGAAGGGGGAACAGGGAGCAAGGCGCCAACGCGTGCACTGGCGAGATCGACGACGAGCTCTGACGAAAACGACACTGAACCCTCTGAACTTTCTGAATTTTGACAGGAACAGTGCATGCCAGCTGTTCGACGAAATGTTTGACGCACGTGGAAAATTTTTCTTGAGCTGAAACTTGGAGGGGTGGTCTCTTGATGCATCCAGAGACTACCTAAATTTTCTCAGAATTATTGGAAAAGGAAAAGAATGAATTTCACCAAAAATGGCAAATCTGGTCCAAACTTGCAGCAAGCAAATTTTCAAAAAATTGAACTGTGGACCAGCAGCTCTTGATGGATCTAGGTTGAGGGTACTAAGGACTAGCCAGAGGAATTTATTTGGGACCAAAGCTCAAAGAAATCTGATACTTCCTTTGTAAACTTGAGGGGTCCAAAATAAATTATAGAAAAAGGTTTGAGGATAAAATCAATAGAAATAAAATCTAAAAGAGGTTGAAACTTGCTGGAATTGGATGCTTGGCTTGACACAAAGTAGGGAGGAGGGTTTTGGAAGAAAGTTTTCTACATAGGTCATGGCAAGAGAGTATTTTTTGAATAGGGAAGTAGAAATCCAAAAATTATAGGAATTCTTTTTAATAAAAGAACTAGTAAAACAATCCCAGAGTATTTGTGTTGAACCAACACATGTTGAAAACCCTCAAGACCAAAATCAAGATTGGGAAGAACTCATAAAATAATTGTCATAAAAGATTTGAGAAGGAGAGTCCCTTAGAAAATTGAAATAACCTCCTTCCAATCAAATAAAGAATTTGATAAAAATCAAGACCAAAATTTTGGGGTGTTACAACACCTACCCCCTTAGGAAAAATCTCGTCCCCAAGATTTCAGCTGATCCTCAAATAGGTGTGGGTGCTCTGCCCGAAGAAAATCCTCTCTTTCCCATGTTGCTTCATCCTCGGTGTGATTGCTCCACTGAACCTTGAAAAACTTAATTGTCTTTTGACGGGTCTTCTTTCAGACTCGTCCAATATTTTTATTGGATGTTCCCTGTAGGTGAGGTCTGGTTGCATGTCAATGTTCTCATGAGATACATGCTTCTCTGGGTTGCTTGCACACTTCCTCAGCTGTGAGATGTGGAACACGTCATGGACGTCTGACAGTTCTTCAGGTAGGTCTAGCTGGTAGGCCACTGTGTCTCTTCGTGCAATCACATAGAAGGGCCCAATAAATCGTGGTGCTAGCTTTCCTTTAACTTTGAATCGTTGCAGGCCCCTCATAGGGGATACTCTTAGATACACATATTCACCTGGTTCAAAACTGACTTCATGATGTTTTTGATCGTAATAACTCTTTTGTCGGCTCTGAGCTGTCTTGAGTCGATCCTTGATTAGTTTAACTTTCTCCTCAGCTTCCTTGAGCATGTCTGGGCCGAAGATACGACTGTCTCCTGCCTCTGACCAATTTAATGGGGTACGACATCTTCGCCCATATAAGGCTTCAAAAGGTGCCATTTGTAGACTGGCTTGGTAACTGTTGTTGTACGCGAACTCGGCATACGGCAAGCTTTCTTCCCAACTGGTTCCATAGGTGAGAACACATGCTCTGAGCATGTCTTCTAGAATTTGGTTCACACGTTCAGTCTGTCCTCCAGTCTGGGGGTGGTATGCTGTGCTGAATACTAGTTGAGTTCCCAGAGCTTGTTGTAAATGATCCCAAAATCTGGTGACGAATTGAGTGCCTCTGTCGGATATTATAGTCTTTGGAACTCCATGTAGACAAACAATTCGGGAGAGATAAAGCCTGGCAAGTTTCTGAGTGGTGTGGGTTGTCTTTACTGGAATAAAATGTGCCACCTTGGTTAATCTATCTGTGATGACCCATATGGCATCATTTCCGTGTCGTGACCGAGGTAGTCCGACAATAAAATCCATTCCAATTTCGTCCCATTTCCATTCGGGTATCCTGTTTGGCTGTAATAGTCCTGCTGGTTTTGGGTGCTCGGCCTTAATGCGCTGACATGAATCACAACATGCAATGAATGTGGCTATATCCCTCTTCATACCGTGCCACCAAATTTTTTCCTGAATGTCCTTGTACATTTTGGTTCCTCCAGGGTGGATTGAATATGGAGCGGTGTGGCCTTCAGCCAAAATTTGCTGTTTGAGGTCCTCTACATTTGGTACGCAAAGTCTGCCTCCGTACCATAATATTCCCTCATCGTCTATGACGAATTCTGAGGCCTTGCCCAGACTCACTTTTCTTTTTATGCCTTCGATGCTGAGGTGTCCATGCTGAGCTTTCTTAATCTGTTCCATTAGGGTGGGCTGTATTTCCAAATTTGACATAGTGCCTTCAGTGACCAACACCATGTTGAGTTTGGCAAACTCCCTCTGAAACTCAGGTCTCAAGTTTTGTAGACCGTCGTTGCCTGAGCTTGGGTTTCGGCTGAGAGCATCTGCCACTACATTCGCCTTTCCTGGATGGTAGTGAATTCCAACATCATAATCCTTCACTAATTCTAACCAGCGTCGTTGTCGTAAATTGAGTTCTGGTTGTGTGAAAATATATTTGAGGCTTTTATGGTCCGTATATATTTCACAACGATTCCCAAGCAAAAAGTGCCTCCATTCTTTGAGTGCATGAATAACTGCTGCTAATTCCAAGTCATGAGTAGGATAATTTTCTTCCTGCCTTCGTAGTTGTCTGGAAGCATATGCGACTACTTTGCCTTCTTGCGTTAATACGCATCCGAGGCCCTTCCGGGACGCGTCGCAATATACTTCAAAAATTTTGTGTATGTCTGGTACGACCAATACTGGTGCTGTTGTTAATCTCTGTTTGAGTTCTGGGAAACTTTTCTCGCAAGCTTCAGTCCACACAAATTTATTATCCTTCTTGAGTAGCTGTGTCATAGGTTTTGCTATGGTGGAGAATCCCTCAATAAATCTTCTATAATATCCAGCCATTCCCAGAAAACTTCGTACATCTGTAACGTTGGCTGGTGGCTTCCAGTCAAGTACGGCCTTGACTTTTTCTGGGTCCACGGCGACACCTTCTTGGGTTAATACGTGGCCTAGAAAACCAACCTGTTTTAACCAAAATTCACATTTGCTAAATTTGGCGTACAATTTATGTTTCCTTGACTCTCCCAGTACAATTCTGAGACGTTCAGCATGTTCTTCTGGTGTCTTGGAATATACTAAAATATCATCAATGAACACTACAACAAATTTGTCCATAAATTTCATAAATACTTTGTTCATGAGGTGGACAAAATATGCGGGGGCGTTTGTCAGTCCAAACGGCATTACTGTAAATTCATATAACCCGTATCTGGAGGTGAATGCTGTCTTAGGGATATCTTCTGTCCGTACTTTTAATTGATGATATCCCGACCTTAAATCAATTTTTGAGAAAACCTTGGCTTGTGCGAGCTGGTCGAATAAATCATTTATCCGTGGCATCGGATATTTGTTTTTGATGGTGACCATGTTGAGTGCTCGATAGTCTATACATAACCTCAGTGTCCCATCCTTTTTCTTGGCAAATAATACTGGTGAACCCCAAGGTGAGGAGCTGGCCCGGATAAATCCTTTGTCCAGTAATTCCTTTATTTGCTTCTTCAATTCTACCAACTCGGAGGGTGCCATTCTATAGGGTTTCTTGTAAATGGGAGTGGTTCCAGGTGCTAGTTCAATGATGAACTCTATTTCTCGGTCAGGTGGCATACCCGGTAGCTCTTCGGGAAATACATCAGGAAACTCACACACCACTGGAACTTTACTTAATTCTAAAATATCCACCTTGTTCAATCTTGGTCGCAGTGATATTGGTCTTTCTTGAGCTGCAATTTTTATTGTCTTCCCATGATGATGGGTGAGGATCACAGTCCGATTGAAACAGTCGATAAATCCCTTGTTGGTGGTTAACCAGTCCATTCCTAGGATAACATCTAGTCCCTTATTTTCCAATACAATGAGGTTTGCCCGAAACTTTAATCCCTCAATCTCAATAACCACACCATGGCAGTAACTCTGAGTGATTTGCTTAATCCCGGGGGACTTGATGGTCATAGAATTTTCCAAGGGAAGAATCAGAAAATTATGTTGCAAAGCAAATTTCTTGGAAACGAACGAGTGAGAAGCTCCAGAATCAAACAAAACCGTGGCAGGTATTGTGTTGACAGGGAACGTACCGAGTACAATGTCCGGAGCATTCTGTGCTTCCTCCTTGGTTACATGGTTCACGTGACCCTTCTTGTGATTGTTATTGGGGTTGAAGTTGTTACGCTTGGGGGCTGAATTATTTCCACTGTTGTTCAGCTTGAGGGACGAGTTTCTTGGCTTTGGGCACTGCTTGGCATAATGTCCTTCCTCACCACAGGCGAAGCAAGTAACGCCTGGGCGATACGTAAAATCCTTGTCCCTTGCATGAAATTTTTTGTTTGGGCGTAGAACATTGGTTGCGGATTTGTTCGCCCCATTTTTCTGGAAATCATTCTTGTTCCTGTTGTTGTGAGAATGAGTAGTCTTGTCCCTTTTTCGCTTGCGAAAATCCTCCAAGCTGCGGCGCTCATTTTCCAACGTAATAGCCTTGTCCACAAGCGTTTTGAAATCTGGGAAGGTGTGTACGACCAGCTGGCATTTAAGTGCTGGTGCCGGACCGTCCAGGAATTTTTCCATCTTTTTATTTTCAGTCATATGTTCTTCGTTGGCATAACGAGATAATTGAGTAAACTGACTATTGTACTCAGTCATTGTCATGCTTCTCTGCTTGAGGTCATCAAACTCCCTTTTCTTGATTTTCATAACACTTCTGGGAATGTGCGCCCCACAGAAATTTTCCTTAAATTCCTCCCAGGTGATGTTGTTTTCATTGGGGTGCATGTGTAGGAAATTTTCCCACCATGATGCAGCTGCTCCAGTGAGGTAGTGAGGTGCATAAAGTACCTTCTCACGGTCCGAACATTGTGCAACAATTAATTTCCTCTCAAGGTCTCGAAGCCAATCATCGGCCTCAAGCGGTTTATCAGTGTGAGAAAAAGTTGGGGGACGTGTCTTTTGTAGTTCAGACAATTTGGAATGCTGCTGGTATGTTTTGCGGTGATTTCCCATATTGATAATATGGTTCATCATTTCTTGATGCTGCTGCCGGCTTTGCTCATAAAGGCGGCATACTTGTGAAAACGCTTCTTCACTGCCTTGCTGACTTGACTGCCCCTGTGTGAAATTGTTACTTGTCTGGGTACCGTAATTTTCTTCTGGCGGACTTGGCATGGAACGAGTCCAGGGACGAGGCATTTCCACTCTGGGGTATTTTTGCAGAACTCATGAGAAAAAAAAATCTGAGTAGCAAAAATAAATAATTTTGCAAAGGCAGAAATTTAAAAACTCCGAGATTTTTCAAGAAAATACTTGATTGCGCATGGAGAAGGACCGCTCAGTACATATCTTACATGCAAGCCGTAATTATACAATACATCACTCAGGATGTGCATACACCTTCCTGACATGTTATTTAGGCTAGTGCACTTCTCCGAGTTCCTACATGATGCGCACACAAACTACTTCTCATCAAACCTATATACATATAAACATATCATACAAGCTGGTACAACACACGGCTGCTCGGCGCACTTAGTCGGAGATGGTAAATACTTCCCTCGGCCTGCCGAGGGTAAGTCCTAGTGATGCTGGAGACTCCACCTCCTCCTCAACAATAGGCTCTAGGCGCGAAGCACTAGGCTGAGCAGCTGGTGCGGGTGTGGTAGATGGTGCAACACTAACTGGGGTAGGAGCAATGACTTGGTCAAACTCCTCAGTGGTAGGCAGGCGGCGAGCGGTGGCTAAAATGGCAGGTGCATAGGATGCGGAGGACGAGATGTATGACAGCAGTGGTGCCGTATGGAGGAGTTCCCTCCTGTTGGCGGTACAGCCCTGAACTAAGTCCATACGAGCAGCCACAAAGTCGTCCATGAGGTTATCAAAAGCTGCCTCAAGAGCCTTGAGATACTCAACAAGCATCTCAATAGCCTCATCTCTCTCTCCCCTAGTGCAAGCGAATGCATAGTGACAAGTGTATGGCACGTGGCATGGGAGGTAGCGGTAGCGACGAGCCTTCATTGAAGGAAGAGCATCCCGGAGACGAGCTATTGCCTCACGGGCAGCCATCTGCATGGCATGCCTCTCCGTAGGCATGGCCCTCCCAACAAATCGGAAGCGGCGTGACTCAGAGCGTCCTCCCTTGAATTGCACCACGGCCTGGTGCATAGACACGCTGTCGCTGAGCTTGTGCTGGTACAGTGTGAACTCCGGACGAGCCGATGGCCCGATCGCGACCTTGGCGATGGAGACGAGAAGCTTGATAAACCCCTCAGGTACATTGGCGAACACCTGTGACTCACAGTCGCTGCCAGCCATCTACAAAAGTAGACAAACATTCCAGATAGTCAAATCATAAATTTATGATGACTAACAGAAAATTGCTACAATTTGCAAATTGCTAAAATAGCACCTATTACGCTAATAACCGATTAGCGATCGCACCTAGTGGCTTCCTACAGTCAGCCTGGCTCTGGTACCAAGGTTGTCAGGACCGGTTTTCCAATAAAACACTTATTGAAAAATTGCCCCTTTCGTCAGACCAGTATAGAAAAAATCTTACTGGTAGACAAATCCTTGATACAGAAATCCAGAAGTACTAAATATTATACAGGGTTGAGCTGAGGCTGCTCAACAATTTATTACAAGCACGCCAATATTACACATAAAGGCGGATATGACACAAAGGGTATGGTGGCATAACTACTGACTCGCAATAAAAGTGGTGGTGGATATGTCATAGAGAGGTGGGTGACATGACTCCAAAATCTTACAAACTCATCAAGCGTCGGAGTGAGGCTCGATGATTTTATTAAGGTAGCGGAAGCGTATATAATACAGGTGACCAACTCCAGGATCGCAAGGGACTGACTGGGACTCCTCTAGGCGTCGGACTCGCTATCGTACTCTTCATCCATAAGATCGCCTTCGTCAACATCTGGCCAAATCAACAAGCCAGGTGAGTACTTTGAATGTACTCGTAAGACAGTTTGGACATAAGATATAACAAATGCAAACATGATGCACATGAGCAGATTGGCAATGCACACTTAGGTAATAAAATCGCACTGCAAGATAAATAAAAAGGAAGTCAGGCGGTAGTCCTCCCGAAATCCCAATAAAATAGCTAAAGACCGATCGGGTGTCTGAAGCGACACCTCGAAAGGTAAAAATAAAGTTAACATGCCGCAGTCGGGCATCAGGGCGACACCACATAAAGGGCTTATACTGAAAAGTAAATGACAGTATGTACCACAGTCGGACGTCTAAGCGACATCTCGAAAAGGGCTTATAATGAGAGTAAATAACAAGGATGCCACAGTCGGACGTCTGAGTGACATCACATAAAGGGCTTATATCCAAAGGTAAATAACAAGAATGCCACAGTCGGACGTCTGAGCGACATCTCATAAAGGGCTTATATCAAAAGTAAATAATAAGAATGCCACAGTCGGACGTCTGAGCGACATCTCATAAAGGGCTTATATCAAAAGTAAATAATAAGAATGCCACAGTCGGACGTCTGAGCGACATCTCATAAAGGGCTTATATCAAAAGTAAATAATAAGAATGCCACAGTCAGACGTCTGAGCGACATCTCATAAAGGGCTTATATCAAAAGTAAATAATAAGAATGCCACAGTCGGACGTCTGAGCGACATCTCATAAAGGGCTTATATCAAAAGTAAATAATAAGAATGCCACAGTCGGATGTCTGAGCGACATCTCATAAAGGGCTTATAATTCATCACTCGAATTCGAGTAGTCCGTGGAGGTAGCACCATCCCATGGAATACTCGGTACATAATCATAAACATGTTAGTCCATCCACAGGAATAACATTCAGCCGGGTTTACCACTGTCAGTTAACAAGTTTGTTCTTCAGAGACTGATACTGGGACTGACACTGAGACTGACACTGATAGGTCAACCAACGTCCTTGACCGAGGACTTGGTTACTCGAATGGTTTTGACTCTGCAGAGTTTGTACTCTTAACCCACAGCTAACGGATTTCAGTAGTCACAAAGGACTAGTTCCGTTTACGGTATTTTAGAAGAAAACACATCTAACCAGTACACACCCATTCCACATCCCGCTGCCAGGAATCACCCTAGGCAACGTTCAAGAAAAACTCTAAGGCGGGGAGGCCAACACCTCAAATAGCATGGGATCAAATTTATATCGCGCGCTCTAAGGGGTGCCCCCCTCTCGGTCCCAACCGGAAACACCCATGCCCCCTGACTGGATGACGGGCTTTAATCCAGGGCCATGGAACCCTCATTCCGGCCCCTCTATTTGGTGTGTACCTGGAAAGAGGTTTGCAACTTACTAAACCGCATTCTTTGCAGAAAACATGTGGCAGCACGAAAAAGGGGACGAACGGGAACAAAACTCGATCCATGTCAACACTGGAGTTAAACAGTTGATATAGAACTGGCATGCTTCAACAATACCAGCTTGCAACCTATCATGCCACCACATGATCAGGTTGTCTCACCATCTTATGAACACATCAAGTTTCGAAGCTCACTTGCATCTTGCTTTGCATGGAATATAACATTCAACAAATGCTTATATAAACATGCCATGAGAAAACCACTCAAGCAAACATGAAAAACACTCATCATATCAGAGGTTCAAACATGCTTGCCTGGTTCGGAGTAGTCGGAGTCTAGCTCGGCAAGGTTGGCGGCACCGTCACCTCCTTCGGTATCTACGTTATAAAGAAAAATCGGGTACTAACGTAAATACCGTGCGTGCATAAAAACTGTTCCAAATATTTTTCAAATAATTATGATAAAAAACTAGACAGAAAAATAAAGATGGCAGAAAAAGAATCAACTCAAAATCATCTTTTGTTTAAAATTTATTGAGGTTTTAGTCCAGGGACTAATCTGTTATAAACAGAAAATTATCCAGGGGCTATTTTAAAAAAAACAGAAAACGCTTCGGTTGGAATACGCCTTCCAGAGAAGAAAACGCACCCGACCCGAAGGCGCCAACAGAAAACGATTTCGAAGAAGAAGAGGAGAGGCTGACGAGGGGGTCCCTCATGTCAGGTTTGAAAATCCCACAGGCGGCAGAGGCGAACGATGATCGCCGGCGGCGATCGATGGCGAACCAGAGGAGGGCAAGGGTATGGTTGCACTCACGGGTCAGTTCCGCGTCGGTGGGTGGTGGAAGTAGGCGTCGGGGAGCACCACGTCGACGGCAGCTTCCACTCCGGCGGACGACGGTTCGGGCGAGCTCGGATTCGTCGGAGGAGAGCTGCCAACACCAAATTGAAGCTCGGGTTAGAAGAGGTGGTGGACTAGGAGGTTTCTGGCAAAGTTTGGGAAGCGGGGGCGCACTCACCAGAGAGGATTTTGCCGGAGCCCGAAGCGGATCGGGGCGGCCGGAGCTAGGGAAGGAGACCCTCCCGAAGCCCTCTGATGAGTGGGGCGTGGTCCTGAGGAGAGGTGGAGAGGTGCTGGGTCGATGGGTGGCTCGGGGCCTCTATTTATAGCTGGCCCGAGGCGGTTGCCGAAAGCGGGATTACTCCGGCGAGCGATTACGGCGAGGCAGGGGATGGACGGAAGGATTAGGCGACTGGGTGTCGTCGGATTGGTCCACTAGCACCATTCAAAGGTTAAACCTGGTTGGATTTGGCCTGCTCCCGTGGCCTCGGCGGGACGGAGCTCACGGGCTCGTCGGCGGCAGAGAGCGCGCTTTGTGCTTCTCAGGTCACGGCGACGGTTCTGCAGCGTGCTCAGAGCAGGAGGTGAACACGCGTAGGCCACCATTGGCTCGGGCGGTGCGGAGGATGGCGTTCTGCAACACTGGCTTCTGCCAGCCGCCACGGGAGGTACTGCCACTGCGGAAGGCGCTGGCGTTGACGCGACAAGTCGCCACCGACGCTCGCAACCGGCCAAGCAACCGTGCGGCGCACTGGATAAGAAGGGGGAATAGGGAGCAAGGCGCCAACGCGTGCACTGGCGAGATCGACGACAAGCTCTGACGAAAACGACACTGAACCCTCTGAACTTTCTGAATTTTGACAGGAACAGTGCACGCCAGCTGTTCGACGAAATGTTTGATGCACGTGGAAAATTTTTCTTGAGCTGAAACTTGGAGGGGTGGTCTCTTGATGCATCCAGAGACTACCTAAATTTTCTCAGAATTATTGGAAAAGGAAAAGAATGAATTTCACCAAAAATGGCAAATCTGGTCCAAACTTGCAGCAAGCAAATTTTGAAAAAATTGAACTGTGGACCAGCAGCTCTTGATGGATCTAGGTTGAGGGTACTAAGGACTAGCCAGAGGAATTTATTTGGGACCAAAGCTCAAAGAAATCTGATACTTCCTTTGTAAACTTGAGGGGTCCAAAATAAATTATAGAAAAAGGTTTGAGGATAAAATCAATAGAAATAAAATCTAAAAGAGGTTGAAACTTGCTGGAATTGGATGCTTGGCTTGACACAAAGTAGGGAGGAGGGTTTTGGAAGAAAGTTTTCTACATAGGTCATGGCAAGAGAGTATTTTTTGAATAGGGAAGTAGAAATCCAAAAATTATAGGAATTCTTTTTAATAAAAGAACTAGTAAAACAATCCCAGAGTATTTGTGTTGAACCAACACATGTTGAAAACCCTCACGACCAAAATCAAGATTGGGAAGAACTCATAAAATAATTGTCATAAAAGATTTGAGAAGGAGAGTCCCTTAGAAAATTGAAATAACCTCCTTCCAATCAAATAAAGAATTTGATAAAAATCAAGACCAAAATTTTGGGGTGTTACACCCTGCAGCAAAGAAACCGCCGGTACCGTATCATTCCTGAAGCACCTCGTTTGACCTTCTGTTTCCTGATGCTAAACCCGTGCTCTTTGGCGTGATTGTTGTAGAATATGTATGCATCCCCTTGCAACCGAAATGTCATAGCCATGACCTTCCAATGTGTCTCCAGCATCTGCTGCTGCCTTCGAGCCTCCTCAATGTCCATCTCTACCTCATCGTGATCACCGCTAGGACCATCTGACTCCTCCTACAAAATTACATATGAAAGTATGTCAATTACTATCATTTATTTCATACTATTGCGCGATGTACAACATGTATGAACGAAGCTGGCTCAAGTTATCTGCGAATGATTCCTAGAAACTATTTTGCACATTGTTAACATCCACATCTTCCTGCAAATTTGTAAACATAGAGAAATAGTTAGCCTTGCCATACTTTGCAAATTCAATAATGAAATCAAAATATAAGGCACTTACGTTTTCACTATTCGCGCCATGTTCACTATTATCAAAATCCTCCGGAGGTAAGATATCATATGACGAGCACAAATTGTTGTCGTTGTTTTCATCATCTTCGTTAAAACTATCGTTATCAGTCTGAGTCACCTTATCAGTATCATTCTCATCCCCCGTGAATGAGGTTTGTTCGTCCATGTCAACACATCTAACTCGCAAAAGTGCACACCATTGATAATTTATCGTGTGTTAAATTTCGTACAGTGGATCATGCCCAAGTGCAACACTAGTTCTCTACATCATGCGGTCGTCCGTGGAGGCGGCGCTGCGGCAGGAGGTTTAGATGAACCCTAAACCCTAAATCACTACATGAAAGGTTTAGATGCCAAACCTATGGCCATGGTGTAGACGTCGCCGGCGTAGGACGACGGGCCTTCAGGCAGGGGTCTCCGGCTTGATTCTAGCCGGCGGCGACATGGAAGACGAGGAAGCCGCGGGATTTTTGGCCAGATCCGCGATGGGGGACGACAGCGGTCAGTCGCAGCGGAGGCGGCGTCGGACGTCGGACCGTTCACGTCCGCGGCGTCGGAGGAGGACGGTGAGATGCTGCGTCAGACGGGGTTGGGGCGGTGTTCCAACCAGCCGACGGCGTTGTTCCACCCCTCCGGCCACCGGCGGCGATCGGCGAGTTGGAAAAATGGAACGGGAGGAGTGTGATCGTCGAGCGGGCGCGGAGATCGTGCAACTTCCTCCTTTTTCCCGTACACGCGCGGCGGCGGCAGATCGTGTTTTGTTTTTTGTTTTGCATGCGCATGGGTATACGTACGTCGGCATGTAGTGTACAATACGAGGTGGGTATACGTTTCCTCCGTATGACCATTCTGCCCTTCTACGTTTTGTTAGGGGGGGGGGGGGTTCTACCGAAGCACTTCTCTTTGACTAGGGTTTCTCGTGTCTCCCGCCGGTGCCGTCGCCAGTCTACCTCGTCTCCTGTGGTCTTAGGGCCATGGAGGCGTGGTGGACCTCGACCCATGCCGGTGGCAGGGCTCCGTTTTTTCATGCTCTTTTGAGTTTTGTTAGGATTTGTGTCCTGCTTAGAGAGGTGAGGCGGCGGCGGCTCTCTGAAGATGGAATAAGGTTCTCCCCGTCTTGTCCCCATCTTGGGGGTGTTTCTAGCATTGTCGGAGGGCGTGTGAAGATTTATCTCTTGCAGATCTCATGGGATTCGGTCAGCATTTGTCTTCGATGGATCAACGTGGATCTTGTTTTCGTTCGTCTGTGTTCGTGTGTCTACAGGTTGGATCCTTCTGATCTACGCATCTCCTCATCGGCGGCGGTTGTTGTTCTGGTGCGCTGGTCCAATGGGGCCTTAGCACGACGACTTCCCGGCTGTCTACTATGACAAGGTTTGCCCGGTTCCAATGAGAGAGGGGCGAAGACAGCGGCGCGCCTTCGGCTCGCTCCGGTGCTAGTATTCGTCGATGGGTGGTCTACGGACCTAGATGTATTTTTTTACTTCTGTTGTTCTTTGTACTACCTTGACAGTTGATGAATAGATCAGAAATTATCCTCGCAAAAAAAAAAGCTTCCACTATAGAAAAGAAAAACCGAAAGGAAAAGGAAGGAGAGAAGATTGAACATATCCATCTCACAGTATCTTTTCAGTTGTGGTTGCACCATCTTTGAATCTTTGATGAGATTGTTCTCATCTTAGCTTCTGCAGAAGTGTTGCTTTTGCAGTGGAGAGGAAACCATTCAACATTGGTTCATCTCTTGCCCGTCTCTTGCCCGTTAGCACGACTAGTGTGGTGGGTGGTTTTCATAGCCTTCAACTTGCCACTCCAAATAGTCAAATCAGGGTGGGAGTTTGCACTATATGAAAAAACCATAATGATATTATTTTAAGAAACAAAGGGTTTCCAAAATAACAAACAAAGGGTTTCCAATTGATCTGATTCGGCCTTGTACCTTGGCCCTTCGTGGCTTGTATCGAACCTTTTATTTTTATTTCTTTTGTGCTACTTTGGTTGTAAACGCTGTAAGGGCTTCAGTTCGCTAAAGCCGGGCCTCCTTTCTAAAAAATGGGTTTCCAATTCTTTTGCATGTTATCCACTGACTATGTTTCAGATTCGAACACGGTTCTCGCTTCAACGTGTAGATGCGCGGGATTCTCAAGTACTATCCAGGTGCAACCACTTAAAGACAAGTGTAGTGACCACTATGTTCGGCCTATTTGGATGGTAGTCTAGCCGATTTGTTTCGGCACTTTTCACCCTCTTGTAAGACCTTGATACTTCACATTAAAAGATGATTGTGTGCATAACTTGATGCTGAGGCAGGGGTTATCCTCTTAAAAAAATGACTTCTTGCTGGTGCTATCTAGGAGCATCTCTAGCTGAATCTTCAAAATTTAACTCCTCAAACACCTTCTCAAATCTTAGTTCCCTTATAATTTAGGTCTCTATTTATGGTCAAAAAATTTAGGTCTCTATATGGCATCTTAATTATCCTTTAACTCCTTATATTTGCCCCTCTAAAAAAGTGTGGTTCCTAACCGATCCCCTAACCTTAATTCCCTATTTTTAACACAAATTCATTTATTTTTGGGCCATTCAGTTAAACTTCACTACTCAATTATTTCATTAATTAAACAACATCTTGGCCACATACTTCACCAGTTCTTCGCTAAGAGAACTGATAAAAAAAACTACTTCCTTTGATTCATATTACTTGTCTTAGATTTGTCTAGATATGAATGTATCTAACACTAAAACGTGTCTACATACATCTGTACCTAGACAAATCGAAGACAAGTAATATGGATCGGATGGAGTATAAAATAATTACACACTTCAATAGAAACACCACTTTCTTAACTCCTCCTAGTAGTTCAATCAATAGTTTCTGCATCTCTTCATTGCCTAAATTGTTGCTTTACTCAGTTGGATTCTCAAGCTTGCACACTTCTTTCTTCTCTGCCTCCTCATACCTGGACATTGTGTCTTCCATAGTCCCATCTTTAGCAACCAGTGCACCAACATCTAGCAAATTTCTCGGTATCAATAGATCAATGTACTCCTTTTCTCAATACTAAAACTTGCATCCTTCCTACATACAACTTTAAGCAAAGAATGAGTTTCAAATAGCGACAAAACCGAAGAACAACCATACAAATTTGCACTAACTCCGTCTTTTTCACAGTTGTAGAAAACCCATCCGAGATGTTTGGGTGTGCTCGAGACGAGGCGCATCACCAGCCATCGACAGTCATCACACTTGATGACCGGTAGAGGCTCGGTGACGAGTTGCTGGGTGAGGGTAGAGCCCGGACGATGGACGAACGTGGTTGTGTAGTGTAACATCCCCAGCCTCACACCACAGTGATCACCCTCTGATCATACCAAGTCACCATGATTAACTATGCTTGATCATCATTGCATCATGTCTCATTTCCAAATTCCAATTCAAATGGAAATTCAAACTTAAAGTAAAAATAAAAGTTGTTCAAATCCAGGAACTAAAATGTTCCTAATATTGTAAATAATCCAGAGACAATTCTAAATTATATTCAACATCTACGAAATTAGTTAAGCGACTCTATCATTAAGAAACAGTACCAAACCAGCACCCTTTTAATCCATTTCATTTATTAGAAATTCTTATGAAATCATATTTTGCCCAAACCAATTTCTGGAGGTAGGTAACATTGCACTGTAATTTTTCGACCAAGTCTCATATTTTGTAAAAGTATACAAGTGACTAAACATTTGTCAAACAGAAAGAATAAAGAAAAACAGAAAGAAGAAATAAAAGAAAATGAAAGGGGCCACTGTTGGCTGGGCCTTAGTGCACAGTAAGCAGGCCCAGCCCAACAGAGCCGGCACACCTTAGTCGTCTACCTCCTCCGTCGCCGTGTCAACGCCGCGCGCGCCTGACGCCGCGGATGGCCACGCGCCGGCCATCCGCCGCCTCCTTGGGGTGGATAAGGACCCCAGTGGCCTCCCGAAACCCTAGCTACCCCCAGTCTCCCCCTCGTTCTCTCCCTCGCCCGCTTTCTTCCTTCCCCACGAGCACCCGTCGTCGCCGCCGCCATGGCCGTGTCTTAGCGCGGCCACCGAGCCCCGAGTGCCTCTCCGACGAGCCCGCCCGCTCTGCCTGCTTCCTCTACTACCTCTCCGCCCTCTGGATCGAGCCCGGCGCCACCATCGCTTCGGGATCGAGCTCCTCCCCGACACCGGCCGTCGCCGATCGACGCCGTCGTACACCTCCGACAAGCCTCCCCGAGCACGCTGCCACTTCCCTACGGCTCCCGATGAGCCACCGCGTCTCTCCCCTCGCTTCCCCGCACGGATCCAACGCTGTAGCCGCCGCTGCCATCGCCGCCCGAAGCTCACTGCGCAGCGGAGCTCGCCACCGTCGTCCTCGTCGATGTCATGCTCGCCCGAGCTCGCCTCCGTGCTCTAGGCCTCGCCAGGACCCCGTAGAGCCTCCCCGCTGGTCCTGCCGTGCCCTCTAGCCGCCGTTCGCGTGGTGGCCGAACTCTGGCGCCGCCGCGATCGTCGTAGCGCTCAACTCCGGCCGAATTAGCCTGCGGGACCGCTGTAGATCAATGCGGCGTCAAACGCCCATTCGAACGAGATCGGCCGCACCCCCTCCCGCGCTCTGTACGCGATTTCCGGCCATCTCCGGCGAACTTCCGCCGCGAGAGTGGTCGCCGGCGCGACTCCGGTCGCCGTCCGACGTGGCGCCGACGCGGCAGCGCAGGCCCCCACCGCTCAGCCACTGACCCTGGGTCCCACTGGGCCCATTGACCTAGTCAAAGCTGACTGGGCTGGCCCCATGTCACTGACATGTGGGTCCCGTGAGATTAAATGATTTAAAATAAATATATAATAAGTTAATAAATATGTTAATACAAATTGAGTTAATTAGTTACCTAATTAGTCTCTGACTGGCTGGGCCCACTAGCTTAATTAGCTAATTAGTTTAAATTTTACTCTGTTTAACAGTAACAGAGGCTGACATGTGGGTCCCAGTGACCCCACACGTCAGGTTTGACTCTGGTCAGACAGAGTTGACCTGCTGACGTCATATTTAGGTCATGCTGACGTCACCTTTCACTATTCTAGATAATGTTGGATTAAATAATTAAATAAATTCAGAAAATGTCTAAAACCTTTAAAAATTCATAATAATTAAACCGTAGCTCGGATCGAAAAACTTTCTACATGAAAGTTGCTCAGAACGGCGAAACGAATCTGATCGTGTCGCCTGTTTCCATGTCGGAACCCCCTACGTAGGAGAACCTATAACTTTTAGCCTGATTCCGGTAGATGAATAGTGCATACACACCGGTTAATAAATCCAACTTAAATCCTAAAATAACTAAAGTGACTTATGTGACGCCCCCGGCTCAATCATGCACTAATCATACACGCAAATGCACACGATCAAGCCTAAGGACTCACGGGAAGATATCACAACACAACTCTAAAACATAAATAAAGTCATACAAGCTTTATATTACAAGCCAGGGGCCTTGAGGGCTCGAATACATAAGCTTGCATACAAGCGTCAGCGGAAGCATCAGATATCTGAGTACAGATATGAAACAGAAACAGATAAGCCTTTAGAAAGGCGGGGCAAAACAAAACACTACGATTGAAAGGCGCAGGCCTCCTGCCTGGGACCCTCCGAACCTACTCCTGGTCGTCGGCAAGCTCGTAGAAGTAACCACCCTCGGGGTAGTAGTAGTGATCGTCGGCGTGGGCAGCTGTATCCGGGGCTCCGTCATCTGGTTGCATCCAAAGGGATATGGGGAAAAAAGAAAGCAAAGCAATCGTGAGTACTCATCCGAAGTACTCAGCAAGCAAGGATCTACACTATATATGCAACATTATGAAGGGAAGGCTGTATATGTGGACTGGGCTGCAGAAATGCCAGAATAGAGAGGAGGCCTAGTCCTATCGAAGACTAGCATCTTCAGCGGTCTTGCAGCAATAGCAGAGAGTGGATCAGCACAGTATAAATGTAGTAGTAATGTTATCATCCTCACCCAGAGATCCTTTCTCGACTCCCTGCGAGAAAGCAATCCCAGAGCCATACAGTCATCAACCTCGTCCTGAGATCCCTTCTCGACTCCCTGCGAGAAGCAATCCCAGAGCCATAGTATACAATTCTAGTTGTATCGATCGGGATACAACTCCGAGTGTCCGTTACCGAGGATTCGGCTATGCATAGATTAGTTCTTCCCTGCAGGGGTGCACCAACTTACCCACCACGCTCGCTTAACTCCGGCCGGACACACTTTTCCGGGTCATGCCCGACCTCGGCCAAACGACACACCGCAACCCTACCTAGAGCTCAGCAGAGAGGTCTCCGCCGGTCTACATCCTAAGCACTCAGGGGTCTTGGGCCATCACCCTGTGCACTCCGGGTCGTTGTGTGCAGGGTGGATACCAGCACCGCCTCAGATGGTCGGCACGATCCGACCGTGCCACAATGCTGAACTGGACGTCTGACAGAACTTTCGGCTGATGCCACGATGCGGAGTGCCCATAATTTTTCCCACGTGATGGTTAGTGCTATCGGGTCAAAGGCCCACTCGAATCAAATATCCAAATTGTTAGTACCTTCGGGGTGCGGTAACGAGCAGAGACTCACGATCGATGTGACCCCGTCGCCCCGTCTCGAGGACTTGTGGCAAGGGCCAAGAATGCCTGGCCACGCCTCGTATTCATCACTCGGGCACCATACAGGCAACCCGTCTTCACATCACATGCGGGTACCCCTCAGGGTCGACCCGCCTTTCCAAGTAACAATAGTAGTACAGTCCAAATATCCGTGTGTCCATAACATCAGGGGGAATCCGAGGTATCACCCTCGTTGGATTCCTACTTGATGTATCCGTCAAGGTGAACTCGGAGGAATCACCCTCTATGGGTTCACACTTGAGGTGTGTCACGATAGCGTCGTTATTGGAAGTGGAGAAGGAGGAATCACCCTCGATGACCATGACCGAATAGTTACTCTACAGAGTTAACATCAGAAGTGCTACAAGAGGTTTCACCCTCGGCACTCGATAGTAACGCTGCAGTGTCGTTACAACTAAGGGGGGTGATGTGCGGTGCCTGGTCTTCAATCCCGTTGATCGGGTCTTCTGATAATCCAGCGGGGTAGTCGAGACTAGTGGGGTCACTGATAGGTCTCTACCCAGCCTATACTAAGCAGTTTAGGATAAGCAGGTAATGTTTCAACAGCAGGTTACAATAAACAGGTTATGCATCAGAATAGGTAAAGCAGTAGCAGCAGCATTTCTAATGCAAGCATGAGGGAGAATGAATAGGCGATATCGGTATGCTCAAAGGGGGGTGCTTGCCTGGTTACTTGGTGGCAAGGCAAGGTCGTCAATGGTGTCTTCGGTCTCCAGAGCTGCGGCGGTACCGGAAACTGCGTCGGGGTCTAACGAGAGAGAAGAGGGGGAGGAAACAATATAAATACACAGCAAACAGATGCAACACGATGCATGACATGGCAATATGCAGTGCTAGGGGTAGTCTAACGCAGTACTACACGTATCAGACAGAGCGGGAGAATATCTGACGATATTTCCTGGGTCTTTGGATTTATCGGACAGACGATCCAAAGAGGGAAGTTCCATGTTCATCATGCTAGGAGCATGTGACAGATGAAAGGAAGGCATATTCGGATTCGTGGGATTTTTCTGATCAACTTTCATATATAAATTATTTTCATCGGAGTTACGGATTAAAAGATATGATTTTCTAAAGTTTTTCTTAATTTCTGGAATTTCTAAATTTAATTAAATCAACATTATCCAGAACAGTACAGGGCGACGTCAGCATGACGTAGAGGTGACGTCAGCGGTCAACTAGGGCTGACCCGGTCAAACCTGACGTGTGGGGCCCACATGTCAGTGGCCCACGCTGCCACGTCGATGGTTGACCCAGTCAACTGGGCCCGCGGGGCCCAGTGTTCAGCGACACAGGGGCGGGGCCCACGGCTGCCACATCAGCGACGTCGCCGGAACAGCGCCGGCGAGCGTCGGATGCGGCCGAGAGCTCCGGCGAGCTCGGAATTCTCCTGTGGTGCACAAAAATGCCGCGATTTCCTGCTTCCGAACGGCCTTTCCACGCCGCGTTGAACGGCGGTGGCCACGGGAGCTGGGATAGCCGGAGTCGTCGCCGGTGAGCACCGCAGCGGACGGCGAGTTTCGGGCGCCGTCGGATTCGGGGCTACGACGAGCTATACGGCTGCGCTAAGTTCCTACGGTGTCTACGCGATGCAGGGAAGCGAGCGGGCACGGCCACGGGACCCTTTGGTCACCGACGACACGCCGGCGACGTGTTCCACGGCGGCGCGTTCGGGCAAGAAGGGGGCGGCGTCTACGGCTATGGGGAGAGCGCAAGGAGAAAGGGAGGAGGACGGGGTGCTCACAGCGAGCCGTAGGGAGTGGCAGCGGGATCGGGGGAGGCTCGGTGCAGCGGATCGACGACGGTGATCGACGGCGACCGAGAGGGGAGGCGAGCTCGTGCAGCTCGATGCAGAGGTTCCCGGCTTCGGTTGGTCGGCGCAGAAGACGAAGAGGAGCGCGGCGGAGCTCGGGGACACGACGAGGCGGTGAGAGGAGCACGGTGGCCGTGGCTACGTCGCGGTGGCGGCCATGGTTGCGCTCGGGCGAGGGGGAGCAGAGGAAGGAGAGGGAGAAGTGAGGCGTGGGGAGGCCAGGGGTGCGCAGGGAGATGCTTTTATCCTCACGCGGCGCAGGAGCACGACGTTGATCGCCGAGAGAGGGGGGGCCAGGCTGCGCGCGCGCGTGCACGCTGTGCGTTCGACAGCGGCTAGGGGAGGAGCAGTGCGGGAGGAGGGGGACGGCGCTGCGCAGGCTGGGCCGGGCACTGTGGCCACTTAGGCCCAGGGCTGTGGGCCTTTTTCCTTTTCTTTATTTCTCTTCTGCTTTTTTGTTTTCTTTCTCTGTTTTGTATTTTGTTTTTATTACAAATGACTTTTGTAAAATATGAGACTGGTCCAAATATTAACAGGGCAAAATTAGTCACTGCTAGAAATTAGTTTGGTGTCCATATCTTTTTGTTTGGATTTTATTTAATTAAAAAAAGGATTAAATAGTGCTATTTTGCTGCTGTTTCTTGTTGTTTGAGTCCTTTTACAATTCCAATAAATGTGGCAATCATTTTTTATAAATGCTATGGGAATATTTGCAACATGCTGCACATTTTTGTTTTCCAATTTGAACAACTTTAATTATCACTTTTAGTTTGAATTTCCATTTGAATTTGAATTTGAAAAGAGATATGATACTAATGATGATTAAGCACTGTTGATCATGATGACCTGGCATAATCAAAAGGGGATTACTGTAGTTAACCACTGGGGGTGTTACAACTTAGACATAACTTTAGGCAACCCTGCACTGCATCCTAGGCGTAGCATACTTTGTGTTGCATCATTTGCTGTGTATTTATCTGTTTCCTCCCCCTCTTCTCTCTCGTTAGACCTCGGTACCGACGCAGTTCCCGAGACCGATGCAGCTCAGGAGCCCGACGACACGGTTGACGACCTTGCCTTTGCCGCAGAGCTTCCAGGCAAGCACCCCCCTTTTGAGCATTCCGATATCACCTATTCTCTTCTCTCTTATGCTTGCATTAGTAGTTGTTGCTATTACTGTTATCCTATTTCTGCTGCATAGCCTGTTTATTGTAACCTGCTATTGTTACCTACCTGCTTATCCTAAACTGTTTAGTATAGGCTGGGTAGAGACCCATCAGAGACCCCCACTTTGTCTCGACTGCCCCGCTCGATTATCAGAAGACCCGATCAACGGGATCGAAGACCAGGCCCCGGCACCGCACATCACTTCCCCCTTAGTTGCTCGACACTACTGGGTTACTATCGAGTACCGATGGTGATACCTCGTCAGCACTTCTGATTATAACCTTTTAGGTTAGTTAATCGGACGTGGTCAGCGAAGGTGATTCCTCCTACACTACCCCCGATAACGACACCGTCGTGCAACCCCTCAAGAGTGGACCTCGAGGGTGATTCCTCCTTCGTTCACCTTGACGATAACATCAGGTGGAATTCCATCGAGGGTGATTCCTCAGGGTTCCCCTTGGTGTTAGACACACGGTTACTATGGTTACTATGACTTTACACTGAACCATGTTACTAAAGACGGGTCGGCCCTGAGGGGTACCCGCGCGAGCATATTTGCGAAGTGATGTGGAGACGGGTTGACCTGGAGGGCGCCCGAGAGATGAATACGAGGCGTGGTCGGGCATTCTTAGCCCTTGCCACAAGTCCTCGAGACGGGGCGACGGGGTCACATCTTTCGTGAGTCTCTGCTCGTTACCGCACTACCAACACACTAACGGTTTGGATATTTGATCCGAGGGGCCTCTGGCCTGATAGCACTAACCATCACGTGGGCATAGTATGGGCGTTCTGCGTCGTATACTTCAGCCGGAGTTTAATTGACGTCAGTAAGGAGCGGCACACGCTGGGTTGGACTGGGAATGCAACCGCACTTGTATTAAGGGGTTGCTAGGTCTGCTCACCGGCGGTGCACGTAACGCGCAGGAGTCCCCGGGGCGAAGGCCCAAGACCCCTGGGCGCATAGGTTAGTCCGGCGTGCTGACCTCTCTGTTAAGTATTCGGTCGGGTTGCGGCGTATCGTTTGGCCGAGGCCGGGCATGACCCAGAAAAGTGTGTCCGGCCGGAGTTAAGCGAGCGTGGTGGGTAAGTTGGTGCACCCCTGCAGGGAAGAACTAATCTATCGATAGCCTGTCCTACGGTAACGGACACTCGGAGTTGTATCCCGATCGATACAACTAGAACCTGACACTTGAGATGAGAACTGAATAGTATGGCTCTGGGATTGCTTTCTCGCAGAGAGTCGAGGAAGAATCTCTGGGCGAGGTTGACAACACTACTGTTACTTTACATTATGTTATTCTGCACTCTTCTAATGCTGCAAGACCGCCGAAGATGATGAAGATGCTAGTCTTCGATAGGACTAGGTTTTCCCCTCTATTCTGGCATTTCTGCAGCCCAGTCCACATATACAGCCTTCCTTTGAAAATGTTGCATTAGTAGTGTAGATCCTTGCTTGCTGAGTACTTCGGATGAGTACTCACGTTTGCTTTGATTTCTTTTTCTCCCCTTATCCATTTGTCGCAACCAGAGGCGGAGCCCCTGAGCCAGCTGCCCCCGCCAACGGCTACTACTAATACTACCCTCCCGACGAGTACTACTACGAGGAGTCGTCCGACGACCAGGAGTAGGATTCGGAGGGTCCTAGGCAGGAGGCCTACGCCTTTCGATCGTAGTGTTTTATTTTGCCCCGCCTTTCTAAATGCCTATCTGTAACACTATTATATCTGTACCTAGATATCTGATGCTTCCGCTGACACTTGTATGCCATCGAGCTATGTATTCGAGCCCTCGAGGCCCTGGCTTGTAATATAAAGCTTGTATGACTTTATTTATGTTTAGAGTTGTGTTGTGGTATCTTCAAGTGAGTCCTTAGGCTTGATCGTGTGCATTTGCGTGTATGGTTAGTGCACGATTAAGCCGGGGTCGTCACATGTAGGCGGTCGTTCAACAAGTGAGATGCGAGCGCCGAGAGGAGGAGGACATACCGCGGGGAGCGGTCGAGGTGGAAAGGGAAATTTTAGGCGTCAGGGTCTGGGTGCGTCGAATCCGGCGACGGGCGTAGATCCATTGTTTTGAGGCGCCAATGACGTGAAGCGACCGAATCGAAGTGGCGGAGTGCAACTGCTGCTTCGAGGTGTCGGCGCTGGCCGATGGCGCATGGTGGCCGACGGAGGCAAGTAGGGCGGCGCCATAGTGGATGCGGCGCGGGGTGGGGAGGGTGCGGCTGAGGGGTGGGGAATTTTTGTACTCCGGCGGTGGGTGGTCGACTATATTTAAGAGTCAGGGCGGTCGTGGAGTAAAAAGATTACCTTTTAAAGATTATAAGGGATTAGCCAGGTGCGGTTTAGAGGAGGAAATCCGATTTAATTTTTACTCCTCTAAACCTTTATAGGGGATCGGTTAGAGATGCCCTAAACTCCTCAAATTTGAGGAGTTGAGAAAAACACAAAACTAACCGAACTCTCAAAGTTAACTCAAACAATAGATCCCACATGGAAGCCTCTCTCCCACTTCTTCTTCCTCCTTCTTTCTTTCACGCCACCAACGACGACTTTTTGGCACTAGATGAGTTCCATGAGCTAGCTAGTATCTATGATAGGTGCTCTGCAAAAGAAATTTGATAGAGGCTCATTGTGCGTGACGGAAGCTAAAAAGATCGAGAGGTGGACTAGAGAGAGGGGAGGGGGGGGGGGGGGGTATTATGAGACAACAAAATGCAGATAAAGTAAGTTCTCTAGATGTGCGACTATGTGAGAACAACTTATATGTCAAGCAAGCTAAAAACAAGATATGCTAGATGATAATTTTTTTTTAAAACAGATGATAATATAATTAGCAAACCAACAAGCATACAAAGCAAATAACGGTGCAACAAAGGATTAATCACTGAGATTAGATAACGGGACAACAACCAAAAAGCATCCGTTCAAGAAAAAGCGAAATAACAAGGTTCCCTTTGCCGCCTACTGCTAGCAGGCAAAAACACTGACTTAAGAGTAGACACAAGCTTTTAATTAAACTTTTAAGGGGAGAAATCGATGCTACATACTATCTCGTTCAGTGCCGCCAGCCGGAGCCGGGGACATGGCAGCTGGTAGAGCTTTATCACCGCAGGGGTGTCGATCGATCAATCAGTTTGTTGTTGAGTTGGTTATGCTATGCATGAACCCGACGTAGTAATAACTTGTTCGCGTGGCAATAAATCGCACGTCGCTGATCGACGAGCTGGCCTCTCGCCTTCTTTCTATCCCTCTCCTCTCAGCTCCTACGTCCACTTAACGTGTGTCTGCAGTCCGAGCTAAACTGCTCACGTCATGATCCGGCGCCTCTGGGATGACTCGACCGGTTAACGAAACGTGTGCGCTGGTAGTAGTATTAATTAACCAAGTGCTGCTTGCCGGCGCAATGGAATGCATGGGAGAAGGCCGACACGAAAGACCAAAGGAAATTTCAGGCGCGCGTGGGTCGTCGGAGATGGAAGAACGGAAGAAGGATGGGAGGTTGGCATCGTCAGGGCGAGACTGACGAGAACACAAAACCATTCATGCTATCCCGCGTACGTGTTACCGTCGCGTGCTCGGGTTGCTTTGACGTCTGAACGGTTCAGGCTCAGTTTATCTATCTCGAATTCTCGAGTCAGGATGGGAAATAGGCAGCTGATTTGGACTTGGACGGGGCCGTACAAGCTGAGGTGCAAGGCTGGATGGGGAGGGTCAGCTGATCTGATCGTCGAGGAAAAACAGGACGACCAAGAACCAGGGGACCGACGCTGCAATCGACTTAGAAGTTTTTTTTTTAACACAGTACAGACCCAAGCGCTCATACATACGCACATACACTCACCTCTATGAACGCACACATGCACACCTTACCCCTATGAGCACCTTCGAGAGACTGAGGCGGCATATCATTTTGAGATTTACGAAGTCATCGTAAGCGCCTCGTAGTCGACGGAAACATCTTCTCCCACTGAAAGCGCATCGCCGAAAATCCTGAAATAAATCCAGAAATAATGCGAGCACCAGGATTTAAACCCTGGTCGGTTGAGAATATCACTGTCCCTCTAACTATCCAACCACAGGTTGGTTTGCCTAACTCGGATGTATCCGACGCGTGTAACAATATATACACAGTTGCCTGTGTTATTTCTATCGACATGGTAATGGCTCTCGTACCTTTTCTTTCTTTGTGCCTTTCTCTCAAAAAAATGAAACAAAGAAAAAAGCACTTTTGCTTCGGTACACTCCCCCCCCTAACACAAGAAGGGCTGAGATTGCTCGATACCCCTTCATAACCAGGGGCATGATGGCCATATCTTAAAAAAGAGGCCACCCGCCGCCCGCCCCGCCCGCGTCTTATACGTAGATGAATACATTCGTACAGAAATGAGAAGTGCAGGGCTCCCGTGAAAAAAAATGCATGCAGGCTCGCTTAGGCCGCCGTGACTGGCCTGCCCGGCCCGTTTTCGTCTGCGCCGCTGCCCATGCTGCCGCGCTGCACGGACTGCGCCGCTGCCCCGCCTGTCCCGCTTTGGCCTGCGCCGCTGCCCCGCCTGCCGCGCTGCCCCGCCTGCGCCGCTGCCGCGCTGCACCGCCGCCCCGCTGCCGCGACGCGCCGCTGACCCGTTGCCCCGTCGCCCCGCTGACCGCCGTCCTCCCACACCCCCGACGGGTCGCCTGTCCCGCCTCCTTCCTATAAGAGAACCAGCCCACCCGGCGCTTCTTCTCACGCACGCAGAAACCACCCCGCCCGGCGCCTCTTCTCACGCACGCACATACCCAACCCCAACCCAAACCCTAGATCGATTCTGCCGGCGGCGCAGCTCTAACCGGCGCGATGCTTCGCGGGCACGGCTGTTTCGCTCACTTCGCCGGTTCCGATGACTCTGACTCCGAAGGCAGCGAAGACGGCGGCGGAAACGGCGGCGAGCCCATAGTGGTAGATCTGATTAGCGACGAGGAGTAGTTTGATTTATTTTAGTGTTTTTTACTTTTGAATGTAAAATTTTGTTCAACGAACCATGTAAAATATCGTAATGAGTAATGGAATGTTCGAATAATTTTTCAGTTATTTATTAGTGTCATGCATTGCATTACAATTCGGTAGAAATATGTATGAAAGAACGGACGAGCGGTCGTTAAACACGACGAAAACTTGCATAAATTTGTTTTGTAAAAATCGATCTTCATTGCCGAAATGGAAAAAATTATATGCATTTGATCGACGAAAAAAAACGTTCTGTCACGTCCGGCCAGTGTTTTAGGGTTTTTTCTCCGGGAAAATCCCAGGAAATGCATCGAGCGCCGGAAAAGGGCGCTAATTGGCTGTGTGCTGTCGATGTTGATGACAACGTGTGGAAAAAGTTTCGGGCCATTTGGCGGTGTTGAAAAAAAAATACTCCTTCGGAACCCCCTCCAGCAGACCGAAACGGTGCTGGTTGCACATGGTCTACGTGATCGCATGCATGCAACTGCACCAGACTGTGCAGACATGTGGGCACGGCCAACGTAGGACACCACGCAAGGTTGGAACGAAATCGGACACCAAACGAACATTGTGTTACGTCCGGCCAGTGTTTTAGGTTTTTTCTCCGGGAAAATCCCAGGAAATGCATCGAGCGCCGGAAAAAGTGCACAATTGGTGTCGTGCTGTCGATGTCGATGCAAGTGTGGAAAAAGTTTCGGGCCATTTGGCGGTGTGTTGAAAAAAAAATACTCCTTCGAAACCCCCCTCCGGCAGACGCGAAACGTGCTGGTTGCACATGGTCTACGATCACATGATGCAACGCACCAGAATGTGCAGACAGGTGGGACGGCAAGTAGGCCACCAAGCAAGGTGTGGACCAAATCAGCACCAAACGAACGTGCGTCACGTCCGCCAGTGTTTTAGGGTTTTTTCTCCGGGAAAATCCCAGGAAATGCATCGAGCGCCGGAAAAGGGTGCAAAATGGCGTGCGTGCTGTCGATGTTGATGACAACGTGTGGAAAAAATTTCGGGCCATTTGGCGGTGTTAAAAAAAAAATACTCTTCGGAAACCCCCTCCGCCAGACGAAACGGTGCTGGTTGCACACATGGTTACGTGATCGCATGCATGCAACTCACCAGACTGTGAGACATGTGGGCACGGCCAACGTAGGCACCACGCAAGGTTAGGAGAAATCGGACACCAAACGAATGTTGCGTCACGTCGGCCAGTGTTTTAGGGTTTTACCGGGAAAATCCAGAAATGCATCGAGCCCCGGAAAAGGGTGCAAATTGGCGTGCATGCTGTCGAGTCGATGACAATTGGAAAAAGTTTCGGCCATTTGGCGGTGTTAAAAAAAAATACTCCTTCGGAACCCCGCTCGGCAGACCGAAACGGTGCTGGTTTACACTGGTCTACGTGATCGCGTGCAGCAACTGCACCAGACTGTGCAGACATGTGGGCAAGGCAACGTAGGCCACCACGCAAGGTTGGAACAAATCGGAATAACCACGAACGTTGCGTCAAGTCCGGCCAGTGTTTTAGGGTTTTTTTCACCGGGAAAATCCCAGGAAATGCATCGAGAGCCGAAAAGATGCAAATTGGCGTGCGTGCTGTCGATGTTGATGCAAACGTGTGGAAAAAGTTTCGGGCCATTTGGCGGTCTTGAAAAAAAAAAATCCTTCGGAACCCCCCTCCGGCAGACCGAAACGGTGCTGGTTGCACATGGTCTACGTGATCGCATGCATGCAACTGCACCAGACTGTGTAGACATGTGGGCACGGTCAACGTAGGCCACCACGCAAAGTTGTAACAAAATCGGACACCAAACGAACGTTGCGTCACGTCCGGCCAGTCTTTTAGGGTTTTTTCACCGGGAAAATCTCAGGAAATGCATCGAGCGCCGGAAAAGGGTGCAAATTGGCATGCATGCTGTCGATGTCGATGACAATCTGTGGAAAAAGTTTCGGGCCATTTGGCGGTGTTGAAAAAAAAATACTCCTTCGGAACCCCGCTTCGGCAGACCGAAACGGTGCTGGTTGCACATGGTCTACGTGATCGCGTGCATGCAACTGCACCAGACTGTGCAGACATGTGGGCACGGCCAACGTAGGCACACGCAGGTTGGAACGAAATCGGAATCCAAACGAACGTTGCGTCACGTCCGGCAGTGTTTTGGGTTTTTTCACCGGGAAAATCCCAGGAAATGCATCGAGCGCCGAGAAAAAAAATGCAAATTGGTGTGCGTGCTGTCGATGTGATGACAAAGTGTGGAAAAAGTTTGGCCATTTTGCGGTCTTGAAAAAAAACTCCTTCGGAACCCCCTCCGGCAGACCGAAACGGTGCTGGTTGCACATGGTCTACGTGATCGCATGCACGCAACTGCACCAGACTGTGCAGACATGTGGGTACGGTCAACGTAGGCCACCACGCAAGGTTGTAACGAAATCACACACCAAACGAACGTTGCGTCACGTCCGGCCAGTGTTTTAGGGTTTTTTCACCGGGAAAATCTCAGGAAATGCATCGAGCGCCGGAAAGGGTGCAAATTGGCGTGCATGCTGTCGATGTCGATGACAATCTGTGGAAAAAGTTTCGGGCCATTTGGCGGGTGTGAAAAAAAAATACTCCTTCGGAACCCGCTTGGCAGACCGAAACGGTGCTGGTTGCACATGGTCTACGATCGATGTGCATGCAAATGCACCAGACTGTGCAGACATGTGGGCACGGCCAACGTAGGCCACCACGCAAGGTTGGAACGAAATCGGAATCCAAACGAACGTTGCGTCACGTCCGGCTAGTGTTTTAGGGTTTTTTTACCGGAAATCCAGGAAATGCATCGAGCGCCGGCGGAAAGATGCAAATGGGCATGCGTGTGCGATGTTGATGACAACATGTGGAAAAAGTTTCGGGCCATTTGGCGGTCTTGAAAAAAAATACTCGTTCGGAACCCCCCTCCGGCAGACCGAAACGGTGCTGGTGCACATGGTCTACGTGATGCATGCATGCAACTGCACCAGACTGTGCAAACATGTGGGCACAGTCAACGTAGGCCACCACGCAAGGTTGTAACGAAATCAGACAACAAACGAACGTTGCGTCACGTCCGACCAGTGTTTTAGGGTTTTTTCACCGGGAAAATCCCAGGAAATGCATCGAGCGCCGGAAAAGGGTCCAAATTGGCGTGCATGCTGTCGATGTCGATGACAATCTGTGGAAAAAGTTTCGGGCCATTTGGCGGTGTTGAAAAAAAAATACTCCTTCGGAACCCCGCTTCGGCAGACCGAAACGGTGCTGGTTGCACATGGTCTACGTGATCGCGTGCATGCAACTGCACCAGACTGAGCAGACATGTGGGCACGGCCAACGTAGGCCACCACGCAAGGTTGGAACGAAATCGGAATCCAAACGAACGTTGCGTCACGTCCGGCCAGTGTTTTAGGGTTTTTTCACCGGAAAATCCCAGGAAATGCATCGAGCGCCGGAAAAAGATGCAAATTGGCGTGCGTGCTGTCGATGTTGATGACAACGTGTGGAAAAAGTTTCGGTCCATTTGGCGGTCTTGAAAAAAAAATACTCCTTCGGAACCCCCCTCCGGCAGACCGAAACGGTGCTGGTTGCACATGGTCTACGTGATCGCATGCATGCAACTGCACCAGACTGTGCAGACATGTGGGCACGGTCAACGTAGGCCACCACGCAAGGTTGTAACGAAATCAGACACCAAACGAACGTTGCGTCACGTCCGGCCACTTCTCAATGCCACTTCTCTACGCCCGGTACCTGAAAGAAATATAAAGAACGCGTGTGAGAAAATATAGTCGATAAAACCGAACACACAACATAACTGAAATAAGAATGTAAAACTTACTTCTCGTTTAGACTACATGTCGCCTTGTTATGACCTGGCAAATTACAAAGACTGCACAACGGACCACTTTTCTTCTCTCTAAAATCTTTAGGTCTACCATTTTTCGTAACGTCAGGGCCACCCTTTGACCGGCCTTTCTTAGGTGCACCCTTCGTCGAAACTTTCTCAGGATCACGTATACGTGCTGCACCTTCTTCCGCTTGAATTGCCTGCTTCGCAATTAGACCACACCTTCTGCGTCCTATGAGTTCCTCTTCTGGGATCTTCTTCCTTGCTATTATACCGTCTAGGCACTTCATCAATTCATCAAACAAGAAGGGATCATTTGGTGCAACATGAGCAGCTTCTGCTGATTTTATGCTCACTTGACTGTACCGTTTTCTCTCCTCAGGCCCAGACCAACCCCAACCAAAAAGATCACTCTTGCGCTGCGCTGGCAACCCATCTCTCGCATCTTTCGACAACCGATGGAGGACACAACACTTTGGTATTTCAGACAATTTAAGATGATGCAGAACAAAGAGAATATGTTTGCAAGGCAGCCCTTTCCGAACCATCCTACGACACGTGCATGATAAGGTTTCTTCTAAGTTACCTGGTTCATACACAACATTATACTTGAACTTGTGGTTATTCTGCCATGTGACGATGAAGGTCTGGCGCTCAATTCCCACCAGCGTCTCAAATATCTCCAGTTCTCCCATCTTCTTCAAATCATTTTGCAGAATGTAGAAATTAGCAGGAGTGAATACTTTGGCAGCATGCTCCTCAATGTCCTTATATTCAGTAACCGCCGGTGGTACTTTCTGATTGGCCTCACAGTCATCATGCGCCTCGTTCTCACGGAGGCGAACTATGCAGTTCTCATAATGCACTACCAAATCAACTATGGTCATACCATAGTCGAGGTGAAGGTGAAGGGAGGAGTTGAGGCTTTCGCTCCTCTGGTTACTGCGCATACCAAGAAAAAAGCCATCCGAAAGATATGATGCTGCCCACAGTCTCCTCTTCCTATACATCCTCCTCAGCCACTCTTCAGTTTTATCCGTCTTCCATTTATTGACAAAGGCGGTCCATCTCTCCTCAAAGTTCTCTTGAGAGGTGGCATAGTACAGGAGCGATCTGAACTCATCCAGTGACTTGTAATGTAGGTGCCTCTGCATATTTTTCTCGATATGCCACGAGCAAATACGATGGAGCACATTTGAAAGGACACTCCGAATCGCTCGGAGCATTGCAGCGTCACCGTCTGTGATAATTGACTTTGGCTTCTGCTGACAGTTTGCCCTCATAAAAGTCTGGAGCAGCCACACATACGTCGCTTCGGTCTTGTCGGAAACAATGGCGCAACCAAAAACTGTTGTGCAACGGTGGTTATTAACACCGACGAAGGGGACGAACGGCATACCATATCTGTTCATCTTATACGTGCTGTCAAACACGACCACATCTCCGTAGTCCTGATAGTCCCTCCGCGACTGTGCATCGCACCAGAACATACTCTTCAACCGCCCTTCATTATCTAGCACGTACTCGAAGAAGAAGTCTGGGTCCTTCGCCTTTCTGCTCCTCATAATGCCCACTGCCGTCTCAGCATCACCCTTTGCTATGAGCTTCATCTTCTCTCTGCAGCAAAGATTGTACACGTCCCGCCTAATAAGTCCGCATTTATCGTACGAACCATACCTACTGATGAAGTTGTCCACCATTATATGCTCCCTGATTCCAGCCCCTTGCATAGCCAGTATCTCTGCCCTCGTGCCATCTCCAATCCGTCTGTGTGACCACAAATATGGAACCTCGTCGGGTCGAGCCATCGCGTGGTTGTGATCATCCACGAATGACGCGACGAACCAAACTCCACGTGCCCTGTCCAATTTCACCACCATCTGCGCACCGCACTCGCATCGAGTCTCGGGTCTAAGCCTGCGGGTGCGACCCTCCATGGTTATGAATTTCCTCTGCCTTCTCCCTGCCCTAGAACAGACAAAACGCCTGAACCGTATTATTCCTAAAGCACCCTTCCCTCGTTTCACCTTCTCTCTCCTGATGCTGAACCCATGTTCTTTGGCGTGCTTGTTGTAGAATAAATATGCATCCCCTTGTGACCGAAAAGTCATAGCCATGACCTTCCAATGTGTCTCCAGCATGTGCTTCTGGTATTGAGCCTCCTCAATGTCCATCTCTGCTTCGTCGTCACCACCATCGGGACCATCTGAACCCTCCTACAAAATTACATATGAAACTATGTCAGTTTTTATGATCTATTACAAACTACCGCGTGCGGTACAAAATGTTTGAACGAACCTGGCTCAAGTTATCGGCCCACGATTCCTCAACATTATTTTGCTCATTCTCAACGTCCACATCTTCCTATAAATTAAAAACACAGACAAATAATTACTACCAACGTATGATGACCACAAATAATTACACATACGGTACTCTGCCAATTCAAAACTGGAATCAAATAGACTTCACTTACGTTTTCACTGTTTGCACCATGTTCATTATTTGCAAAATCCTCTGAAGGTAATATATCATATGATGACCACGATTCGTTATCGCTGCTGTCGTCATCTTCATTACTAGGATCGTTATCGGTCCGACTAACCTTATTTGTACCATTGTCATCGGCCGTAAATGAGGTTTCTTCGTCCATTTAAACACACGTTACTACCAACACTGCACATCATTGAAAAACACATTATCCCACGTTAAATTCTAAATTCATACAGTGGGACATATAGATGAATAAATTGCAACATTTAACCTATGAGTTTTTAAAATAATTTCTTTCTACATCTAACTCATCTACGTAGGTGGTACAAGGGTCAGATGACAAACCTTCGGCGGCGGTGTCGACGTCGTCCGTCAACGCCGACGGGGCCTTGAGGCACAGGCGTGATTCAAGACGGAGGCGACGTGGAACACGACGAATCCACAAGCGGGATTACCGGACAGCTCGGCGGCGGCGGACGAGTTAGGTCACCTCCGTCGTTGGACGAGTTAGGTCAACTTCTGACGGTTAGACGCGGCGGACGCGACGTCGTTGCGGAAAACGGCGACGTCCAACTCCTGGCCGGCCACTTCCCTAGCCGCCGACCACGACGTGGGACACGATGGGGTTGGAAACGGCGGCGTGGGAGATCGGGGTGGTTACAGGTGGCCGTCGATGCGGAGAACGGCGGCGTCCAACACCAGGCCGGCCACCGGCGACAGCGGTCTTCCGCTCCTCAGCCGAGAGGACCGAGAGTAGCGCGAGTGCCGTGCGCGTGATCGCCGAGCGCCAGGCCTGATCGATCGCGTTTGTTTTTTCCTCCAGGCGGGCGGCAGGCTGGATCGATCGAGGAGTGCCCTTCTACGTTTTTTTTTTCTCCTTATGCAGGTGTATTCGTAGGGCCGGGGGTAAGGCTGTACATCTACGATACTATGTGGGTATACGTTTCTTCTGTATGATCTTTCTGCCCTTATACGTTTTGTTGGGGGGTGTACCGAAGCACTTCTCAGAAAAAAGATTATGCCTTTGGTCGGTTATGAGTGTCATGGCAAAGAAGAAAAGGTTTCTTGTACCCGCAAAAAAAAGAAAAGAAAAGGTTTCTTGTGTTGTGCGTGAATAATTGCACGTAACTTCTTCGCACAGCAACTACGGGAAATGCACACCAGGGCAGGGCTATCAACAACTGCTTAGATTATATATTACTCCCTTCGTCCCTAATGTAAGACGTTTTTTTATACTATGTCAGACCCTATAATTAGCCGATGTATCCCACTGGGAAAACAAAAATCGATGTTTGTACCAATCAAACTAGACCACAAAGTTAACCCTTCCAACATGCTTCCTATATGACTACCCTCCATTCATCTTGGACCCCTCCCACGGGTGTCGTCGACCCTGTCAGACTGACAACAAAACAACTACGCTGCCGAGAGAGAGAGAGAGCATAGAAAAGCCTGAAGACACCACCATGACAGGACGCCTAAGCTCCATGGCAATGCCCTTGGAAGGGAAAAACGGCGCTAAGCAAAATATGTATACTTGACAGCTAGTTAACCAGTGCTCAAACTTAAATTAGCACTACACTTTTTTGTGCTGACCCTCTCAGACTGAGATTCTAATAAAATCAACCAACATCAGCTTATGTTCATTATAATACCCTATATGAGCCAACATGTGTACCAAAAACTCGCTTTAGACCACTAGTATAAAACAGGGCTTTGGTCCAGGCCAGATAAGTGCATTAGTCCCGGTCGTGTTACGAACCGGGACTAATGGTGCATCAGTCCCGGTTCGTAAGGCCAGGACGCCGGCCGGGCCACGGCAGGCACCAGTCCCGGTTCGTCTGACTCCTTTGGTCCCGATTCCAGACACGAACCGGTACTAAAGGTCCTCGCTCCTGACGCAACCCCTTTAGTCCCGGTTGGTGGCTGGAACCGGGACTAAAGGTCAGTCTTCTGTCCCGGTTCTAAGCACCAACCGGGACTAAAGAGATGCCTATATATATATATATATGCTCGCTCCTACCCGTTCACTCCTCTGTTTTTTGGCCGGCCGGCGTGTGGGAGGTGTGTGCTGCTCTGCTCTCACCTCCTATGCACACGAGGTGTTCGATGAAATGCTCGAGCCACACTTAAGCTTTCTCCTCTCCAAGCTCGACCTCCAAGCTCCATTTTCCCCAAGATTTGTCTAGGTTTGGCGGTCCGTCCCGTCCCGTTCCCGTCCTCACCGCCGTCGATCGCCCGCACCGATCTCGTCCCCGGCACCACTGTGGTGAGCCTCTTGTTCTTAGCTTCTTTTTAAAAGATTTTTTTTACTTGTACGATTTAGATAGATACTTGTATAATTTTCTTACTTTTATTATTATTTGTTATTATATAGTGCCAAGGTTTTGGTATCCGCCCCCGTCGGCCCTCGTCCTGTCTATGATTCGGATGTGGTATATTATCTTTTATCACTGTTTGTTTCATTTAGTGTTTATGACAATTATGCCGACCAACATGACATAGATGTTTTTATCTAGGAGGTATGTGAACCGAAAATTCCAACCGACCCTCTTGTTGAGAGGTTAAATTTAGTTGAAAAAGAAAACAATTACTTGAAGAAAAAATTGAAAAGAATTGAGGAGGAGAAGATGGAATTGGAGTTGCATGTTGCCGATGTCGTCGATGATCACAAGATCCAGATGGATGCAATGCGCTTAAAGATTAGAAAGATTAGAAAATATGCCATTGATAATGAGGCTTGGTATCATTATGCATCAATTGTTATCTTAGTTGCGATTATGATCGCATTTGTTGGTGCATTTAAATGTTTTATATAGTTGTATGTTAGTTTTAATGTATATTTTAATTAGATGCTCTAGAGAGCTATATGTTGTTCTATGAGAACTATGTATGAACTTTATGTATTTATTTTTTCAGTAATAACATTGGATCACTACAGTACTTTGGTTTTAATGTGATGATGAGCTTGTATTAATTTGGTCACTTCTCTATTCATGATTTTCTGTAATGGTTTTTGATACAATTAATTATATAATGCACACAGATGAACCGGCAATGGATGTACGGTGACCGACGCACCTCCGAGTACATTGATGGCATGCATAATTTTCTCGAAGTGGCTGAGGCAAACAAGCAGAATGGTTTTATGTATTGTCCATGTACTATCTGTGGTAATACGAAGGATTATTCTAACTCGAAAACCCTTCACTTGCACCTGCTTGAGAAGAGTTTCATGCCACACTATAATGTTTGGACCAAGCACGGAGAAAGAGGGGTTATGATGGAAGACAAAGAAGAAGAAGAGGATTATGATAACTATCCCCCTGAATATGGTGATACTGCAACGGGGGAAGCTGAAGATCAAGAGGAACCAGACGATGTGCCCGATGATGATCTTCGCCGAGTCATTGTTGATGCATAGAGAGAATGCCAAAGTGAAAGGGGGAAGTTGAAGTTCGATCGCATGTTAGAGGATCACAAAAAAGGGTTGTACCCAAATTGCGAAGATGACAACACAAAGCTCGGTCCCACACTGGAATTGCTGCAATGGAAGGCAGACAATGATGTATCTTGGGCGTGTATGGGAAGACAAAAGATACACCGGAGGCACGGGAGGACCAGCAACGTGTGCACGAAAAAGACAACATGCATCCAAAGCAGTATCAAGGTCCTGCCAGCTACGCTCTTACCAAAGAAGAGAAGAAAATCTTCTTTGAATGCCTGCTCAGTATGAAGGTCACGTCTGGCTTCTCGTCGAATATAAAGGGAATAATAAATATGGCAGAGAAAAAGTTCCAGAACCTAAAGTCTCATGACTTCCACGTGATTATGACGCAACTGCTTCCGGCTGCATTGAGGGGACTTCTACCGGAAAACGTTTGATTAGCCATTGTGAAGCTATGTGCAATCCTCAATGCAATCTCTCAGAAGGTAATCGATCCAGAAATCCTACCAAGGTTAAAGAATGATTTGGTGCAATGTCTTGTCAGTTTCAAGCTGGTGTTCCCACCATCCGTCTTCAATATCATGACGCACGTCCTAGTTCATCTAGTCGACGAGATTGCCATTCTGGGTCCTGTATTTCTACACGATATGTTCCCCTTTGAGAGGTTTATGGGAGTCTTAAAGAAATATGTTCGTAACCGTGCTAGGCCAGAAGGAAGCATCTCCATGTGCCATCAAACAGAGGAGGTCATTGGGTTTTGTGTTGATTATATTCCTGACCTTAAGCCGATTGGTCTCCCTCAATCGCGATATGAGGGGAGACTGACTGGAAAAGGCACGCTAAGAGCGGATTCAATAATATGTAGGGACGGACATTCTTGGGCTCAAGCACACTACACAGTTCTACAAAATTCTACCTTGGTGACCCCGTATGTCAATGAACACAAGAATATTCTGCGCTCCAAACACCCAGAGCAGTCTGGCGACTGTATTACATGTGAAAACATCAGGACTTTCGGCAGTTGGTTGCAAACACATCTCATGGGTAACAACATTGTTGGAGATGAGCTGTACTCGTTGGCCAGGACACCATCTTCGACTGTATTGACTTACCAAGGGTACGAGATAAATGGGAATACATTTTACACGATCGCCCAAGATCAAAACACTAGTAGAAAACAGGGCTTTGGTCCAGGCCTGCTCAGCCCATTAGTCCCGGTTCAGTCAGGAACCGAGACCCATGGGGGCATACGTCCCGGTTCGTGCGCCCAGGGGGCCGGCCGGGGCTCGTGGGGCATTGGTCCCGGTTCGTCTGGACCCTTTGGTCCCGGTTCTAGACACAAACCGGGACCAATGGGCCTCGCTCCTGGCCCACATCCATTGGTCCCGGTTCGTGGCTGGAACAGGGACCAAAGGGTGGCCTTTAGTCCCGGTTCCAACCACGAACCGGGACCAATGTTGTGCCTATATATACCCCTCGACCGCGAGCAGAGCACTCCACTGCTCTGTTTTTTTTTTGGCCGGCGAGGGGAGGGCTTTGTGGTGCTCTAGCTCACCTCCTATGCACATGAGGTGTTCGATGAAATGCCCGAGCCACACTACTTAAGCTTTCTCCTCTCCAAACTCGACCTCCAAGCTCCATTTTCCTCAAGATTTGTCTAGGTTTAGCGGTCTGTCATGTCACGTCCCCGTCTTCACCGCCGTCGATCGCCCGCGCCGATCTCGTCGCCGGCACCACCGTGGTGAGCCTCTTTTTCTTATCTTCTTTCTAAAAGAAAAAAAATCTTACTTGTATGATTTAGATAGATACTTGTATAATTTTCTTACTTCTATCATTGTTTGTTATTATATAGTGCGATGGTTTTGGTATCCGCCCCCGTCGGCCCTCGTCCTGTCTATGATTCGGATGTGGTATATATTATATTTTATAACTATTTGGTTCATTTATTATTTATGACAATTATGCCGACCAACGTGACATAGATTTTTTTATCTAGGAGGTATGTGAACCGGAAATTCCAAACGGCCCTATTATCGAGAGGTTAAATTTAGTTGAAGAAGAAAACAATTACTTGAAGGAAAAATTGAAAAAATTTGAGGAGGAGAAGATGATATTGGAGTTGCATGTTGCGGATGTCGTCGATGATCACAAGATCAAGATGGATGCAATGCGCTTCAAGATTAGAAAGTATAGAAAATATGCCATTCATACCAAGGCTTGGTATCATTATGTCGTTGGATCAATTGTTACCTTGGTTGCGATTATGATCGCATTTGTTGTTGCATTGAAATGTTTTACATAGTTTCAATGTATGGTTTAATTAGATGCTCTGGAGAGCTATATGTTGTTCAATGAGAACTATGTATGTACTTTGGTTTTAATGTGATGATGAACTTCTATTAATTTGGTCACTTATCTATTCATGATGTTTTGTAATGGTTTTTGACACACTTAATTATATATAATGCACGCAGATGAACCGGCAATGGATGTACGGTGACAGACGCACCTCCGAGTACATTAAGGGCGTGCATAATTTTCTCGAAGTGGCTGAGGCAAACAAGCAGAATGGTTTTATGTGTTGTCCATGCCCTATATGTGGGAATACGAAGTCTTACTCTGACCGGAAAATCCTTCACACCCACCTGCTTTATAAGGGTTTCATGCCACACTATAATGTTTGGACAAGGCACGGAGAAATAGGGGTTATGATGGAAGACAGCGAAGAAGAAGAGGACGATGACAACTATGTGCCCCCTGAATACGATGATGCTGCAACGGGAGAAGCTATAGATCAAGAGGAACCAGACGATGTGCCCAATGATGATCTCCGCCGGGTCATTGTTGATGCAAGGAGACAGTGCGAAAGTGAAAAGGAGAAGCTGAAATTCGATCGCATGTTAGAGGATCACCAAAAAGGGTTGTACCCCAATTGCGAAGATGGCAACACAAAGCTCGGTACCGTACTGGAATTGCTGCAGTGGAAGGCAGAGAATGTTGTGCCTGACAAAGGATTTGAGAAGCTACTGAAAATATTGAAGAATAAGCTTCCAAAGGATAACGAATTGCCCGATAGTACGTACGCAGCAAAGAAGGTCGTACGCCCTCTAGGATTGGAGGTGCAGAAGATACATGCATGCCCTAATGACTGCACCCTGTACCGCGGTGCGTACGAGGATTTGAACGCATGCCCGGTATGCGGTGCATTGCGGTATAAGATCAGATGAGATGACCCTGGTGATGTTGACGGCGAGCCCCCTAGGAAGAGGGTTCCTGCCAAGGTGATGTGGTATGCTCCTATAATACCACGGTTGAAACGTCTGTTCAGAAACAAAGAGCATGCCAAGTTGATGCGATGGCACAGAGAGGACCGTAAGAAAGACGGGAAGTTGAGAGCACCCGCTGACGGGTCGCAGTGGAGAAAAATCGAGAGAAAGTACCGGGCTGAGTTTGCAGGTGACCCAAGGAACGTATGGTTTGGTTTAAGCGCGGATGGCATTAATCCTTTCGGGGAGCAGAGCAGCAATCACAGCACCTGGCCCGTGACTCTATGTATCTATAACCTTCCTCCTTGGTTGTGCATGAAGCGGAAGTTCATTATGATGCCAGTACTCATCCAAGGCCCTAAGCAACCCGGCAACGACATTGATGTGTACCTAAGGCCATTAGTTGAAGAACTTTTACAGCTGTGGAATGGAAACGGTGTACGTGTGTGGGATGAGCACAGACAGGAGGAATTTGACCTGCATGCGTTGCTGTTTGTAACCATCAATGATTGGCCTGCTCTCAGTAACCTTTCAAGACAGACAAACAAGGGATACCACGCATGCACGCACTGTTTAGCTGACACCGAAAGTATATACCTAGACAAATGCAGGAAGAATGTGTACCTGGGGCATCATCGATTTCTTCCGACCAACCATCAATGTCGAAAGAAAGGCAAGCATTTCAAAGGCGAGGCAGATCACCGGAAGAAGCCCGCCATGCGTACCGGTGATCACGTACTTGCTACGGTCACTGATTTACACGTAATCTTTGGAAAGGGTCCCGGCGGACTATCTGTTCCGAATGACACTGAGGGACGCGCACCCATGTGGAAGAAGAAATCTATATTTTGGGACCTACCCTACTGGAAATACCTAGAGGTCCGCTCTTCAATCGACGTGATGCACGTGACGAAGAACCTTTGCGTGAACCTGCTAGGCTTCTTGGGCGTGTATGGAAAGACAAAAGATACACCGGAGGCACGGGAGGACCTGCAATGTTGGCACGAAAAAGACGGCATGCCTCCAAAGCAGTATGAAGGTCCTGCCAGCTACGCTCTTATAAAAGAAGAGAAGGAAATCTTCTTTGAATGCCTGCTCAGTATGAAGGTACCGTCTGGCTTCTCGTCGAATATAAAGGGAATAATAAATATGCCAGAGAAAAAGTTCCAGAACCTAAAGTCTCATGACTGCCACGTGATTATGACGCAACTGCTTCCGGTTGAATTGAGGGGACTTCTACCGGAAAACGTTCGATTAGCCATTGTGAAGCTATGTGCATTCCTCAATGCAATCTCTCAGAAGGTGATCAATCCAGAAATCATACCAAGGCTAAGGAGTGATGTGGCGCAATGTCTTGTTAGTTTTGAGCTGGTGTTCCCACCATCCTTCTTCAATATCATGATGCACGTCCTAGTTCATCTAGTCGACGAGATTGTTGTTCTGGGCCCCGTATTTCTACACAATATGTTCCCCTTTGAGAGGTTCATGGGAGTCCTAAAGAAATATGTCCGTAACCGCGCTAGGCCAGAAGGAAGCATCTCCATGGGCCATCAAACGGAGGATGTCAGTGGGTTTTGTGTTGACTTCATTCCTGACCTTAAGAATATTGGTCTCCCTCAATCGCGGTATGAGGGGAGACTGACTGGAAAAGGCACGCTAGGAGGGGACTCAATAATATGCAGGGACGGGCATTCTTGGTCTCAAGCACACTACACAGTTCTACAGAACTCTACCTTGGTGACCCCGTATGTCGATGAACACAAGAACATTCTGCGCTCCAAACACCCGGAGCAGTGTGACGACTGGATTACATGTGAACACATCAGGACTTTCGGCAGTTGGTTGGAAACACGTCTTAGAGGTGACAACACTGTTTCTGATGAGCTGTACTTGTTGTCCAGGGGACCATCTTCGACTGTATTGACTTACAAAGGATACGAGATAAATGGGAATACATTTTACACGATCGCCCAAGATCAAAAGAGCACCAACCAAAACAGCGGTGTCCGCTTTGATGCAGCAACCAAGAGGGGAAAGGACACATATTATGGTTACATAGTGGACATATGGGAACTTGACTACGGACATGATTTTAAGGTCCCTTTGTTTAAGTGCAAATGGGTCAATCTGTCAGGAGGCGGGGTACAGGTAGAGCCACATTACGGAATGACAACAGTGGATCTGAACAATCTTGGGTACACAGACGAACCATTCGTCCTAGCCAATGATGTGGCGCAGGTTTTCTATGTGAAGGACATGTCTACCAAACCGAGAAAAAGAAAAGATAAGGAAGCTAATACATCATACGATGAGCCAAAGCGCCACATAGTTCTTTCAGGGAAAAGAGACATCGTGGGAGTGGAGGGTAAGATAGACATGTCTGAAGATTATGAAAAGTTTCATGAAATTCCTCCCTTGAAAGTCAAGGCTGACCCAAGCACCCTGTTAAGCGATGAAGAATATCCATGGTTACGGCGCAATAAGCAAAGGACACAAGCGAAGAAAAAGTGAAGACAGATGAAGTCAGAAAGGGTTGAAAATTGATGATGTGGCTTTGAATGGTTCATTTTGAACACACAAAAATTCTGGAGTTCAAATAAGTTCAAAAAAATGAAATCCCTTTGTAATAGATGAGTTTTCGTCCGAAACCCTGATACTTCGAAAGAGATTGTCCATTTTGTACACGAAGTGCATCCAGTTTTTGCCGTAACCCTCTCAACTTTTATGAAACTCTAATAGCAAAAATAATAAACTAAAAGAATGAACAAGAAAACTTTAATGAAACTCTAATAGAAAAAAGAATGAACTAGAAAACTTTAATGAAACTCTAATAGCAAAAGGAATCAACTAAAATTTATGCAACTAAAATTAGCAAAGTATTTTCTGTTGCAACTCGATGTAAGAACTACTATGGCCTGAAAGACTAGCCAGAAATGAGTTTTAGGTATACACGGGGAACATAGTAAATGTTACTATACCTTCCATCGGTGTATTACCGTCTGTATTTATTTTTGTAATTCGTTTGGAGTTTCACAAACTCTAGCCCATTGCATAAGGTATCTTGCAAGAAGGTTGTTTATAAGAGAACTTTTGATGTTCGATGTTATGAATAACATAAGGGCCATACTTTCATTATGAATGAGATGTATGTTTTGAATATTGATAATAATACATTACCTCTGGGTTTACTTTCATAATTCATTTTAGAGTTTCATACACTCTAGCCCATTGCACAATGTTTGTTGCAAAAGAGTTGTTCATAAAAACAACAATTGTTGTTCAGTATTATGAATAAACATGAAGGGCCATGCTTCCATCCTAGATGGGATGTATGTTATGAATATTGATGGTAATATGATACATCCATAACACTAACGCTAAATGTCGCAAGACTAAAAGAATACCACACAAGTGTGGCACTGCATTTGGTCACATTGGAGAAACCCGCATGGATAAATTCCATTATGATGGATTTTGAAATCGTTTGATTTTGAATCATCTGACACTTGCAACTTTCCTCCGAAAAGAGAAGTGACTGAAATACCGTTCACAGGCCATAAGGAACGGACAACAAACTTATTGGTGATCATACATTTGATGTGTGTAGTACGATAAAGGTTGTTGCAAGTAGTGGATTTATCTATCTTCAGAAATGACTCAAGTAGATATGTGGATATTTACTTGATGAGACGTAAGTCTGGATCTTTTGAAATCATTCGAAAGGTTTTCAAATATGAAGTAGAAGTTATTATAACAAGATAATTATGTTTCTACAATTCGATTGCAGAAAGAAATATTTGAGTTACAAGTTTAGCGAATGTCTGATGAGTTGTGAAAAGAGTTTCATAACTTACACCTCCCGGAACACCACTGTGAGTGGAAAGTCCGTGAAGATGTAATTGAACCATTTATGACATGGTAAGATCAAAGATGACATAAATAAATTTGCCATTATCCATTTTAAAGTGATGCTTTAGAGACTGCGGCTTTTACACTGAAAAGAGCTCCATCAGGTCTGTTGAAATGACGCCATGGTATGGTACGCCCAACCATGTTATATCTTTTCTTAACATTTGGAATATGGGGCTTGTGTAAAAGGTTACAAACCTATTCCAAATCAGACAAGTGCTACTTTGTAGGTTATCCCAAGTAATTGGGTATTCCTCCCTCACTATACCGAGGCAAATAGGTTTGCCACAAAGAACGGTATGCTTTTTGAAGAAAATGGTTCTTTCAAAAAGGTGAGTGGGAGAATAGTGCAACTCGACGAGATAAACGGTATCTTCGTCATCAGATCAAAGGAAAGAGACCTTGGAAGTAATTCCAGAGTTTCCTACTGCGACTGATACGGAAGTCTCTACAATAAAATGTATGGACTTCGGTCGAACTTGCAGCTGAACCACGTAGGCAAGGCTCGTGCAAACCTCTCAGGTGCGCAAACGAGATATTGTTGTTAGACAACAGTATACCTACGATACACAAGGAAGCGTTGATGGGCCCTGACTCCGGAATTGGCTAAATGCCAATACAATCCGAGATATTTCCATATAAGTGATTCAAGATTAAAACCTTGATACACCTTTCGGAAGACTTAGAGTCTGACGAATATTTATGGAACTATAACTGATACGAATAAAAATGTTTTATCCATAAAGCTCGACTTGTTGCAATATACAAGTTCAAGGAGTTGACTACGATGAGGTTGCTTCACCGTAGCGATGCTTAAAGTCGGTTCGGGTTGAACTAGCAATTAAGACATATTTCAATCATGAGATATAAAACAATGGATGACAAAAGGATTTCCACCTGATGGAAATGAAACCAAGGACTTGCATGTGTTACAGTCCAAGGTATTTTGTCAATCCAGAGGATGCTAGTAAGGGTGCAAACTTCAGAGTTCCAGCGATGGACAGAAGAGAGCAAAGTGGAGTTGGAATCTTCATGTTTTGATGAAATGGTCAAAGGAGTTTTGACTTCATCAATGGATAACGAAGATGCTTATAATTCAAGAAAGTAAGTGGGAGCATAATAATATTTCTAAAAACCTTGTGTGCTTGACACATTGGTAATTGGAATTAAATTTCTTGACACGAATTAGGACTTCATTTGGAAATAGTTTTTCAATGAAGTGCTTGGGCTAAATAGCCTTTATATTAGGCATGATGATCTATGGAGATAGATTTACCTAATAGGGCTGAGCAAAGATACATATTGACAAGATGCTAAAACCTTTTAGCATTAAAAATGTCAAGGAGTGATTCTTGCCGAAGTCACGTGGAAAGAGTTTTTGCAAGACTCGGTGTCCCAAAACACTGATGAGCAAAATACATGATGGAGATTCCATACACTCTTGTGTTTGGATTAATCATGTATTCCATGGTATGTAAAAACAACCAGATATGTCCAATACTCCCAAAGTTGTTGCGAGTATAGATACCAAAGTGATCAAAAGTACTGATCATGGGACAACAGTGAAAAAGGGTCATTGAGTACTATAGTAGCACTGATGACATGTTTTCTCGCAAGCGGAGATCATGAAGAGTTCGTTGTAAAAGGTTACATCGATACAGTCTTCAGCCATGCTCGAAGCGATTTTCGATTTAAGTTAAGGGTTTTGTGTAACACACAATGTGGTGGCACAGTTAGTTGGAAAAGGTTTCCAAACAAATTACTGTGGCGAATTCTATAATAGAGGCTAAGTATGTTACCGCTTTCGAAGCGACAAAGAAAATGTTGAATCATATAGTTCATTCATGAACTTGGTATGGTTCCAAGATGGCTTTTGTCAATGGGACACTACTGCAGGTAGTTGCTCCATAACTCAGTCTGAGGAATCCAGGTTCGACCTGTGATTCCCATACATACAAAGCCAAGTCCACACAAAATATGAATTTTGTGAAAGCGTAAAAATGCGAGGATACGCAAAGATACACACGGAGCTGAAGTCGTCAGATCCGTTGGACATCAGGCTATACCACATGTGAAGCATATTTTCACCGGTGTGCCACAGGTGTAAAGTGCATTAGCATTAACTAGATTATTGACTCTAGTGCAAGTGGGAGTCTGTAGGAGATATGCCCTAGAGGCAATAATAAATGTTATTATTTATCTCCGTGTTCATAATTAGGTTTATGTTCCATGCTATAACTGCTGTGGTTCCCGAGCCCGTATATCCATAAAGGCTCTGGGGAAAACCCATGTGCACGTGTGGAATAATAAACGGTAAAATGTATTCCTAGTCATGCCTCTAAGACTAGCTCAAGTGTTGCATGATGATTATGTTTTCCCAATCATAGGCATGTCTATGCCAGCAACTTTGAGGGCACAAATGTTAGAAGAACATTTGTGTTGAATCGACCCGATTGATGTTATGCTATGAGATACATTCGTCACAAGTTAATGGTTAATAACGCAGAGATGGTTAATGTTTGCATAATTCCTTAGACCATGAGAGTATCGAGTTTCTTCATGCTTGCTTCATGAACTTTGGGGTTTGTTAAACGTCATCCGTAAATGGGTGGCTATTACGGCGGCTTATGGGTTCATGGAAAAGTATGTCAAGTAACTTGATAGCTCAAGATTGGGATTTGCTCCTCCGGCGATGGAGAGATATCTCTGGGCCCTCTCGGTGTTACGGTATCCATCATCGTCTGGCCAGACACTTTGTGATTTGATCACGGGGATGCCGGAACACGGTAACGAGAAAAGAGAACAATACCGGTAACGAGGTAACTAGCATAGTGGACAAGTTGTTGATCCACGGGAATGCCAACATGTCTCGCCTCGGGTATTTGTAACATATCGCGAAGCAACAGGAATAGCACACGGCAACTGGAGGTTCACTCGAATATTCATTCGTGTGGGTATAGGGGTCAATATGGGGGTCCACGGCTCCGATGTTGATCATTGATCGGAAGGGGTTCCGTGTCATGTCTATACTTCACCGAACCTATAGGGTCACACGCTTAAGGGTCATCTATCTGCTGAATACTAGACAGGGAGTCTGAGAGAAAATCACCGAAAAAGTTTCGGACACCGAAAAGTTTCGGACAGCGGAAAAGTTCCGCAGAGAGAGGTCACCGGATGAGTTCCGGTGAAACTGAAAAGTTGTTTCAGGGGATACCATTAAGTCAAAATGGTTTCGGCACATGCCTGATAATTCTTGGAGGATGCCAGAATCATTCTGGAAACTTCTGAGAATTTTCTGGAAGAAAAACCGGAAATGTTCCGAGGCTGCCGGAACCGCTTCAGATGCTTTTCGCAGATGAAATCACTAAACTGGAATTGTTCCAGAACACGTTGAAAATTATTTTAGTGGGTACTGGAAATGTTCTAAGCCCACATAAATATTTTCAGTTCAAACGGACGCTGAAAAATGTCGTCGTGAATAGTGAAAGTGCTTTTTGGGGTATTTTTGGAAAGCCACCTTTTAGGGCTTTTGCTAAAGGCTTCTAGAAGGACTTTGGGGGCCATGAGAGCACCTCATGGGGGACCCCCAAGGGGGTGGCCGGCCAAGGGGGGTGGAGCTCTTTGGAGCTCCACATGGCATCCCATTTTGTCCATATTACCCTCATGTGAAGACTTTTGCATGGGAGTTTTTGGTAATTTGGGAGGCACACTACCCCTTGGGTTTTCCTATAAATAGGAGGTGAGGGGGCTGCCCAAACCTCATCCCTTCTCACATACAAGTGCCATGCAATGATCTGGCTTCTCTCTCCCTCCCACGAAAAGAGTTTCGTAGAGCCGAAAGGCTGTCTGGGTTCCGGCAGGAACTAGTTCTGGACGGCGAAGCCCTGCCGGATAGGTGACACCGTATGTGTGCAACTCTGTAGAGAGGTCGTAGTTTCGATCTTAGTGCCCGAGGGGCTGTTCGAGAGTGCCTCCCGAAGGGCTGTCCAAGTGACGGTCCGAGTTCTGTGAGTCCTCCCGAAGGGCTGTCCGAGTAACCGTTCGGGTTTCGAAGGTCCTCCCGAAGGGCTGTCCGCGACATCGTCCGGTGGACTGTTCGACCGCCTCCCGGAGGGCTGTCTGAAGGGAAGACGAGGGTATACATCCTCGCGGTTGGGAGGTTGTAAATCCTAGCTGCGGGGATCTGCACCGCCGATCGTCATCGACTCTACTTCCGCTGCGCTACGAGTCGGTAACGAAAATGATCAAACCTTGTATGCAGTCTCCATAGTGGTCCTGGGCTGGTGCGTTGGGCGGAAAATTTTTGTTTTCTGCTGCGTTACCCTACAAAACTAGTGATTCACACAAATTTCAAAGAATTCAAATTTAAACTATTCGAATTGGAAAACTAATGGCACTAACAGAAAGTTTATAATATTTATTACCTAAAAGCAAAAAGAATTAAAAAATAAAGCAAAAAACAAAAGAAAATAAATAAAGCAAAAAAACAAAACAGAAAAACTCGAAAAAAATAGAAAAAAATGCCACCTACTGGGCCACCACGGCCTGAATACGACTAGAAACCCAACCACGGGTCAGGATTCAGGCCCGCAGAAGGCCCAGTAGGCCCACAGGTAGCGGAATGTCAGGTTAGGCCCGTAAGCCTGCATTTGAGAGGAGCTCGAGAGGGCAGCCGTAGTGGGGCTTATAAACCACTCCGAGCCCCTCTCAACTAGCGAGGTGGGACTAAACTTTTGGCTGCGGGCAGCACAAGGCCTTTGGTCCCGGTTGGTGCCACCAAACCGGGACTAAAGCTGGGCTTTGGTCCCGGTTCGTGGCACCAACCGGGACCAAAGCCCCCCTTTGGTCCCGGTTGGTGCCACGAGCCGGGACCAATGACTCGTCTATATAAGCCAGCACTTGTGAAAAATTCGTTTCAGTTCTTCTTCCACTGCCCCGACGACGCCGCCAGGCTGCCCTTTGCCACGAAGAAGTAGCCAGAGACGAAAACTGCAACAGATGACAGTAGAAAAGAAGACAGAAGGATGTCATAACAGCAAAGGTCAGAGAGACTGGTCCGAGCGAGCGACACCTGCACCGGAAGGGACGCGAGCGACGCGTCCCTGCCCCGACGTCGTCGCCGTGCCGCCTCGCGCCGTCACGCCCGGTCCGCGCCGCCCCGACGCCGCCCCGCCCGCCCTGCCCGCCCCAACGCCGACACGCCGCCCGGCCCGCCCCTGCCCGCCCCGACTCCTCTTGGAGCACCGCCGCCGCGTTGCTATTTTTTTATATATGTTTTTTTGTTATATATATATATGCTTTGTTTTTATATGTATGTATGTATGTATGTATTTTTGTATGTATGGATGTATTTTTAAACTTTTTATATGTATGGAAAAGAGGAAGAAGGAAAAGGAAGAAAAAAAGAGGAGAGGAAAAAGGGGAGAAAAAAGAGAAGAAGAGGAGAAAAAAATAAGAAGAGAAAGAAGGAGAAGAAGAGGAGGAGAGGAAGAAGAGGAGAAAAAAATAAGAAGAGGAAGAAGAAGAAAAAAAAGAGGTATTAATCTATTTTCTTCTTTCTCTATTCCTTTTTATATAATCTATTTTTTCTTTTCCTCTATTCCTTCTTCTTCTCCTTTTTTTTCTTCTTCTTTCCTCTTTGTTTTCTCTTCTTCTTTCTTTCTTAATTTTTATCGGGAACGAGGGTGTCGAGGATGGCGCGAGCGCGGTCGGGGTCGAGAACTAGGGTAGAGGGTCGAGGAACGCCGAGGGGGCGAGGGTGGAGGAACGCCGAGGGGTCGAGGGTCGAGGAACGCCGAGGGGTCGAGGGTCGGGAATTAGGGTAGAGGGCCGAGGAACGCCGAGGGGTCGAGGGTCGGGAACTAGGGTAGAGGGTCGTGGATCGCCGAGCGGTCGAGGGTCGTGAACTAGGGTAGAGGGTTGAGGGGTCACCTAGGGGTCGAGGGTCACCGAAGGTTCGAGGGTCGAGGGTCGTCGAGGGGTCGAGGGTCGAGGAACGCCGAGGGGTGTGAGAGTCGTGAACTAGGGTAGAGGGTCGAGGAAAGCCGAGGGGCGCGGGTCGAGGAACGCCGAGGGGTCGAGGGTCGGACAAATAGGGTTAGAGGGTCGAGGAACGCCGATGGGTCGAGGTTCGGGAACTAGGGTAGATGGTCGCGGATCGCCGAGCGGTCGAGGGTCGGGAACTAGGGTAGAGGGTCGAGGGTCGCCGAGGGGTCGAGGGGTCGAGGGTCTCCTCCTCCTCCGCCTCCTCCTCCGGCGAGCCAGGGCACTCCGCCTCCTCCTCCGCCCCCTCCTCCGGCGAGTGATCAGGGCACTCCGCCTCCTTCTCCGGCTGCTCCGGTGCGTGGCGGCACTCTGCCTCCTTCTCCGCCTGCGCCGGCGCGTCCGAGCAGCCCGCCTCCTCCTCCGCCTCGTCAGCAACAGCGGAAGACAGCCGCCGCCGCTCCGGCTGCTCCAGCGCGTCGTAGCACTCCACCTCCTTCTCTGCCTCATAAGCAACAAAGGAAGACAGCCGCAGCCGCTCCGGCTGCTCCGGCGTCTAGCAGTACAGCCAGAGGCGGGAGGCAATACAGATTCGGTCCAACTCTCACGCCTCTAGAGAAGTTACCATATGAGATGACCGAGGAGGAAAACGCGCAGATCTGTCAAGCCAAAGTGAAGGACTTTTTTGCAAAGAAAAATTCGCCTCCGGAGGAGAACATAGATCCGGTGAAATTGAAGCGCACTTTGGATGCCCTGAAGCGACCACCGCCGCCTCCGCTGGATGACAACCATATCCGCGCTCTTAAAAAAGTAGTGCAAGGAGCGCGCCGGTCGGGAACTACTTCAATTGACAAAAGGTTACAAGAACGAAGAAGTAGGAAAAAAATTCCCCAGCTCGGCGAACAGGCAAACCAATCGTGCCCCCCGCTCAAGGTGTCTAGCGATATCGTCGCAAATCTGCCGGGGATGCTGCCCGGTACCAATCCTGGTGATTACCTGCCCGACGATGCACATTTTGATACAATGGAGGTGGACGAACACAAATACCGGTACGGGAAGCCTCTCGTCAAACCTGGTCATCCTCCTCTAACAACAATGATGCGAAGATTCCATCAGTGGTACATGGACACCTACAAGTCTGGGAAGGATATTTTGACGCTGAGAGTTAAAGAGGAGCACGACCTCGTTGGAATAGATCTGTTGTCTGTTCCATTTGAGGAGTTCTTCCAGTTTTTCAATCAAAAGGACCTCGATAAAATAATCATCACTTGCTACTGTCTGTAAGTACTACTTCTGTAATTAAGTCTCTATATATAGCTCAGCTCTTTCATTGCATGTATATATAATTATCCTCACTATATTATGCAGATTGAAGATCGTCGAATGCAGAAATGCACAAATCTATGATATTGGGTTCATTAACACAAATCTCATAGATGAATGGACGGTTAAATATAATGCCAAAGAAACCGAGGCCAACTTGCTACAATCGTTGATTCGAAATCAAAACAAAGATAAAATACTCTTTCCTTACAACTTCAAGTGAGTGTAACTGTCTTGTGCATATTCGGTTTCCCTTATTACTCGAGGTTATAGTAATGTAATTGATGAGTTATGCATGTGTGCGCAGCTTCCACTTTATTCTCCTAGAGATTAAGCTTGAGCAGGGACTAGTAACCGTCTTAGACTCGAGACGAAAAGATCCTAAGGAGTATGCGGCCATGACTGAAATGCTCCAGAAGTAAGTTCAATCGATCATTATCGCACCATATCGGCAACTTTGTTCATTTCCTGATATCAAGTAATTATTTTATTTGTCTCGCAGGGTTTGGAAAGTGTTCACCGCAGAAGTTCCGGGACTGCCGGGGGAGCTGCGATTTACACACCCGAAAGTAAGTACTACTAGCTAGTTCCACGCATCTCCCATTGATTCTAGCTAGTTTCATCAATACCATTTGTAATGCTTGATTATCAGTTTGATTGACCTCTATTTCTCGTAAAGTGGTTGTGGCAGGAAGGCGGGAATAATTTTTGTAGATACTACGTTTGCGAGTACATCTACAACGCGACGACTTCTAAGCGGGGCTACTCTGAAAAACAATATGAAGTGTGTAAGCAATAATATTCACAATTTTATTTTATTACCATCATTTGTGTTGAGTTTCATTCATATATATGTATTGACCCCCTTCTTCAAATTAGATTTGGCAGATGCGGGATGAACTCCTACCACAAGATCGCATAAAAGCAATTCAAGAGGAATTGGCGGGATTCTTTCTTGACCACGTCATCAATCCAGCTGGAGAATACCATGTGGAACTTGACATCAGATGTTAGGGATTGTAAGAGATCTTATATTGTATATATGTAACTAGTAGCGTCGGATAGATATACGAAAACTTGTTGTTCGACCAATCTCTCGGAGAAGGAGGAGGTCGATCACTTCTCTCTGTATATGTTCTTGACGATCTTGTGTACTTAATGGTTTCCTTCATTTGCTTACTAGCTAGCGTGTCGAGTCCTCTCTATACGTATAGTACGTAGCGTCGACCAAGCACGGAGATAAGAGAGGACACTTCTCTCTATTAGCTAGCTAACACAATATATGAAACCCCTAAATTAACCCTACAAAACCCCCAACCCCCCCCCCCTTCAAAAAAAACAAAAACCCCAGCTCCTGAGCTGCTGACGCGTGGATGCTCTTTGGTCCCGGTTGGTGTTACCAACCGGGACTAAAGGCCCTCCTGCCTGGGCTCGCCGCAGCGGCCACGTGGAGCCCCATCTGTCCCGGTTCGTAGGCAAACCGGGACTAAAGGTATTGGGCTTTAGTCCCGACCCTTTAGTCCCGGTTCCAGAACCGGGACAAATGGGCCTCTGGAACCGGGACAAATGGGCCTTTTTCTACTAGTGAAAGAACACCAACCAAAACAGTGGTGTCCGCTTTGATGCAGCAACCAACAGGGAAAATGACACATATTATGGTTACATAGTGGACATATGGGAACTTGACTATGGACATGAGTTTAAGGTCCCTTTGTTTCGGTGCAAATGGGTCAATCTGCCAGGAGGCGGGGTACAGGTAGACCCGCAGTACGGAATGACAACAGTGGATCTCAACAATCTTGGGTACACGGACGAACCATTCGTCCTAGCCAATAATGTGGCGCAGGTTTTCTATGTGAAAGACATGTCTACCAAACCGAGAAAAAGAAAAGATAAGGAAGCGAATACATCATACGATGAGCCAAAGCGCCACATAGTTATTTCAGGGAAAAGAGACATCGTGGGAGTGGAGGGCAAGACAGACATGTCTGAAGATTATGAAAAGTTTCATGAAATTCCTCCCTTCAAAGTGAAGGTTGACTCAAGCATCCTGTTAAACGATGAAAATTATCCATGGCTATGGCGCAATAAGCAAGGGGGACACGCGAAGAAAAAGTGAAGACTTTCTCTCCACAACTATTCTGATGATGGCTTTTATCTAGAATATCACTGCAGTTACATGTCAAGAAATGAAATGCCTTTTGTAACAGATGAGTTTTCATCTGAAACCGTGATACTTCGAAAGAGATTGTCCATTTTGTACACGAAGTGCATCCAGTTTTTGTCGTAACCCTCTCAACTTTTTAGCACATGCTATGTGGGTGAAATGATGATACCATGCCAACTTTCAAACTTTTCAGAGTTCATTTGTAGTGCTTTTCAATTTCAGGGTCATTTAGCAAAAAAAATCAGTAAATGCATGAAAAATAGCAAATGAAGTCAGAAAGGGTTGAAAATTGATGATGTGGCTTTGAATCGTGCATGTTGAACGCACAAAAAGTCTGGAGTTGAAATAAGTTAAAAAGAATGAAATGCCTTTGTAATAGATGAGTTTTCATCTGAAACCGTGATACTTTGAAAAAGTTTGTCCACTTTATACACGAAGTGCATCCAATTTTTGCTGTAACCCTCTCAACTTTTTAGCACATGCTATGTGGGTGAAATGATAATACTATGCCAACTTTCAACCTTTTTAGAGTTCATTTGTAGTGCTTTTCAATTTCAGGGTCATTTTGCTCAAATAATGAAATAATAGCAAAAAGAATGAGCTAAAAAGCTTTTATAAAAATCTAATAGCAAAAAGAATGAACTAAAAAGAATCAATTAAAATATTTTGTTATGATCAACTAAAACAAAACTATATATCTCTTCAATAGCAAAAGGAATCAACTAAAAAGCTTTTATAACTCTAGTATTATCAAAATAATATTAACTTAAAATTATATAAATTTAGCAACTAAAATTATCAAAGTATTTTTTATAAAAACTTTAATAGCAAAAAGAATTTTCATAAAGTATTTTTTATAAAAAATTAATAATAAACTAAATGAACATAAAAAAATGCCCGCCTACTAGGGAAAAGCTATTATAAAACTCTATAGCAAAAAGAATGAACTACAAAGAATCAATTAAAATATTTTGTTATGATCAACTAAAACAAAACTATAATATTCTTCAATAGCAAAAAGAATCAAGTAAAAAGTTTTTATAAACCTCTAGTTATTATCAAAATAATATTAACTTAAATTATCAAAGTATTTTTTGTTAAAAACTTTAATAGCAAACTAAAATAACATAAAAAATAAAAAAATTATCAAAGTATTTTTTGTTAAAAACTTTAATAACAAAAAGAATTTTCATAAAGTATTTTTTGTTAAAAACTTTAATAGCAAACTAAAATAACAGAAAAAAATGCCCGCCTACTAGGCCACAACGGCCTGCATACGACTAGAAACCCAACTACTAGTTGGGCCAGGATGCAGGCCCGCAGGGAAAGTAGGCCCCATAGGCAGTGAGAGATTCGTTAGCCCCACACAGGCCTGCTTTAGAGAGGAGCTCGGAACGGAAGCCGTGGCGGGGCTTATAAACTGGTGCGAGCACCTCTCAACTAACGAGGTGAGACTAAACTTTCGACACTGCTGCGCCAGGCCATTGGTGCCGGTTGGTGGCTCGAACCGGGACGAAAGGCCCCCCTTCGTCCCGGTTCGAGCCACCAACCGGGACCATGGCGAAATACACCTTTGGTCCCGGTTGGTGGCTGGAACCGGGACGAAAGGCCCTTTCGTCCCGGTTCGAGCCACCAACCGGGACCAAAGGTGTGACTATATAAGCAACACTTAGAGAATTTCTCCCCATTCTCTCCCCCGACGCCGAAACGCACGCCGCCGCCAGGCTGCTCCGCCGCTCCTCGTCGCCGTCCCTGCCCTAACGCCGCCAGACTGCTCCGCCGCCCCCGACGCCCGCGGCCGCTCCCTGCCCCGATGCCAACCCCCGGTGAGCTCCCCGGCCCCTTCCCCTGCGTTGCCGCCGTCGCTGCGCTCTGCTAGCCGCCGCCCCTGCTCTGCTTAGCCACCGCCACCGCCGCTGCTCTGCTCTACTTAGCCACTGCCCCTTGTTCATACAATTTTTTTTTGTTCATAGCATTTTTTGTCCATGTATGTATGGATGGATGGATGTATATAGAAAATGTTCATATGATGATTTTTTTTGTTCATAGATTTTTTTTGTTCATAGCATTTTTTTGTCCATGTATTTATGTATGGATGGATGGATGTATATAGAAAATGTTCATATAATGATTTTTTTTGTTCATAGAATATTTTTTTGTTCATAACATTTTTTGGTCCATGTATGTATGTATGTATGTATGTATGTATGTATGTATGTATGTATGGATGGATGTATATAGAAAATGTTCATATGATGAATATTTTTTGTTCATAGAAATTAGTTAAAATTTACTAAGTTACCAAGTTTTACTATAGACTTGGTTAAAATTTACTAAATTAAAATGTTCATATGATGAATATTGTTTTTCTATAGACTTGGTTAAAATTTACTAAGTTTTACTTTGCCTAAATCGGGGAGAGGCAACTTTACTAAATGGGCATGATGATAATGAAATTTACTTTAATTATGGAGAGAGGGAGTAAAAATTCATATATTCAAAATTTACTCCCGGTCCGCTCGCCCGGCCAACTCTCGAGGCCACCCAAACCCTAGAAGAAAGAGCGTTGTCGATCTACCCCTCGCGCCCCTACCCGTTTGTTATGTATAATACTATTGACGTCTAATTCACCGGTCTTACCTCAGTGAACCGAAGGGACTTTATTTATTCAGTAGGCGGCCGACATAGGTCGATGGGGTAGAATGGATAGTTCGATCTCCTGCAAATTGAAGAACAATTTTTTTGCAAAGTGTCCTCTCCTGAAAGTATAACCCCGATAGCTTCGACATGAGGGGGGACGTCGGACATGCATGAGAGAGGCGGTCCGCAAAGTATCCTCTCTCGAAAGTATAACCCCCGATAACTTTGTATGATGTTTGAGTCTAATCCATTGCTCATATATGCATATGATTCATTGTTGTGATTAGCTAGGTCTATGTTTGCCACTAATCCATCTCTCATGGTTGTATATTGCCATGTTGTAATATTTGCAGAAACTATGGACAGAGACTTAGAAAAAGAAGAGTTGTTGGGGGATATAATCCGCGACGGAGGTGATATCACCTTGTCGTTTCTCAACGACACCGATGGTGAGGAAAGAGAGGATGACGGCTCCGGTGATCCAATGGAGGAGGAAGGAGATCATGACGGCTCCGATGATCGAATGGAGGAGGAAGGAGATCATGACGGCTCCGGTGATCCAACGGAGAAAGGAGCCTTAACTGTTGCAAAGTCCGATGAGGTATATATATATTAATTAAGCCTCTGCTGACTAGATACATTAATTGTTTTGTATGTACATATATTGATGCTTCTTTCTTCTTTTAGCCCTCCGGATCGAGCCAAACTTCGGTAAGGAGACGAGGCCCGAAGAAAAGGTTGGGCCAGGATGAAAGGTTCACGATCGAAGAAGTCGCTCGAGATGGCCAACCGATTGCTCCCAAGCGGACCAAGGACACATTTGTACATCAGTGCGGAGTTATTGTTAGGGACAGCGTCGGGACCAGCATCCAAGAATGGAATAAGAAGGACCCTGAAGTTTTTTATGTCCAAGATAGACAGAAATATGATCTTTGGAACTCACTGATGACCAATTTCAGCCTACCGCCAGGGGATGATCCGAATAAGCCAGTTATTCTCCCAAAGGTCAAGGCGTTTGCTCTTAAGAAGATGGCAGAACTATTCAAGAACTGGAAGAAAGATTTGAAGAAAAAGTTTGTCGACAAAGACAAGACTCCAGAATTCATCGGTCAATATGAGAAGATAAGAGATCATTGGCCCATATTTGTGGCCTACAAGAAAACAGAGAACGCTAAGCAAAGGTCACTGATAAACAAGCAAAATGCTGCAAAGAAGCAGTATCACCATGTTACGGGGTCAGGTGGCTACAGCAAAGCCCGGCCTACGTGGGACAAAGCTGAGCAAGACCTGCTTGCTAAAGGGTCCAACCAGCGACATTGCACTGGCCAGATCGGACAAGGACTTGGTTCTTCGGGGTTGGGGGAACTTTGGACCCAGAATCAGGGAAGTGTGTTTGGACGAAAGCTCAACTTGCAACACCCGTTAAGAAGCTTGAGGAAGCAATCAAGGCAGTGCAGGAAGGGAGGTTCTATCCCGACAGAGAGAAGGACGAGCTGACAGAGGCCCTCGGGAATCCTGAACACCCTGGACGAACATGAGGCACATCAGGCTCCGTTCCGTGGGTGCATGGGTTTTCCGACAGCGGTGGTTATAAAAGCCGAGAGAGAAAGAAGAAAGAGGAAGCAAGCGAAATGCAGAAGATCAATGCAAGATTAGCAAAACTAGAGGAACTTGAGAGCCAGCGAGCTACCGGCCAACCATCTCAGCGGCACGAAGATCCTTCATTCGACACTGACCCCGAAGCTACCCCACCATCTCAGCGGAGAAGCAGCGTGGCTTCCACGGAGCTCGTTCAGCCTGATATCACGGCTCCTCGCTACCTCGTGGATAGTATCACGGAGAATGAACATTGTGTGCTAATGGCGAAATGCCATAACCTGACCTTGAAGGTGGTGGTCGGCTCTGTCTTACCTCCTCGAGCTGAGGGAACTTTCCATTGCCGTCCGATTCCACATGGCTTTGCTATTGTCGGGGTGGATGAAATAATGGAGGGATTTGAGGGGCTGGAGCTTGAGTAGCCTACAGGTGAAGGGGAGATTCTTCTGGAAAATGCCTTAAGGAGTACCTGTCTATGGAGAAAGGAGAACATCAAGCTTCCAAACTGGACGCCGCCTCAGCAAACTCAGCCGAAGGAGGCCCCTCAGCAGACTCCTCACAGTCCAGTTCTGCCGAAGATGCAGCTGCCTGAGTCGTCTCCGACGTGTGAGCTGTCTCCGCCGCCTCAGCCGGCGTCTCCGGTGGAGGAGGCCCCTCAGCAGAGTCCTCTTCCGCCTCAGCTGTCTCCGGCGCGTCAGCGGACTCCGCCTCCTCCTCCGTCTCCTCCGGCGCATCAGCGGACTCCGCCTCCTCCTCCGCCTCCTCCGGCGCGTCAGCGGACTCCGCCGCCTCAGCAACAGTGGAAGAGAGCCGCCGCCGCTCCGGCGGCTAGCAGTACAACAGGCAGGAAGAAATTCAAAGTTAGTCCAAGCCTCAGAGCTCCTCCAAAGTTACCATATGAGAGGACTGACGAGGAAAACAAGGACATCGTGGCTGCCGAAGTGCAGGCCCATTTTGAACGGAAACGTCCACCTCCGAAGAAAATAATAGATCCAGTGAAAACGAATCGCACTCTGGATGCCCTTAAGCGACCACCACCGCCTCTGCCGCAATCGCACTATGACCGTTTTATTAGAAAGACATATGATGAAGCGCGGCGGTCGGGAAGTACTACCAGTGCTGCAAGACGAAGTGGGAAAACAATTCCCCAGCTCGGCGAACAGGAGAAGCAATCGTGCCCCCACTCAAGGTGTCTAGCGATATGGCTAATCATCCGGGGCTAGCACCCGGTACCACTCTTGGTGATTACGTGGGCGATGATGTACAGTTTGAAATGGCTGAGGTAGTAGAGACCTTTAGATACGAGCACGGGAAGCCTCTCGTCAAACCTGATCAGCTCCCGCATCTACCAACGATGATGCGAAGATTGCATGACTGGTACTTGGAAACCTGGAGGAAGGATGGGACCGACAGTATGATGCTGGGAATTAAAGATGAGCACGACTTCGTTGGAGTCGACCTGATGCCTGTTGAATTTATGGAATTATTTCAGTTATTCAATCAAGAGGCCATCGACAAACAACTCATGACTTGCTACTGTCTGTAAGTATTATTTCTGTAATTAAGTCTCTAGCTTAGCTCATTCATTGCATATATATATAATTATCCTCACTATATTATGCAGATTGAAGATCGTCGAATGCAAAAGAGGACAAATCTATGACATTGAGTTCATTAGCCCAAATACCGTAAATGAATGCGCGGTACAAAACAGAGCCAAAGATACTGAGAAAAACTTGCTAAAAGCGTTCCTTTGACATCAAAACAAAAGGGAAATACTCTTTCCTTACAACTTTAAGTGAGTGTTACTGTCTTGTGCATATTCGATTTCGCTTACTTGAGGTTAAGTGTAATTGATGAGTTATGCGTACGCAGATTCCACTTTATTCTGCTATCCATTAAGCTTGACGGGCGAGTAGTAACTGTCTTAGACTCGAGACGTAAAGAGCAAAAGGAGTGGGTGGACATGAGTGAAATGCTCCAGAGATAAGTTCAATCATTATCGCACCATATCGGCAACTTTCGTTCATTTCATGATATCAAGTAATCATTTTCTTTGCCGGACAGGGTTTGGAAAAAGTTCACCGAAATGGTTCCGGGTCTGAAGAAGGAGCTGCGATTTACGCACCCCAAAGTACTACTAGTTCCGCGCATCTCTCATTGATTCTAGTTTCATCAATACCAATATCATGCTTGATTATCAGTTTGATTGAACTCTATTCTCGTAAAGTGCTTGTGGTAGGCAGCCGGGAATAATTTATGTGGATACTACGTTTGCAAGTTCATTCGCCACTCGACCACTGAGCGGGGCTTATCTGACAAACAATTTGAAGTACGTAAACAATATTCATAATTTTATTTTATTACCATCAATTGTGTTGAGTTTCATTCATATATATGTATTGACCCCCTTCTTTAAATTAGATCTGGCAGATGCGGGATTAACTCCTACCACATGATCGCATACGAGCAATTCAAAAGGAATTGGCGGGATTATTTCTTGACCACGTCATACCTGAAAAAGGAGAATACCATCAGGAAGTGCAAATGTATTTTGGTGCATGATGTCAGGGATCGTAAGAGATATTATATTGTATATATGTTGTAGCGTAGGATAGATATACGAAAACTTGTTGTTCGACCAAGCACGAAGAAAGAGAGGTCATCACTTCTCTCTATATATTCATGACAATGTTGTGTAATTAATGGTTCCTTCATTTGCTTACTAGTTAGCGTCGAGTTCTCTCTATATGTAGTAGCTAGCGTCGACCAAGCACGGAGAAAGAGAGATCACTTCTCTCTATACGTAGTAGCTAGCTAACACAATATAAAACCCCTAAACCCTCCAAAAACCCCCAAACCCCCCCCCCCCCCCCCCCCCTCTCTTTAAAAAAAACCCAGCGCCTGGGAGCTGCTGACGCGTGGCTGTCTTTTAGTCCCGGTCGGTGTTACCAATCGGGACTAAAGGTCCTCCTACCTGGGCGCCCCACAGCGGCCACGTGGAGCTTCTTTAGTCCCGGTTCGTAAGCCAACCAAGACTAAAAGTAATGGGCATTAGTCCCGATTGTTTTGTCCCGGTTGCAGAACCGGGACTAAAGGCCCTCTGAAACCGGGACTGATGCCCTGTTTTCTACTAATGGACTAAGAACAAACTATTAGCTGAAATAGTTTCAGCTATCTGTGAGCTTATATGGTCTATTTATATATTCTTCTCAGACCCTTCCGCCTCATATGTTTCCTTGGCCAGCTCAACCAATGAATTCAGTAGTTCATTTTTCGAGGTCTTAACTTCATGAGCTTCGACCATATCTTTGTAGGCTCTCAAGCAAGAATCCTTATTCTTATGAACTTGATATATATCTGCATTAGCCACCAACCTTGACACCTCATCTTCTGAAATCTGAAAGAAACATGATTTGTAGTGAGTGACAAGTTTGCAGAAAATGGGATAGCATGCAGCTGGGAACAAATTCACAAAATAGTACGTACAGTTTTACCTCGCAAGAATCGCCAAATTCAGGCCACCATATCATCTTCAGAGCGGTTGCAATTTTCAGTAACGTCCAGCCCTTGCAGTTGATGCCAGAAACATCCTTAATGAGCAAGGAGGTCACCTGCACGGCGCAAGGCTCCAGAATATTGCTTCTCAACAGAATCACACTGAAACAAGGCAGAAGCCGTCGCAACAATTTGCTCATTGACCTGGATACAAAGAAGATTGCTTCATCACTAAAGCAAAGATGCAGAACATATAATTTTTCTATAGAAGTTGCATCCAAAACTTTGGTCCATGAAGATGAAGTATTCTAAATGCCAGCACACAAGCTATCATACAGTGCTTCCCTCAAAAAAAAAAAAAACTATCATACAGTGCACAACCAAATGACAGGGAACTATGAAGCAAAAAAACATGGCAACTAGTTAACTGACCATCTCTGTTTTGACATCACAGCCATAATGTTGCAATACATAGTGCAGTCCTAGACTCATCGGGAGACGGTCCGCTGCAGCCAGCTGGGATTTTTCTTGAGGCAGCAAACTTCGCATGCAATGCTGTATGCCCCACATTACCTCCATCACAGCTGTATTATACAGGCAGTCTATATTCTGGAAGAAGTCACAGCAAAAATGGCTATCAAAGTCGTTCAAAAATATAGATAAACCAGGAACATATACTCACCAATCTCTCTTCAATAATTATTTTATATTCAAGCTTTCCAACAGCAATTTTCTGCTCAGGGAAGCGACAGTTCATGATCATCTCAGTAAGCCTTTTGCTGACACCAGTACTTTTATTAATGGCCTTGGACTTGTCCTTAAAAGTTCGAAACTCTTCCAGCAAAACAGCCTGATGAAGAAATAAACAAGGATGAGCATGTTCTGGGGCAAAACGAAACAATTAACCAAGTATCATGTCATGTCTCTTAATCAAGAGAAGGGGCTGATTCACTAGGTATATCTTAACTTTAACGATATGCCCATGTTACAAGTACTCGTTCTGTCGTTCATCAAATACTAGTGTAATTCAGATTAAGTAATAAGTTCAAAAATAAAGCAAGGTAATGAGATGTAGTTTGGCAAGTTGGCAACAGACCACGGTGCTGCTCTTCAGTAGTAGCAGATTCGTTACTATTCGTTAGAAGTCTCGTTACACCCATGACCGACATTTAGCAAAAGTAGTTTTTTGGGCGTGCATGCATTTCCGTCCAGGGTACATGCTTTAGATTTATGGAGGAAAGTTGCGTTAGCCTCTCAATTATTTAAGAAGTAATGAACAATGTGTTTATGTTCCTCCCTAGACACAAAACAAAATAAATAAATAAATAATGATGCAATCGTGAATGGTGCAAGATAGCTAGTACTCCCTCCGTTTTTTATACAAGGCCATTTCAATTTTTTATGTCTACTTTTACCAACAAAATGTGAGATATATGCCACAAGAAGTATGTCATCTCCGAAAAAGGGTTTCCCCCTATTTATATATATGTTATAAAGAAATCACCACACCAGGATACAAAGTTCAGACGAAAGAAAAAAAAAGGAAAAAAAAAGGGCAAAGATACAAGCAGCTACAGAACAGCTAATAGGATCCGAAAGCACCAAGCAAGCTTGCTCATCAAAGTCCTCAGCGAACCCCAGGACCTGCCATCGATGCTACGAGGCCAAGAGAGCAACCCACCACCGGAGGAAGAACATGCTTCGTCAACTCGCATGGGCCAAACACTGCTGACTCGCCGTTCACCGCCGAAGAAGGCCCCCTGCCTTCTAGTCCTGGATCGGAGCGCCGTCGGCTAGTAGAGCCGCTCGCCCCTGAGCACTCATGAGCAAGACCAACCGGTTGCCGGGAGAGGATGAAAAGCACGGCTATCTCACCTCACCGAACCACAACCCCAGCACATCACACCTCCGGCAAGGACCATGGCGCCCACCGCAAGCCACCGAACGGGAACACCACTGAAGAAGGCCGACGACCCATAACCACGCGGAAACCCCAACCACCACCTCCACAGTCCCACGGCGGCACCTTCAAGAAGAAAAATGATGCCATAGCGCCGTCGCCGCCCAATCTGAAGGTTTTATGATTTCATCTGAGACACAGAGGTGGGTGCCAGGGCTGGACCTCGATACAGCCTTGAAGAAGGGGAGCGACACCCGGAGTGTCGTCGGCAGCGTGACCGTCGTGCCGGTCAAGGGATTTCCCCGGTCCAGAGCCCCAAGCCTCCAACCGCCCCAACCAGCCACCAGATCCGGCTGACCGAAGGTCATCGGCATCCCCGGCCGGCGGAGCAGGGCGAGGAGGAGCAAGGGCAAGGCCACCATCTTCAGACCTGTGCCCAGGTAAGGGGCAACAAGGCAACCGAGAACCACGTCTGCCACCGACCAGCCACCCCGCGGCCAAGGACGGCGTCCCCCAGCTTCCGCGTCGTCCACCCGCCGACGTGATGGAGGCACACTCCCCAACAATGGCCGCTGCCACAGATCTAGACACCATGCGCGGGACGATTGCCTCACAGCCCATGCGCAGACGGACTCCACGCAGCCCTTCCTACAGCCGCCTGGCACCGACGGACCCTTCGCCAGCGGCCGCTACCACATCGCCATGCCCCACACCAGCATGATGCCGCCAACGCCAACCAGGCTTCGCCTATCAGCGCGCTCCGGCGACGGTGAGAAGGGAAAGGAGGTGGAGGGGGTGCTGGGTCGGCGGCTAGGATTTTCCCCCTGGCCGCTGGGAGCGACGCGGGAGGGGGAGGGGGAGGGGGAAGGCCTTCTCGGGGTTGTGGGGCAAAGTGTGCCACAAGAATTATGTCATTGGATGCACATTTCAAAGAACTTTCGGATGATATATTTTTGATGATATATAATCCATATTTTGTTAACCAAATTTAGAAGTCAAAAGTTTGACAAGGAAAAACGAAATGGCCTTGTATTCAAAAATGGAGGGAGTAGGATTAACTTGGCGGAAAACAATATAAGAAAATAACAATCAGAAGCAGTGAATCGAAGGAAAGAAGTGGGCACTAACACGTTCTGCCTTCCATTTATCAGTGAAGTTAAGCCATACTTCCTGGAGGAGACAAGGATAAAACAGAAAATTAGGTAATTGACATAGGCAACAAGAGAAAGCAAGCAAGAAAGCCCATTAGTAACCAAGGAAGAACATATACACTAGTAGAAAAAGGCTTATTTGTCCCGGTTCATAAGGCCCATTTGTCCCGGTTCCCAAACCGGGACTAAAGGCCCCCCCCCCCCCCCTTAGTCCCGGTCCCCCCTTTAGTCCCAGTTGTGTTACGAACCGGGACTAAAGGCCCTCCACGTGGCCGCTCTCTGGAGCTCCACCTTTAGTCCCGTAAAACCAACCGGGACTAAAGGAATTTTTTTGAAAAAAAAATTTCTGAATTTTTTTGATAAATAAAATTTTGAATTTTTTTTGAATATTTTCTTATTTTTAAATTTTTGAATTATTTGACAATTCAATCTCTAATCACCCACTCTAATCACCCCTCATCACTGCTCAATTATGAACCACTCATTCCAAATCGTCTAACTTCCCGGCCGGTCACCCATCCTCTCACTACTCCATCCAAGTCTGCACTTGTTGTTTTCCTAACAAAACTAAGTTGTCAATCCTATTAACCCTTAGGAGTTGAACTTGAGCATTAAGCACCGTTTGAGTTTGAAATTATTATTCTAAAAAACAATAATTATTTATTAACACTAATATTTCTTGAATAAGTAGTTTGACCATAGTTTGACCACAATTTGACCAGATTTGATCATAGTTTGACCACAGTTTGACCAGATTTGACAATAGTTTGACCACAGTTTTTGTTTAATTCTTTTTGCTGTTAGGTCACAAAAATTATAAACTTTCTGTTAGTGCCATTAGTTTTCAAATTTAAATAGTTTAAATTTGAATTCTTTCAAATTTGTGTGAATCACTAGTTTGTGAATAACTTTACTATAAAAATAGATTTTTGAGTGATTCTTTTTCCTGCTATTTAATATTACTGTGTTTTAACATTATATTCAAAAATAGATTTTGTTATTTTAGTTTCTAACAAAAAATTCTTTATGATAATTCTTTTTTGCTATTAAAGTTTCTAACAAAAAAATTCTTTATGAAAGTTCATTTTGCCATTAAGGTTTTGAAACAAAAATACTTTGAAATTTGTGTGGATAAATTTTATATAATTTTAGTTTCAAAAATACTAGAGGTTTATAAAAGCTTTTTAGTTGATTCCTTTTGCTATTAGAGTTTTATAAAAGCTTTTTAGTTGATTCTTTTTGCTATTGAAGAATATTATAGTTTTGTTTTAGTTGATCGTAACAGAATATTTTAATTGATTATTTTAAGTTCATTCTTTTTGCTATTAGTTCATTCTTTTTGCGCTAAATGACCCTGAAATTGAAAAGCACTACAAATGAACTCTGAAAAGGTTGAAAGTTGGCATGGTATCATCATTTCACCCACATAGTTTGTGCTAAAAAGTTGAGAGGGTTACAGCAAAAACTGGATGCACTTCGTGTACAAAACGGGCAATCTCTTTCGAAGTATTAAGGTTTCATACGGAAACTCGTCTGTTACAAAGGGATTTCATTTTTTTGAACTTATTTGAACTCCAGACTTTTTGTGTCTTCAAAATGCACCATTCAAAGCCAATAATCATCATAGTCATTACCACCAACACTATTTAATCATCATAGTCATAGTGTAGCTATCTAATCACCACCAACACTAGCTAATAATAATCATCATAGTCATTACCACCAACACTAGCTATTTAATCATCATAGTCATAGTGTAGCACATCATCATCTTCAAACTCATTCTAGCTAGCTAATCACTCCTGCTGCTCTCTCTCAGGTAAAATAGCATAGAACATGTGTAGCACTCCTGCTTCATCATATTGGAGCATGCAGATGAACATGTCTCCTAATTGTGGGCTGCGCTTCTGATTGCTGCCCCCTAGTACTTCTCTGCGATCCTTCACAATTTTGCTCTAGTCTTTGACTATTAAGACTTGCTCGCTTTTAGAAATCCTGAATGCACTCATGTGCAATGTAGGATGTCTTGGCCGTAAGCTAACCATTACCATGCGACCTTTAGGCTCGACCCAATGAGGCACAACTATCATTGGGAGTCCCTGTTGAAGAACATCGTAGTAACATACTTAGCAATGAAGTTTAGCTTAAAAAATAATGTATGCAAAAGATGCACTGAGGACAAATAGTAAAAATCTTACCATCTTTCCTAAATAGATATGACCGTAGTTCAATACGCACGCTAGTGGTCGCACGTTTTGAGTACTAAGATTTTCAAGTCCAGGGAAATAATTTGTCTTGACAGTATCAAGATCCTCAAGCCATGAAACATAATGACTTATCTCCTCGCAGTTTAGTTCAGCCCCGGGACAGTAGTAGGTCATGTCTACCAAGCGCTGGACATGTTTGCTTGAATGGAAATAAGCTGTCAATAGAAATTAGTTGTCAACTATTTTTGAATAAACAATATCCAAGACATAAATATGGTTGAGAAACTCACATAATGGTAGAACTGGAGGCGTCTACACATCGACCCAGATGTCGATATTACCTTCAATATCATCTTCCGGACGAATATCAAAGGTGATAAGCATATCAGGCTCAAATGCATAAGCCTTGCATAGTGATCTCCAATTTTTGCATTCAAAATAGGTGTAGGTGTCTGCATTGTATAATTTTGCGGCAAAAGTATAACCATGCTCGGTCCTCAAGTGAACTATCTTTACCTCCATAGTTTCCATAGGACTGAAACCAATCTTATCCAAGACATAAATTCTTGCATGGCAGGGGATACGCTAGTAGAATAGTAAAAAATTAAAATTATAAGTTGAAGCAAAAGAAGCAGAAGTCATGCTTAATTACGAAAAAAGACTTGTCGTTGTGACTTACTGTATCCACTTCGAAGGTCTCATCCAGCTTGATGCTGAAGCGCCTACCACCAAATAAGAAATTTCTGTCGCACAGGCCGCGCTCGTCTTCGCAGTATTCGCACGTACCGAAATTATTTTCGTCGTCAGACATTTCCTATGTTCATAGTTGATCAAAAATTGATTGAAGGCAACTACCAGAAAACTCAACAAACAGAAGCGACCCCCACGACAACCGTCGGCATTCTTCCTCTCTCAAATATATATAATAACAAACAATAATAAAAGTAAGAAAATTACACAAGTATCTATCTTAATCATACAAGTAAGAACTTTTTTCTTTTACAAAGAAGATAAGACCAAGAGGCTCACCACTGTGGTGCCGGCGACGAGATCGGCGCGGGCGATCGACGGCGGTGAGGACGGGGACGGAACAGGACGGATCGCCAAACCTAGACAAATCTCGAGGAAAATGGAGCTTGGACAAGGAGCTTCGAGAGGAGAAAACTTAAGTGTGGCTCGGGCATTTCATCAAACACCTCATGTGCATACGAGGTGAGCTAGAGCACCACAAAACTCTCCCACGGCCGACCCCAAAAACAGAGTACTCCACTGCTCTGCTCGCGGGCGAGGGGGTATATATAGGCATCTCATTGGTCCCGGTTCGTGGCTGGAACCGGGACCAAAGGTCCCTTTGGTCCCGGTTCCAGCCACGAACCGGGACCAATGGTTGTGGGCCAGGAGCGAGGCCCATTGGTCCCGGTTCGTGGCTGGAACCGGGACCAAAGGGGCCAGACGAACCGGGACCAATGTCCCAAGAGGCCCGGCCGCCCCCCTGGCCTCACGAACCGGGACCGATGCCCCCTTTGGTCCCGGTTCGTGAGTGAACCGGGATTAATGGGCTGGCCCTGCCTGGACCAAAGCCCTATTTTCTACTAGTGATAGTACACCTCCACAGCATTTGGTCGGCTAATAAGTAACCCACAAAAAGTGAAAATTGCAAAGCCGGAGGGCGTCTCAAACAGAATCAGCATCAGTCCACTATCCCCACGGATGGCAGCTGCAAAAAAAGAAGTAAAGCAAACTTAAGCAAACATGATTACCAAGAAAAGAAATAAAGAATTCAAATACTGCGCCAGGAGTGGTTGAACTCGGTATTCTTAGTAGCCCAGGCGACGATTCCAGACATGGAAGGTAATTGTCCCCACCAGTTGAAATAAACTTTCCATGGGCGCAGTGGGAGCTGAGTGGTGTGCGCCGTGGCCAGGATCGGGCAGCCGCTGCTGGCCAAATATGGTGCCATTTTAGCGTGTGCCTGTTATGATAGGTTGTTACAGTTTTATCTCCTGCTGGATTTGAACATGTTTTACTCTAACAAATGATTAGAAAATTCCTTGATTTCTTGCATAAAGAATGAGATTTTAGGTTAGATTCCAATGTCACATTCTGGACCTTTGCCCAAGAGCTAATGATTCAGAGAAATGACGGAGATGGTTACGTAGGTCTTATGGAAACTAAGCTCACCACTATAGCGAAAATTGGAAATGACTGGTACTGCAGCCTGCAAATCTATGAATATCTTATTGCATTTTTCTGTTGCATGGTTTGTCTCTTATTATTTCAACTCAGCTGTTAACCATTTTGGATAAATGCTTCATGCATGCCATGTTTGACTTGAACATATGTTGGATAAATGCTTCATGCTGCATATTTACGTGCCACTGCAGGGTAATTGGCCAGCTGCAAATGTCAAATTGCTGTGACTGAAGGTATACGGACTTCTAGACATGTGCGTGAGAAGGATATATGAACTGGTGACAAAATGTTTGGAGTGCCGATGCTGGAGCCCAACGTGATACTACCAAAAAGGACCAGTGGTGCACCAGAGAGCAAGTGAGAGAAAGCAAAGAAGAGCATAAGGGGATAATAGCAGAGTGAGAGGCGGTGGGCGAAACGACGAATCTCAACTGCATGGGAGATGTGCCGCCCACAAACCGCTGCTCTAGGGGAGTGTTCAGATTCTTTTGGCTTTAATTAGAGCATCTCCAATAGGTGATGTAAAAGCATGGCGGTGATGAAATTTGGACATTTGGGGCACTTCGGCCAAAAACGACATTCCAACAAGTGATATATATGTATCCGGTGATGTAAAAAATTTGGACAGATGAAACAAACGCCGCTCGCTGCTGCATATTTGCAGCACCGCAACAGCTGCCACAAAATCCCCATGGCCACGCGTGCAGCCGCCCACAGAAACTTCCCCGCCCGAAGCCCGGTCATCGCCCGCCACCGCCAACGTCAATTCCATGGTGTAATCGTCAACCCGGCCGGCCGCCACCATCCATCCCGCCACCGATTTCCACTCCCTCAGCCAACAATTTCCGCCTACCCACCGCATCCACGCTGCCACCCAAATCCGGCCTCTCCATTCCCCGTCATCTCCCGATCAACGACTCACCTCCCCTATTTGTCGCCTCCAGCCGTCACTAGAGTTTGTCCGCCGCGGCTTGGGCTCAGCATACCGCCGCTTGGTTTGGCAGCTCAGGGCCGACAACACTACGTTGAGGAGATGGCACCACGCGCGCTGCTGCCGCCCTGCCGCGAGCACCACCCCGTACTATGGCGTTCGGCAAAGGCAGTCGGGGAATGGCGTTGCCGAAACCACTTGCGAGTGGCGGCGTAGGTGGCTCCGCATCTTCAAGACGCCTGAGCTAGCCGCGCACATGTACGACGAGGTGGCATGGAGGCTCGGTTGTAGCCTGGCCGAGCTGGATTTCACCGACGTGGCCTCAACCAAGGAGGCGCAGTTCCTCGCCCATGAGATTTGCATTGTCTCCTGTGAGGAGGAGAAAGCACACCGCCGTGTCGAGGCGAAGCGAAGTGCTGAGAAGAGGGGTAGGGTTTACATGGAGAAGTTTGCCAAGGCCAATCTGCACCTCGTCGAGGCGGAGCTTCGATTTTCTTCGCCGAGAAGGAGAAGGCGAAGCGGAAGGAGGAAGAGGAGATGGATTGCGAAGCCTCCTGTTTAATTATGTTGTTTAAAATGTTTAATCTAGAACTAGAATTTGAATTTTCAAAATGGGGAATGAATCATGTTCAAATGATCATTTTTAGGGCACCACTTTTACATCACCTATTAAAGCAACAGCCGTCCCCGTTATGTAAATTTTTCTCTCTCCTGCCCTATATGGATTTTTACTTCACCAGTTGGAGATGCTCTTAAGCAAGTGGATCCTCACCAGATTAGCAAGCACATGCACCAAGGCGCTCCGCTGCATCAAGTCAGTTGGTGGTAAACCAAATAGGGGTATACTTTTTGCTAAAATTTTGGATTTGAAATGGTTACGATCCAAACAATAATGGCTTACTGAAATTTCGATCATACCCATGCATCGGTGATGCCAACATTTTGATGTCTAGTTGAGGCTCAAATCAAACTTACCCCAGGACTCCCTCTCCAACCGCCAAGCCCACGAAACCTACCCAGTGTCCGGATCTGTTGGTTCGGACCCAAAAACGCGCGCCCAATGGCAGGTATGTGCTGCTACAAATCTAGGGTTCCTTCGCATGCAGTCCAATTAGCTACTACAGTAAAAGTTTTCCCTGTCGAGTATGTGAGACTGAGAGGCAGGATGACGGCGAGCGAGTGGCTCACCTGGACAGGCTGGGAGTCTCGACGGAGGAGAGCGCCCGCGTCGCGGCTTCACCGCCGGAGTAGAGGATCTCGAGGAGGAGCGCACCCGCTTCGCCGCCGGAGGAGGACAGGATATCCAGGAGGAGCGAGACGGAGTACACATCGCCGGAGGAGAGGATGTCAACAAGGAGCGAGTCCGCATCGCCGGTCGAGTTTGGCGGCCGTGTGTGGATTTTACGGAGTCGGTTAGGTTTAGTAGAGAATGGATCAGTGCTTCTCGAACTTTTTTTTTTTTTTGAGAACCTACGTGCACGCAGCCATTTTTCTTTTTTTATTTGAAGATGACTGTAACTGGAAGGAATTCTGCCATTTTTGTTAAAAGGCTCGTTGAATTGCAGGAATATGGAAACGTGGGCATAGTAAAAAAAACATAGTAGAATGAAGATGACAATGGGTACCCGAAACCTCGATTGATAAAAACTCTATTAGGATAAGTATAAGAAAGATATAAGAAATACAAACTCCCACGACATGTAAATGAAAAGCAATTATATCCATGGGGGTAGAGTTGTTTCGGGTACGTGATACAATATTCATACCCGCATACCCATATAGTACTTGGTTGCATGCATTACTATGACATGTAGGATCATGTTGTCATAGACTAATTAACTATATAAAAGAAACCTAGAGGCAATTCAATCGGTCAACCGTTCTATCCTATGCCACCCCTGTCGCCAGCCCAACTCCCATCCTCCCACTTGCCTTCCCCTCCTTGATCATCTCCGGCCTCCTGGCCCCGACGCCGGTGTGTTTATCCGACTATGTCGACCGCCGCCTGCAGCCCTGCCGTCGCCTGCCGCCCTCCACCAGGATCGCACTGCCACCATTCCTGCGGTCCCGCATTAGTGCCCGCACGGCTGCAACTCCTTCACCACCACAAGACAGCCACATCGCCTTGTCCCAGCTACCTTCCATGCCTCTAGTCGACAAGGACATTATACTGTAATAGTTGGTGACATACATGTCGTCGTTGGATTGACCATCCGAAACTAACATGGTCCTCCCTATCTGAAATGTAAATTGGGCGAGCCATGAGCATTTTTGAAAATCAAGAACATTTTGGAATTTGGGAACATTTTTTAAATTTGAGAACATTTTTTAATTCAGGTAACCACCTATGAAACCAGAAAACATTTTTTTTACAAATTCATATTTTTTTGAAATTCATAAAAAATCAAATTCATGAATATTTTTCAAAATGCACGAATATTTTTTTAAAACTGTGAACAGTTTTATTTTTTGAAACATTTTTAAAAACTAGTTAATTCTTTTTAAAATTTGCAAAGATTTTTTAATTCATGAACATTTTTATATTATGATTTTTTTCTAAAATTCTCGTGAGATAACAAGGAAAAAACAAGAACAAAAAAATGGAAATACCGGTGAAAAATCCGGCTCCTTTCCCTCAAGTCGGTCGCGCCCTATTATTTTCCCACGAATCTGACAGTGACTCGCTGGCTAGCAGCACAAAACATCACTATTCCTGTGCGCTAATGGGCTGACACGTTATTGTAGACACTTCACGCCATACCTTCTTCCGTCTCACTAAATGCGAAAAATACGAAATCACTATTTGAGGAGTACTCCTCGCAAAGATCACTTCCACCTTCCCAGGTTGTGACAAGTGGCAATGCTGCATGTGCGCCACTTGTCGCAATCTCGGAGTTTTTCCTTTTTTTGTAGATCCGTTTATTCAAAACGTTTTATCTCTTAAACCGTGCATCCAAATCTCGAACCGTTTTCACCGTTGGATTCCTCGCGTCGAGATCTTCAAAATTAGATCCCCATGTTGATAGGTTTTAACGAACTTTTTTTCACAAAAAAAAACGGACGAAAAAATTGAACCAGGAGCACGGTTTTTTCCCTTTCCGAAAGAGGCACGGCCATGCCTCTCGTGACAGCAAAACCGTGCATCTCACAGAAGCAAAATGGTGCTTCTCGCGGAAGGGAAAAAAATAAACACATTTTTTCGCGGAAATTGTTTTTTGGTCCACAAGCTAAGGAAGACCGGTGAAAAACCAAAACGTCGAAAAAACAAAAAAAAACGATTTAAAAAGCTGCAAACTCATGCCGAAAAATATAAAATAAATCCCAAGGGAGCGCCCAGAACGCGACACGTGACGGCAGCGCGCCAAGTGACACTGATCGTTGTGAGGCTCCCGAAGCAGCGCTCGTCAACTAGTTGCTCTCCGAAAAATCCACCGCGCGCTCTTTTGGGCCGGCCCATGCGCACCCCGGGAAGCCCCCTGTTTTTCCAATTTCATTTTTTGACTTTTATTTTTATTTGATTTCTTAAAATAATTCAGGATGTCAAAAAATTGCAACATTAAAAACAAAAGTTTGACAGAATCATAAAATGTTAATGAGTTCAAAAAATGTTCATGGTTTCAAAAAAAAAATGATCACATAATCATTAAATGTTAACGGATTCAAAAAATGCTCCGGATTTTGAAGAAAACTTTGGATATTAAAAATGTTCATGATTTTGGAAAAAATATCGGGAAATAAAAAATTATTCATGATTTTGAAAAAGTGCTCTTGTACCAAAACATATTCATTAATTTTAAAAATTGTTCGTGGACACAAAAAATGTTCATAAAAGTCAAATGTTCACAAATTTTGAAAAAAATTCCAAATTATTTTCAAAAAGTGCATCGTTTGATATTAATTAAAAAAGTCATCAAAAAAATATTCATGAATTTTGAATATTATTCCCAAATTTAGGAAAATATTAGTCGATACAAAAAATGTTCATGAGTCCCAAAAGATGTTCAAGACTTCAAAAAATGTTCACAAATTTTTAAAACAATGTTCACAGTTTTAAAAATATATTCGCATATTCAAAAACATTTCATAATTTTTCAAAAAACATTCATGATTTCCAAAAAATGTGCATGAACATGAAAGATGTTCGCAAAATTTCAAAGAAGAATAAATATTAAGAAAGGAAAGAAAATGAAAATGGATGGGCCTAGGTGGGCCCACCCAATGTAGGGAATGGTGTGGGGGTCCGTTGCTATTTGGCGACCTACGCGCTAAATAGGACATGTGTGGGGGTCCGTTAGCTAAGTTCTATCTATGTCTTCCAGCTTCCTCGTTTTGAGAACATTTCAGAAGGACTTGCCTGGTTCAGGTATTGTTTTTTCTTTGCTTGTTATGTTTTCCCGTTGTTTGTTTTCCGGGGTATCTTTGTGTTTTTTTATTGTAAATTAAAAATATATATTCTATTTTGTTTTCAGAAATTTCAAATAATGTTTATTTCCAATATCCATTTTTTTAAATCACATTTTCAAAGAATGTTGGTGTTTTAAAAAATGTTTTGATTTTTTTAAAAAAATCTCCTTTTTTAGAAATTTTATTTCGAAAAAATGTTGAAATTTTAAAATGAAATGGTTTTAAAAAATACCACGTTATCACAAAATATTCACGTAAAATGTTCATGTTTTCAAATTTTGCTTTTAAAACCAATCGAAGGTCCGCATTCTACTGGAAAAACCAAGTCACTACAGGGAAAATTAGGTCGTTACAGTATCGCTACGGGAAAACCGACTCGCTACAGGCGAGCACCCTATGTGCATTCGTATTGCACATAAGAGATCTGTCATGTGCCGCTACCATGCCGGGATAACAATCTTTGCAGAAATGTACGCGACGCTTCAAAGCTGTCGCTTGGAGCCGGATCGACGATGCCCAGAAATTCGTAAACCGCATGACGGAGGAAGTGGAAGATGCCCAAGCAGCCCCTGCATGTGAGATCACTTCATGAAGTAGGAAGAGTACGTAGTAGAGGGGGAAGAAATCTATGTGTTGACGCTTCAAATTGTTTTATAGAATACTATTTATTATTATGTATAAATTGTACTATATATTGTAACGGAACTCGTACTAGAAATCGATGTTACAATTCAAATTTGAAGCTTAATTATTGTTTGATGAGACGAAGAAAAAATAGATCTTGTTAAGCCAATGTGAAACAAGTCCACATGGAGGAATTTTTTTATTACGACGATTTTATGTTTATGCACCCCCTCACTAACTTTCAAAATATTAGCTCTTTCATGAAAGAAGTGGCCGCTAGACGACTAATGGCTCATTCTTGTGTCTACTACGTACTTTTAGGGCAACACTAACCATGACGGGGGTCACCAAAACATACGTCTTTTTTTTCGAGGATAACTTTAAATCTATTCATCAACTGTTAAGATAGTACAAAGAATACCAGAAGTAAAAAAATACATCTAGGTCCATGGACAACCTAGCGACTACTACTAGCACTGGAGTGAGCCGTAGGCACGTCGCCGTCTTCGCCTCTTCGTCATCAGAGCCAAGCAAACTTTGTTGTAGTAGACAGTCGGAAAATCGTCGTGCTAAGGCCCCCTAAGACCAGCACACCAGAACATCAACCGCCGCCGACGAAGAGAAGCATAAATCGGAAGGATTCAACCTGTAGACACACGAACACAGACGAACGAAGACAAGATCCAAGTGGATCCACCGAATACAAACGCCGACCGAATCTCGCGAGATCCGCCGGAGACAAATCTTCACACGCTCTCCGACGATGCTAAAAACACCACCAGGACGGGGACAAGGGCGGGAGAACCTTATTCCATCTTTAGAGAGCTGCTACCGCCTCACCTCTCTGGGCAGAACACAAAACCTAACAAAACTTAAAAGAGCATGAAAAAGATGAAGCCCTCCCACCGGCAAGGGCCGGGATCCACCACGCCTCCATTGCCCTAAGACGAGGTTGGCACGAGAAACCCTAGCCAAAGGATCCTCTTTCTTTCCGTGGAAGAAAGATGTGTCCACGGGCATGTCTTCAGACATCTAAATAAGAGGCAGCCATCCAACAATATTCACCAAATATCAACCCTTTATCCAATGGAGAGAAGGGAATGAGAGGAAAACATGGTTTTATGGTGAGATTTGAGGATGAGTAGGTGTGCCCGAACTCCCCTAAACACCCTAGTTTGAGGAAGATTTGAATTTTTTTTGGAACATTCAGACCATTTTATGAACATTTGATGACTCTTATTGGATAGCAAAAAGTATCCGTACTGCTTGGTTCGAACATGAGAGAGGGGGGGGGGGGGGGGAGGGTTGTTGATTCACGCTGGAGTTGTTTTTAAATAAGAAACTTTATTGATTAGAGATATAAGAATATGTACAATTTCGTCCATACGCTCCTCAAAACCAGTTCTTAGTAGAAGAAAAAATAACCTAGCAAGTTCATGAGCTACCTTATTCGTTTCCCTATTACAACTAGTAAATCCGTATGTGCAATGCACGTTGATATTAGGCATTATATTAATTACATGCCTATGTTAGGTATGAAATTATTTGTTTAGTGATTAGCGCTCGAATTGATATTTGGTACTCCCTCCATTCCCTCATACAAGGCCACTATGAAAAATACATTTTGCATCTATACAAGACCACTAATAGTTATCGAGGCAAAAATTAATGATGCTTCCTCGTACTACCAACTTGTTTAATACTTACATGCATGTAGTCATAATGACACAGTGCTACTTCCTTATCATTCCTTCCTTACATGTATGTGGGCGTATTAATGATCCCGGTTAACGAAAAGAAAAGTTGGTTTGCAAAGAAGTCATTAAATTTTACCTTGGTACTTGTAATTTGAGTTTGTGGTCTTGTATAAGGGAATGAAGGGAGTATGATATTAACAACACGCTAAACGTGTTGAGCGCTCACCATTGAAGCAGGCTGAGTCATTGGATTACCTGGTTTAATGGCTGAGATTTGTTGGATGTGCCTCTTTGGGTCTTTTTATATTTGTATAGATGTATAGATGTGCAAACCTCGTAAGACGGAAATCAACAGGTGAATAAATAGCAATCATAAAAAAACTGCCATCGTCGCTCCCGTAGAACGTCCTCCGTTCTTCATGGTATTAATGACTTCCATATTATCAGAATTAATAACAAGGCAATTGCATCCTGCCTTTTGTGTAAGAGATAAGCCGAATCTCATAGCCAAAACTTCTTCCGTCAGGATGTCAACACACAAATCAATCTTTCAATTTCCGCCAATAATGAATTATGCTTTATCATCTCCGAGTACAACATCAGCTATGCCCCTAAGCAGGTCATGATCAAAAGATGCATCAACATCAAACTTTACAAAACCCATAGAAGGTCTAATCCATCCCTCTCTTTTACTAGTTGCATCGGGGGAGTAAGCATTAACATAATTTGCCGTTATAGCACGAATCCCTGTAGAAGTGTGGTACGTATCTTGAGACTTTCCTCCATGAACGAACCTACGTATATCCCAGATAATCCTGGTCTGGCATAAGAAGTAAAGAATTCAAGGACCGCCTCCCCCGCACGGTCAATGACACAAGCTTTGTTAATCACTCCATCCATCCCAACTTATTCCAAACCTCCCTTTGCTTTCTGACAAAGAAACACCACTTGCTTTGTGTCTTCAAGCCCATTAGAACCGGAGAGGCATAAAAGGCGACATTTTCAGGTATCTATATTGACAAGCGTAACAGGACATGGGAGAGTGCCAGTACGCCAAACGGGTGACATGACACGGGTTCACGTTGGAGTTGGCGTTGCTCGTAACAGAAAACACAGAACATGGGTTGGTGCAAACTAACTAACACGCGTGGCCCACGTTTCAGAGATGCAGAAGAGGGCCCTTCGCTTTGCTGCCTGCCTTGGCTGGTCCACCTCCAGCTGGCCTCCTCTTCCTCCTCAATCATCCATCCATCTTCTTCCAAATCCAGCTTCCTCTTCTTCTTCTTCCCTCAACCCAAACCCAAATCCAAATCCCCCAACCCACCGGCGATGTCTCGCGGCGGCCGCTCCGAGAAGAGCGGCGGCGGGTGCTGCCTGGGGTTCCTGCTCAAGTTCCTCGCCTTCCTGCAGGCCTTCGCCGCCCTCTCCGCCGTCCTCTACGCCGCCTCCATCCTCTCCCGGTGGGCGCGCCACCATGAGCTCCACATCCACCACCTCCTCCCAGACCTCTGGTATGCACTATCTCCTCTATCTTCATCCCTCGACCCACTTCCCTTCCCACCTGTATCTGTATATAATGCTGATTCAACTTCTTGGCTCGCAGGTTCGCGTGCGCCGTCATGGCCGCCGGCCTCCTCTACTGCGCCATCCTCCTCGCCGGCTACGTCGCCGCCGAGATCAGCAGCGGGTGCTGCCTCTGCTTCGTAAGAACCACCACAACTCAATCTCATTCATCCATTCATTCCCCCTCGTGCTTGCTTGGGAACATTCATATTTGTTCCTAGTGATTGATCTATCCGTACTAATCAATCATTTGTAACTGATGATAACAATTGATTCCAGTACACCGGCTTGGCAATGGTGATGCTGCTGCTTGAGGCCGCCGTGGCCGGACGCATCCTCCTCAACGAGCACTGGATCCAGGTGGACTCATTGGATGCACATTCATTCCCCTGACAGTAACAAGTTCAGTTGGTAAAACCGGAGCACTGATTGATTCCTCTTCTTCTTGCAGGATCTGCCGCATGACCGCACGGGAGAGCTCGAGAACCTCGTCTCCTTCGTCCATGACAACCTCGACCTCTGCAAATGGGCTGCTCTCGCTACCATTGCCACTCAGGTGCGCCAGATTGTTATAAACAAGCATTCTCATCAGCTCAAATAGCACACCAAGTATACACATGCCTTTATGTTGAATGCTCCAATTAATGCTCTTTCACATTAATTTCCATTAGTAATAGCTAATAAGATAAACAAACCTACTCTGTTTTCCTTTGCACCTCGAGGAGGATGATCTGATCTGTTTACATGTACAGGCACTCTCGCTTTTCTTAGCTATGGTTCTACGAGCCATGGTTTCACCCACGAGTGGCGACTATGACAGCGATGAAGATTTTGTGGTCATAAGGAGGCCGCTGCTTATTGCCCAAGGCGCTCCATCCTATCTGCCTACCACGGCTGACCCCAGAGGTGTCCATCCGAACCTATGGAGCTCATCAATGAGGCAGAAGGTGAGAATTGCTTACCCTCCAATGCTTACTTGCTTGTGCTGATTTCAGATAGGACTATGTAACCTAAGCAAGAGTGCGCTATCGTCAATGACAATACGTTTTCTATGTCTGATTCATCCCAGCAAACTGAAGAATGTTTTGAACCATTAATCAAGCGCATATTTTGCTTCATCGAAAAAAGCACATATTTTGCTCTTTGGTTTCAATTTGTCAAGATTATTTTGCTGGAAACTTTTATATCTCAAAACTCGCTGTTACTCTCATGAGTCATGACCCTCAGCTGCTCGATACCATAATTATATTGTACTCTACTACTACATGTGTAGTCCAGCGCAGGATTTAGAACACAACCTGATTGTAGCACACACCATAGTTGAAGCATTTCTAGACGAGTACTAATTCATTTTGTTTACTCCTACAAGGCTATAACCAAGCAAGCAATCTAAAGAAAAAGGTGCTAAAGATGTATTTTTGTATGCGGATTAGTGATTACACATTATCTAGGTTGGATCATGTGTTAGCTTTAGGGTCAAGTTAGTACTATCCTTTCTACCTTTTCAATACATCGAAGACGCAAGCCTTCTGTGTTGTTGAGTTGTAAAGACTAAAGAAAAATTTGTTGGTTGGAAACTGTTCACATACATTTCTTTAGTAGGGATGCAACAATAATGTGGAGCACGTTGATTGCAAAAGTAAAGTAAAAAAAAAGGAGACGGCTATTGTCTTGCTGCAGTTACACACCATTGTTTTAGAGTCGTAAACCTTGTTCAAGTTGGCGAACAAATTGTGGCAACCTTATTATATGAACCAAAGATGCCCTTAGTGGACACTGTAAATGTATTGACATCCCAACAGTTAGTCCTGTATTTCTACTTGAGATTGTGTCTGCGCATCACTCTCCTCCCTAGCAAACTGAAGAGTATTTTGAACCATTAAGCAAGCACATATTTCTCTCTTTGGCTTCAATTCATCAAGCCCATTTTGCTGGAGACATTTATGTCTCAACATTTGCTGTTACACATGAGTCATGTTGCTCACCTGCTTGATAGCCTCTGTCATAATACTCACTGTTTTTCCTTTCTCTACCATTACTGTTTTGTACTCTACTGCATGAATCTGACGATCTAACCTTATGCGAAATCTTATTATCTCGCTGCAGTTACTCGTTATTATTTTATAGTATGAAAAATATTAGAATGCCCGACAAACGTTTCATATATCATGAAAGGCTATGATGATCGAACCTTAAGCAAATTGGCGAAAAAGCATGGCAACTTTATTATATGAACCAATCATGCCCTTAGTTCGACACTGGAAATGTATTCCCATCCCAACAGTCCTGTGCTTCTTGACTACTATATCAACTGAAAAGAGAATGCCAACTAATTCATATTTTCCCTCCTGTGTGCCCTCTAGTATGGACTGAACTCCTCCGGGGACTACACCTACAACACACTGGATCAAAATGCAGTGCGACCGCAGTGAGAAGCTTATGTGTGACAGGTGAAGAGGAAGGAAGGGCATGCATGGCCTTGTTGGAAGCACCTGTGCAGCATATTTGTAGTATATTGTAATATTCCGTGGTGTAATGCACACTATATACATTTCTGCACCCATTCACCCTGTCAATCTCGAACTCATTGTACATAGTTCCATCATTAGTGAAGATCATATATATGTGACCCTGGTTGGCTAGTTGGAAAGGACTTGTTGTCAACATTTTGTTGGATGTTTATTAAGCTAGCTGGAGATAGCAGTTTATCAAGTGAAAAAAGATCTTGTAAAGTAATGTTACTAGCACAGTTTCACCTGTGTGGTGAGATAGTATTGTTAGGCCGCCAAGTATTACATGCTATGTATCTATTCTTGAACCTCCTCTTTTGGGTGCAGCAGCACTTTGCATAAAAAAAGATCTTTCAGAAGCACTATGCTAAATAACATTGAGATAATGTTTTTTTTTTAAATTGGAGGCGAAAGATTTGCCTCATATATTAATTGAGAAGAGGATAGAATTTTTGTTACGAGCCCCAAACTACATAGGCCTCACTGTCCCGGTACAATAGTGCCCACATTTTTTGCTCCAGTGGTAATCCAAAGTTTGATCTTAAATCGAGGTATTGTTTTTTCTTTGATTGCTGTAGTCACTTCTGAGTATACAAGTGAGTCATCTCCGTTTTCGCAGATAGCAGTCATGCATTGTCATGCTATTGCTCGCCAATGTTCAAATTTTTATCAGCGTAACTTTATTTTAGTTTTAGTAATTGACTGGATATCCATGCTTTATCCGCAAAATAAAATAAAATTCCACGCTTTAACCATTCCTGCTCTTATTCCCTGCAGGTCTGCGTGTTACTCCAGTTCCCTGGAAATATTATCCAAATGACCTGTTTGTGGAGACATTGTTGTGCTGCTGTTTTAACCAGCTTAAATTTCTCCTAGTTCTAGTATTTTTTCGAGAATCTCTCCTAGTTCTAGTAATTGGCTGGGTGGGTGTACATGCTTTTAACCATCCGTGTTCTTATAATTGTTCTGCATTATTATTAATAACTAGGTAAGAATCGATGGATCATTGCTTGTTTGCATATGATTGACCAACCCTGTACTCCCTTCGTTCCAGAATATAAGGTGTATTGGTTTCTGAGCAAGTCAACCATTTGAATGTTTGACCAAGATTATAAAGTAAAATAACAACATCTGCAATATCTAGTAGATAAAATATGAAACTACTTTTCATGATGGATCAAATGATATGAATTTCGTATTGTGAATGTTGATATATTTTTCTAAAAAGTCGGGCAGAGTTGCACTCGCTTGACTACAAATACATCTTATATAAAGGAACGGAGGGAGTATTTTGTTTTTTGTTTTGAAAGGAAAGGATCACCCTGGCACGAGGCGAGTCTCGGCTCGGGGCGCCGGTCGTGCGTGCGCGCCCACGCAGACCTCACGTACGTACGCGGTACGCTACGCACCCTCCCGCGTCTCCCGTCGTGCGCCCGCTCGCTGGTGCGACCGGGACGGGACGGACTCCGTGACCATTCGGCGATCGGTGATCGGCTCTGCCATCTGCCTCCAGCTTCGCCCGTCGCAGTCCCAATGCAAGGTTCCAACGCTCCCACGTGCTCCTGCTCACTGACTGAACACTCCTACCAGCTAAAGGCCCTGCTCCAAACGGCGAAACTAAGCAAGACGATGCCCGCCACACATGCATTTGCCCGCCTCGATCTGCTGCCACAAACCTCTCTGCTTGTTTCGTGCGTTCTGGGGCTAGTTCACTCATCAGAGACAATGCGCACGTATTCTGAATTACGAGTTCATGGCTGGATTCAGAGGGATAGCCCATTTTTTGGGTGTGTGCAGGCACAAAATAAACCTGTTCTTGTGCTCATCGGACGCTCTAAATCGATTAATCAAGACGAGTAGATTCAAGCCTCACGCACAGGACTATCCGGCAGAAGAAATTCAGGCACCAAGTCAAGATGAGTCGATTCAGGTCCGCACGCATGCAGATGAATCAACGGCACACACATCAATCATACGAGTAGTAATTATTAACAACGAGGTTTGCAGCAAGAGAATGACTTTAGCTTTACAGTCCGATCGAATTCAGCAGAAATTGAGATTATTCTTCCACCCAACACGCATCAGTCAGAAAATTCAGACACCAACCAAACGCCTACCACCACAGCACCACTTGCCTGCCTTGAGCGCCGCCGATCGAGCCTCTCACCACCGCCCCACCACCATGAGGTCGGATCAGTAGCACGGGACGACGACGCAGCGCCTGCGCCGGGGAGGGGGCGAGCAGACGACGAAGAGCAGCATGATGACGAAGGCGGCCATGAGCAGCGGCAGCAGGTTGAACCCCGCCTCCTCCTCCTCCTGGCTGCAGCACAGCTTCCCCATAGCCGATCGCTCTCCTTTCTCACGGACGGAGGGTGGGGAGACGAGGAGTTTCTTGGCTTGGAGGCAGAGGAGGAAGAAGGCAAGTTGTTCTTTCTTGGGGCAGTGGGATTTCTGCTGTATCTATCTTAAAGACCACTCCCCCTCCTCTCTCCCTCCCTCCGCGTCCGGTGGGTCGGTCGGTCGTCTCTGAATGAATGAAACTTCTACACTATTTCCCTATGGCACTTGCGATGTGAATCAATGAAAGACTATTCTCTCCCCTCCCCTGCTCGCTCGCTTGCGTGCTTTGAGGCATCATGTCATGTGGGGGCGGTGGTTGGGGCGTCGCCGTCGAGCTCTTCTATTCCTCTTCCATGATGGGATTTCTTTTCGCTTGTTGGGACCGTCTGGTTGGGGACGCGACAATAGAGTGGAGTCGACCAATCCATCAATCAATCACCTACGCGCGCGCGCGCGCACCCACCGCGAGGACCCAGACCTAGCCCACTACCAACAGATCATCAGGATGCCTGGATGGGGTTGCTACGGGCAGCAGGTAGCTACGTAGGAATGCAGCATGCTTTAGTTAGTTAATTACTAACTGACAGTACAAGTAGTCTGGTCAATGCGTGTTCCTCTGTTTTGGTACTGTAGTTGACAGTAGAGCCGTACGTAGTGTCATTATCGCCTGGCGATTAGTCTAAACCTCGGTTGATTTAGACACCGGTGAAAAGCATGGCTGAGGCCTCCGCTGGTTCTACTGAAAATTCCGTGATGGTGATTGTTTTTTTGCTGCTCCGTTTAATGCCTGTTGTTCAGCAATCACCATGATTCTATGGAGTATAGATACCATTGACATTTGCACTGAGAGCATGGTATGTACGCATGATTGAGCACGCAAGTGGCGATTACTCTACGTCAATTGGGGCACCGATACGCGCATGAGTAGTATATTTTCATACCAAGAACAACTTGCTGTCAGTGTACGACCTTGATCGGGTGCTTGCCGCGACTAGGTCAGGGTCTCCCACCTTACTAAATCTTAATGTAAACATATATCATCGCGGATTCCCGGTGATGGATATGGCAATGCAACTCTCCTCCTGATGCATCATTGTATTGCCATGCATTTATTCGTTTTCAAAAAAGGAGAAGCTGACGTGCACCGCAAAGGTACACGCCGACCTAAATTAGACATTTGCCACTCTTTTCTGTGTAAGTGTGGGCCATTTGACATTTCTAGGTCGGTTATATTCAAGGAATTTTACCCCTTCTTTTGGACATGTTTGTATTTTTTACAGGAAATTTAATCCATTTTACCCCATTTAATGAAACGTGTGCCGCATTTTACCCTTTTGAAAGGTTTGTATCAGAAAAATTTAATCCAAGTCAGGTGACCTGGTGGCGCTGAACCATGTTGCTCCACGTTGTGTGTCGCGTCGGAGACACTTCACATGAATGTGCCTCCGAACCCGAGGCCCAGATCGCTATTTGGGATTGGCAACAGGACCTGCCTAACAGGCGAGTTTTCCGGTTTCCAGTTGCAATGGCGTCAAGATCTTGGGATCCCACCCCCACCCCCACCCCCACCAGGTGGGTGGAGTTTTTCTTCTAGTACTACTACATTGCTTGCTTGCATGAATGACAGAGGCTCTCTAGCTAGATGCGGCCAAGCCATGCGGGCTGGCCGTAACATTTTCCCGGGGTGAATGTTCTTCTGCTTTTTATTGGTAGCTGGTAGCTCCAATACAGTGGTACGTACTGTCATTATCACCTGGCAATTGATTTGAACCTCGGTTGATTTAGACACTGGTGAAAAGCATGACTGCAGGTACTGCTAGAAATGCCATGCCGGCCTCTGTTTTCACTGCTCTGTTTCAGCACACATTGTTCAGCATACATGATTCTGGGTATGGATATGTGATCGACTTTTGCACTGAGAACAGGGAATATGCATGATTGAGTCGGCAAGTAGCCATTACTCTACGTCAAATTGGGTCCTGCTACGCGCATAACTAGCACTTCCCGTCGAGAGCCAGTTGCTGTCTCTGTACGACCTTGATCGGGTCATCCTTCACCGCGATTAGGTGAGGTCTCACTCCTACCAGACCTTGATCGGGTCCTGATGTAAACAAAGAGCACTGGGAAGATGGCAACGCAACTCCCGGTGCATCATCTATTTGCTATGCATAGTCGTTTTGACTAAATGAGAAGCTGACCTGCACCGCAAAAGGTACACGCCGACTTGGATCCGGAATTTGCCTCTCTCCTTTGTGTGTGTGTGTGTGTGGCCTTCAACTTTTTCAGCGGCAACAGATGTACAGTTAATTGATAGTGAGTTTCACTTCTACTCTCTAATAATATTGAGTTCGTGTCACCTTTTACCCCATCTATACCTGGCCATATGTCGGGCCGGGCCAGGCCTAACAAAGCCCGCAATAGAAAACTTAGGCCCGGGCCTAGCCTGGCCTGGTCGTCAGGCCTAGATCTCAGGCCCAAGCCCGCCCCATCAGTGGAAAAGCCCTCTAGGCCTCGGGCTGCCCCTTCCCTAAATCGCAAATATGACAAGCCCAAGCCCGGTCCGGCTTGGCCATCGGGCCTAGATCTTAGGCCCAGGCCTGGCCCATGGGCAAGCCCGGGCCGGGTCAAGCTTTTTTGGGCCGGACGGGCCGGGTTTCCCATGGCCAGGTATACCCTATTTTTTCAGATATACCCTATTTAAGCAAATTTGTTCACTGTTTACCCCTTTTGATGTTTTGCTCCGTTCTTTTCGTCGAGGCCAATCACTCAGTCTCAGTCTCACGTGGAGAGGTGACTTAGATGTCACACCGGTGGCATGCTCATCTGAGATCGTCTGACATAGTAGATGGGATGCAAGGTGACTGGGTTAAGCTCGACTAGCGCGCTCGACTCAAGTGCGGTTCGACTAGCTTAGTTAGGGATTTGGAAGCAGAAAGCTCGGGCTGCGGTGACTTGTCCTCGAAGGAACTGGCAAAGGGTAGCGGTAGATGCTGAAGCAACCCTAAACTACATGCCAACATAAGACCCTTGCTAGGGTCCTTCTCCTCACCCCGCAATTCACCTCTGCTCCCGAACTGCCACATGGCGAAACAAGGATGGTCATCATTGACTTGGGCGAGTCGTGTGGCCTGTTCGGCCATAACCTTGTTGTCCCGCACCGTGTTTTGTGTTAGAGACGCCTCGAATCAATGCGCCTCCAAACTATTGGTTGATCAGCTCACCAATTGGGACGATCAATGTGATCCACCCGATAGAAAGGTGCAAAACTATTAAAGAGATAAAAATTGGGCAAACTTGCTTCATGTGAGTATTTTGAAGGAATTTCTGCTAAATGATGTAAAAAGTGTCACAAACTACATTTTAGGGATTAGACGGTGGAATTCACTATAAATGAATAGTTAAATTGAGTTCCACTTCCACTTGCCAATGGCATCATGATCTTGGAAGCTCGAGTAGATTTTCTGCTCCCTGAGGGCAAACTTTTTTCTGTGGGATGCTTGCAATGACCGTTGCTGGCTGGTAGCTCGCTAGACGTGGGTGGTTGCACTTCCAAGAGGTGCTTGCTTTGTGGCCAACAATAGGAAGACAATGACCCACCTCTCACCATATGCCCATCTCCGTGCATCCTGGCCTAATGTGTTTTAATGGATCAAAATAGTTTGGGAGAACCTTGGTACTGGGGCACCACCCCTAATCACCATTCGATCTGGCATCGGGATCCGTAACATACAAAGTCATTTAACTCGGCCAAGCTAACTTTATACAGAAATATTGTTAAACAATTACATGGCCAATTGAATATGCTGCTCACTACCTCTTGGCACATATCATGGGGTTGTCCACTTAACAAATGGAGGACATCCAGGATTGGAGTACATGCTCCATGGCTCTAAAAAGCAACTCTCTTCATGGATATCAGGGAGAATCGTAGTCCGACTACAACATTGGGTTTATGTTTACATGACTTTGTGTCTGTGTAGGATCGAAAGTAGGTCTAGAGGGGGGTTGATTAGACTACTTGACCAAATAAAAATCTAACCTTTTCCCAATTTTAGTTGTGGGCAGATTTTAACAACTAGCACATGTCAAGCAATCCACCTACACATGCAATTCTAAGAGTATAGCAGCGGAAAGTAGAACATTGCATATGAAGGGAAAGGGAAGGATTTGGAGAGTGCAAACGCAATGGAGACACGGAGATTTTTGGCGTGGTTCCGATAGGTGGTGCTATCGTACGTCCACGTTGATGGAGACTTCAACCCACGAAGGGTAATGGTTGCGCGAGTCCACGGAGGGCTCCACCCACGAAGGGTCCACGAAGAAGCAATCTTGTCTATCCCACCATGGCCATCGCCCACGAAGGACTTGCCTCAGTCGGGTAGATCTTCACGAAGTAGGCGATCTCCTTGCCCTTACAAACTTCTTGGTTCAACTCCACAACTTGACGGAGGCTCCCAAGCGACACCTAACCAATCTAGGAGACACCACTCTCCAAAAGGTAATAGATGGTGTGTTGATGATGAACTCCTTGCTCTTGTGCTTCAAATGATAGTATCCCCAACACTCAACTCTCTCTCACAGATTTGGATATGGTGGAAAGATAATTTGAGTGAAAAGCAACTTGGGGAAGGCTAGAAATCAAGAATCTTGTGGTAGGATTGGAATATCTTGATCTCAACACATGAGTAGGTGGTTCTCTCTCAGAAAATGTATGCTAGAAGTGTAGGCATGTTCTGATGGCTCTCTCATAAATGGAGAAGGGGGTGGAGGGGTATATATAGCCTCCACACAAAATCCAACCGTTACACACATTTGACCCAACTCGGTCAGACCGAATAGATGAACTCGGTGAGACCGATTTAGTTCAAAATGTGAACGTTAGGAATCTCGGTGGGACCGACTGGAACAACTCGGTGGGACCGATGTGCTAGGGCTTAGGGAAAACATCAACTCGGTGGCACCGATTGCATCAACTCGGTGAGACCGAAGTGAAGCAATAAGGCAACAGAGAGAATGTCAAGCCAACTCGGTGAGACCGATTGCATAACTCGGTGAGACCGAAATAAATGCAACAAGTCACAGAGTGTTGGCAAGGCCATCTCGGTGAGACCGAGACCCGTATCGGTGAGGGTTTCTGGCAGTGGCTATGTCATGTGAACTCGGTGGCGCCGGATAGAAAGAATTGGTAGGGCCGAGTTGGAGTTTAGGGTTTTGACATATTTGGAATGAGAAAGTGGTTGAGGGTATTTGGAGCAATATCACTAAGCATTTGAGCAAGCAAGCCATTAAGCAACACCTCATCCCCTTTTAATAGTATAGACTTTCCTATGGACTCAATGTGATCTTGGATCACTAAAACAAAGATGAAGAGTCTTGAGCTTTTGCCAATATGTGTCCTTAGCATTTTGAGGGGTCCACATTTCTAGTTCATGCCATGCCATTCATTGAACTTCCTGAAATATTCATCTTGAGAGGATATTATTTCAATGAGCTATATGTTGTTATGAATTAACAAAACCACCCGGGGATTAGTTGCACTTTCAGTCTGCATATTGAAACTTGGCTGATCAATGGATGGCCGGACCTGCCCTTATCGGTCTTCTTCGGAGGGAAGAAATTTTGTCGCGTCTACCACATAAGGTGATCCCTAGCAAGCCTCGAATGGGATCTGCCAATCATAAACGAGGCCATATCTCATTTTTCAATTTGGGAAACTTTCAAGGTTTTAGATTTTAGAGTAACATGAAATTCATGATTTTAGGGTCTGATGTATAATTTCTAATAGAAAGAAATGATTATTTGTGGCGTGCAAAAAAATCTTCTAAAAGGAAATGAAAGCACATGCTTTTCTTTTTTGACAACAATGGGAACAAATGTTTTAAACGAGAAAAAAATGTTTGAACTATTGTGGATCACATGCTAACTCGAAAACATCGAGAATCACAATCAGGTATTTGGATACATATTTCACAACTACAGAAATTCAATTGGAGGACGGTAAATTGACAATACTTCAAACAACTCATAATTTTAATACGATGTCGTCGATACATGTATTTTTAGCAACATAAACTGAACTAAAATGCGACAACTAATGGCTCACAATGGACATAGAATGAAAAACAACCCAATATTTCAACCAACTATGAGAACTAAGTTGATTTTATTTGCCCGGATTTTAGGTGGATATTCCATAAACAGACCTTTCGACCATGATTTGTTGTCGATTAAATTGCGGCCGCAGAAAGAAGCATGAGAACCACGAGGAAGCGAGTATCTATTTACTACCTCCGTCCTGGTTTATTAGTCCTCATTGTAATTTATGCTAAATTTTGATCAAAGATTTAACTGATAAAATTTTAATGCATGTCAACAAAAATTATATTGTTAGATTCGTATTTAAACATAGTTTTTAATGATATAATTTTTTGTGACATGCATAAACATTTTATTAGTTAAATTTATGGTCAAAATTTGATACAGATTACAATAAGGACCAATAACACGCAGTTTTGTTGTAGCCATGCAGGTGCATATGCGACGACCATCGATAAAATCATGGGATAATTGTATTCATACCCTTAGTTGTGTCCCCCTCAACCGAATTGCCCCTAGTTTTTGAAAACACGTGGTCTTGCCCAACCCACTTTGTCATCTTGTGCTTTTGCCCTTTGACCGTTTGACCGTCACTTTGAAAACTTCATAACTAATTCATACTAAATCAGAAAAATGCAAATAAGATACCAAAATGTTTGGAAAAACATCACCTGTATGTCAATGTCATTTGCATTCATGACAAAAGTGTTGGTAAGTGCCCATCCGAGTTTTAGCTCTTATCATACCACCATGAACAGGAAAATCTAAAAAAAATAAAAAAATTCAAGAAAAATTTGGTGGCAAAGAATTGCAAATGTTTTAAGTGCTTGCCAAGTTTCATGAGGGAATGACATTCATGGAAGTCATGGCAAAAAAAAACAATGAACACTCGAAAATAGATTGTTTTTTTGCCACGACTTCCACGAATGTCATTCCCTCATGAAACTTGGCAAGCACTTAAAACATTTGCAATTCTTTGCCACCAAATTTTTCTTGAAATTTTCAAATTTTTTTAGATTTTCCTGTTCATGGTGGTATGATAAGAGCTAAAACTCGGATGGGCACTTACCAACACTTTTGTCATGAATGCAAGTGACATTGACATACATGTGATGTTTTTCCAAACATTTTGGTATCTTATTTGCATTTTTCTGATTTAGTATGAATTAGTTATGAAGTTTTCAAAGTGACGGTCAAACGGTCAAAGGGCAAAAGCAAAAGACGACAAAGTGGGTTGGGCAAGACCACGTGTTTAAAAAAATAAGGGGCAATTTGGTTGAGGGGGGCACAACTAAGGGTATGAATACAATTATCCCTAAAATCATCCGTCTGCAGCTGTGCGGTCCCCAATCTCTATACCACGTAGTGAGCAGGGTATAAAGAACCACCGCTTGAAGTACCGTCCTTTGTCGGTGGGGCCCGGACACATTTCTGTCCTTTATGCAGGTCTTGTTCAAGGCTTTCTCTTTTGGTTTTCGGGCTTCCTTTTTTGGTTTCCTTTTGTACTTTTTTCTTTTTTCTTTTTATGTTTCATGTTTTTATTCTTTAAATATATTTTACCTTTTTGCCTTCTTTTCTTTTTTCTGGAAAATGTATGATTTTTTTTAGAATTGCATGAACATATATTTACCATGTATGAGCAATTTCTTTTATTTATTTTTGGCTTTTGTTTTTCTTTTATGTTTCCTATATTTTATTTCCTTATTTTGATTTATGTTTTATTATATTTTGTTGGTAAAATGTATGAACATTTTTTATTTACATGAATATAAATTTAACACAAATGAAAATATTCTTAATAAAATTATTTTAAAATACATAATCTTAAAATTTACTCTAGTTTCGTAATGTGATATAAAAATTATATATGATATAGACAGGTAAAATGTCTCATATGAAGCAATACCCAAGGCGAGGTTATCACAACCATCCACTCCTTTCTTCGAGATCCGTGTAAGGAGAGAAAAGACAGGGAGGATAGAGATAATAGTCACCTCAGTGGACAGTGATATTAAAAAATGAAATTCAGTTTCTGCAGAAGCTTGGTCATGCAGCTGTAGATGTTCGGGCTGATCAGCTGGTCATGAACATATAAAAAGGTTCAAATTGATATTACAAATAGTTTCTTTATTCCAATTTTCCGTGAAGGGATCAGCCACTGAGAAGTCATGTATCGGGTTGACACAATGACTTTCGAATAGTCTGTCACTTGAACTTCCAAAATGAGATTCAGCTTCTGCAGAGGCTTTTTCATTTAGCTGTAGACGCCTGCGCTGATCAGCAAACCATTTATTTGGGTGCACTAAATATAGGGCAAACCTCATTACCTTGAGCACACTTGCTTTCTGAACAAAGAACCTGGCAAGTTTAATTTCCGGTTTGGTGCCTCGGTACTCATTCTAAGTAATTTATGTGAGATGGAGATCAAGCCATTCGATGGGATTGTTATATTGCGCCACATTTGCCACTTTCGGGCCTGTTTGTACCTGCAAACGAAAACACGAATAGAGTGAGATGCTATCTTCAATCATACATGATTAACATCTCACCAAATATATGTATTGAAATCCTCCATAATTCCTTTATAAATCCTAGTACATTTGTCATTGTAATCTTGGGTAAAAGTATCAAAAAATTGAACTCCGTTATGGTTAACATTTAATAGGAAAGGAGCATCACCTCGATGTATAGCTTCTCCGTGCACAAAAAGCATCTAAGGAATCTAACAACTTGATCTAGATCGGGGCCGATAGACTCTAGTGGCAAGACCTTTACTATGTGCAGAGACAGGGTCAAGCTTGTGGGAATCATTTTCTGGATGACAGCCGGACATAGATCAACAAAATTAGTTAAAATTTTATTTACAAGAAGAAGAAGGAGAAGAAGAAGATTGTTGTACCTGAATGGATATGAATCCATTAACAAGTTTGGAGAATTCAACAAACGAATAGCCCAACACTGTTAATTTCGGTGCATCAATGACCCTGATTCTTATTGGACCTTCTTTATCAAGTCCAAGCAATCTCTCAAGGCACTAGTAGAGGATCGACCATTAGTCCCGGTTCGTAAGGGTCTTTAGTCCCGGGTCAGCAACCGAGACTAATAAGTCGGGACTAAAGGCCCCCACCCTTTAGTCCTGGTTGGCCACGATCCAGGACTAAATCCCTTCCACATGGCCGGCAGCGCGCCGGGGGCCGGGGACCTTTAGTCTCGGTTGGTGACACCAACCAGGACTAAATGTTCAGGGGTTTAGGGTTTATTGTTTATTTTTCCTTTCCATTTTGTGTTTTTCGTTTAATTATTTTTCATTTCAAACATATTTTACGCTACTACATACTATACACGTTATGCATATATAATAGAATTTCTCGTAGAACCAATCACATATATCATAGAATTTCTCGTACGACCACACACACACACACTCACACACACACACACACACACACATATATATATACACACAATTTGGTATTCTCCTTCGGGATCTATGACCTGGTTAAGCAAAAATCCCGCCATTTCCTCTTGAAGTGCTCGTATGCGGTCCGTTGGTAGGAGCTGATCCCGCATCTCTTGCATCTTTATTAAAGAAGGAGATCAATATGAATATATTAGTTGTGTGTATATATATTAGATCATGATAAAAATAATTGTGAATTGTGTTTACGTACCGAAGCATTTCTTGCATCTTTGCTCCTTTCGGTCATAAAGCGAATGTTCTCGCAAACGTAGTATGCACATAAATTATTCCCCGACGCCTGCCTCATGCACTTTACGAGAATAAAATTCAATCAGATAATAATCAAACATGATAATGGTATTGAAACTAGAATTAAAGAGATGCGCGGACGTAGCTAATACTACTTAATTACCCTGGGTCGCCACCATTTCAGCTGTGGTTTCCATGGGCCGACAACATCTTTGATGAACTTTTGCCAAACCCTGCCTGGCAAAGAAAATGAATAAAGGAGTTATTAATTACTTGATATCAGGAAATGAACTAAAGAGGCCGACATAGTGCGATAATGATTGAAATTACCTGTCGAGCATCAACTTCAGGTTGGTGTATTCTTTAGGTTCTTTAAGTAGTGAGTCCAGTACTTGAACTTTTCCCTCGTCAATTTCAATGATTAGCAGGATCCAGTGGAAACTGCATGTGCACACGTTTGTATAAGCGGGCATGTGCATAACTCATCAACTACACTTATTAATTAACATCTAGTAAGCACAGTAGAATTTGTAGTACAAGACAGTAACACTCACTCGAAGTTGTAAGGAAGTAGTATTTCTGGTTTGGTATTTAGTTCCTTCAAAAACGTTAGCAAGCTATTCTCTGTGTCTTTTGGGCTGATATCCCACACACCTTCATTAACGGTATTTGGGTCAATGAACCCAATGCCATAGACTCCATCTCTTTTCATTTCATGAATCTTCATTCTGCATAATACCACACAAAAGAATATAGTGAGGATAATTACAGGCAATGAACGAGCACAGCTAGAGACTTAAATTACAGAAAGAAATCACTTACATACAATAGCAACTGACGAGAGATTTGTCGAGTGCATCTTGATTGAATAACTGAAACATTTCTTCAAACTCAACCCACAAATCTTTTCCATGGAAGTAATGCTCTGGCTTGACTTTCACCATGAGGCTCTCTCGCCCGATCTTTATTTCTCTCAGGTACCAGTCATGCAATCTGCGCATTTGCGTTGATAGAAACGGGACCTACTCAGGCCTGACCAGAGGTTTCCCGGAGACATATTTCCATGCTAGTTCCTCCTCTTCAACCCTGGGGAGATCCTTGATGCCTAGGAGTTGTTCAACAGTGACACCGGCCTCTCTAGCCATCTGTCTATGAGCATCGGTTACCACCAAATCGGTACTCACCTTGAGCGGGGGGATCGATTGCACTGCCTGTTCTCCCAGCTGGGGAACAGTTTTCCCGCTTTTATTACTACCTGTAAGGCTCAACTCCTTATCTTTTTGTGCATGATATGACTTGCGAGTAGAGCGTTCATAGTCTGATCGCCTTGTCTCCACAGCCGGTTTAGCAAGATCCACAAAGTGTTGTATGACTTTCTCAGGTATTTTCTCCTTTGGCGGCGGGGGCGGTTTCGGTGCAAAATGGGCCTTCACTTCGGCAGCCACTTGGGCCTTGTTTTCCTCGATAGTCATCTCGTAAGCCAACTTCTTTTTGGCAGGAGGCTGATCGGGTTTCTTCATTGGTGCTCTCTTCCGCTTTGGAGAAGGCTTATGTGTCCGAGATCGATATGGCGGACTCGCGCTGGGCTCCGTCTCGGGGTGGGCTGGAGTCGGCTGACACCGCAAAGTTGGAGGAGGAGTCGGCTGACGCGGCGGACTTGGAGGAGGAGTCGGCTGACGCTGCAGACTTGGAGGAGGAGTCGGCTGATGCGGCGAAATTGGAGGAGTCGGTGCTCTTGGCGTCGAGTTTGGAAAGACGATGCAATCCTTTCTCCATAGAATGATACCACGTATGTCTTCTCCCAGTGTGTGCTCCCCTTGATCTCCAGGAAAGTCAAGCTCTAGTGAGTCATATACCGACATCACTTCATCCACCCCGACACGAGCATAGCCAGCTGGAATCGGATTGCCATGGAAGGTTGCTTCAGGGGGATTTGGTAAAGCATAGCCGTCTGCCACCTTCATGGATATGTTCTTCAGTTTCATGTGTAGCTCACAACTTGTCGTCTCTTCGATATCATCCATGGGGTATCTAGCCAGCAGTGCATCATCGACCGGGACCCCCGTGGAACCCACGCTGCTTTTCGGCATAGATGGGACGGTGCTATCTAATGCTGGATCTGGTTTCTCCTGCCGCTGAGACGCCCTTTGCTGGCTAAGTGTGTCGATCTGCTCCTGCTGCCGAATGAAAGCACGTTCCAACTCCGCGTGCTTTGATTCTACCTATTGAAGCCGGTCTGCATCCTGCTTCTTCTTGTCTTCCTCCTGCTTCTTCTTTCTCACACGGCTTCTGTAACTGACGTTTCACTCCACAAACCCCTCAACCCACGGAACAACGCCTTTGCCTCGTGTTCGTTCCGGGTGTTCAGGATTCCTGAGGGCGCGTGTAAGCTCGTCGTTCTCTCTCTCGGGCTGGAACGCCCCCGTTCGAGCCGCTTCTATTGCAACAAGTAAAGCGTCTGAGGCTTCTTTAAGACTTGCCTGCACCATAATCTCCCTTGTCTTTGGGTCCAACTTTTCCCCATGCGCATAAAACCGAGTCCTGCACCTGTCGGGCCAACCCATTGTTTTTGGAGTGACCCCTGCAGCAATCATCTTTTCCTCAAATTCATCCCACTTAGGCCGGCTAGTCTTGTAGCCACCTGGCCCCAGAACATGGTGAAACTTTTTCTTCTCAGCATTGATCTTGTTTTTCCTCGACCGTTCCTTAGCTTCTTCCGATTCCTTGAACTCCACAAATAAGTCCCAGTGATATTTTGCCTTCTCCAGTGCTCCAGTGAATTCTGGAGTCTGCTTTCCTGCTGCGATGTAGCCGGCCCATAATCTTTTCTTGTGGTTGCAGAATTGTGTGGCCATCTTCTGAAGAGCACTCTTCTTGACTTTCTCCCGTTCTGCATCTATGAGATGCTCTGGTAGGGTGAAATGTGACATGCTAAAGCAGATCTTTTTCTCTGTCGTCGACAAAACTAACTCCTAGATCTCCCTTTGGCTTATTCCATTCTTGAACGGAGATCGGGATTTGGTCCCTGACAATAACTCCGCACTAACGAGTAAATTTGTCCGCATTCTTTTTAGGAGCAAGCGGTTCGCCATTTGGTTTGACCTCATCAATGTTGTACTTTATGCCAGCCTGCAACTTTTTGGCCGGGCCTCGTACTGCCCTGCTTGTAGAAGATGATCCGAAGGGCTAAAAGAAGAAAGATCGATTCGTTAATATATATATAGACACACACACACACACACAGACAGACAAATCAATTAATAGATGTAATGATCACCAGAGGCCTTATATATACCTCGCCGGTCTTTGTTAATTGAAGATCAATTCCTTCGCCATCATTGTTTGTGTGGCCTTCGTCTATTTGTTCTTCCTGAAATATTCCTTCACCCGAATTGTTCAGATATTGTGAGCCGTCATCTTCGAATTCAGGTTCACCCTCAGCTGGGTTTCGGATCATGTCAAACATGATCTCATTTTGATCATGGTCGTCTCTGCCGCTAGCGTTCATAGCTTAACTAGTCCAAAAGAAAGATAAAACAATTTAGTATTCAAACTAGAATGCATCTCGAATAATATCACTAATACATGCATCATCGAATATAATCTCGAATACATCTCGAATATTATCACTAATACATCTCGAATAATCCAGTTAATGCATCATTGAATATTATCAAATATAATCTCGAATATTATCATATAACATCACTAGCTAATACAGATCGAATATTATCGAATAATCTAGTTCACTCGCGGTTCCTGAGGCGCGGGCGGTGGACACCCAAAGAGAAGGAACCACCACAGGATCATAGCTCGGGTGAGATCCCTGAAGAACCTGCCAGGTATTGGAGAACCTGACGTCCAACGCAACCATGTAGCGATGGATGTGCTCGTCCTCCTCCCTGACATGGCGACGTACCACCTCCTTGGGGGCTGGCTGCCTCTGCACCGATAGTGGCGCACGCGACCGCCACCAAAGAAGCTCTGGGTCGACGATGGTAGCCTGGTTCCTCACCAAGCCGCGCGCCCCGGAAGGTAGCACCTCCTAGTGCCAGCCCGGCGGAGCCCAGTCCCGGACATGGCGCCTCTCAAGCAGGTTGTCGCCACCGAGTCGACGACGAGGATGCGGGCCAGGCATCGTCGACGTAAAAAATGTTTCTATGCAAATTTAACATTTTTTAAATGCTTGATTATGATTTTTGTAATTCTTGTTCACTTGATTTTGCAAATACATGTCAAACTTTGGCAAATATAACATTAAGATATTAACATTTTCCAAATAAGATATTAACATGTTTTTGATCAATATTTTTAAGATACAACATTAAAATATTTTTAATACATGGTCAACCTTTTTCTATGCTCGGTCAAAATTCCTCAAATGTTTTCTATGCAAATTTTTTTCTATACTATATGGTCAACTTTTTTCTATGCTTGGTCAAAATTACACCCTATGGTCAAAAAATTTCCTATGCAAATTTTTTCTATACTATACATGGTCAAATGTTTTCTATGCAACTTTTTTTTTCCTATGCAAATTTTTTCTATACTATACATATGGTCAACTTTTTTCTATGCTTGGTCAAAATTTCACCCTATGGTCAAAATGCAACTTTTTATGCAAATTGTATACATACATACATATATTATATACATACATACATATACTAAGCTTCTACAACATCTAGTGAAAAAAACAATATATGAAAAAAAGATGAACAAAATTTACTAAGTGCTGGGAGGCTCACCGGCCGGGATCGTCGGGGCGGAGGGAGGAGGGGAGGACGCTGGAGACGGAGGAGCGGCGCCGGAGACGAAGGAGGACGCCGGAGGCGGGGAGGAGCAGCGCCGGCGCTGGCTCGGGCCGCGGCGTCTTGTGGAGGAGCGGCCGTCGTCGATCGCGAGGCGGGCACGCGTGGAGGAGCGGCGGCGGCGGGCAGCGTAGCGGCGCCGGCATGGGCTCGGGCGGCGCTTGGGAGCAGAGCGACGTCGAGGTCCGGCAGCCTGGCGGCATCGTTGTCTTTGGCGCCGTCGGGGGAAACAGATGAGTTTGGAAAATTTGCTAAGTGCCAGCTTATATACAAAAACCTTTAGTCCCGGTTGGTGGCTCCAACTGGGACTAAAGACCCCCTTTTAGTCCCGGTGCGAGCCACCAACTGGGACTAAAGGTGAATTTCACCAGGCCGAGCGGCGGGAAGCCCAGGCCTTTAGTCCCGGTTGGTGGCTTGCACCGGGACTAAAGGGGGGCCATTAGTCCTGGTGCGAGCCACCAACCGGGACTAAAGGGTTGGTCCTGGCACGACGAGGGGCGGTGGGAGTATAGTCCCACCTCGCCAAGCGAGAGCCGCTCCGACCTGTTTATAAAGCCCGCCTATGTTCACCCTCTCGAGCTCCTCTCTACAGCAGGCAGTACATTGCCTAGTCCCTCTCTGCCCTGTGGGGCCTACTTGCCCTGCGGGCTGCATCCTGACCCATATATAGTTGGGTTTCTATTCGTATGCAGGCCGTGGTGGCCTAGTAGGCGGGCATTTTTTTATGTTATTTTTTGCATATGTTATGTCATGTTTTTGACCTTCTTCAAATCACATTCTAATTTTTATACATACTCACTTTGACAAAAAATACTTTATGAAAATTCTTTTTGCTATTAAAGTGACTGAAGGTCTTTTTCTATTTTTTTAGATTTATTTTTTTCTTTGTTTCTAATTACAGCCAAATATTTCGAGTTTTTGAGTGAATTTTTTGGTTTAGGTCACACAAATTATAAACTTTCTGTTAGTGCCACTACTTTTCAAATTTGAATAGTTTAAATTTGAATTCTTTGAAATTTGTGTGAATCACTAGTTTGTGAATAACTTTACTTTAAAAATAGATTTTTGAGTGATTCTTTTTCCTGCTGTTTAATATTAGTGTGTTTTATCAGTATGTTCAGTTTGGTAATTTTTAGGTTATTTTAAATAGGTGTTTTAATCAAAAACAGATTCTGTTTAGCTCTTTTAGTTTTATTGCTAAAAAAAATCATTTAATGCATGAAAAATAGCGAATGAAGTCAGAAAGGGTTGAAAATTGATGATGTGGCTTTGAATGGTGCATGTTGAACGCACAAAAAGACCGGAGTTAAAATAAGTTTAAAAAAATGAAATGCCTTTGTAACAGATGAGTTTTCGTCCGAAACCCTGATACTTCGAAAGAGATTGTCCAGTTTGTACACGAAGTGCATCCAGTTTTTGCCGTAACCCTCTCAACTTTTTAGCACATGCTATGTGGGTGAAATGATGATACCATACCAAGTTTCAACCTTTTCAGAGTTCATTTGTAGTGCTTTTCAATTTCAGGGTCATTTAGCTAAAAAAATCAATAAATGCATGCAAATTAGCAAATGAAGTCAAAAAGAGTTGAAAATTGATGACGTGGCTAACCGCGTATGTTCAACCTTGAAAAGTACATAGTTAAATATTTTGTTTGGAGATAATTGCATTGATTAACTCCTACATAATGTTCCTTCGTGTTTCAAATGCCAAAACACATATATACCCTAACTATTACAAAGATTCCCCCCGGTTTGTCCGAAGTGGTACTTTCCAGATAAGTCCGGAAACTCACTAGAGAAGAAAGTGATGATGGTGAAGCCGGTCACATTCCAGAGCGGGATCTTGGTGTATAAAACATTTTCTCTGCGTGTGTCCCTTTGCGCTGTAACCATGGACGATCTTCATCATTTAACTGGATGATTGGGTCAGTCTTCAGTGTGAAGGGAGCAAGTTCATGAAACTTTTCATAATCTTCTGACATGTCTGTCTTATCCTCCACTCCCATGATGTTTCTTTTCCCTGAAGAACCATGTGGCGCTTTGGCTCATCGTATGATGTATTCGCTTCCTTATCTTTTCTTTTTCTCGGCTTGGTAGACATGTCCTTCACATAGAAAACCCGCACCACATCATTGGCTAGGACGACTGGTTCGTCTGTGTACCCAAGATTTTTGAGATCCACTGTTGTCATTCCGTACCGTGGGTCTTCCTTTACCCCGCCTCCTGTCAGATTAACCCATTTGCACCGAAACAAAGGGACCTTCAAATCACGTCCATAGTCAAGTTCCCATATCTCCTCTATGTAACCATAATATGTGTCCTTTGGCCTATTGGTGTTTGCTGCATCAAAGCGGACACCACTGTTTTGGTTGGTGCTCTTTTTATCTTGGGCGATCGTGTAAAATGTATTCCCATTTATCTCATACCCTTTGAAAGTCGATATAGTCGAAGATGGTGACTTGGCTAGCAAGTACGACTCATCTACAACAGTGTCGTCATGCATGAGACGTGTTTGCAACTAACCGCCGAATGACGCCATGTGTGTACGTTTGATCCAGGGCTCAGACTGCTCTGGGTTCTTGGAGCGTACACTATGCAGGTGTTCCTCGATATACGGAGCCACCAAGCTGGAATTTTGTAGAACTGTGTAGTATGCTTGCGCCCAAGAATGCCCATCCATACATATTACTGAATCCTTTCCTAGCGTGCCTTTTCCACCCAGTCTACCCTCATGCCACGATTCGGGAACACCAATCGGCTTAAGGTCAGGAATAAAGTCAACACAAAACTCAATGACGTCCTCTGTTTCATGGCCCTTGGAGATGCTTCGTTCTGGCCTAGCACGGTTATGAACGTATTTCTTTAAGACTCCCATGAACCTCTCAAAGGGGAACATATTGTGTAGAAATACAGGACCCAGAATGGCAATCTCGTCGACTAGGTGAACTAGGACATGCGTCATGATATTGAAGAAGGATGGTGGAAACACCAACTCGAAACTGACAAGACATTGCACCAAATCATTCTGTAACCTTGGTAGGATTTCTGGATCGATTACCTTCTGAGAGATTGCATTGAGGAATGCACACAGCTCCACAATGGCTAATCGAACATTTTCCGGTAGAAGCCCCCTCAATGCAACCGGAAGCAGTTACGTCATAATCACGTGGCAGTCATGAGACTTTAGGTTCTGGAACTTTTTCTCTGCCATATTTATTATTCCCTTTATATTCGACGAGAAGCCAGATGGGACCTTCATACTGAGCAGGCATTCAAAGAAGATTTCCTTCTCTTCTTTGGTAAGAGCGTAGCTGGCAGGACCTTGATACTGCTTTGGATGCATGCCATCTTTTTCGTGCATACGTTGCAGGTCCTCCCGTGCCTTCGGTGTATCTTTTGTCTTCCCATACACGCCCAAGAAGCCTAGCAGGTTCACGCAAAGATTCTTCGTCACGTGCATCATGTCGATTGCAGAGCGGACCTCTAGGTCTTTCCAATAGGGTAGGTCCCAAAATATAGATTTCTTCTTCCACATGGGTGCGTGTCCGTCAGCGTCATTCGGAACAGATTGTCCGCCGGGACCCTTTCCAAAGATTACTTTTAAATCCTTGATCATATCAAGTATATCATCACCAGTACGGTGGCGAGGCTTCTTCCGGTGATTTGCCTCACCTTTGAAATGCTTTCCTTTCTTTCTTAGGAGATGCTTGATCAGAAGAAATCGACAATGTCCCAGGTAAACATTCTTCTTACATTTATTCAAATATATACTTTCGGTATCATCTAAATAGTGCGTGCATGCGTGGTATCCCTTGTTTGTCTGTCCTGAAAGGTTACTAAGATCAGGCCAATCATTGATGGTTACAAACAGCAACGCTCGTAGGTCAAATTCCTGTTGTTTGTGCTCATCCCACACACGTACACCTTTTTTGTCCCACAGCTGTAAAAGTTCTTCAACTAATGGCCTTAGGTACACATCAATGTTGTTGCCGGGTTGCTTGGGGCCTGGGATGAGCACTGGCATCATATTGAACTTCTGCTTCATGCACAACCAAGGAGGAAGGTTATAGATACATAGAGTCACAGGCCAGGTGCTATGATTGCTGCTCTGCTCCCCAAAAGGATTAATGCCATCTACACTTAAACCAAACCATACATTTCTTGCGTCATCTGCAAAGTCCCGCCACTTTCTCTCGATTTATCTCCACTGCGAACCTCAGCGGGTACTCTCAACTTCCCGTCTTTCTTACGGTCTTCTTTGTGCCATCACATCAACTTGGCATGCTCTTTGTTTTGGAACAGAAGTTTCAACCATGGTATTATAGGAGCATACCACATCACCTTGGCAGGAATCCTCTTCCTGGGGCACTCGCCCTCAACATCACCAGGGTCATCGCGGCTGATCTTATAGCGCAACGCACCGCATACCGGGCATGCATTCAAATTCGCGTACTCCTCATCGCGGTAGAGGATGCAGTCATTAGGGCATGCATGTAGCTTCTGCACCTCTAATCCTAGAGGGCAGACAACCTTCTTTGCTTTGTACGTACTGTCGGGAAATTCGTTGTCCTTTGGAAGCATCTTCTTTAACATTTTCAGCAACCTTTCAAATCCCTTGTCAGTTACACCATTCTCTGCCTTTCATTGCAGCAATTCCAGTGTGGTATCGAGCTTTTTCTTGTCATATCCGCAATTTGGGTACAAAAATTTCTTGTGATCCTCTAACATGCGCTGCAACTTCAACTTCTCCTTTTCACTTGCGCAGTTTCTCTTTGCACCAGCAATGGCCAGACCAAGATCATCAGCGGGCTCATCTGATGCCTCTTCTTCACCTTCTTCCCTCATTGTAGTACCATCGTATTCAGGGAACCCAGGATAGCTGTCATCATCCTATTCTTCTTCATTCTCTTCCATTAGAACCCCTCTTTCTCCATGCTTGGTCCAACAGTTATAACCGGACATGAAACCGGACGTAAACAGGTGGATCTGAATGACTCTTGAGTTAGAGTAATTCTTATCATTCTTACAGACAGCACACGGACAACACATAAAACCATCATCCCGCTTGTTTGCCTCAGCCGCACGCAGAAAAGTATGCCCACCGGCTGGGATCGTCGGGGCGGAGGGAGGGGGGAGGACGCCGGAGACGGAGGAGGACACCGAAGGCAGGGAGGAGAGGCGCCGGCGCGGGTTCGGGCCATGGCGGCTTGTGGAGGAGCAGCCATTGTCGATCGCGAGGCGGGCACGCGCAGAGGAGCGGCGGCGGCGGGCAGCGTTGCGGCGCCGGCGCGGGCTCGGGCGGCGCTTGCGAGCAGAGCGACGTTGAGGTCCGGCAGCCTGGCGGCGTCGTGGTCTTCGGCGCCGTCGGGGGAAACAGATGAGTTTGGAAAATTTCCTAAGTGCCAGCTTATATACAAAAACCTTTAATCCCGGTTGGTGGCTCCAACCGGGACTAAAGACCCCCCCTTTAGTCCCGGTGCGAGCCACCAACCAGGACTAAAGGTGAATTTCACCAGGCCGAGCGGCGGGAAGCCCAGGCCTTTAGTCCCGGTTGGTGGCTCGCACCGGGACTAAAGGGGGGCCATTAGTCCTGGTGCGAGCCACCAACCGGGACTAAAGGCCGGAGTTAAAATAAGTTTAAAAAAATGAAATGCCTTTGTAATAGATGAGTTTTCGTCCGAAACCCTGATACTTCGAAAGAGATTGTCCAGTTTGTACATGAAGTGCATCCAGTTTTTGCCGTAACCCTCTCAACTTTTTAGCACATGCTATGTGGGTGAAATGATGATACCATGCCAAGTTTCAACCTTTTCAGAGTTCATTTGTAGTGCTTTTCAATTTAAGGGTCATTTAGTTAAAAAAAATCAATAAATGCATGAAAAATAGCAAATGAAGTCAGAAAGGGTTGAAAATTGATGACGTGGCTTTGAATGGTGCATATTGAACGCACAAAAAGTCTGGAGTTAAAATAATTTAAAATAATGAAATGCCTTTGTAACAGATGAGTTTTCGTCCGAAACCCTGATACTTCGAAAGAGATTGTCCAGTTTGTACATGAAGTGCATCCAGTTTTTGCCGTAACCCTCTCAACTTTTTAGCACATGCTATGTGGGTGAAATGATGATACCATGCCAAGTTTCAACCTTTTCAGTGTTCATTTGTAGTGCTTTTCAATTTCAGGGTCATTTAGCTCAAACAAATCAATAAATGCATGAAAAATAGCAAATGAAGTCAGAAAGGTTTGAAAATTGATGACATGGCTTTGAATGGTGCATATTGAATGCACAAAAAGTCTAGAGTTAAAATAAGTTTAAAAAAATGTAATGCCTTTGTAACAAATGAGTTTTCGTCCGAAACCCTGATACTTCAAAAGAGATTGTCTAGCTTGTACACGGAGTGCATCCAGTTTTTGCCGTAACCCTCTCAACTTTTTAGCACATGCTATGTGGGTGAAATGATGATACCATGCCAAGTTTCAACCTTTTCAGAGTTCATTTGTAGTGCTTTTCAATTTCAGGGTCATCTAGCTAAAAAAAATCAATAAATGCATGAAAATTAGCAAATGAAGTCAGAAAGGGTTGAAAATTGATGACGTGGCTAACCGCGTATGATCAACCTTGAAAAATACATAGTTAAATATTTTGTTTGGACATAATTGCATTGATTAACTTATACATAATGTTCCTTCGTGTTTCAAATGCCAAAATAGATATATACCCTAACTATTACAAAGATTCCCTCCGGTTTGTCCGAAGTGGGACTTTCCAGATAAGTCCGGAAACTCACTAGAGAAGAATGTGATGATGGTGAAGCCGGTCACATCCCAGAGTGGGATCTTGGGGTATAAAACTTTTTCTCCGCGTGTGTCCCTTTGCGCCGTAACCATGGACAATCTTCATCATTTAACTGGATGCTTGGGTCAGTCTTCACTGTGAAGGGAGCAAGTTCACGAAACTTTTGATAATCTTCTGATATGTCTGTCTTGTCCGCTACTCCCACGATGTTTCTTTTCCCTGAAAAACTATGTGGCGCTTTGTCGGGAAACGTAGCATGCAATTTCAAAAAAATTCCTACGCTCACGCAAGATCTATCTAGGAGATGCATAGCAAGGAGAGGGGGAGAGTGTGTCTACGTACCCTCGTAGACCGAAAGCAGAGGCATTTGACAACGCGGTTGATGTAGTCGAACTTCTTCTCGTTCCGACCGATCAAGCACCGAACGTACGGCACCTCCGAGTTCTGCACACGTTCAGCTCAATGACGTCCCTCAAACTCTTGATCCAGCAAAGCATCGAGGAAGTAGATGAGTTCCGTTAGCACGACAGCGTGGTGACGGTGATGGTGAAGTGATCCGCGCAGGGCTTCGCCTAAGCACCGCGAGAATATGACCGAGGGTGTAATCTGTGGAGGGGGGCGCCGCACACGGCTAATAGTTGTTGGTGTGTGTTCTAGGCGCCCCTCCCCATGTATATATAGGTGGGAGGGGGAGGGGAGCAGCCATGGGGCGCCCCAAGTAGGAGGAATCCTACTTGGGGTCCTATCCCAATTCGGCCCTCCCCTTCCTTATTTACCGGAGTGGGAAGGAAAGAGGAGGGAGGAGGGAAGGAAGGGGGAGGCCGAATCCCTCCCCTTCCTTCTTTCTTCCCCTCTTTCCTTCTCCTCTGGTGCAGCCCATATGGGGGGCGCAGCAGCCCCTGCTGGCTGCTGCGTTTCCCCTCTTGGCCCATTAGGCCCATATCTTTTGCCGGGGGTGCCCGGAACCCCTTCCGGTGACCCGATATGTACCCGGTACCCTCCGGAACACTTCCGGTGTCCGAATACCATCGTCCTATATATCATTCTTTACCTCTCGACCATTTCGAGACTCCTCGTCATGTTCGTGATCTCATCTGGGACTTCGAACAACATTCGGTCACCAAATCACATAACTCATATAATACAAAATCGTCATCGAACATTAAGCGTGCGGACCCTACGGGTTCGAGGACTATGTAGACATGACCGAGACACCTCTCCAGTCAATAACTAATAGCAGAACCTAGATGCTCATATTGGCTCCTACATATTCTACAAAGATCTTTATCGGTCGAACCGTTATGACAACATACATTATTCCCTTTGTCGATCGGTATGTTACTTGCCCGAGATTCGATCGTCGGTATCTTCATACCTAGTTCAATCTTGTTACCGGCAAGTCTCTTTACTCGTTCCGTAATACATCATCCTATGACTAAGTCACTTTGCTTGCAAGGCTTCTTATGATGTGCATTACCGAGAGGGCCCAGAGATACCTCTCCGATACTCGGAGTGACAAATCCTAATCTCGATCTATGCCAACCCAACAGACACTTTCGGAGATACCTGTAGAGCATCTTTATAATCACCCAGTTACATTGTGACGTTTGATAGCACACAAGGCATTCCTCCAGTATCCGGGAGTTGCATAATCTCATAGTCGAAGGAATATGTATTTGACATGAAGAAAGCAGTAGCAATAAAACTGAACGATCATTATGCTAAGCTAACGGATGGGTCTTGTACATCACATCATTCTCCTAATGATGTGATCCCGTTATCAAATGACAACTCATGTCCATGGTTAGGAAACCTTAACCATCTTTGATCAACGAGCTAGTCAAGTACAGGCTCACTAGGGACACAGTGTTTGTCTATGTATTCACACATGTATTTAGGTTTCCGATCAATACAATTCTAGCATGAATAATAAACATTTATCATGAATAAGGAAATATAAAATAACAACTTTATTATTGCCTCTAGGGCATATTTCCTTCACGCTTTGGCTCATCGTATGATGTATTCGCTTCCTTATCTTTTCTTTTTCTCGGCTTGGTAGACATGTCCTTCACATAGAAAACCCGCGCCACATCATTGGCTAGGACGAATGGTTCATCTGTGTACCCAAGATTGTTGAGATCCACTGCTGTCATTCCGTACCGTGGGTCTTCCGTTTCCCCGCCTCCTGTCAGATTAACCCATTTGCACCGAAACAAAGGGACCTTCAAATCACGTCCATAGTCAAGTTCTCATATCTCCTCTATGTAACCATAATATGTGTCCTTTGGCCTATTGGTGTTTGCTGCATCAAAGCGGACACCACTATTTTGGTTGGTGCTCTTTTTATCTTGGGCGATCGTGTAAAATGTATTCCTATTTATCTCGTACCCTTTGAAAGTCGATATAGTCGATGATGGTGACTTGGCCAGCAAGTACGGCTCATCTACAATAGTGTCGTCATGCATGACACGTGTTTGCAACTAACCGCCAAATGACGCCATGTGTGTACGTCTGATCCAGGGCTCAGACTGCTCTGGGTTCTTGGAGCGTACACTCTCCAGGTGTTCCTTGGAGATGCTTCGTTCTATCCTAGCACGGTTATGAACATATTTCTTTAAGGCTCCCATGAACCTCTCAAAGGGGAAACATATTGTGTAGAAATACAGGACCCAGAATGGCAATCTCGTCGACTAGGTGAACTAGGACATGCGTCATGATATTGAAGAAGGATGGTGGGAACACCAACTCAAAACTGACAAGACATTGCACCAGATCATTCTGTAACCTTGGTAGGATTTCTGGATCGATTACCTTCTGAGAGATTGCATTTAGGAATCCACATAGCTTCACAATGGCTAGTCGAACGTTTTTCGGTAGAAGCCCCCTCAATGCAACCGGAAGCAGTTGCGTCATAATCACGTGGCAGTCATGAGACTTTAGGTTCTGAAACTTTTTCTCTGCCATATTTATTATTCCCTTTATATTCGACGAGAAGCCAGATGGGACCTTCATACTGAGCAAGCATTCAAAGAAGATTTCCTTCTCTTCTTTGGTAAGAGCGTAGCTGGCAGGACCTTGATACTGCTTTGGATGCATGCCATCTTTTTCGTGCATACGTTGCAGGTCCTCCCGTGCCTTCGGTGTATCTTTTGTCTTCCCATACACGCCCAAGAAGCCTAGCAGGTTCACGCAAAGATTCTTCATCATGTGCATCACGTCGATTGCAGAGCGGACCTCTAGGTCTTTCCAATAGGGTAGGTCCCAAAATATAGATTTCTTCTTCCACATGGGTGCGTGTCCGTCAGCGTCATTCGGAACAGATTGTCCGCCAGGACCCTTTCCAAAGATTACTTTTAAATCCTTGATCATATCAAGTATATCATCACCAGTACGATGGCGAGGTTTCTTCCGGTGATTTGCCTCACCTTTGAAATGCTTGCCTTTCTTTCTTAGGAGATGCTTGATAGGAAGAAATCGACGATGTCCCAGGTAAACATTCTTCTTACATTTATCCAAATATATACTTTCGGTATCATCTAAATAGTGCGTGCATGCGTGGTATCCCTTGTTTGTCTGTCCTGAAAGGTTACTAAGAGCAGGCCAATCATTGATGGTTACAAACAGCAACGCTCGTAGGTCAAATTCCTGTTGTTTGTGCTCATCCCACACATGTACACCTTTTTTGTCCCACATCTGTAAAAGTTCTTCAACTAATGGCCTTAGGTACACATCAATGTTGTTGCCGGGTTGCTTGGGGCCTGGGATGAGCACTGGCATCATAATGAACTTCCGCTTCATGCACAACCAAGGAGGAAGGTTATAGATACATAGAGTCATAGGCCAGGTGCTATGATTGCTGCTCTGCTCCCCAAAAGGATTAATGCCATCTGCACTTAAACCAAACCATACGTTCCTTGTGTCATCTGCAAAGTCCTGCCACTTTCTCTTGATTTATCTCCACTGCGAACCTCAGCGGGTACTCTCAACTTCCCGTCTTTCTGATGGTCTTCTTTGTGCCATCATATCAACTTGGCATGCTCTTTGTTTTGGAACAAATGTTTCAACCGTGGTATTATAGGAGCATACCACATCACCTTGGCAGGAATCCTCTTCCTGGGGCGCTCGCCCTCAACATCACCAGGGTCATCGCGGCTGATCTTATAGCGCAACGCACCGCATACCGGGCATGCATTCAAATTCGCGTACCCCTCATCGCGGTAGAGGATGCAGTCATTAGGGCATGCATGTATCTTCTGCACCTCTAATCCTAGAGGGTGGACAGCCTTCTTTGCTTCGTACGTACTGTCGGGCAATTCATTTTCCTTTGGAAGCATCTTCTTTAACATTTTTAGCAACTTTTTAAATCCCTTGTCAGTTATATCATTCTCTGCCTTTCATTGCAGCAATTCCAGTGTGGTACCGAGCTTTTTCTTGTCGTATTCGCAATTTGGGTACAAATTTTTTTTGTGATCCTCTAACATGCGCTGCAACTTCAACTTCTCCTTTTCACTTGCGCAGTTTCTCTTTGCAATAGCAATGGCCAGACCAAGATCATCAGCGGGCTCATCTGATGCCTCTTCTTCGCCTTCTTCCCTCATTGTAGTACCATCGTATTCAGGGAACCCAGGATAGCTGTCATCATCCTCTTCTTCTTCATTCTCTTCCATTAGAACCCCTCTTTCTCCGTGCTTGGTCCAACAGTTATAGCCGGACATGAAACCGGACGTAAACAGGTGGACGTGAATGACTCTTGAGTTAGAGTAATTCTTATCATTCTTACAGACGGCAGGCAGACAACACATAAAACCATCATCCCGCTTGTTTGCCTCAGCCGCACGCAGAAAAGTATGCACACCATAAATGAACTGGGGAGAGCGTCGGTCATCGTACATCCATTGCCGGCACATCTTCATTACACAACACCGAAAATACCAAATTAATACAAGTTCATACACACTTATTCTCATAAAACAACATACAAACTCTCTAGCTAAAGCATTTAAATGCAACAACAAATGCGATCAAGATCGCAACTAAGGTAACAATTGATTCAACAACATTGTGATACCAAGCCTCTTTATTAACGGCATATTTTCTAATCTTTCTAATCTTCAAGCGCATTGCATCCATCTTGATCTTGTGATCATCGACGACATCGGCAACATACAACTCCAATTTCATCTTCTCTTCTTCAATTCTTTTCAATTTTTCTTTCAAATACTCGTTTTCTTTTTGAACTAAATTTAACTTCTCGACAAGAGGGTCGGTTGCAATTTCTGGTTCACATACCTCCTAGATAAAAATATCTATGTCAACTTGATGGGCATAATTGTCATAAACGCGAAATGCAACAAATAGTTATAAAAGAGAATATATATACCACATCCAAATCATAAACCGGACGAGGGCCGACGGGGACGGATATCAAAACCATGCCACTATGTATAAAAAATAACCATATAGGTAAGAAAATTATACGAGTAACTATCTAAATCATACAAATATGATTTGTTTTTTATAAAAAGGATAAGAACAAGAGGCTCACCAAGGTGGTGCCGGTGACGGGACAGTGCGGGCGATCGACGGTGGTTAGGACGGGGACGGGAAGGCACTAAGTAAACCACACCTACACATATGCAAACTAAGAAGTTAATTTGAGCTCAGATTGCATATAAATCAAATAAACTCCCACATAATTACTTCCAAACTAAAACCCACAAATCACTATACTTATAGAGCATTGCACGAGCTAATCTAGCAATGAGAGATGAAAGGACAAAGTTGCTAACCTTTGTGAACACTTGGATAGATGGGGTGCCTTCAAATTTTGACAAATCTTTGGCAAAAATGGAGGTGAGCTTGAGCAAGGGGAAGAACAGAGGAGAGAAAGGGAAAAAAATAGAGAGAATGGGTTCGGGCTCGACGAAGGGTTTATATAGGGACGTCTTTAGTCCCGGTTGGTTATACAAACCGGGACTAAAGGTCTACCTCTAGTCCCGGTTTGTGATACCGACCGGGACTAAAGGGGCTCGTGGGGGCCCCAGCCTGACGACAGCTTGCCACCACCCCTTTAGGCCCGGTTTGTATCACAAACCGGGACTAGAGGTCACAAATGAACCGGGACTAATGATGCCCGTGGCCCCGTATGGTCCTAGCCGTTGGAACCGGGACTCCGGGCCAAAACCAGACCGAGACTAAAGGGGCAAACGTAAGGTCTATTTTCTACTAGTGAGGAAAGGCACATTCTCAATGACCATATCGTGAAACACCTCAATTGACCTCCTGTTAAGGTACCAACAATGCACATAAATCGTGCGGATATTCGTCGAGGCGATGTGGAGGCTACTGGACCCATCCATCACCTAAAGATGAAGGTACTCGAGCGTAGTATAGCCACGGAGCAGGTGCTCCATATCCTCCTTCGAGATGCCGACACCTAAGAGCCTGAACTATTTCAGTTGAGTGAGATGAAGGGCGGGCGCGACATTAATCGGGGGAAAAAGCAATCCATGAACATAGCACGATGCAGCGTGGGCTCAAGGAGGAGAGCTGATGGCAGCAGCGAGCACAGATGTCCAGCTTGAAAGCTGAGCTCCTCGAGCTGATCTAGGATGGGGGATAGGAACCACTCATGAAACTTGGCTTCGACCTTGCAGTTGGAACGAAGCTTGCCGATGGCAAGGCGTATGACTGGCCTAGGGTGTGGGTGAGGATCTGGGACAATGCGTCCAAGCATTCGCGATCCCTGCGGTAGATCTTGTCATTGTCGATGAGGTCGAGCGGGTGGAGTGCCAGAGGGGGCGCCACCGTCGGGAGAGGATGGTTTTGCGCATGCCAGATTTGATGGGGAGGAGGGGGATGATGGTTACCAACGTCTCTTCGGGGAGGCTGCTGATGAAGTCGAGGATCGCCAAAGGCTCTTGCAGTGCTGGCTTGACCTGCTCCCGCTTGTTGGCCGCCTCGTCCTCCATCGCAGCAGGTGGCGACACATGCAACTATTCTACGTACCTTCCCGAGGCGGCCGAAGCTTATGTGACAAGCCAAAGGAGAATGCAGGCGACTCAGGAGCCGTCCATCTTCCATCTGGCGGTTCCCAAGGCAGCCGAAGCTTATGTGACAAGCCAGAGTAGGCAGTGACATAGAGGCCGCACAGCGTGAATCCAATGTCCATGAATCTTACAGCACTATTTACTAACTGTAGGTATCGAAAGATTAACATGTTATGTGTACATTCCTTGGAAGGCTTTTTGACCTCACTGATACGACCACGGTATGGCGCGTTGGTTAGAACAAGAACTTGATATCAGTTAAACTAAAACTTGATGAAAATTAATTATACATTACAATTTACCTAGTTAGCATTGGTAACACATGCCAGATTTGAACACCACGGTTAAAATCACAAAATATCTTATCTTATATTTACTAATTGGAGGCACCATACGAGCTTCCACGTTAATCCACGTCAACAAGATTAGTTTAGCCATTATATTATAAATTTAATGGTTATGATTTATTAGAGCACCGTTCCTTTATTTGTACATAGATTAAAAGGAAATAGACCTACATGTATCCTAGAAATAGACCTACACGTATCACATAAGAATCTGCAACGCCCATGTCCAAGTTCCAGAAAAAAGAAAATGAAATCTACCACGTACAGAAAAATAAGTCCGCAACACTCACGTCTATTTATATAGAAAATCACCATGTACATATAAAAGGAGTCCTCCACACCTACGCTCCAAGTTCCAGGAAAATAATAATTAAATACAACACGTACAGAAACAAAAGTCCCCAGCACCCACGTACAACCATGGAAGAAAAAAAACACCACGTGCATGTAAAAAAAGGAGTCCTCCACACTTACGCTCCAAGTTTCAGAAACAAACTAATCAAATCCTTAACGTACAAAAGCAAAAGTCCCCATAACGTACAAAAGCAAAAGTCCAGCCATTGAAGGAAAAATACACCACGTACATGTACAAAAAATAGAGTCCTCCACACCCACGTCCATGTTCTAACAAGAAAAATGAAATCCATCACGTCCAACCATTGAATAAAAAAGGGATAATTGTATTCATACCCTTAGTTGTGTCCCCCTCAACCGAATTGCCCCTAGTTTTTGAAAACACGTGGTCTTGCCCAACCCACTTTGTCATCTTGTGCTTTTGCCCTTTGACCGTCACTTTGAAAACTTCATAACTAATTCATACTAAATCAGAAAAATGAAAATAAGATACCAAAATGTTTGGAAAAACATCACTTGTATGTCAATGTCACTTGCATTCGTGACAAAAGTGTTGGTAAGTGCTCATCCGAGTTTTAGCTCTTATCATACCACCATGAACAAGAAAATCTAAAAAAACTCAAGAAAAATTTGGTGGCAAAGAATTGCAAATGTTTTAAGTGCTTGCCAAGTTTCATGAGGGAATGACATTCATGGAAGTCGTGGCAAAAAAAACAATGAACACTCGAAAATAGATTGTTTTTTTTGCCACGATTTCCACGAATGTCATTCCCTCATGAAACTTGGCAAACACTTAAAACATTTGCAATTGTTTGCCACCAAATTTTTCTTGAATTTTTTGAATTTTTTTAGATTTTCCTGTTCATGGTGGTATGATAAGAGCTAAAACTCAGATGGGCACTTACCAACACTTTTGTCATGAATGCAAGTGACATTGACATACAGGTGATGTTTTTCCAAACATTTTGGTATCTTATTTGCATTTTTCTGATTTAGTATGAATTAGTTATGAAGTTTTCAAAGTGACGGTCAAACGGTCAAAGGGCAAAAGCACAGGACGACAAAGTTGGTTGGGCAAGACCACGTGTTTTCAAAAACTAGGGGCAATTCGGTTGAGGGGGACACAACTAAGGATATGAATACAATTATCCCAATAAAAAAACACATCCACATCGAAGTTCCGACTTTCTCCATGACATTCAACTTGGACACTGGTCGCTACTACACCTACTCTCCAGGGGAGCATTTTCGCATTCTTAAATTTCTCTACTCCCTATAAATTACATGTACATATATTTAAGTACGTTATTTATTTTTTCGCAACTCAAAGTACGTGATTTATTTCTCATAGTTGTTGACTTAGTAGATACCATTCAATAAATCATGTATGACAATCCAGCTGCGACACTCCTAATCATGTTCCTCTCTAGCCTTGAATCTTAGTATAAGGTACAATGCAATAAATCAGGTCCAGCTCTCCTGATTGTGTTCTCTCTAGCCTTTGAATCTCAGTCTACATGTGCAGACGTATCAGAAATCTAGCAGCTATCTATTTTGTTATATACTTAGATTTGTTTGGATGCTTTTAAGCCGTAGTGCAACCTAATCGTCCTCCTGCTTGATGTTGCTAAACACTATTGTTTCTGATACATTATGATTAAAATTCGTTGCTTTTACCCAGTTTGGGGGCTGCTTGAGTGGATGCGTACTACATGGTTAAAGAAGAGTAAGTGAATAACTAAATATCACATTATTATAGTTTACACGTTTATAGTAGTGTATAGGAAGAAGGAATAATGCAAGGAGATTCATTATGTCCTTTTCATTGGGACTGTGAGAGGAGTAGTCTCGCAGAATATATAGGGAATAAATCTGTATAATTTTTTTCATAATCCATTGTCTATTCAGGATTTCCTTCTTGGTATAATTTCAATGTTGGACGTTTTTTCAGATATGTATTAAATAGAATACCGGAATGCAATAGTTCCAAGTGTGTCACACGTATTTCATGTGTCTAATTCACCACACTTTGCTTTCTATATTTTCCAGGTAGACATTTTTGCATGTCAACTTCGTTAAAAGATCTACATAAATGTTATGGTTAGTGTGCACTTGGAAATTCAATTATGCCAGTGTTTGAATCAACTACCATTTTTTCACATATATAGTTCACCGGCCTCAAAGTTAATGAGGTAAATTAGAGTTCGTAGTCAAAGCAACATGTAATTTAAGTTGCAATTTTCAGAATTTTCACTTGCTATGCGAGTTGATATAGTTAGAGCTATCAATAGGCACATCACAATTATAAACATACGCAAAAGAGCTTGACTTCCACAGGATACATATAGTGGCATAATTAGGAACTTACACTCAATGAACAATACTGATAGTTGCTATCCATGAAAAAAATACTACATGTTACAAAATATTTTCAGTAGTATGTCATTTTTCCCATATTTCCAACTAACAAAATAAACCAGCAAAACTAATTTTCAGAAACATTTAGAGTATAAATTTGGTTCTATATTTCTAGCCCGTGCAGTCGCATGGGTTGATGACTAGTATGCTTCTAATTATAGTAAAACTAAAAGGATGGCGCAACCAAATCCAGCAGGAGAACCTCTGAAGTTGCCAGTCAGCCTAATTGTCATCATTTCATAGCATGATGACTGCATCGTTGACAGAGCCAGACCTGGATACCTCCGCGCCATGGGTTGCAGAAGGCAAAGTCGCCGACGGCCGCAACATCTCCTCGATGTCGTCGGGAGGGACAGACGCGAAGAGAGCATGCATCCCAGGGTCGACTGCTCCAGCGGATGCTCCACCCTTGCCTCCTTATACTCTGCGTCTTGGGATGCAGGATGTGGCGGCGGAGCCAGAGCTGCAGGCCGCAGCATCCCCTGGTCATCGACGGAAGGAATAGACACGAAGAAGGCAATGACCTCCCACCGCGTCTTCTGCAGCTAACGCTGCTTCTCCGCGTACGCCATCCTCACCTCCTCGTCTGTCCGGAGGGACTCGAAGGATTTGTCCATGGCGAGAAGCATCTCAGCGAAATCCAGATCCGCGCGGTACAGGGCTAGGAGGTCGGTGATGGAGAGCCACGCCTCAATCTGCGCCTCCGCTGCGAGATGCTTCTGCATCGCCACGTCGTCTACCATGTCGATATCCCATGGAGGCAACGGAGGCGGCGTCCGCATTGGGGATGGCGACGAAGAACCTCTGGAATCTGAGGTACAAGATCCGACGAGGCGGCCATCGGAAGGACGACGAGGGTAGCGGCAGAGGGAGAGGGGGTGAGAGAAAAAATGGGGGCGGCGACATGTTTGTACGAGGGGAGTCAATAAGAACAATTCACTGTTCGATGGAGGGGACATAATAGCGCTGGTCTCGCTCCTTTTATTTTTGTCAATTCTTTTAAAATATATGTAAACGTCATCTGTACATATTGAAACGTGACAACCATTAACACGATGTACCATACGTAATTAGACAGTTCACATGAATCATGTAATAGTACGTAGGATGTCAAGATATGACGTGACAACTGGCAACACGACTTTGGATTTGAAATTAAACACCCCATGACACAATCACACTTGACATGATCATGTTCATTGCTGAAGTTACATGCATGATTATAAATATATTGTGCATCACTATCCTCTCAGATTCCAAGTAATTCCATAGACTGGTATGTGTGTCTTTAAATATTTTGTAATGAAAAATGACAACAAATGCATAACTCAAAACTGCCATATGGGAGGTACATAAAAATATATTCCGAAATCCAATGCACAATGTGCCATGCATCATCTTGACTAAAATGGACAGAGTACGCTTGGATTTATGTCATCGCAAGATGTTCACAACGCGTTGAAGACGAGGACTATCGCGCAAGAGTACGTAGGATGCCAAGATATGACGTGACAACCGGAAACACGACTTTGGATTTGAAATTAAACACCCCCATGACACCATCACACTTGACATTATCATGTTCATTGCTAAAATTACGTGCATAGTTACAAATATATTGTGCATCACGTCCTTTAAAATTGGCCTTCGACAAATGAGATTCATGCTTCCACATCACACACGTCATAAAACATGGTACATCCTAACATATACTATATCGTTGATGACGCGCGTTGCCGTGCCCGTCTATTTGGAATGTTGTATGATACATCTTTACAAAAGTTTTTTGAACGAAAAAAGTCTACAAATTTGGGTAGAACTTGAGAATGGAGTGCGCTTGATAACTGTAGGTCATTCCGATTGTGTCTCTATGTCGCCTTAGTTTGTAGTTCTTTTTCAGTTTCAGACTGTTTTCCTTCTTGTTGCTGAGATAGTGCTTTCAGCTGGTTCCCTCTGCGTGCATTGTAAAACTTCATTGTGGCTTCATTCTACTACTAAATGGAGTTGGGTGGGAGCCCTTTTCCTCTAAAAACCTTTTTGTGTGACCTAAATAAGCCACATATGTGTGTGTGCGTGCGCATTGATACGTCCATTTTGCATCATATTTTTCTACTATTATTTATAATGTTTTGGATCAATATTTCACTTTATAATGCAATTCTAATGCCTTTTTTCTCTTATTATGCAAGATCTATATGAAGAGGGAAATTGTCGGCAGCTGGAATTCTGGACTTGAATAGAGTTACAACAGTGATAGCTATTCTTCGGAGCTCCAAATGATCTGAAAATTTATGAAGATTTATTTTAAAATTAATAAAAAATACTGAAAGAAGAATCACCAGGAGGGGCCCCACCAGTGAGCCACAAGTTCAGGTGGCGCGCCTCCTTGGGGTGCGCCATGTGAGCTTGTGGGCCCACCAGTAGGCCTACGTGGACCTCCTTCTCCTATATGATGCTATTTGCCCTAGAAAAAAAATTAAGAGAAGACTTTCAGGATGAAGCGCCACCATCTCAAGGCGGAACCTGGGCAGGAGCAATTTTTCTCACGGAGGGAGAAATCGAAGCCATCGACATCACCAACGATCCTCTCATCGTGGGAGGACTCATCTCCATCAACATATTTACCAGCATCATCTCCTCTCAAACCCTACTTCTCTCTCTTGTATTAAATCTTTATCCAAAAACCTCAGATTGGTACATGTGGGTTGCTTGTAGTGTTGATTACATCTCGTAGTTGATCCTAGTTAGTTTATTTGGTGGAAGATTATATGTTTAAATCCTTAATCATAAATTATACTCCTTTGATCTTGAACATGAATATGATTTTTGAGTAGTTCTTTTTGTTCTTGAGGACATGGGAGAAGTCTTGTTATAAGAAATTATGTGAAGTTGGTATTCGTTCAATATTTCGATGATATGTTTGTTGTTCTTCCTCTAGTGGTGTCGTGTGAACGTCGACTACATGACACTTCACCATGTTTGGGCCTAGAGGAAGGCATTGGGGAGTAGTAAGTAGATGATGGGTTGCGAGAGTGATAGAGGGTTAAACCCTAGTTTATGCACTATTCCGTAAGGTGCTGATTTGGATCCATTTGTTTCATGCTATGGTTAGATTTCTCTTAATCCTTCTTTCGTAGTTGCAGATGCTTGCGAAAGGGGGTAATCATAAGTGGGTTGCTTGTTCAAGTAAGGACAACACCCTAGCACCGGTCCACCCACATAACAAACTATCAAAGTAGTGAACGTGAATCAACTAAACATAATGAACATGACTAGATCAGAATTCCCATGTGTCCTCGAGAACGCTTTGCTCACTATAAGAAGTACTCTAGGTTTGTCCTTTATTTTAAAAAGGATTGGGCCATCTTGCCGCACCTTGTTACTATTGTCACTTGCTACTTGTTACGAATTATCTTGCTGTCAAACTACACATTACTACTACTTTCAGTACTTGCAGAGAATACCTTGCTAAAAACTGCTTATCATTTCCTTCTGCTCCTCGTTGGGTTCGACACTCTTACTTATCGAAAGGACTATGATTGACCCCCTATACTTGTGGGTCATCACGCATGTCTAGGAGAGTTTAAGTGTTAAAGTCGGTTGCATAGTGAATTACATTCGAACATTTATCTTAGTGGAAGAAAAGAAACTGAAAATAAACCTACTATGTACCGAGTAATAAGTTAGCTTCATATTCAACATTGATCTTACAACCAACTACTAAAGTCACTTCAACTTGGTTTTATTTATGAAAAAAATGAGCCTGAGCAGGAAATAATCAATCTGAATGGGATAATATATGTAGAATGTAAACCTGTAGAACTATCCACATGACCTTGTGACAGGTTCAAGAAAGCATTCACATTAGTACTATTGGTGGTATTATTTTTGTAGCATGTCAAACATGAAGATACAGAAGGGGAAAATGCAGGATGCACACGATGCAAAAGTATAATGCAAGGGACCTTTGTGATGACAAGAGATAGCAGCTGCTCACCCGTACAAAGAAAAAGGGCTGATAATAGGGCAATTGTCTCAATAACTTAAAGGAAACACATGTATATACATGAATAAGAAAGCAGTAGAATAATTGGACATCTCTAGAAACATGATCCAGATTTACCACAGTAATGGAAATAGAGATGTAGGATCATAATGTAGCAAAGACCAGAAACATCACTTTGGAGAATAAATAAGGGTGATTGTAGAGATGCAAGACTTGGATAGTTGATAGGAGCAATGGTTCTCGGGAAATTGGAAAACACAGCACAGATAAGCCTAATCTGACAAGCACAAAGTCTACCAAACTGGGTGATAGTTGTCGCACGAAGACGATAATAAGTAAAACATCCATAAAAGTTAGCCGCACGCAAAGCATCTACATATATTTATTAGCTTCCAAAGTTGATGAGCCAATCTTTGTCCAGGGGAGATACAATTTCTTTTTCGAAGCAGAGGTCTTGCTTGTGTCATTTGCAGCCCTGTAAATGTGAAGATAGCTATTAATATATATGTATGTTTAAAAATATAACCTTCAACAGGGAGTCAAAGTTAGGGATGGCACCTGCAGGATTTGGGTACGGGTGGAGCCACCCCATACCCTTACCCGTCCCATTTGAGCTTACCCATCACCCGTACCCATACCCGCTAGTGGGTACAATTTTTTTCCATAGCCGTCACCCGACAGGGTAAATGGGTACCCGCGGGTGAAAATACCCATGTTTGAATAACATTAAATTAAGCATCACATAATTATAAACAACAACATATAATCATAATTTATATATAACAACACATAATAACATCAGTACGTACTTATAAACAACAACACATTCTATAAAAATCAACACTTACTTGTAAACAACAACACATCAAAATATCAACAAATAGTCATAAATAGTAGCACATAGTCATAGATTTTAAGTTGACAAAATGTAGAGATAATGTTCCAATATTTGTTAGATTTTATAAGGGTACATGGGTACGCGGGTATGCGTTATGTGATCCTATACCCGTACCTACTCTACCCGATGGGTTTGAGATTTTCCCATTTATATACCCATGGGTAATGCTTTGTCCCATACCCTTACCCTAATAGGGCTTTTACCCACAGGATACATGGGTAATGGGTACCCATTTCCAACTCAAAGTACAATGTGGCCACTTACCTTTTTGCGTTTTTCTTGTTTGTGCTACTGGAAGCATTTGTGACAGGTGCATTTGGATCATCTGGTGTCTGTTGGCTGGCAGTTAGTGGTGTTTTTTGCCCAAATTTTTTTGAGACAAATATGTTGGAGTTATGCAGTGAAGAAACATATAAGGTACTTTTATAACTTGAGAGATGACTATACTACTATAATAAGTAAGTGACAAATTATCAGTTCTGCTGGTGCTATCATCGTCGTTAGTCCAAGTGTTCACCTGTCATTGGAAAAGTTCAGAGGTCAAACATATAGTTACTTTTAGTTATAGTAATTAACTGCCAACAATCATGATAGTTTTGTTTTCTGAAAAAGGGAATATATTAATATCGCGAAGATACCAATTACACCCAGCCTCTGCACCAACAAGATGTCGCAAAGACATCCAGGATGCACATAGCCAAAGAAGAAAACAAAAAAGAAAGGAAAAAAGGTCCCACCGCAGTGATCAACTCCTCTCAGCAGCTGCACACCAACCACCATCAAATATAACACCCGAAAAACATAAAAGGTACCCAAAAGTAACGCCTCCAAGAAGGGAATAGTGCACAAGCACCATCGTTGTCCGATCCAAGATCTTATGTTTTCACCATGGAGAAAGTCTGAGCTTTCAAAACAACTCCTTCACCAAGGCAATTGCCAGGCACAACCAATGAAGGCCAGACCTTATATTTTCACCCAGAAAGTCACGACACGGCATCTGAGGAGCACCTCCAAAAATGAAATCCTCTAGGAGCACAATCATGATAATGACTTGGTAATGTGAGACTTCATTATATCGTTGCACTAGTACATCGATTCAATGACTATAATGAGAGTTCAGATGATAATAGATAGTCCAGTAACTATTATGATAGTTAGAAGATAATAGATATTCTCTAAGTATTTAGATGAGAAAGCTTACTCAGTATCTGTTATCTGGAGGTTCCTCTCGTTAGAATCTTGGGTCGAGCAGGCAGTCGAACCTTCAAGAGATATGAAATTACTGATAGTAAAGCAACAAAGTGGAGGAAGCAAAGGAATAATTGTGTGTGCACAAAAGTGTAATTTACTTTCCTATAAAGGAGTCTGTCATTCCAACCAGAGGGTACAGGTATAAAATTTGTGACTGAATATGCATAGTGAGGATAATTGGTAGGGACATCACACAACGCCTAAACTTTCGATCATGGAGTTATTTTCATAGAACTGCCTTCCACAGCCTTATACATGTTCTTTGCTAATTTCACAAAGAAATTCTCGATGAGGAAAACATTACCCTCCTTGAATTTTCCCCATATATTTCTTCATGCATCTCCCCGCACATCTCGTTTCCCTATAGTATTAAACACAAGGATAATACATTATGTAAGATAGAATACTCGCTAATACGTATTTAGTAGGCATGTTCATCAACGAAGACGATGTCAAGATGCATAAATTAATTCTCCTTGTAGAAATCTCATACAAGATCTACACGTGCAAGCACGGTGACATGCCTGGGGGATTGGTTCAGATCTGATAAAAACAAATTGGCCTGGAAACCAACTCACTGAATTCTCTTACTTGTTTCTGTTGTGAAGGGAGTAAATCAGAATTGGATAGCCTCATGTTAACATGCAACTTTAAGATGCAGATATATTTTCACAAAGGTGAGTTACCTATCCAAAAGCCATAGAAGATCATGAGCTGTCAAAGTAGAAAAAAAATGCAAGTACAGTCTCCCTGATCTGCTCAAATCAATTGACCACATGAAGCATGAACAAACCATTTATGTATTTTTTTTGGAATGAGATGAAACTAGGACAATGTAATTGCTTGGTGGAAGAATGAGCCATACATTCATAAATGAAGTGAAAAGAAATATAGGGAAACCTAGCCAAGCATCTTGCTGATGGATGTTATGCTTACGGGGTGGAAAGGGTGAGTGAAGAATGGTAGGAGAGGAAGGTTATATACACGTACATGTACCAAGAGGGAGCAGAAAGGATGGGCACATCACCCACCATGATTGTGTGCAGAGAAACTAAAGGTTTATTGTATCTTCAAATCGCAGCGGAGCAGCCCCCGATGACAAAGAGTCATGGCGTCGATCTCCCGCGTCCAGTTGGTCTCGTCCTCCCTCCATGTGAACAAGCATCGCCTCCCCTTCTCGATCTCTCTCGCGCTGTTCGTGCGTGCCACCCTCCTCTCACATCGAATCCCCTTCAAATCACAGTGACCGATCTCATTCTCTGGAAATCACAACAACCGACCCGATCCCAGCCTCTCTCTTAGAACTTTTTTTCTTTGGCAGGGATGAGCAAATTGGGCTAGAAAAAGGCCCAGGTAACCAAAGTGCACATAAATTTCTTCTCGAGTAGCAACCCTCTAGGGAAGCTGGGCGAGAAAATATTACGTGTCATGCAGGCCGAAACAGAGAACACATCAGACGATAGAGGCTGTATAAATCAAGCAAATTGACGGCTAAAAACGATGAAATGTTGAGAGGGCTGGGATTACGTGCGGTTTTACTGTCCTAAATATATGACCCTGTTCATAACTCCAACTAATTGCAACATTTTGCAATGAAAAATGACTACAAATGCATAGAAATAACTCAAAAGTGTCGTAGGGGAGGTACACAAACGACATTTCGAAATCCAATGCACAATGTGCCATGCATCATCTTGACTAAAAAGGACGGAGTACGCTTGGACTTATGTTGTTGCAAGATGTTCACAACGCGTTCAAGACGAGGGCTATCGCACAAGAGTACGTAGGATGCCAAGATATGACGTGACAACCGGAAACACGACTTTGGATTTGAAATTTAACACCCTCATGACACCATTGGACTTGACATGATCATGTTCATTGCTGAAGTTACATGCATAATTACAAATATATATTGTGCATCACGATCCTCTAACATGGTACAACTTATAATATACTTACATGAGATCCTTCCCTCCTAGTCGACTCTCCCTCAAAATAGCGTTCCATCCAACTAGCTTTTTTCGCGAAAAAATTTCTTCCCTCCAAAATAGCGTTCCCTCGAACTAGCTTCCCTCAAAAAAAAAATTCCCTCTAGAATGTTTGAAAGGCCCGCTCGATTAACCCCCACCCCCTTTATAAATACCACCTATCCTTTCTTATAAGTGTGACCACATATCCTTCCAACAAACAAAGCGTCTCCTCGTCTCTCTTTTCTAATTAACTTAGAACCTCCCCCTCCCCCCCATGCGGCGGCTCTAGCTCCGCCACAACAAATAGTTTGATCCAATCGCGGCACACGACATGACCGTGGCATTATGAAGGTCTCCATCTGCTCTGAAGGTAAAAGTACTCCAATACCACACCTTAGATGACGAGGTCACACCCCTGCTCCCCACATCAAATTTGCACATCCGTCTAGATGTACGCATCTAGTTCCTTGTTGAGTCGTAGATGCAATCTAAGATTGTGTTACTTGTACTAAACTTTTAGGGATCTTATCTGGGTTAATACGACGGGTCATTTTATCTAGGGCTATAGTATGGTTAGGATTTTCTAGTATGAGTATGATATTCTAATTAAATGCAAGGTCATAAGATCTAATCTATCAGCTAATTACTTCTTTTACTTTCTTGATGAGCTTCTTGTTTGCCTATTTTTTCCCATGGAAACTGAACTTTGACCCTATCTTGTTCTGGTTCAGTGATTATGCCCTTTCACATTGCTTTTTCTCTGGAGTAAATTGTGTTGAACAAGTACGTACATGTTTAATTGTCTTCATCGTTGTACAGTAGCTGCCAAAAGCTCACCAACAAGGATAAGGGTCTCAAACCGAAGAAGTGATGCATTGTGACGAAAATGAATATGGAGCAACTGTTGAGTAGCTGGCCTATGTTGCAAATAAGATTAGATGTCTAGAAGACAACGAGAAGGAAAACCCTACAACTCTGGTGACAATATATGTTTACATTATTTCACATTCAAAAAGGTACTGCTAAATGTAGATTGTAATCTAATATGTTGAATTACATCCTAGCAGGCATATTTCTATGACAAAAAGGAAGGAGAGATGACTGTTACGCAAATCTCAGGCGCTTCCAAGAGAAAGCGGGTCGAGCCTGTTAGTCACCGTACTTTTTACCCTCTAAATACTTATTTAAAAAGAATATTTAAATCCATGTACTATTTTTGTTTCCTCTACCACTGCATATTTTTCAGAAATGCATTAATATTTTGGAATTTTGCATACCTATATATTAAACCACATCGAACCTAGATATATGATTTCTGTAGGGAGAGTTGGAATTCACATATGCTGAGCTGAATGCAAGTCTAGAAGGCCAGCATGAAGAAATTGGACCTATGAAGATGTAGCATAAACAATCTGAAGCAAACAAGAACGCTTTGTGAGAGGAACAAGAGCCTATTGCTGTTAAGGAGGCCCTACCAGAGCAACAGGAAGACCTTGAAGCTATCAACAAGGTCCTGGCTGAGCAGCATGAAGAACCTGAAGCTAGCAGTGAGGAAACACCAGAGCAATAGGGAGATCTTGAAGTTGCCAAGAAGGCCCTAGCAAAGCAGCAGGAAGAACTTGAAGCTATGAAGATTGCCCTCGCAGAGCAGCAGCAGGAACTTGAATCGGCCAACAAGGCCCTACCAGAGCACAAGGATGAACTTAGAGTTTTCGAAATGGCCCTGTTACACTATAATGAAGAAGTTGTAACACTACTGCAGGATGCTGCTAATGTGACACTACAATCAGAGACCCTTCGATGAAACTGTGTGTGATACATTAATCGCAAACGATGATGTAAAGAAACCATAAAAAATGATACGAAACGTTTGCGATGGCGGAGATATCAAACACGATTCACATTATAGTTACGTGTGCGATTTGTGGCATACGGTTCACTCTAATGAATTGTTTGTGATGACTCAGAACAACAGAAACGGGCAGCTGATACATCTCCAACGTATCTATAATTTATGAAGTATTCATGCTGTTATATTATCATTCTTGGATGTTTTACAATCATTTTATACCAACTTTATATCATTTTTGGGACTAACCTATTGACATAGTGCCCAGTGCCAGTTGCTGTTTTTTGCTTGTTTTTTACATCGCAGAAAATCAATACCAAACGGAGTCCAAACGCAATGAAACTTTTTGAAGATTTTTTCTGGACCAAAAGACACCCGGTGGGCCAAAGAAGTACCAGAGGGGAGCTCCGAGGAGAGCACAACCCACCAGGGCACGCCTGGGGGCCCAGACGCACCCAGGTGGGTTGTGCCCACCTCGGTGGCCTCCCGCATCGCCTCTTCGCCCTATAAATTCCCAAATATTCCAAAAACCCTGGGGGTAACCGTAGATGAGAAGTTCCGCCGCCGCAAGCCTGTGTAGCCACGAAAGCCAATCTAGATCCCGTTCTGGCACCCTGCCGGAGGGGGAAATCATCACCGGTGGCCATCTTCATCATCCCGGCGGCCACCATGATGAGGAGGGAGTAGTCCACCCCCGGGGCTGAGGGTTTGTACCAGTAGCTATGTGTTTAATCTCTCTCTCTCTCTCTCTCTCGTGTTCTTGAGATGTCATGATCTTGATGTATCGCGGGCTTTGTTAATATAGTTGGATCATATGGTGTTTTCCCCTCTCTATCTTGTTGTGAATTGAGTTTTCCCTTTGAGATTTTTTTTATCGGATTGAATACTTTTATGGATTTGAGAACACTAGATGTATGTCTTGCATATGAATACCCGTGCTGACAATGGGGTATTATATTGATTCACTTGAGATATGTTTTGGTACTCAACTCGCGGATTCCCGAGGTGACATTGGGGTAATCTATGCATAGGGTTTGATGCATGTTCTCGTCTTTTGTTTCTCCGGTAGAAATCTTGGGGCACTCTTTGAGGTTCTTTGTGTTGGATTGAGTATTATGAATCTGAATTTGCTTTTGTGTTATTTTAGTACGAACTCTTGATAGATCGATTGGAAAGAATAACTTAGTGTTATTTTAGTACGAACTCTTGATAGATCGATCGGAAAGAATAACTTGGTGTTATTTTAGTACGAACTCTTGGATAGATCGATCAGAAAGAATAGCTACAAATAATTTCTTCTTATGTTCTCCGCTAGATAAGAACTTTGGAGTGATTCTTCATCGCACGTTGAGGGATGGTTATATGATCCAATTAGATTAGCATTGTTGAGAGATTGCACTAGCGAAAGTACGGACCCTAGGCCTCATTTTCAAGCATTGCAATACCTTTTGTGCTCCGTTTTATCAATTGCTACCTTGCTGTTTTTTATTGTTCCTATTACAAAAACCAATATCTACTATCATTACTATGCTTTTATTAACATCTCTTCGCCGAACTAGTGCACCTATACAAATTACCATTGTATTTGGTGTGTTGGGGACACAAGAGACTCTTTGTTATTTGGTTGCAGGGTTGTTTGAGAGAGACCATCTTCATCCTACGCCTCCCACGGATTGATAAACCTTAGGTCATCCACTTGAGGGAAATTTGCTACTGTCCTACAAAACTCTGCGCTTGGAGGCCCAATACGAGTCTACAAGAATAAAGTTGCGTAGTAGACATCAAGCTCTTTTCTGGCGCCGTTGCCGGGGAGGTGAGTGCTTGAAGGTATATCTTTAGATCTTGCAATCAAATCTTTTAGTTTCTTGTTTTATCACTAGTTTGGTTTATAAAAAGAAAACTACAAAAAAATGGAATTGAGGTGGTCTCATGTTGTTCATCTTTATAATGTCTTTCTTGAAAATGATGGAAAGGAAAATTGTGCTCAATTGATAGAAGAAGAATTCAATAAAATGTTTGGCATGAATGATGAGCATGATTGCAATGTTGTTAGTATGAATTCTATAAATATCAAAAATGCTAATGATGATTGCACTAGTCATGAAAAAAATGTTTCTTATAAGCATGTAAATTTTTGTGGAGTGGAAAGACTTTGTGAAGACATGCCTTATAGGGATGATAGATTTTGCAAGAAGCATAAACATGATAGAACCAATTTTTTGCTCAAGGTGATAGATAAGTTTGCTACAAAATTATGCTCTCTTTATCCTATTACTTGTGAACTTTGCAATAAAGTTGGTCACCTTAATTTCCAATGCATGTTTTTTCATGATCGAATCGTGTCCAAATATTGCAATAACTTGATCACCCTTGAACTTTATAATAAACTTTGTTTATTTTTGGGGTGTGAAGAATTGTCACATAAAAATGGTTGGTTTGAAGCATTCATATTCACAGACCACGCTGAAACTAATTTGAAAGAAATCCATATGTTTTGCATGGTAAATTGCAATGAGAATGCTTATATTGCCAACTATAGAAAGATGGGAAAACCAATGATTTCCACTTTCCCTCCTATTGTCTCTCATGATGAAATAGGTGACGAGGAGGAGCTCCCTATTCAACCAATCTCATCAATAAGAAGCTCGAAAAAATTAATTAAACCCACACATGATGTGGTGAAGAAGAAGAAAAGAAGAAAGAGTAGAGGTAAAAAGGTATCTCTCCCAAATAATGTTGCTCCTATTATAGTTGTGCCTCATGAAAATGAATCAAAAATAATTGTGGAAGATGATGCACTTGATGATGATATTGCTTCTTTGTCTTATGGCATAATGTCCGAAAGAACTATTGATGATGATTTTGTTATGCCTATTGCTTGTTGTGATGATTATGATTGGGAAGATAATGATACTTCCTATAATCTTGAAAATCTTTTTGGCACTAACTTGGGAAATTATTATGATAATAATTGTTATTCTATTGGTGCTATTGAAAGTGCGTTATATCGACTAGAGGGGGGGGGGTGAATAGGCGATTTTTATGAATTCGTCACTGAGGAAATTCTAAGTGAGGAATTTCCTGAGCAATGAACTACTAGCAGCGGAATAAGTACTCAGATGCAAGCATAACATGGCATAAGCACAGTCATCATGATGAAATGAAACAAGCACAAAGCACAGGTAGCGTGAAAACAGGATAAGCAGGCAGAAGACAAGATGACTGAAGAAATAGGATTGAGGAAATAGAGAAAGTCTTCAGTCAAAGTCTTCAAACAGTAATGATCATGAACAATAACACAAGATAGAGGAAATGAAAGGGTTGAGGAAATAGAACCAGTAGCTCGGTGAAGACAATGATTTGGTAGACCAGTTCCAACTGCTGTGACAGTTGTACGTCTGGTTGGAGCGGCTGGGTATTCAAACCTGAGGACACACAGTCCCGGACACACAGTCCTCACCGTATTCTCCTTGAGCTAAGGTCACACAGACCTCGCCCAATTCATCGTGGTAAGTCTTCACAGGTGACTTCCAAACCTTCACAGACTTGGTCACTCGGCAATCCACAATTCCTCTTGGATGCTCTAGACCCTGACGCCTAGCCGTCTGGAGGATGCACAGTCCTCAAAGGTAACAAGCGTCGGTTCCACACAGGAACAATTTCTTCAGTGATGCTCAATCACTTTGGGTTTTAGGTGTTGGGTTTGGGTTTTTCCTCACTTGATGATTTTCGCTCAAAGTCCTCGGAGGATGGGATGCTCTAAATGACAAGTGTCAGTTTCTCTCGGAGCAGCCAACCAGCTAGTGGTTGTAGGGGGCGGCTATTTATAGCCGGGGAGCAGCCCGACATGATAAGACATAAATGCCCTTCAATGATATGACCGTTAGGTGGATAGGATATTTTGGACAGCTGGTGCATAGCACAACAACGGTCGGAAATTTGAGCTCTCAAATTCCTCAGGGCTATCATGTTCCTCACTTGTAGGCAATCCGCACTGGCGAATTCCTAACTCCTCAGTCAGAACAAATTCCTCAGAGAATAGAAGAACTTCATCTCTGTCACTGAAGAACTTGACTGAACTGTATGAGATTTCCAATGGCTTCACTCGAAAGGATTGGTAGGTGTAGGATTTGAGTTGAGCATCACTTGGAAACTTTTCCTTAGTTTTACCTCGACCCCCTTTAACAGTACGGTGTTTCCTATGACTCAAGAAAGGGAAAATAAAACTATGAAAACAAAAGTCTTCACGCTTCATAATCCTCGCATTAATATCAAGTCTTCACGGTCACACCAATTTCCTCATTTTCAAAGTCTTCAAGAAAACCAAAGTCTTCAACTGAAGACATTCATTTTTAGGGGTCGACTTTCTTCGTAAATATCAAACTCCTCATTGACTTATAGAACCTATGTACACTCACAAACACATTAGTCCCTTAACCTATAAGTCTTCAATACACCAAAATCACTAAGGGGCACTAGATGCACTTACAGCTATTCATACTATTAATGATGAGAGTGATTATGCTTATGATATGCCAAGCCACAAGCTTGGGGATGCTATGTTTGATGAGAATGACATGTTTGAGAATTTATTTGCTGCAATTAATGTTTGTCCCAAGCTTGGGGATGATATGCTCAATGAAGATGATCTTTTTAGTCCCCCTACTTTGAATGATCAAATTTGCTATGATGATTGCATGCCTCCTATCTATGATGAGAACAAAGTTGCTACTTATGATGATTATTGTGATGATACTTATGTTATAAAAAGTAGTGATAATTATTGTCATAATTTTGAATATCCTTTTACTGAACATTACTCTTTTAATGTGGAAACAATTTATAGTATTCGAGTTTTATATGATACTCCCACTATTGTGAATGAGAATAAAATTGCTTATATGGATAGTAATAAATTTTCTATGCTTTTGGATCATGAAAAGAATGCCTTATGTGATGGTTATATTGATGAATCTATTCATGATGCTACTGAAAATTATTATGAGAGAGGAACTTATGATTCATGATGCTCTAGTTATGTTTCAATTCTTATCTTTTATGCGAGCATCATTAAAATCATCATGCCTAGCTAAAAGGCATTAAAGAAAAGCGCTTGTTGGGAGACAACCCAAAACTTTTACCTACTGTTTTTGTGTGTTCACATGGTTAGGCTACTGTAGTGATATTGTTTTATAGCTTTTGTTTCAATAAAGTGCCAAGTAAAGCCTTTGGGATAGTGTGGATGATAGTTGACTTGATTCTGTGCAAAAACAGAAATTTTTGCGTCCAGTGCAGAAATTACTGTCTTTTCCTGGAACGTGGAAACATTCTAAATTATTTACAGCTGATGGGTGTCAAATATTTCTACGTTTTCCTAATTTTTCAGAGTTTCTGGAGTTAGAGAAGTATGATGTTAATTCAGATCTTTATGTACTGTTCTGTTTTTGACAGATTCTGTTTTCAATGCATAATTTGCTTGTTTTCTAGTTTCTATGGCTTATATTGCTTAATATAAATTTTGGAAATTGTAGAGTACAGTAGGAATTGTGTGAGAACAATTATGAATCTTGTCTTTGACAGTACCAAAGTGAATGATTTGTCTTTATCATACTAACCCATCTCACGAAGTTCCGTTAAGTTTTGTGTGATTGAAGTTTTCAAGTTTTGGGTGAGATATCGATATGAGGAGAATAAGGAGTGACAAGACCTAAGCTTGGGGATTCCCAAGGCACCCCCAAGGCAATATTCAAGGAATATCCAAGCAACTAAGCTTGGGGATGCCCTGGAAGGCATCCCCTCTTTCGTCTTCAACATTATCGGTAACCTCACTTGGAGCTATATTTTCATTCGTCACATGATATGAGTTTTGCTTGGAGAGTCATTTTATTTTATTAGTATTTGCTTTCTGTTATTTATAATAATGTTTTGCATCTTTTATTTCAATAAAAGTGGCAAGGATAGCCATCACCATGCTTATTTTGCAAATATATGAGTTGCTGTTTCAAAACAGAAAGTTTATCGCTGTTGCAATAATTATCCAGAAAAGTCAGAATGTGATAAAATGTTGAAACTTTTTGTGCAATAAGATCTGATAAATTTTCTACAGTTTGGTAAATTTTCAGAATTTTTGGAGTTAGGTAAGTATGAGTACAATTGCACTCTTTACAGACTGTCCTGTTTAGACAGATTGCTGTTATGTTCGCATTGTTTGCATATGTTTGCTTGTTTAATGATTCTATTTGAGGATAGGAGTATTAAATATGCAGAGGAATTTAGTATGCAATGTTGAATAATAATTTTAGTGATTTTCTACAGTAGAGAATGATAAGGTTTTGCATTGATTTATACTAACTTATCTCAGGAGTTCTTGTTGAGTTTTGTGTGGATGAAGTTTTTAAGAATTAGGGAAACCGTGATTTGAGAGGAATGAAGAAGATACAAGAGCTCAAGCTTGGGGATGCCCAAGGCATCCCAAGTTAATATTCCAAGAAGTGTCAAGCATCTAAGCTTGGGGATGCCCCGGTAGGCATCCCACCTTTCTTCATCAACAATTATCGGTTAGCCTCGGTTAAGCCTAAGTTTTTGCTTCTTCACATGATGTGTGCTCTTCTTAGAATGTCATTTTATTTTGTTTTGCTTGTTGTTTTAATAAAATACTTAGATATGAAAGTTTTAAATAAGAGAGAGTCCTCAATTAGCCACCCATTTACTTAACTACTCATTTGATCTTCACTTGTATCTTTTTGGAGTAGTTTGTCATTTACTCTCATGCTTCACTTAGATTATTTTGAGAGTTGAAAATTTTGAAGAAATACTTATGCTCTCGTGCGTCACTTAAATTTATTTGAGAGCTTGTTAGTAGCAATGGTAATACATAAATTTAGTCCCAAAGTAATGGATATTCAAGAAGGATAAAACAAAAACATTCATGTAGATCACTGGATATGATAAGTTTGATTCCTTGCAATAGTTTTGCGATATGGAGATAATAATATGTGAGTCATGTTGGTGAGTAATTATGCTTTAGTAAGAATATTGGTGTTAAGGTTTGTGATTCCCTATGTGTGGCGCCCCCGACTCAATCGTACACTAATCATACACGCAAACGTGTACGATCAAGCATAGGGACTCACGGGAAGATATCACAACACAACTCTAACACAATTTAAACGGAGGTCCACAATATTACAGACCAGGGATCCGAAGATCCGAATACATAAGTCAGTCATACAAATATTATCTGAGTACAGACATAGTTAGACAAGTTTTGCCTTAAGAAGGCTAGCACAAACAGCGACACTAGATCGAAAGGCGTTGGCCTCCTGCCTGGGAGCCTCCGATCCTACTCCTGGTCGGCTGGCTCGATCCAGTAGTAAGTACCCTCTGGACCCTCCTGGTAGTAAGCTCCGGTGGTGGCATCTGGCTCCTGGACTCCATCGTCTGATGTATCATCAAGGTGGGGTATGGGGAAAAAAGAAAGTAAAGCAACCGTGAGTACTCATCTGAAGTACTCAGCAAGCAAGGATCTATACTACATATGCAACATTATCAATGGAGAAAGGCTGTATAAGTGGACTGGGCTGCAGAAATGCCAGAATAGAGAGAAGGCCTAGTCCTATCGAAGACTAGCATCTTCAAACATCTTCACAAGGCCATCATCTTGCAGCAGTAGAAGAGAATAGAATAACATTTTATTTAGCAAACATGTTGAAGTACAGCTTAAAGATCCTTCCTCGACTCCCAAGCGAGAAAGCGATCCCGAAGCTTCAATTAAGTAACAAGTATCCAGTTTAAGTAGTAGATCGGGATACACAAACTAAGCGTCCTTTACCGTAGGACCGGCTATCGATAGAAGATTCATCCCTGTAGGGGTGCACTACTGTTACCCAACACGCTCGATCAACTCTGGCCGGACACACTTGCTGGGTAATGCCCGTCCTCGGAAGATCAACACGAAGCAGCGCTCTACCTAGGCTCGGCAGAGAGGTCAGCACGCCGGACTAACTTATGCACCCAGAGGTCTCGGGCCATCGCCCTGGGCACCCTGCGCGTTGTGAGACTGGCCGGGGTGCAGGCGCGACACTGAACTCGTCAGTGAAGTATCCAGCCCAATCCCGACAATCAGCCCGCACGGTGAATCGTGACGTCAGACGAGCTTTCGGGAGAAACGTACTTCGCAGAGGGTCCCATAACCATTATCCCGCGTGGTGGTAGTGCGTATAGGGCACGTCGACCGACTCAGATCACACACCCAAATCCAATAGGCTCAATTAGTATCACGCGGAGACAATCAGAGTCTCTGATGCTCCACCACAATAGCACACTCGAGTGCCCTTCCGGCACACCCGAAAATCATAGATCCCCAGCGGGTACCCACCAGGGTGGACCCGCCTGTAACAAGGGTCAAAGTAACCGTGTGGTCATAACATCAAGGGGGGAAACCCGAGGAATCACCCTCGGCGGATTCCACTCGACGAAATCATCAGGGTGAACGTATGAGGCATCACCCTTGAGGTTCACACTGAGGGGTCGCACGACAGAGTCGTATCGGAAGTGGAGAAGGAGGAATCACCCTCGATGACCACGATCGAACAGCTACACTGCAGAGTATTCATCGGGAGTGCGTTACGAGGTATCACCCTCGGCACTCGATAGTAACTAAGCAGAGTCGTACAACTAAGGGGGTGTGAAGTGAGGTGTCGGTCTCTGGTCGACGATCACGTTGATCGAGTCGTCGACGATCAAGCAGGGGCATCAAGGATGAAAGATCGAGGATGTCGCCTAGAGGGGGGGGGGTGAATAGGCGCTTTAAAATAATTACGGTTAAGGCTTGAACAAATGCGGAATAAACCTAGCGGTTAATTTGACAAGCACAAAACCTACAACAACTAGGCTCACCTATGTGCACCAACAACTTATGCTAAGCAAGATAGACAACTAAGTGATAGCAAGATATATGACAAGAAACAATATGGCTATCACAAAGTAAAGTGCATAAGTAAAGGGCTCGGGTAAGAGATAACCGAGGCACGCGGAGACGACAATGTATCCCGAAGTTCACACCCTTGCGGATGCTAATCTCTATTTGGAGCGGTGTGGAGGCACAATGCTCCCCAAGAAGCCACTAGGGCCACCGTAATCTCCTCACGCCCTCGCACAATGCAAGATGCCATGATTCCACTAAGGGACCCTTGAGGGCGGTCACCGAACCCGTACAAATGGCAACCCTTGGGGGCGCTCACCGAACCCGTACACTTTGGCAACCCTTGGGGGCGGTCACCGGTACCCGTCAAATTGCTCGGGGCGATCTCCACAACCTAATTGGAGACCCCGACGCTTGCCCGGAGCTTTACACCACAATGATTGAGCTTCGAATAACACCAACCGTCTAGGGCGCCAAGGCACCCAAGAGGAACAAGCTCTAGGGTGCCCAAATACCCAAGAGTAATAAGCTTCTCAAACTTCACTTCCACGTATCACCGTGGAGAACTCAAACCGATGCACCAAATGCAATGGCAAGGGCACACAGAGTGCCCAAGTCCTTCTCTCCCAAATCCCACCAAAGCAACTAATGCTAGGGAGGAAAATGAGAGGAAGAACGAAAGAAGAACACGAAGAACTCCAAGATCTAGATCCAAGGGGTTCCCCTCACTTAGAGGAGAAAGTGATTGGTGGAAACGTGGATCTAGATCTCCTCTCTCTTTTCCCTCAAGAACTAGCAAGAATCATTGGAGGGATTGAGAGTTAGCAAGCTCGAAGAAGGTCAACAATGGGGGAAGAACACGAGCTAAAGAGATAAGGTCCATTGGGGAAGAAGACCCCCTTTTATAGGTGGGGGAAAATCCAACCGTTATCCTCACAGCCCACACAGAGCGGTACTACCGCTCCAAGGAGCGGTACTACCGCTAGGGCGGTAGTAGCCCTTCGAAAAACAACAGTGAGGAGGCAAAAGGCCAGTAGAACCGCCGGAGCGGTACTACCGCTAGTCCTCATGGTACTACCGCTAGGGATAGTGGTACTACCGCAAAGGGTAGCGGTACTACTGCTAGCGAGCGGTACTAAAAAAATACATCCGTGCCTACCACCGCTGGACCTAATACGAGATTTTGGTCCGGAGCGGTACTACCGCTGTAGTAGCCGCGGTAGTACCGCTCTGGAGCGGTAGTAAAAAATTACATCCGCTCCAATCCGCGGTAGTACCGCTGCAGCCTTTTCAGAACACCAAAACTGCCACAACTTCTGCAAACGGACTCCGAATTCAACGAAACCAAGTTTGTTGGAAAGCTAACGACATGGGCTAACACAATCTTGGTAGAAATATCAATAAGAAGCAAATTAGAAAAGTCCCATGAGAAAATGGTGAGAACCCTTCCTCGAAAAAGACCGGTAAAACCTCCAACACTGAAAACGCGATAGAAGAAGCATATGAAATCCGTTTTCGATGTACTAGAGCTTGTCACGAAGATAACCACAAGATCTAAAACCTCAAAAGAAAATACAAATAAGAATCAAGAAATATGATGCAAGGATGCAATGGTTTGAGCTCTCGACGAACGATACGATCAAGCTACTCACTTGAGAGCCCCCCTTGATAGTACGGCTATCGATCCTATAACCCGGTCTCCAAACTATCACCATGAGACCGGTAAAATATAAAACCTATCAAGGGCAAACCTTTGCCTTGCACGAAGTCCACTTGAGCTAGATGATGACGATCTTGACTCCCTCAAGTTGGACCACCTTTCTTGATTGCGTTCGCTTGATGAAGACTAGTTGATTGCTCCCCCATACTCCACTATGGGTGAGCCACTCTTTGGCACATTTTCACAAGTCCATTGTCACCACAATGGACGGCAAGCTTCAAGCATGTGATCTCTTCGTGATGATCCACTTGAACTTGCACACCGCAACCTAACCCCACAAAGAACTCTCATGAAGACCATGGGTTAGTACACAAAGCATAATTGACAATGCTTACCATACCATGGGATCGCTTGGTCCCCCTCGGTACATCTTCTACGCTTTGTGTGTTGATCAACTTGATTCACTCTTTGACTTAGTCTTGATCAACCTCTCACATGACCAATCTTTAGGTAATTCCTTGAATAGCATCTTGGTCATCACAAACTCTCCTTGAAACCAACAAATGGACTCCAAGAAAAGCCTATGGACAAATCCTTCAAGTATAACTCAAGGCAACCATTAGTCCATAGAGATTGTCATCAATTACCAAAACCAAACATGGGGGCACCGCATGTTCTTTCAATCTCCCCCATTTTGGTAATTGATGACAATCACTTTCAAGAGAGTTTATACAAGGAATTATGCATCACCATGCAATGCACCAACCAATAATGCATGCGTATGAGATGCAAATGCTTAGGAACAAGACCAAAGCACGAAGATGCGTATGAGATGCAAATGCTTAGGAACAAAACCAAAGCACGAAGATGCGTATGAGATGCAAATGCTTAGGAACAAAACCAAAGAACGAAGAAGCTCTCTAAACATCTCCCCACAAAACTCTCTGAAACTTCTCCCCCATTGGCATCGATTGCCAAAATGGGCGAAAAGCTTAGAAGGCCAATATAAATTGTGTTCCTCCATAAATTGTGTATTTCTCAATAAGAGAGTGGAATGCACTACACATATCCAAAGGTAAATACTTGGAGGAAGACAAAATATATTAAGGCTCAAAGATTGCCAAAGAATGATATGCCACAAAGACATAACAAAGAGAGAAACAAGCAATCAGGCAATCAAAAGATACCAATTGAAACAAGCTATCAAAAGATACCAATTGAACTAACAAGACCAATGCTCCTATGAGCCACATGAAAAAGATATTATGATATGAGCAAAGGAGTGTTCTAAAGAAACTAGAGAAGCTCCCCATGATTTGTGCACACATAAGAATATTTGTATTTTGATACAAAGTGCACAAAATAGGATCATAGCTCCCCCAAAATCAATAGAAACTCACAACAAGAGCAAGTGAGCATATAGGAAACTAAGCCTATCACTTGCAACAAACACATGGTTGAGCAACATGTAAAAGAGGCAACTTAAGAATAGGCTCAACCAAAACCGATGTGTGTGAGTCATGGCAAAGCACTTGAGAAGACTAATATAAGGATGAGCATTAAGCATCAATATAGTCTTGGATAATGAGATACAAGGTGCCAGACATGTCCTTCCCACACACACACACACAACAAGCAAATGGATACACAAGCTTACTAAAAAGCAAAATAACAACCAAGCTTGTGACAACCCATGGTGAAGATAGAAAGTGAAAGCCTCATCAAGACGAGGGATACCAATTAAGATGGCAAAAAGCCTCGTCAAGACAAGCATGAGGAAAATGATCTTCACCACACAAGAGTGCAGCAAGATGCAACGAGATATGACCCGCACTCAAGGCACACACTTTCACGGAGCCACCAAAGAAATAAAACAAGAAGGAAAAGGTGGACGTGAAAGAAAGGGATATCAACTAGATATGCAACTTCTCTCAAGTGTAAAAGATTCTAGGTAGATGAAGATCATGATGATATCGATCCACAAAGAAGGATGTACACACGAAATGGTTACACATGGAAAGAACAAGATATCCACAAGGAAGTCATAAATATACCACTAAGATATTTGCTTGAAAGCATAGCACATGGCTAGATAAGGTCTTATAGTATATAAATGAACTCCTACCACACAATCATCAAAGACATCACAACTAGCAACACGAGATCATCGTTGGGATGCTTTGAGAAAGGAAACAAGTATCATAAGAACGAATCAAGAATTACATGCCATGATACAACCTACACAAGGTTGATGCAAGAAATGTGTGCATGAAGTAGATGATGATACTTGTTACCGAGATACCATTGTACGGATGTAGTAGATACCAATTGAAGGTAGATAGTAGTTCATTGATCATCCTAGCTTGACTCCAATAAGCACATGGTGACAACACCTTCCTTGTGAGTGAGCCGAGCATCCAATGCATCTCCAATTGTTCCTAGAACAACAACACAAACAAAATGGTACCCAAACTCATTGGGACCAAAGAGTTAGAAACACCAATACATAGGACAAACTCCACAAACATATGTGCATATAGAAATGGAAATGAATTTCATGCACATCTCATCCAAATTGAGACTTGGTGGAGTTTCCCCTATATATTGGATCAAAGAAAGAAAACATGCCAAATAAAATACACGAAGTGACTATGCATGCTCAAGACTTTCAAGAAGCGATACCAAATGAGAAAGAATTACCAAGAGAAAATAGATTACCAAATGGAGAAATCGTAACTTGGAAGATATCATTAAACGATACATCAAGGAATGAGATATCCATTGGCACACTCAAAATGAAAGAAATCAAACTCCCAAAAGAGAGGATGGTTCCAAACAAACCATGCCCTCTACAAAGTTTCATGATGGCACAAAGTACCAAAAAGAAACGGCTTGCCTTCCACCAAAACACACTTGATAAGGATCACAAGAAGAGTGTTCTAAAGAAAATAGGATAGCTCCCCCATGAGTTGTGCATTATAGAGAATTTGCATTTGAATACAAAATGCACAAGGTGGGATCACCACTTTCACTATATCTAGAAAACACTAGACAAGAACAAGAAATTAACAAGATCCACAAGTGGTATGGAAGACAACGGGAGTGGACACAATCCTTGGCAAGAGATAAGGCAAATAAAAATAAAAGCCAATGTAAAGATGATCAATAAATTCTACCACACACAAGTGAGTTCCAATTATCAAAAGACAAGAAGTATTTGGAAATAATTCCCGATGGTAGATAACAAGGATATCCAACATCATCTTCACAACAAACACAAGCAGATTGCAACTTGTAGAGCTAACATGTCACCTAGGAACAAGATAATTAATAATATCAACTCTAAGTGACAATATCTCAAATGTACACATTTTCTAGGCTTGTAATATGCACATAGCATATTACTCCCCCATAATGTGATACCAATGAAAACTTAACAAGAGGCAATAAGAGAATCCAACAAGAGATAATTAATGGACTTTTTAGAATTTGAATTTCTCATGAGAGACATACCACCTAGCAACTAGATAATCTTGTAATATCAATACTAGATGGCATTCCTCATGTACACACATTTATAGGATTGTGAGGTGCACAAAGCACATCACGCCCCCAAAATGGGATGTTCCATTAATCTCTCACACGAGCCAACTAGGATACAAATAAGAAGCATAAAGGCTCAACGCACGACACACACGTACATGCTGTGCAAACCAACACACACATACTTGATTGCTCAAGATAAGCAAGTTGGAAGCACAACATATACAAACACATGCATGGTACAAAACCAAAACATGCAAAAGGAGCAAGTAACTTTCAATGTAAACAATTTAAGCACGAGTTACCGCAAGGAGGAACATTGGATATAAGATAGAAACTTGATAATCCAAATGACTTGGCTTGAGACAATATGAATGATGAAGACCCCTTAACTCTTCATAATGTAGCCAAGTCTCCAATGCCCTCCAACAACACCTATTGATCAAGTATGAGCTTGTTGGTCCCCAACCAAGTTGGGTCCTAAGAGGTTAGTCACAATAGCCTTGGCAACCCAAATGGTTCTTTGCTTGAAACCACTTTGATTACCAACAAACTTGGCAAACACATTGCCAACCTTATCCTTCCCAAGAGAATAGATATCATCAATAATAATTGGGTTGGATAAGTTACCATTAGTGCATGAAGAAGCGACGTGACCGTTCTCACGACATAAGTAGCAACGTCTACTCTTCACTTTCTTCTCACTTGATTTCTCAACTTGAGAAGCATTAGCTTGAGTCTTCTTGGGAAGAGGCCTTTCTTCAACTTGAGGTTGAGCATGAGAATGAACTTGTGGACGCTTCCCTTGTTGCTTGTCATTAATGGGCTTGTTCTTCAATGGGCAAGATCTAACATGATGCCCTTCAATTTTGCACTTGAAGCAAATAATCTTGGCCGAATTCTTGACTTGTTCTTGGCCCTTCTTCTTGATTCTCTTGGACTTCTTCTTCTTATTGGAGTTGAATCCAAGTCCACCTTTGTCATTGGGGGATTTTTGCACACTCAAGATATTGTTGAGTGTGGACTTCCCTTCATGACTCTTTTCCAAGTCTTTCTTCAAATAATTGACTTGGGCCTTGAGCTCTTTGATTTCCTCTACATGGTTAGTATCAACACAAGTACTAGAGGAAGTATACGCTTCATCGTTGGAGCAACAAGGCAAGGAAAGCAATTCATCACAAGATGTAGCAACATTATGGGTAGAGAAATTGCGAGGACAAGCACATGGCAATAAGGCATTTTGACTAGAAGTAGAGCTAGTATCCACATGAGGCTCACTAGATGTTACCTTCGCAATCATGGCCTCATGAGCTATCTTTAGCACATTATGGGATACTAGAAGATCATCATGAGAGCTTGAGAGCTTTTCATGGCTTTCTTCCAATTTCCCATAATTGCTAGATAGCAACTCAAGTTGAGCCCGTAGCTCAACATTCTCCTTCAAAATGGATGCTTCACAAGTAATAGAGTTAGTAGCACAAGCATCATCATTAACAACAATAGGAGAGGACAACTTGGCAAGCTCTTTTAAATAAGAAGCTTTAAGTTGAGCATGAGACTCGGTGAGTTCGATGAGCTCACTCTTAATGACCCTTGAGCCATTTTCGAGGTGCTCAAAATCCTCAAGGAGTCTAGCATGAGCAACTTCAAGCTTAGCATTTTTAGTTTTGAAATCATTGGCCACCTCAAGTGCTCTATCATGAGATTCCTTTATTCTAGATAATTCTAGAGCAAAGGTCTCCTCAAGAGATTCCTTGGTGGTTTGTTCAAGTTCAAGAGCTTGAGAGAGGTCCGCAATCTCATTAGCGTAATCACGCTCATGACCTTCCATTTTCTCAATGGTGACCTCATGCTCCTCAAGACGAGATTCCAACTCATCAATATATTTCTTGCCCTCAATGGCAATGGACATGATTTCCATGAAGTTGGAACAAGCAATTTTATTTTTATGAAGAGCTTTAAAAATCATTTCCCCCTTAGTTTTTAAGGAGGCAACATTATCATTCTCTTCATCATTATCCTCATCATCATTAGCATCAACATCATCATCAAGAGACATATTGGGGTTCAAGGTAGGAGATACCTTTGAAGCCTTGGCCATAAGGCAAAACGCAATAGATGATAATGTAGGATCCCTTGAAGCACCATTAAAAACCACATCTTGTTCCATGGAGTGTTGGGTTTCCTCTACATTGTTAGCACAACAATTCGAGGAAATAGATGCATTTTTATCATGGCAACAAGACATAGCAAGCATATAATCATGAGATTTAGTCAAGCAATTTCTATAAGATATGCACGGACTATCAACACAAGCATGTGAAACATTTGGAGTGCTCGAAGTGTTGGAGTCCAAAGATGGAGCATTGCAATAAGATAGAGATGAGGGATCATCAATGATAAGCACACTATCATCATTGCAATGAACACCACTACTCACCATATCATTATCTTGTGGCAATCCACATGTAGGTGAAGTAGAAGAAGTTGAGAAAGCAACACGGCCGGAGGTGGAGGAAGAACAATCATCCCCACAAAACTTGGACATGCCATATTTATCTTGAAGCTTTGTCCACAACTCATGAGCATCCCGAAACGGCATGAGTTGAAATATAACTACATTGCTCAAAGCATCGAAAAGCACATTAGAAGCTTGAGCATTGAGATAAGAGTTTTTCTCATCCTCTAAAGATAATCTTTGTGGATCCTTTGGAGGAGAAAAACCCATATCTACAATTCGCTCTAAATTTTGGTCCATGACCCTAAAGAGATTAAGCATGCGAATTACCCAAACATCAAAATTTGTGCCATCGAAACTAAGAGTGTCAGAGAATCCTAAGCCCCTAGTCGACATCCTTACTCTCTAGGCGGTTAAGCCCTAAAAAGAGAGACGAGGCTCTGATACCAATTGAAAGATCGAGGATGTCACCTAGAGGGGGGGTGAATAGGCGCTTTAAAATAATTACGGTTAAGGCTTGAACAAATGCGGAATAAACCTAGCGGTTAATTTGACAAGCACAAAACCTACAACAACTAGGCTCACCTATGTGCACCAACAACTTATGCTAAGCAAGATAGACAAATAAGTGATAGCAAGATATATGACAAGAAACAATATGGCTATCTCAAAGTAAAGTGCATAAGTAAAGGGCTCGGGTAAGAGATAACCGAGGCACGCGGAGACGACGATGTATCCCGAAGTTCACACCCTTGCGGATGCTAATCTCCATTTGGAGCGGTGTGGAGGCACAATGCTCCCCAAGAAGCCACTAGGGCCACCGTAATCTCCTCACGCCCTCGCACAATGCAAGATGCCGTGATTCCACTAAGGGACCCTTGAGGGCGGTCACCGAACCCGTACAAATGGCAACCCTTGGGGGCGGTCACCGAACCCGTACACTTTGGCAACCCTTGGGGGCGGTCACCGGTACCCGTCAAATTGCTCGGGGCGATCTCCACAACCTAATTGGAGACCCCGACGCTTGCCCGGAGCTTTACACCACAATGATTGAGCTTCGAATAACACCAACCGTCTAGGGCGCCAAGGCACCCAAGAGGAACAAGCTCTAGGGTGCCCAAATACCCAAGAGTAATAAGCTTCTCAAACTTCACTTCCACGTATCACCGTGGAGAACTCAAACCGATGCACCAAATGCAATGGCAAGGGCACACAGAGTGCCCAAGTCCTTGTCTCCCAAATCCCACCAAAGCAACTAATGCTAGGGAGGAAAATGAGAGGAAGAACAAAAGAAGAACACGAAGAACTCCAAGATCTAGATCCAAGGGGTTCCCCTCACTTAGAGGAGAAAGTGATTGGTGGAAACATGGATCTAGATCTCCTCTCTCTTTTCCCTCAAGAACTAGCAAGAATCATTGGAGGGATTGAGAGTTAGCAAGCTCGAAGAAGGTCAACAATGGGGGAAGAACACAAGCTAAAGAGATAAGGTCCATTGGGGAAGAAGACCCCCATTTATAGGTGGGAAAAAATCCAACCGTTATCCTCACAGCCCGCACAGAGCGGTACTACCGCTCCAAGGAGCGGTACTACCGCTAGGGCGGTAGTAGCCCTTTGAAAAACAACAGTGAGGAGGCAAAAGGCCAGTAGAACCGCCGGAGCGGTACTACCGCTAGTCCTCACGGTACTACCGCTAGGGATAGCGGTACTACCGCAAAGGGTAGCGGTACTACTGCTAGCGAGCGGTACTAAAAAAATACATCCGTGCCTACCACCGCTGGACCCAATACGAGATTTTGGTCCGGAGCGGTACTACCGTTGTAGTAGCCGCGGTAGTACCGCTCTGGAGCGGTAGTAAAAAATTACATCCGCTCCAATCCGCGGTAGTACCGCTGCAGCCTTTTCAGAACACCAAAACTGCCACAACTTTTGCAAACGGACTCCGAATTCAACGAAACCAAGTTTGTTGGAAAGCTAACGACATGGGCTAACACAATCTTGGTAGAAATATCAATAAGAAGCAAATTAGAAAAGTCCCATGAGAAAATGGTGAGAACCCTTCCTCGAAAAAGACCGGTAAAACCTCCAACACTGAAAACGCGATAGAAGAAGCATATGAAATCCGTTTTCGATGTACTAGAGCTTGTCACGAAGATAACCACAAGATCTAAAACCTCAAAAGAAAATACAAATAAGAATCAAGAAATATGATGCAAGGATGCAATGGTTTGAGCTCTCGACGAACGATACGATCAAGCTACTCACTTGAGAGCCCCCCTTGATAGTACGGCTATCGATCCTATAACCCGGTCTCCAAACTATCACCATGAGACCGGTAAAATATAAAACCTATCAAGGGAAAACCTTTGCCTTGCACGAAGTCCACTTGAGCTAGATGATGACGATCTTGACTCCCTCAAGTTGGACCACCTTTCTTGATTGCGTTCGCTTGATGAAGACTAGTTGATTGCTCCCCCATACTCCACTATGGGTGAGCCACTCTTTGGCACATTTTCACATGTCCATTGTCACCACAATGGACGGCAAGCTTCAAGCATGTGATCTCTTCGTGATGATCCACTTGAACTTGCACACCGCAACCTAACCCCACAAAGAACTCTCACGAAGACCATGGGTTAGTACACAAAGCATAATTGACAATGCTTACCATACCATGGGATCGCTTGGTCCCCCTCGGTACATCTTCTACGCTTTGTGTGTTGATCGACTTGATTCACTCTTTGACTTAGTCTTGATCAACCTCTCACATGACCAATCTTTAGGTAATTCCTTGAATAGCATCTTGGTCATCACAAACTCTCCTTGAAACCAACAAATGGACTCCAAGAAAAGCCTATGGACAAATCCTTCAAGTATAACTCAAGGCAACCATTAGTCCATAGAGATTGTCATCAATTACCAAAACCAATTATGGGGGCACCGCATGTTCTTTCAAAGGATAAGGTGGTGGGGTCACTGATGGTTCACTACCAACCTATACTAAACAATTTATCATAGGAAGGTAAGGTAGCAATGAACAGGTTACAACAGTAGGCTATGCATCAGAATAGGAGCATACATTAACAGTAGCAAGCAGGAGAATAGAATGGGCGATATCTGGATGCTCAAGGGGGGGGCTTGCCTGGTTGCTCTGGCAAGAGAGAGGGGTCGTCAACGGGCTGCTCGTCGGTAGTGTAGTCGTATCCAGGTGCAGCGTCGTCGGTGTCGGAGTCTATCGAGAGAGAGAAGGAGGGGGAGAGAAACAATAAATTCACGGTAATAATGCAAACAATATGTATGACATGCCTAAATGATATGCCGGGGTGTTCTACTGCCTAACTAAATGATTTAGTTTATTTAGGAATTTATTTGGATTTATTTAATTAAAGTTGGGCACTATTCATTTATCGAAATCGGTCTAAAAGTTCAATGTTCTTATAGCTACGGGCGTCTGACGGGAATACGGAGGGCGTATTCGGGTTCGTATCGGAATTCTGAGCAAGTTTCATGTATAAAGTATTTTCATCAGAGTTACGGATTATTTAATATGATTTTCTAAAGTTTTATTAATTTCTGGAATTTAATTAATTATTTAAATTAACATTATCTGAAACAGTGTTATGCTGACGTCAGCATGACATCAGCAGGCGTCCTGACACGTGGGTCCCACATGTCATAGGCTGTCAGGTTAATTAGTGGTTAACTAATTAATTAACACTTAACTAAACTAATTAACTAATTAGATTAATCTAAACAGGGTTAATTAACTTAATGAATTATTAATTTTAATTATTTTTATTTCTTTTATTTCCCTATTTTTTTATAAAACGTTTAAGGGGCTGGGCCCCGTTGTCAGTGTCACAGGAGGGTTCGGCCCCACGGGCCAGTGGCACAGGGGCGACGGGCGCGGCGCGCGGCGCGCGTGCGCGCGGGCGCGGTCGGGCACGCGCGGGCTGCGGCGTGGGCGAGGCCGGAGGGGGCGTGGGACGCGCGCGCGAGGCGTGCGATGCGGGGCGCGAGTGGGCGGTGCGGGGCGCGGGCTCGGTCGCTGCGGGCGAGCAGCGACGAGCAAGCAGCGGCGAGCGGCGGCAGCAAGCAGAGCAGCAGGGGCTCGGAGGGAGGGCGAGCGGGGCGCGGGGAGCGCGTGCTGGCGCGGCCAGGGCGCGGCAGAGTCGCGCGGTGCGCGCGGCGATCGCGGGCGTGGCGGCGACAGAGAGAGGGGGAGGGCGTGGCCCTCACCGCGGGTGCAGGGTCAGGGCAATGGGCTCGAGGAGGCGGCCGGGGATGACGGCGACGGGGTCCAGCGAGGCGTCGGCGACGAGGCGGAGACGGGGCGCGGTCGGCGGCGTCGGCCAGCGCCCGATCCAGTTTCTGGATCGGGGGGGAGTGAGCGAGGGGGTGGGGGGTGTCGGTGGGTTAGGTTTGGCCGCCCAGGGGATAAGGGGGTGGGGTGGGCCGGTCGGGCCAGCTGGGCTGAGGCCCAGTTGGGCCGGGGGGGAGGGGTTTGCTCTTTTCTTTTATTTTCTGTTTTGTTTTCTTTTGCCTTTTTCTTTTTATTTAATCATATCTCCTGTTTAGTAAATAGTTAGGCCACCAAATGATTTTTTTAAAACATGGCAATTGCTCCAATAAATACTAGGCATTACCTACTACTACCAAAAACTAGTTTGGAGACAATTTGAGTTCACACAATTTTTATAATAATTAAAATGCATTAATCCTTACTGTTTTGATAATGTTTGAGCCACCTAATTATATTATTAATTGTTGGGTTCAATTTTAGAATAGTCTCTGCAATATTTATTATTTACTGAACATTTTAGTTTCTATGTTGGACAACTTTTATATTTCACTTTCATTTAAATTTGAATTTGACTTAGGAGTTGAAATGCAATATGCTGCTAATGATGATTATGCACTATTAAGCTTGCTGACATGTCATTATCAAAAGTGATTACTGTAGCTAATGACAGAGGGTGTTACAACTCTCCTCATCTATTAAGAATTCTCGTCCCGAGAATTAAGAGGAAGACTGAAAGAAAGCGGGGTATTCTTCACGAAGACGATCCTCGCGTTCCCAAGTGGCCTCATCTTCAGAATGATTTGACCACTGAACCTTGAGGAATTTGATTCACTTTTGACGAGTCCGACGTTCAGCTTCATCAAGAACACGGATGGGATATTCTGGATAAGACAGATCTTCCCGTAATTCAAGCACTTCGTGATCCACAGCTCGAATAGGATCCTTGAAGCAGCGACGGAGTTGGGATACATGAAAGACATCATGTACTTGTGAAAGATTTGACGGCAATTGCAATTGATATGCCACTTCTCCTCGACGAGCAAGAATACGGAACGGGCCAATGTAGCGAGGAGCTAACTTGCCTTTGATTCCGAATCGATGAGTGCCTTTCAACGGAGTGACGCGGAGATAAGCTTGCTCGCCAGGTTGATAGACCATTTCCTGGTGCTTTCGGTCATAGTTGCTCTTCTGACGAGACTGAGCAGTTTTCAAATGTTCTCGGACAATGCGGACTTGGTCTTCTACTTGCTGAATAATGTCCGGTCCGACGAGTGAGCGTTCCCCAGTTTCTGACCAATTCAGAGGGGTTCGACACTTACGACCGTATAGAACTTCAAACGGTGCCATCTTCAGACTAGCCTGATAGCTATTGTTGTAAGAGAATTCGGCATACGGGAGAGATTCCTCCCATTTCTTACCGAAGGAGATGACGCAAGCTCGAAGCATATCTTCGAGCACTTGATTAACTCGTTCAACTTGACCCTGTGACTGAGGGTGAAAAGTGGTGCTAAAAGACATATGTGTTCCCATAGCTTCTTGGAAACTATTCCAGAATCTGGAGGTGAAGAGGCTGCCACGATCAGAACTGATCTCCAACGGAACACCGTGGAGTGACACAATTCGGGAAACATACAAGTCTGCTAACTGGCTAGCAGTGATTGTCTCTTTAACTAGCAGAAAGTGAGCAACCTTGGAGAACCGGTCAATGACGACAAATATAGCATCATTACCCTTCTGAGATCTGGGAAAACTAGTAATGAAATCCATTTGGACCTTTTCCCATTTCCATTCAGGAATTGCAAGGGTTTGCAGAGTTCCTGCGGGCCTTTGATGTTGAGCTTTAACGCGGCGGCAAACGTCACACTCAGAAACATAACGAGCAATGTCTCGCTTCATATTAGGCCACCAGTACCTCTGACAAATGTCACGGTACATCTTTGTGCTACCAGGATGAATTGATAGAGGAGTGTCATGAGCTTCCATCATAACGTGTTCCCTCTCATCTTTGAACTTAGGTACGAAGAGACGGTGTTGGAAAAATAGGATCCCATCATTATCAAGATGGAACTCCGACGGTTTTCCTTTTTCAAGGTATCGCTTGATCCTTTCAACTTCAGAGTCATACCGTTGCATAGTCTTGATGCTGTGTTCTAAATCTGGTTCGACAACCAGGGTATTGAGATAACCCTGTGGAACAATATGGAGGTTCAATTTATGAAACTCTTCATAAAGAAGAGGTTGTGATTCCTGAACCATATGGTTGCTGCAATAAGCCTTACGGCTCAAAGCATCGGCCATTACATTTGCCTTGCCAAGGGTGTATGAGATATTCATATCATAATCGGCAATTGTCTCGAGCCATCTTTGTTGACGAAGGTTCAGATCCAGTTGAGTATACAAATACTTCAAACTTTGATGATCCGTATATATATCGCAACGATTACCGAGAAGGTAATGTCGCCATAGCTTCAGGGCATAAATAACCGCAGAAAGTTCGAGATCGTGCACTGGGTAATTTTCTTCGTGAGGACGCAATTGTCGGGAGGCATAAGCAATCACCTTGCGTTCTTGCATTAGGACACAGCCTAATCCTTGACGGGAGGCATCGCAGTATATCACGAAATCCTTTTGGGAATCCGGGGGTGCTAATACTGGGGCAGATGTCAATTTATCTTTTAGTGTCTGAAAGCTTTCTTGACATTTTTCTGTCCACTCAAATTTAACACCTTTGTGAAGCAGATTTGTCAATGGTTTTGCAATCTTGGAAAAGTTCTCAACGAATCGACGGCAATAACTAGCAAGTCCGAGAAAACTTCTGACTTGCTTAACATTCTTCGGGGGAGTCCAGTCAAGAATAGCCTGAACTCATTCGGGGTTAACAGCAATTCCATCCTTGGAAATCACATGTCCAAGGTAAGTTACTTCAGAAAGCCAAAATTCACATTTGGAATACTTGGCATACAACTGGTGTTCTCGGAGCCTTTCTAGTACCAAACGGAGGTGTTCAGCATGTTCTTCTTTATTCTTAGAATAAACCAGAATATCATCTAGATATACCACGACGAATTTGTCGAGGTAATCCATGAATATATAATTCATCAGACGGGAGAAAGTTGCTGGAGCATTCGTTAGGCCAAATGACATGACGGTGTATTCATAGGAGCCATAGCGAGTGACGAATGCAGTCTTGGGAATATCCTCTTCACGGACACGGATCTGGTGATAACCCAACCTCAGGTCGAGTTTAGAGAACACCGATGATCCAGCGAGTTGATCATAAAGATCATTGATCTGGGGCAGTGGGTATTTATTCTAGATTGTGGCTTGGTTAATGGGCCAATAATCCTGAACCAAATGGTTAGTTCCATCCTTCTTCTTAACGAAGAGTGAAGGTGCTCCCCAAGCAGAGGAACTGGGGCGGATGAAACCACTCTTAAGCGACTTGTCGATTTCTTTCTTAAGCTCGAGTAGGTGATGCGGAGGCATCTTATAACGTCGCTTGGCAATAGGGACAGTGCCAGGCTTCAAGTCAATGACAAACTCGACAGCTCTAGCCGGGGTTATTCCTGGAAGTTCTTCCAGAAAGACGTCCGGAAAATCTCGAACGACAGGAACGTTCTCGATCCCTTCCAGAGGTGAGGCGTTCAAAGTATTCAGAACATATATCTGAGCTTCGGCATCCCGAGTAATGCGGGCGGTATAGTTCACTATCTCATCGGTGGGGTGAAGAAGTTGGACGACTTTAGTGGCACAATTGATCGAAGCAATGTGAGCTTTCAACCAATCCATTCCGAGTATAAGGTCTATGGTGGAAGACTTCAGGACGATGGGTGATGCAAGTAATTCCAACCCTTTAATTTCGACGGTAATGTCAGGTGCTATCACGTCAGCATGACAGTGACCTCCGGGAGTTTTAATGACTAACGGAGTATGCATTTTCTCATATCGAATGCCATGCATAAATGCAAATTTTCTAGAGATGAATGAATGTGATGCTCCTGAATCAAATAAAACAGAAGCAAGTATTGAGTTAACAAGAAGGGTACCCATAACAGTAGCAGGTTGATCCTGGACTTCTTCAATGTCAATGTTGTAGGCGTGTCCATGACCATGTGCAGCAGACCCAGTATTATAGTTGCGGTTCTGGTTGTTGCCACGACCATTGCCACGGCCAGTACGAGGAAAGGCTAACTGATTCTAATTCTGGCGGCAGTCTTTAGCCTGGTGACCTGGTTTGCGGCACTTGAAGCACAGACCATCTTCAGGATGAAGAGGAGCATTGTTTTGAATAGCTTGAGCTTTTGGCTGCCTCGGTGGTGGAGGAGGCAGACGTGGTGCAGCATAGTTGTTCTTTGGCACAGAGGTATTGGAACAGATCGCATTGTTGGGAATCCAAACTCGACGCTTCGATGCTGAGCCCGAAGATGAGCCAGCATCACGATAGCGCTTCTGCGAGTCCTTGTATTCCATCTGAGCGGTCTCAACAAGAATAGCCTTGTTCGTCAGAGTTGAAAAGTCATTGAAGTCTTGAGCAGCTAGTGCAAGCTTGAGGTCGGGGTGTAGTCCACTTCGGAACTTCTCTTGTCTGCGTGCATCTATAGCGATGTCTTCTTCAGCATAGCGGGAGAGGTCTAGAAATTCCCGCTGATAAGCTTCGACAGTCTTGTTGCCCTGAGTGAGGTTACGAAACTGGGTCTTCATGCGTTCCATAATTGCCTGAGGGATGTAACGTGTACGGAAAGCAGCCTGGAACTCATACCAGGTGATGACTGTTCCAATAGGCAGAGTACGCTTGTGTGTGTCCCACCATTGAGCTGCGGGGCCCTTTAAGAAAAAGGCCGCAAAGTTGACGAAGTTGGCAGGGGCGACATTAGCAGACTCCATCTCGTGAGTGATGTCGCAGAGCCAGTCATCAGCATCCAGTGGCTTGTCAGAGTTGCGAAACTGAGTTGGGTTAAGTCGCATAAACTATGTCAAAGTTATTGAAGCTGGGTTCTGGTTCTGGTTGTTCTGATGTGGAAACTGAGTCATGATTCCAACCATGAACTGGCGGTTAAGCTCAAACTGTTGCATCATAGCCGCCATATAGTCTGGCGGTGGTGGGCGTTCAGGGGCACGACCACGACCACGACCACCTGGTCTAACCATCCTGCTAAGTATCAACAGGGGGTAGTTTTGTAAAAGAAATTGCAAGCGTTTAGTGACGAACATGATGTAACTCGACAACAATTTAAGTAGTGTAACAGATACATAACATTAGTCGATTAAGACATACAGATCCATACACAGAGTCGGGTACATGCGGACATCATAACGGCGCAAATTCAAAAGCTAGACATACTAGGCGGCGCGCAGGCACGCGGTAAGGAAGTACACAACGAGACATAGCAAAGGCTACATCAACGTCGGAGAAAACCACCGAAACGGGGTAACTGCAAGTGCTGACAACGAATATTCGTCGCGGAAGGATCCTGCGCTCCATGTGCACTCTGATGCAGAATCCGGTCTCGAGCTGTAAGAAGAGGTCCACGTGCAGGTGTATGACCTCCAACAGCAGGCCAATCAATACCAGCATACATCTGAGTCCTGCACGGGTAAAGGATGTGCTCAGGATGTATCCCTGCGCGAACAGCGGGTAGCAACTGCGTCATAGCATCGTAGAGACGTGCTCGAGTGGCAACCAACTCGACGGCAAGAGCCTGAACAGTGCGATCCAGAGCCTGAGTGCACTGAATCAGAACGCGCGGGTCATAGCGACGAGGCTCGAACGGGGCACAGATAGCTGTGTAGTATCCAGTAGCATCTCCAGCAGGGGCATACGAAATGTATCGGAACTCAGAGTCATCCAAGATATCGCTGAACTATCCTCGAAGACGTGCGACGGCAGAGTAGGCGGCATCATGGACTGCCATCTCAATCGTCACGCCGATACCGTGGAAAAGGTGTAGCTCGGTGTCTGAGTCATTTTGCTGATCATAGATACGAACATCAGCATGGTACTGCTCCTGATTGAACTCGCGGTAATCCTCGTAGACCAAGTACTCAGGATACCAACGGTAGCCAAGTCTTGTCATGAGAGCGATCAGGACAGCTGGAAACCCAGGGGTATTACGAGCCCAAGTGCGAAGCACAAGCTGTGTCGTAGGACGTGGTGGAAACAAACGGTCCATCTGAAACAGAGGAAATTCAGATTTGTCAAATGACAATGAGAAGTTTAACACAACTCGGAGAGAAAGGTTAAACAAAACAATGGAAAGGAAAATGATTATCAGACTAATCAGATCAATGACAGGGAAATCGCACAGATATCCAGCTCTCCGGGTAGACGGGATTTACGAGATCCTAAGTGTCGGCGTTAGTAAAATTTATTTAACCCGAGTAGAAGAGAGATCAGAGTCCCAGAGTATAGACGAGGAATAAAAGATCCTAATACCACCCAGTTGGCGACGTGGGCCCGTAAGCCACACAACCAAGTTAGTAAATTAGTTTTTCGATGTCTAGACTCAACTTCAGCCAAGGAATTGGAAGGGGGCTTCCTACAGGCAGTCGGCTCTGATACCAACTTGTGGCGCCCCCGACTCAATCGTACACTAATCATACACGCAAACGTGTACGATCAAGCACAGGGACTCACGGGAAGATATCACAACACAACTCTAACACAATTTAAAAGGAGGTCCACAATATTACAGACCAGGGATCCGAAGATCCGAATACATAAGTCAGTCATACAAATATTATCTGAGTACAGACATAGTTAGACAAGTTTTGCCTTAAGAAGGCTAGCACAAACAGCGACACTAGATCGAAAGGCGTTGGCCTCCTGCCTGGGAGCCTCCGATCCTACTCCTGGTCGGCTGGCTCGATCCAGTAGTAAGTACCCTCTGGACCCTCCTGGTAGTAAGCTCCGGTGGTGGCATCTGGCTCCTGGACCCACTCAGATCCCGCGTGGTGGTAGTGCATATAGGGCACGTCGACCCACTCAGATCACACACCCAAATCCAATAGGCTCAATTAGTATCACGCGGAGACAATCAGAGTCTTTGATGCTCCGCCACAATAGCACACTCGAGTGCCCTTCCGGCACACCCGAATCATAGATCCCCAGCGGGTACCCACCAGGGTGGACCCGCCTGTAACAAGGGTCAAAGTAACCGTGTGGTCATAACATCAAGGGGGGAAACCCGAGGAATCACCCTCGGCAGATTCCACTCGACGAAATCATCAGGGTGAACGTATGAGGCATCACCCTCGAGGTTCACACTGAGGGGTCGCACGACAGAGTCGTATCGGAAGTGGAGAAGGAGGAATCACCCTCGATGACCACGATCGAACAGCTACACTGCAGAGTATTCATCCGGAGTGCGTTACGAGGTATCACCCTCGGCACTCGATAGTAACTAAGCAGAGTCGTACAACTAAGGGGGTGTGAAGTGAGGTGTCGGTCTCTGGTCGACGATCACGTTGATCGAGTCATCGACGATCAAGCAGGGGCATCAAGGATAAGGTGGTGGGGTCACTGATGGTTCACTACCAACCTATACTAAACAGTTTATCATAGGCAGGTAAGGTAGCAATGAACAGGTTACAACAGCAGGCTATGCATCAGAATAGGAGCGTACATTAACAGTAGCAAAATCTAATGCAAGCAGGAGAATAGAATGGGCGATATCTGGATGCTCAAGGGGGGGGGGCTTGCCTGGTTGCTCTGGCAAGAGAGAGGGGTCGTCAACGGGCTGCTCGTCGGTAGTGTAGTCGTATCCAGGTGCAGCGTCGTCGGTGTCGGCGTCTATCAAGAGAGAGAAGGAGGGGGAGAGAAACAATAAATTCACGGCAATAATGCAAACAATATGTATGACATGCCTAAATGATATGCCGGGGTGTTCTACTGCCTAACTAAATGATTTAGTTAATTTAGGAATTTATTTGGATTTATTTAATTAAAGTTGGGCACTATTCATTTATCGAAATCGGTCTAAAAGTTCAATGTTCTTATAGCTACGGGCGTCTGACGGGAATACGGAGGGCGTATTCGGGATCGTATCGGAATTCTGAGCAAGTTTCATGTATAAAGTATTTTCATCGGAGTTATGGATTATTTAATATGATTTTCTAAAGTTTTATTAATTTCTGGAATTTAATTAATTATTTAAATTAACATTATCCGAAACAGTGTTATGCTGACGTCAGCATGACATCAGCAGGCGTCCTGACACGTGGGTCCCACATGTCATAGGCTGTCAGGTTAATTAGTGGTTAACTAATTAATTAACACTTAACTAAACTAATTAACTAATTAGATTAATCTAAACAGGGTTAATTAACATAATTAATTAACTAACTAATTAATTAATTAATTAATTAATTAATTATTTTTATTTCTTTTATTTTCCTATTTATTTATTTTTTAAACGTTTAAGGGGCTGGGCCCCGTTGTCAGTGTCACAGGGGGGTTCGGCCCCACGGGCCTGTGGCATAGGGGCGGCGGGGCGCGGTCGGGCACGCGCGGGCTGCGGCGTGGGCGAGGCCGGAGGTTGCGTGGGACGCGCGCGCGAGGCGGGCGATGCGGGCGCAAGTGGGTGGTGCGGGGCGCGGGCTCGGTCGCTGCGGGCGAGCAGCGACGGGCAAGCAGCGGCGGGCGGCGGCAATAAGCAGAGCAGCAGGGGCTCGGAGGGAGGGCGAGCGGGGCGCGGGGAGCGCGTGCTGGCGCGGCCAGGGCGCAGCGGAGTCGCGCGGTGCGCGCGGCGATCGCGGGCGCGACGGCGACAGAGAGAGGGGGAGGGCGTGGCCCTCACCGCGGGTGCAGGGTCAGGGCAATGGGCTCGAGGAGGCGGCCGGGGATGACGGCGACGGGGTCCGGCGAGGCGTCGGCGACGAGACGGAGACGGGGCGCGGTCGGCGGCGTCGGCCAGCGCCCGATCCAGTTTCTGGATCGGGGGGGGGGGGGGAGTGAGCGAGGGGTGGGGGTGTCGGTGGGTTAGGTTTGGCCGCCTAGGGGATAAGGGGGTGGGGTGGGCCGGTCGGGCCAGCTGGGCTGAGGCCCAGTTGGGCCGGGGGGGGGGGTTTGCTCTTTTCTTTTATTTTATTTTCTGTTTTGTTTTCTTTTGCTTTTTCTTTTTATTTAATCATATCTCGTGTTTTGTAAATAGTTAGGCCACCAAATGATTTTTATAAAACATGGCAATTGCTCCGATAAATACTAGGCATTACCTACTACTACCAAAAACTAGTTTGGAGACAATTTGAGTTCACACAATTTTTATAATAATTAAAATGCATTAATCCTTACTGTTTTGATAATGTTTGAGCCACCTAATTATATTATTAATTGTTGGTTTCAATTTTATAATAGTCTCTGCAATATTTATTATTTACTGAACATTTTAGTTTCTATGTTGGACAACTTTTATATTTCACTTTCATTTAAATTTGAATTTGACTTAGGAGTTGAAATGCAATATGCTGCTAATGATGATTATGCACTATTAAGCTTGTTGACATGTCATTATCAAAAGTGATTACTGCAGCTAATGACATGGGGTGTTACACTATGCAAGCACGAAAGTCAATAATTATGCAATGAAATTACATCCTACTTGTGGTGTATTATTCGGTGTTAGTTATGCTCAATGCTTGTTTATGTGAATTTTTGTTTCTTGGTTGGTTGCTTCTCAATCTATTTGCTAGCCTCCATTTGTACTAAGTGGGAATACTACTTGTGCATCCAGATTCTTAAACCCAAAGTTGTGCCAAATGAGTCCACCATACCTACCTATATGCGGTATTTCCATGCCGTTCTAAGCAAATTTGTATGTGCCATCTCTAAATTTTCAAAATAATTTTCTTTTGTGTGCTCATACCGCTCATGAAGCGGCAGGGGGTGGCCAATATTTTCCATGCTAGATGTGTTATTCTCAAGATGAGTGTTTATTCACTTGTCATTGCACGAGAGTACGGCAAAGGTATTAGGGATGCCCAGTCCCGAAATGAAAAATGAATTTACTTTATGTTGTCAAATAATAAATGCCTTGAAAAGTGTTGGTATGGAGGGCACCCGTGTATACGGCTAGCCATGGATCGTGAAAGAATGGTGGAAAAAGAAATAAACTTTATTTTCTGTTTGGGGACCACCTATGATATATCTAGCATGGAAAGTGTTGGGAATTACTCGGTCGTTTTCGTTGACGGGAAAAGTATGCCTCTCAAAATGTTTTATCTCTTAATTTTCGCTTTGAGCTCTGGCACTTCTAAAAATCCCTACTTCCCTCTGCGAAGGGCCTATCTATTTACTTTATGCAATTTTTATTTTTATTTGAGTCTCCATCTTCTCTTATAAAGCACCAACTAAGGGGCACTATGATCGTACTTGAGCATTGGATGTAGCTAATATGCGAGTGTGTTTTGCGAATGGATCAATGATTGAGCATGATGGGCTAGGGATAACTTTCTTTAGTGTTGATATTTTGAAAGACATGGTTGCTTGTTGATATGCTTGAGTATTGATGTCTTCATGTCAAATTATAGACTATTGCTTTGAATCATTCAAGTCCAAATGTCCATGCTACAAAAGCAAGAGTATATGATGAATATGATAGGTAGCTTTCCACAACAAAAATTCTGTTTTCAGTTGCTACTTCATCATGATAAGTTTTATGAGAAAGAGTTGTTGTTATGATGCTAGAAAAAATGATTGAAATTATCATTAATCAAACTTATGCATTTTGCTAGCATTCACACTTCATAAATTATTTCTTTTATCATTTACCTACTCGAGGACGAGTAGGAATTAAGCTTGGGGATGCTAATACGTCTCCAACGTATCTATAATTTATGAAGCATTCTTGCTGTTATATTATCATTCTTGGATGTTTTACAATCATTTTATAGCAACTTTATATCATTTTTGGGACTAACCTATTGACGTAGTGCCCAGTGCCAATTGTTGTTTTTTGCTTGTTTTTTACATCGCAGAAAATCAATACCAAATGGAGTCCAAACGCAACGAAACTTTTTCGAGATTTTTTCTGGACCAGAAGACACCCGGTGGGCCAAAGAAGTACCAGAGGGGAGCTCCGAGGAGAGTACAACCCACCAGGGCGCGCCTGGGGGCCCAGGTGCGCCCAGGTGGGTTGTGCCCACCTCGGTGGCCTCCCGCACCGCCTCTTCACCCTATAAATTGCCAAATATTCCAAAAACCCTGGGGGTAACCCTAGATGAGAAGTTCCGCCGCCGCAAGCCTCTGTAGCCACGAAAACCAATCTAGATCCCGTTCTGGCACCCTGCCGGAGGGGGATATCATCACCGGTGGCCATCTTCATCATCCCGGCGGCCACCATAATGAGGAGGGAGTAGTCCACCCTCGAGGCTGAGGGTTTGTACCAGTAGCTATGTGTTTAATCTCTTTCTCTCTCATGTTCTTGAGATGTCACGATCTTGATGTATCGCGGGCTTTGTTAATATAGTTGGATCATATGGTGTTTTCCCCTCTCTATCTTGTTGTGAATTAAGTTTTTCCTTTGAGATTTCGTTTTATCGGATTGAATACTTTTATGGATTTGAGAACACTTGATGTATGTCTTGCATATGAATACCCGTGGTGACAATGGGGTATTATATTGATTCACTTGAGATATGTTTTGGTACTCAACTCGCGGATTCCCGAGGTGACATTGGGGTAATCTATGCATAGGGGTTGATGCACGTTCTCGTCTTTTGTTTCTCCGGTAGAAATCTTGGGGGCACTCTTTGAGGTTCTTTGTGTTGGATTGAGTATTATGAATCTGAATTTGCTTTTGTGTTATTTTAGTACGAACTCTTGATAGATCGATCGGAAAGAATAACTTAGTGTTATTTTAGTACGAACTCTTGATAGATCGATCGGAAAGAATAACTTGGTGTTATTTTAGTACGAACTCTTGGATAGATCGATCAGAAATAATAGCTACAAATAATTTCTTCTTATGTTCTCCGCTAGATAAGAACTTTGGAGTGAGTCTTCATCGCACGTCGAGTGATGGTTATATGATCCAATTAGATTAGCATTGTTAAGAGATTGCACTAGCGAAAGTACGAACCCTAGGCCTCGTTTTATCAATTGCTTCCTTGCTGTTTTTTATTGTTCCTATTACAAAAACCAACATCTACTATCATTACTACGCTTTTATTTCCATCTCTTCGCCGAACTAGTGCACCTATACAAATTACCATTGTATTTGGTGTGTTAGGGACACAAGAGACTCTTTGTTATTTGGTTGCAGGGTTGTTTGAGAGAGACCATCTTCATCCTACGCCTCCCACGGATTGATAAACCTTAGGTCATCCACTTGAGAGAAAATTGCTACTGTCCTACAAAACTCTGCGCTTGGAGGCCCAACACGAGTCTACAAGAATAAAGTTGCGGAGTAGACATCAGCAGCCAGATGAAGGTGTGTGCGATATACGGCATACAATTCACTCGGATGAACTGTTTGCGATAGGGAACTCAACAGAAATGGTCAGCCAGATCAAGGTGTGTGCGATATACGGCATACAGTTCACTTGGATGAACTGTTTGCGTTGAGCCAAGACAACAGAAACGGCTTCCCTAGTATGTTCCGTGTGCGATGTGATTGCATACAGAACAACAACATATATACTAATAAGGACATGATTGCACAACCAAATTAAACATCCAATTACATAGGTGACTAGTACACACATGAAATTTCCACACACCAAACTAAACTATTACATGCACAATTAACTAGGATAAACGATCATCTGGCCATCATCTACTTCTTCTTGTGACGCTTGCCGCCACTGCTCTACTAGGATAAACGGAACATTATTCTTTACTATGAATAGTGTTCACTGTTGGGCACACAAGTATATGGATCATAGCCTTGGCGAGCAATGTGCCCGCACGCATCGTGCTAGCTCGATATTCCTTCTATGCTAAGTTTCCATTAATTGATGGCATTTTATGAACACGCCATCGTTTCCCGCCATGTCCTCACTGGTTTTCCACCGCCACCCAGCGATATTGCGCATAAAACCTAGGCAGCGTGCGACACATTAAGACAACAAGCGCCACCTGTAGCACATCAACCTTTTCCAAGGATGCCAACCCACCGAAGCACCGCCTCTGCCATGAACCTCCTCGACAAGGAAAACGAGAAGGCGCCACGGCCCGTCGAGGCCGAGGCGCTCCCCGGCAACGCGATGGACGACGCCGTGCTGCACGTCATCGCTAGGGTTGAGCAGACCCTTGGCGCACGGCGCTTCAGCGCCGCGGATCAAGATAGGCATGTCAGCGCCGAGCGGCTGCAGCTCACCGCACAACATGATCGATGGTGCTCCGCAGAGCAAGCTAGGCGCGTCCGCGCCGATAGGCTGCGGCTAGCCGCACAGCGAGACCGTTGGAGCGCCGCAGAGCGAGAGGCGTGGCGCGCCGCACAGCAAGAGCGGATCCATCGGCCCATGCCTGCTGTCGACAGGGCGTCGCAGCTGGGTACATGTCCCGTCAGTACCCCCATTCCTCGCCAGGAGTGGGCAGAGGCCGTGTGCGCCGTACTTGTACCAGAGGCCGCCCGCGCCGTACTTGCACCGGACGCCCGCCGCGCCGTTCGCCTTGTCCGCGGCCCGCTCGATGCCAACGCGCTGGTCGCTAGGCTCGACCGCCTCCTTGGCCCAGGTGTCCACCTGGGCGCAGTAGAGGAACATGGCCGTCGCATCTTCGAGCTGGTGTTCTCCGATGAAATAGCCAACTTGAAGCTCGAAATCGCGCTCCAGATGTACCGCGAGCATGTCGACCGTTTGGATGAACGCATGCACGAGTTCAGGCAGAGCCAAGAGCTACCGTAGGCAAGGGCTACTGGTCATGGACGCGTTTTATTTTATTGAGTCGTTTCGATGTGGATCGCTATGTATTCACAAAAATCATAATATTGCTCTGTTTAAATATGTGTATTTTGTTTTCCGTTCTTATATATTCTGTTTCAATGTGTGTATATATGCTTTTCATTATGTATATATATGTGGAGGATAACAGCTAGATACAAATTAGTATACAAAAATAGATAGAAAAATGAAATTCATAATATATATTAATTATTCATTAGTTCATCACAGAATATCTATAATATCATCACTTATACGTGATTATACTTAACTACTATGTACAATGCATAAAATTGAAAACGAACAATACTAAAACTAATAATCCCTCCTGGAGGCAGTATTCCGGCAACCCCTCCCCAGCAGCTCCCTGGTGCGCGGCGCCTTCATAGCGCGGAGGCAGTACTCCGCCTCCTCCGCCTCGCAGCGCTCGACGTACCGATCTGCCTCTTGCTGGCGGACGAGCGCGAACGATCTTGCCATTTCGTTGGGCGCCCACCGGAGCTCCTCGTCGGTGGCATGCTGGAGCTTATCGGCCCACCTCCACGCAGCTATGAGGCGCCTAGCGCCTTTGACCTTCCTTGTGAAGTACCCGTCTTCGTACACCTCCTCCACACGACGACGCGCCCGCCCCCAAAGCTCCACCGCCTCCTTTTTCCAGGCGGCCTCACGGGCTTCACGAGCCGCCTGGTACTTGGTTTCCTCCTCCGTCATCTCCTTCTTGAACGCCACTTGCCTGGCTTTCTCAGCTGGCGTTAGCGACTTCCACAGACAAAGATTGTACTGGCCCCAAGACCACCCCAAAGTTGGGGGGTCCGACGCAACCTCGTCCGGCGGCCCGTAGGGGTCGTCCTCCTCGTTGCTCTTCGACTGAACGTCCTCGGGGGGCGGCGCCTCCTCGTCGGCGCGTGGGCAGATCGGTGGCGCCATGGCAGAGATTTGAGAGAGAGAGAGAGAGTAAGGGGAGGATGTAGATGAGAATGCAGGCGGGACGACGTGAGCAAGGTACTATTTATTGGCGGCCGAAATCTAGATCGATGGGAACAGTACACACGCCGGTCGCTGGAATTTACGAGTACTGTAGTTTGAATTGCACACGATTCCCGCAGCAAAAGCCGTGTGTGAACTTAATAGCTGACGGTTTCCACTACAGAACCGCGTCTGATTAATAATTCGTGCCACTCACCTTCCAAATCTCGAAACGCGAAATAGAGTGCCAATCATGTGAGGCCTGGTTGTCTTGCCAGATATTTACATTTTCTTTCCTCATATAAGGCACGAATGCTTATTTTGTGTTACCATGGCACTCCATGCATGTGTCCAAGCCGTGATACCAATATGTTTGAAAATTCTTTCCAGTTTACTGCACATGAAATTAACTCGCGCACAACAAGTAAACATATATGATTTTTCAAACCGTTATGGTTAGCCGTTGCATGTACATGTAGTTCAAATTTGAATTACGGTCATTAAATGGCTAGAAAATCACTTAAAAGTCTTAAAAAGGTCAAATAACCCCTGAAATTTTCCAAATTTTGATATAACATTTGTATTAGTGCACATTAATTATAGAAATTTTTTGAAGGCCATAAGAGGAAGTTATCGTCGGTTCGTTATCAAACATGCATTGTTCCCTCTCAGAACCACGAGCCTTCTAGTGAGTTGCTCCGGTTTGTGAGAGGTGTGTGTCCAAATTTTCGTCAAACAGGCCAATTTTTTACCACACCATCTTGGTGCCATGCCATTACGTCAAGCAAGGTTTCATGTATTTATGATCATTTTTTTATTTTTTTGGAATGTAAATGCCATGGCACTCCATGCTTTGTGTCCAAGCCGTGACACCAATATGTTTGAAAATTTCTTCCAATTTACTGCACATAGAATTAACTCGCACATAAGTACACAAATATGATTTTTCAAACCGTTATGGTTAGCTGTTGCATGTAATTGTAGTTCAAATTTGAATTACGATCATTAAATGGCTAGAAAATCACTTAAATGTCTTAAAAAGGTCAAATGACCCCTGTAATTTTTCAAATTTTGACATGACAGTTGTCTTAGTGCACGTTAACAGTAGAATTTTTTTGAAGGCCATAAGAGGAAGCTATCGCCGGTTCGTCATCAAACATGCGTTGTGCCCTCTCGGAGCCACGAGCCTTCTAGTGAGTTGCTCCGATTTATGAGGGGTGTGTGTCCAAATTTTCGTCAAACAGGCCAATTTTTTTACCACACTATCTTGGTGGCATGCCATGACGTCAAGTAAGGTTTCATGTGTAAATGATCATTTTTGAATTTTTTGGAATTTAAATGCCATGGCACTCGATGCTTAATTTGTCTCGAAGCCGTGATACCAATATGATTGAAAATCCTTCCAATTTACTGCACATAAAATTAACTCGCATACAAGTACATAAATATGATTTTTCAAACCGTTATGGTTAGCTGCTGCATGTACATGTAGTTTAAATTTGAATTACGGTCATTAAATGGCTAGAAAATCACTTAGATGTCTTAAAAAGGTCAAATGACCCCTGGAAATTTCCAAATTTTGACGTGACAGATGTATTAGTGCATATTAACTGTAGCAATTTTTTGAAGGCCATAAGAGGAAGCTAACACCGATTCGTCATCAAACATGCATTGCGCCCTCTCGGAACCACGAGCTTTCTAGTGAGTTGCTCCGGTTTGTCAGGGGTGTGTGTCCAAACTTTTGTCAAACAGACTAATTTTTTTACCACACCATCTTGATGTCATATGCCATTACGTCAAGCAAGGTTTCATGTATTTCTGGTCATTTTTGAATTTTTTGGAATTTAAATGCCATGGCACTCAATGCTTTGTGTCCAAGCCGTGACACCAATATGTTTGAAAATTTCGTCCAATTTACTGCACATGGAATTAACCTGCACACAAGTATAGAAAGATGACTTTCAAACCGTTATGTTTAGCTGTTGCATGTACATGTAGTTCAAATTTGAATTACGGTAATTAAATGGCTATAAAATCACTTAAATGTCTTAAAAAGGTCAAATGACCCCTGAAATTTTTCCAAATTTTGACATGATAGTTGTATTAGTACTCCAACTTTTCTCGTACATTTAAAACACCATCCGTTGCCACTTTACTCCTGATTCGTCTTTCACAACTAATACAAAATATTAACAACATCACACATAGTTTGTTGTAGGAACCGTTTGCGATGAAAATTCATGGGTCTACTTAAGTCTTCCTCCATAAGCTTCGCTGACTTCGTCTGCTCTAGTGCCGGCCACCCTCGAATCCACGAATCCCCGATCCCCATTCTCGCAACCCCTTCTTGCAAAGAATGACGACGTGGAAATGCTTCGTGAGGGCCCGTACGGTGGTCGTGTCCTCCCCGAGCGCCGCCGCCTACGCCAAGAGCGCGGCCGCCTACACCGAGAGCGCGGCCGCATCCGCATTGAGCGCGGCCGCATCCGCCGAGAGGGTGTCTGCGCCAGCCGACAGGGCTGCTGTAGCAGCCGAGACGGCGGCTGCAAACGCCGAGAGCGCTCGAGCTGCCATCCAAGCCGCCGATGTCGCCCTGGCCCAGGTCGAGGCCATCCACGCCAAGATCAAGGACGCACACGCCAAGATATTCCAGGCCACCTTGGAATCCAGCATGCAACCCAAATCCGAAAAGGCGGCGGAGGCCATGGAACACTTGCTTCCTCATGAGATCGCCGATCAGGAGCTAGAGAAGCAGGAGGCGGCGGAGATCGAGGAGCGCCAGGAGGAGGAGTTGCGCGTGGTTGAGGACGAGATAGAGAAGAGCCTATCCGTCGAGGAATCGGCGGTGGAGTACCAATGCGAGCTCTGGCGCAGCCACTACTACGAGTACTACAACCTTGAGGGCGGCGCTGAGGACGAGGACGCGGTAGACTTCAGCCGGGGGGACGCGGAGTCCACCAATGGCGGCATGTCGCCAGGACAAGTCATCGATGTCTCATCTTACACCGGCGAGGCATAGTGCGACGTGGCGGCGGCTTTGTTAAAATTATGCGTACTTAGCTTTTGTTTATAACGCTGGTCTTTTGTTAGAGCAATGTTTAGGTCAACTGGCTCTGTTTAATTACTAAAATTGCTCGATTCAGTAGGTGTGATATGTGTGCTGCAGGCTCTTTTGTGTGCCCAAATTAGCAAGCGTTGTTAAATTATGCAATGACGTGGATGAGGGCAGTACCCAGGGAAATTTCCACCAAAATTTGAATGATCAAACTCATTGCACGTAACACAGAAGAATCATTTGTGATGCACACATTCGTTCAAACTGAATGGTGTCCGGCGACACTGCGCGCAAAGTTTTCCTCCACCTTTCGAAATTTTTGGCCTACCACCGAAATATCTAACTCCCCCCACCCCCTCCCCACCCCCTTTTCTCCCCGACACAAGTCACATTTCCCCTGTTTCCTCCTTCCTTCATTCCCAAGCTATAGCCGCTTCCTCGCTTGCTTCCTCGCTCTCGCCGTCTCAGATCCGACCGCCACGGTCGCCATGGTCTTCTTCAATGACCTCTCCAGCGGTTCGTCCTCCGACAATGACTCTTTCACCACCCGGGTATGCCTCTCTTCTCTCTCGGGTTATGATTTGGAATGAAGGATTTTAACCCGGCGGTCGATTTGAGTTATTTCTTTCTCTTGTAGCTCCCTAGGACCATCAGTTGCAACGAATGGAGCGGGGTGGCTGAAGATCTGCCTGCTCGTTGTCACCGTCAATCTCCATGCGTGAAGTTAGTTGTGTCTGAATCTGTGGACAGTGGGAGGAAGTTTCTGGCATGTGAGAAGGTTAGCCCCAGTTTCGTTGTTATAAATCATTTGTTAGATGCGATTCAGACACTGTCACTGTGCTATGTTATTCTGGATGTGATTAAGACAGTGTCACAGTTTCTACCTAGTATCTAAAAATGTTACCATCTCATCAGCGGTGCCATTAGAAAATTATTTGGCACCGCTTCAGCAGTTTGTGGAGCCAACTTTGGTCCACACATCCGAGCAGCCAAGCAGTAAAATCCTAAAACTTTATGGCACGAAGGAACTGGGCATCGGAGCAACTAGGTGCTCTGGAGTCCGGTTCCGTGATTTTTTCCTCTGCATCGGCTCGCCAGTGCAGGACACCAGTGCCAAATGTAGTAAAAGTTGTCTTGACACCAGTTTTGGCATACATAGTGGACGGTCTTAGTGCTATTAGTTCTATATTACTAAATTTGTGCATGTACACACCTGTTAGTATCAATTTGATGTCATCCAAACACTTTCGCTATGCTGTTGCAGTTATATTTAGCTTCCTCATAAAATGTTCAATTTGTTATTTATAGTACATGACTAAGAACTTGTAGCGTTGTTGCAGTTAATTATAGCTTCTGATGTTTCTGAATTTGGTTGGTATCTCAGTAGCAATTAATTCATTTGCACATTGATCTTTTTGAGAAGATATGTCATAATTAACCTGTTTCTTCAGTTTTTCAAAATATGTATTTGATGATTTTCTATGTTGCTAGAAACCCATTTTCTCTACAACTGTTACCAATTTAGTTTTAAATATTATAAGATGAACGAAAGTGTTCTTATCTGGAGTGGGTTGATCAACAGTGGCCAGAGTCTTTGAAGATGTGCCTAGCAAAGCTCTGGAGCATGTATGAGGAAGAGAACAGAGATAGGCTTAGAGAAAGTGTTGTCAACGTTGAAGAATATTTCAAAATGCGGGAAAATATGAGGAAGATGGAGAATGAACTCAGATTTTTTAAATTAGACTTTGCTAAAATGGTGTTGGTGAAGGAGGAGGCACTTTCCCAGTTGATCAGTGCAAAACAGGTTTTTACTGAACTGAAAGCAGAGGTGGAGAAGACGAACCTAGCTGATCATGCATCAGTCGATTAGGAAAATGAATATATTGTTCTAATATTGTTCTTAAGAAGGTGAGCTAGCTATATGTTGTACTATGCTGTTTTCAGGTAGCTATCGTACTGTGATGTTAAAATATATTTATGTGGCTGATATGAAATTGGCAAACAGCTGTTCGATAGGAAATGTGAATTAGCGGATTGACTGTGTGAGTTGTGCAGATGAAGAGAAACGTTTCTCTGGGAATCACTGTGTGGGATGTACCTATGAACGGAAACGATTGGGCTTGTATAATTGCATGCGATGGCTAGCCCGATTGCACACGAGCTCATTTTGCGCACCGTGTGTGACCGGAGGGCCTATCCCTGATGGTTTCTGGGTCGTGTGGGATGGACCCCCCTATCGCCCACACTCAATAGGCGACGGTTCAAAATGTCGTCGCGGAAAGGAGTTAAAAACCGTTTGTATAGCAGCTCGCTGTACTAATGTAATGCTCTATTAGACCTGCAGGAAGAACTAAAGCTGCCATCAAGGCAATTCGAGAGCAGCACGATGCAGTTGAAGCTGACAAGTGTCATACTCCCTCCTTCCATATATATATATATATATATATAGAGAGAGAGAGAGAGCCTAATACATTTTTCGAGGTTGCCTTTGACTATTAATAAAATTAATAATATTTGAGATGTATAATGTGAAAATTATATCATTAGAAACTCCTTCCATGTACGCATTTGATGGTGTGCTTTGTTTAACTTGATGTCATATATTATTGCTCTAACATGCGATCAAAGTTAGTCTCAAAAAACGCATTAGGCCTTATATACATGGAAGGAGGTAGTATTTTGTTGTGCGATACTTTGTCCAATGGTTATTAATTGTAATGTCGGCAATTATGAATCAAAGCTGTGAGAGAAAGTAACGAAATTTATTCCAATTTGGCAGCAAATTTAAATATAAAACAAATTATCGGAGTCTACAAACTATGACAGTTATGGACACCGTCACCAGCGTATGAACGCACATGTAAGCAACCACATCATCCACCTCTGGTCCAACATGTAAGAAGCCATGTCAGCAACTTCTAGGCCTATATGTCAGCGGTGTTGACCGGTCAAAACTGATGGACGACTTATTACTAACGGGCACCGTCTGTGATAAAACCTCGGCCAGGCCCAGCTATATGGTGCCACGTCAGCAGATTATGGGTCCGTATGTCAGGAACATTGACTGGTCAAACATGCATGGTTGGTCGGTTGTTAGTGTCGGATGTATCGTCACGAAAACTACGATGAGGGACAATTGTTAGTACACGATGACAGTTCTACTGACATTTTTTGGCCATCACAGAAAATAGTTTCGGCGACGATTTTTGGTTCGTCACCTAAGATACAATCTTGCATGAGGGCGGAAGTGGTACCATCAAGATTTTATTTTTTATAATGGCGCTTCAACGACGTTAGGGGTGACAGCCAGAAAACGTCACCAGTACATTTGCCATGACAAAAAGCAGTTTTACTACGTGACACAAGTGAAACGTTGTAAAATAGAGCAATTTTTGTAGTGGTACGCAGGCTCATGGCCCCCCATCGACCATGAGGGGAGGCTAGGATCCACACATCGTCGACTAGTAGAGGAGGACGAGCCCAGCGCCCACGACCAAACAATTTTTTTACTTAAGAAATTATGCTTCATTATTAAATTGATTTATTCACCGCCAAACAAAATTTATTTATCATTATATTTTTTCTTATAAATAGTTTTAGAGCAATACAAGGACGCAATGGCTAAAGCTCGCCTGCTATGGGACTTATATCGAGTGCTCCCAGGAGAGCTCCTATTTGCCGGCTGTTGTTGAGCCTTCGCTGAAGGCAGTTGTGAATGGGCTGGCCCATTTGGAGTTAGCAAACTCGAGGCGTGAAAAAAAAAACTCGCCACAAAGTGTTGCGAGACTGAAAGATCAAACTCGAGAGTTACCACTATTTATTACATATTCCTAACCAGTAGACCTGATGAGTTCCAGTGCTTGATTCGCACCGCCAAACTGTAAGAACCAATTGCAACGTCAGAACAGATTTGTTTTTGAAATTTTCTGAACAATTAATGCAGTTAATAAAAAAATTCACAATACATTGAAATAATGTTTGAAAAATGTGAACAAATTTTGAATTTGATTTTTAGAAACATGAACAAATTTAAAAAAAAACTTAACAAAATATTGGAAAACATGAACACAAATTTGAATCGCTGAACATTTATTGAATTTTTTATATACAATGAACAATTTCTAAATGTATATTGAAAAAGTTTGTAATATACGTTGAACAATTTTCAAATACACACTTAACATTTTTGTGTTATATGATGAACAGTATTTAATACACATCATACATCTTTGTGATATATGCTGAACAATTATAAAAATATGTTGAACAATTTTTGTATATAGGGTGAACATTTCCTTAAATATATGCTGAATATTTTTGTATGTAAACACACAATGAACTTTTTATAAAACACAAAAAAGAAAGGAAAAGAAAATATAGTTTTTAGTCTAGGAAAGGAAAATAAATAGAAACAGCAGAAAAGAGAAGAAGCAGCCTCCCTATCGTGGGCCCCCCAAACTGGCACCCCTATTTGCGGCTTTAAGTGAGCACAGGAGGAAGCCTCGCGTCGGGGGGAACCCGGATGGGCCGGCCCAGCCACTCGGGAGGATAAGGCTGTTTGTTTTTCTCTTTATTTTCATTTTTGTACTTTTCTTTATATTTTAGAATATTATACATATATATACAAAAAATACTCTTCAAAAACACATTTGAAGAAATTTTGAACAAGTCTTTGAAAAATGTTACATAAGTATTAAAAAATTATTGAAAAAGTAGTTAAAAAATGTTGAACAAGTATTTGAAAATTTTGAATAAGTACTAAAAATCTTGAACAAGTATTTTAAAAATGTTGAATAAGTATTAAATATTGTTGAACGAGTATTTAAAAAATATGAAACAAGTATTTAAAAATGTTGAATAAATATTAAAAATTGTCGAACGAGTATTTGAAAAATGTTAAACATGTATTTCACAAATGTTGAGTAAGTATTTAAAAAATGTTGAATAAGCGTTCGGACAATGTTGAACGTGTATACAAAAAATGTTGCTCACTTATTAAAAAGTATTTTGATATATACAAAAATGTAGAGTGAAAATGAAAACAAACATCAGAAAAAACAAAAACAAAAACAAAAAATAGAGAAGAAATGTTAGACTTGTATTTTAAAATATTATTGAGATACACAAAAAATGTAGAATAATAACCAAAAGAGCATAGAAAACCGAAAATAGAAACAAAATAAACAATTAGAAAAAGGAAAATAAATAAAACAAAGAAACAAAATGCAAAAAAGAATGAAAAAACGGAAAAGAAAAGGGAAAAGAATAAAATTAAAAGAAAGAAAAAGGAGAATAAAGAAAAACGGAGAGGAAAAAAGAATAGAAAAGAAATGAAAAAACCTCGAAGAAAATGGCTCGAGTAGCCTCAAGTACGGGGGTGCCCCTTGTTCTCACATTGAAAGGAAGTTGGGCGGAGTAGCTAGTGCAACACGCATTCGACCTGAAGGCCAGGTATCGAGCCGCCCCCCTTCTCACATTACCTTTTTACGAACATGCGTATGTAAATGGGCCGGCCCAATACATCGCGAGGGGAGAAAAAGTTTCAGCGAGAGCTGGTGCTTGTCTGGCTTAAGGCGATAAATTGTCGCCGCGCTCGCAGTTCACCAATTTCTGACAATAGCACATGTGTCGTTATAAAGTGGTCCCCGACCCAGCACTCTGCGTGGCTATAAAATGGACCATGGTCCAGCGCTCATGCATGGCCTCGGTCAGAGTTATCGGTTCGCTCGCTATGTTTTTTGTCGTGTTATTGGCCTTAAAAAACCAAACAGCTCCTCAGAAAAAAAAGTTCTCAGTTTCTTAAAAACCTGATGATTTCAAAAACAATCGTGAATTTGAAATACTTCACAAATTTCAGGAAGTTTGTAAATTAAAAAATCTTCATGAATTTCCATAAAATTATCAATATGGAAAAAACTCAAGAATTTGAAAAAAGTTTGTGAAGTTCAAAAAATTCTCACTTTATAAAAGTTCACACAATTTGTAAAAAGGTCACAAATTTTATAGCCTCGTGAATTAAAAAACACATATTTGAAAAAAGGTCCACGAGTTTAAGTAAGATTTCATAACTTGAAAAGAAATCACGAATTTTTTAAATAGTTTAATAATTTAAAAAAATGAAAAGAGCATTAGAAAAATAAAAAAAGAGAAAAGAAAAGAAAACTGAAAAAAAAGTGAAAAAAAAGTAGAAAAACAATAGAGTAAGAAAAAAAAAGAATGGTAGGAAGGCTTCCAAAAGCTTTCCAAAACCGGGCTAGAAGCTTCCCAAAACTAGGATCAAACATCCGCTCGAACAGTGGCAACTGGGGCCGGGCCATAGAAATTGACTGATGTGGAGCTTGTGTGCTACATACAAAATAACCTATAACTTTTTTTGACAACTAAATAACCTATAACTGCGAAGTCACTAATTAAGGAGCACTCTTTGCAAAGGTCACTCCCACCTCCCAGGTTGTGACAAGTGGCACACTGCATGTGCGCCACTTGTCGCAAACTGTGAGTTTTTTTTTCGTAGATTCATTTATTCAGAATGTTTTATTTCTTAAACTGTGCGTCCAAATCTTGAACTGTTTTCATCGTAGGACTCCTCGCGTCGAGATCTTCAAAACTAGATCCCATGTTGATAGGTTTTGACGAACTTTTTTTTACGAAAAAACCGGCAAAAAAAAAATGAATCGGTAGCACTTTTTTTTCTTTCTGAAAGAGGCATGACCGTGTCTCTTGTGGAAGAAAATTCGTATCTCCACGAGAAGTAAACCCGTGCCTCTCGCGGAAGGGGAAAAAAGAAAATGTGTTTTTTCCGTTTCCGAGAGGCATAGCCGTGCTTCTCGCGGAAGCAAATCCGTGCCTCTTGCAGAAGCAAAATCATGCCTCTCGCGGTAGGAATCAAAATAAAAATGTGTTTTTTTCCGTTTCACGCGGAAGAAAAAAAACTTGTTTTTTCACGCAAATTTTATTTTGTCCAAACGCTAAGAAAGACCGATAAAAAACCGAAAAGCTGAAAAACCCAGAAAAACCATCTAAAAAGCAAAAAACGCGTGCCGAAAAATAAATAAAAAAATCCGGAGGGAGCACGACACTTGGCGGCGGCTGAGAGCGCACCAAATGACGCTCTCTTAGCCCATCCCAAGTGACCCTTGGGAGGCTCGCGAAGGGGCGCTCCTTCATTAGTTGCTCCCCTATAATTGGCGCTATCGGGCCGAATAGGAACTGACACTTAAATCGCGCTCACCTGCAGCGCTCTCGTGATGGGCCAACCCAACAACTTAGGCTTCGGGAAGATCCTTCGTACAATATTTAGTAGTTTCCTCATTGTCTAAAATTTTTTAATAGTCCCCTCAAAAGAAGAGTACTCCCTCAATCCATATTACTTGCTTAGGGCTAGTTTGTTAGCAAGGTAAACAAAACCAGGATAGCAAAGCCTAGTCGTAGGATTTTATAGGGCAGATGAGGTTCCTTTCCACCACATGGGATATTTTCATAATCTTTACTAGCAAACATGCCCGTGCGTTACAACGGGAGAAAAAAAAATATCACACACCCCTATCTTAATAAACTTGGCCGAAGACCCATAGATCCGTGACCCCTATTTCAACACAACAACCTAATTTAAAAATAGTGACCCCTATTTCAACACGGCAACCTAATTTAAAAATAGTAGCTATTTTCAAATTTATTCGATTATATACCAATTGGTTAATTTCTCTAGAATAATTAGCAGATAAAATTTTAGTCCCTTTGAATAATAATGCTCACCTTTTATGATATTTGGATTAGATGGTAAACTCAGAAACTCGCATCTGCAGGCACCCCGGCACACACGGCATACTCCACTCCAGGCCTTTCGTTCACTAGGCTCACAACACCACCTCATGCATCCTTCCATTGTCGCCGTGTTGTTTCATGTCGGCACGCGATTCATGCCTAAACCTAGCCGCCTCGTCATGTATCATGTATTTGCCCTATGAGCTCTTTCTTGTCGACTGCGGTTCCGCCGTATCGGAGAGCCTTGGAGCCACCGCCGCGCCTCCTCGAGGCATTCATCATGTCGTCTTTGGTCTACGCGCACATGCACATCCATCCTTCCATTGATTTAAATATCCAAAAAGCCCACCTCTTGTCCGATCTCACAAGCTCTTTTCTTGGGCGACTTGCTACAGGAGGCCAGCTAACATATATAACCTGGTACAAATCAGTTTAAAGAAATTATGTGGTACTATGTAATATAAAAATCGATGTCCAATTGGTTGCTGCCTTTCAATGAGTCATCCGGCTCACATCAAATCATCAGTTACATAGCCGAACGAATTCTTCTCTGTTGGACCAGCGCTCGGGACTGAATGGCAGGGCAAGAGATCGATCCCTAAACCGCACAAGTAATAGCCCTTTTATTATTAGGTATAGATATAGATAGTAGACAAATTTAATTAGAGTTCCTAAAACAGAAGATACAAAGAAAATATTAGAAGACTACATGAGGTTCTGGGAGGTCGGACTTGACTGACGTCTTGGCCGAGCTTGTCAGTGCAGGGCAAACTCTGCTTCGCAACTACTCTCTTCGTTTCAAAATATAGTGCTTTCTCTATTCCCGTGCTTCAACTTTGACCATAAATTTAACCAACAAGACCGACTGCGGCGGGCGCAAAAGTTATACCAGTGAATTCGTATTCAAAAGAAGTTTTCAATTATATAATTTTTTCTCCCCCGCAATCAGTCTCGTTGATTAAAATTATGGTCAAAGTGCGAGCGCACTATATTTTGGAACGGAGGGAGTATCTCATGGAGCTTGGGGCAACGGTGCGGTGACGCACAGGGCGGACGGGAACGTGCCATGACAGGGTGCCAGAGGATCCAATGGGAAAAAGAGAGACACGTATATGAGGTAGCTTTCTCTCCATTTCTGGTTTCGGTTCGTACATGTGTCTTTTTATTTAGAATCCCGTACGTATGTCTCTCAATTGTAAATTGTAATTGATATCTGACACCTTTTTTTATGTGCATAGAGTGCATGCATGCACTTACGGCTGCTATACGCAAGCCGTGTCCGGTTCATGCACGTGATGTGCATATGGCCTTCTTGGCTAGAAGCATACGTGATAACATATTTTTGCATATATATAAATCTAAATTTTATGTAGATATATTTTTAAATCCTAGCCATCAACTTTATGGTTAACATAAAATCAATGGATATAAATAGGTTATGTATGGAGAACTATGAAAGTCTCCGTCATTTATTATTAGATATAGATATAGATTATATCATTTGGTGGCTGGAGGATGGGGGGCAACGCTCCAGGGTCGGTAGACTCCAGGTCGATCGGGTGAGAAGAGCAAAGGCATGGATTTTCTAACCGAGAGCTCGAGTCATGGATTGCTCTCCCAGGGGAACGCCACGGGTCGGGCCAAAAAGTCCCCAACAATGAGCGACCAAATGACCCGCTGCTTTTTCACGGGCTGGTTTGTTGCGTGGGCCATGAGCCCCAGATTTTGACAGGGTTCCCTGGGGGATCCTTGGTAACCAAATGAGGCCTTAGTGGTTTGGGAAACTTTCCATTTGATTTTGGGAGTTTCGGCCAGTTTTCTCCCTTTTCCTTTTCCCCCATGCTTTTCTGAATCCGTTTTCCCCCGGTTATTATTTTTAACTGTTTTTCCATTTTTGTCAAATTCATGATTTTTGTATTCCTTCAGTGTTAGTGTATGACCATTTTTTTACGTGTAATGATTGCTTTAAAATTGCTTGAACAATTTTTACATTTTCTTGAACATTTTTCATATGTTATGGCCATTTGTTTTAAATTGTGTGAACAATTTTTTACATGTCATGTACATTTTCTTTAGATGTCATGAACATATTTTTAATGCTTGATTGTTTTTAAATGTCATGAATAATTTTCTGAATGGTACAATGTTTCCAAATTACGTGAACACATTTTTACATTTTGACGAAGATTTGTATCAATGCCATGAACATATTTTTATTGTTCTTTTGTACCCCCTCCCCCCCTTTTCTTCCTTCTTCCTTTTTTAATAGACGTTGATGTTTTTATAGATACACGTCGAACAAGGATGGACTTGCCTTTTGGACAAGGACTTCGTTTGCAATTTGTTCTCCGTATACTAGCATGTGACAAGCTCGAGCTTGGTATAATCCCATGGGAACTAAATGGGTCTAAACTTTTACTAATGTCGTAAAATCACACATTATCATTGTTATCATTACGTTTCTTAACTTCTTTTACTCACCTGGTGATGTTTAGATTCTACACAATATGGAAATAGCGCGTAAAGTCAAATATTCTGACATAGACAACTTTCATAGCTCCCATGTGATAGTATACACTTTTACCATGCAAATTGGTAGGATTATTTGGTTGACCACTTTTGTCGTGATTTATGTTTTTCTAACGGCACCACTTCCATATTTTACATCCTTATGCATTCCTTGACCACGTCATCTTGTCCGCCATTGATAAACATGTTTTTATGTCTTTATTTTAGATCCTCTCGCTATAGTGCCATCATAAGAGTGTAACATTACCTAATCTACGAGATATGCATTAAAATTACAGAGGTTTTCTTTCTACCTAAATGACATTGTCAGATTAGCACAACCCGACTGGAGTTGTTGGTCACTTAGGACACCAGCTGGTATTAACAAGCCCAGGCATGTGAATTTCTCTGAAAATCACTACAAGCATTTTACTTTATTCTCTTAACAGTTAACATCCAAGATAGTGAAATGTATTCATCTACAAGGAAGTGTATAGTTATTTGTTTTTAGTTTTATGCTCCCATGAAATGGTCAAATTTTGATTCATCTAGTTTGCATGGTGAGTATTCTATGTTGTATTTTCATATGTCATCCATGCTAAAATCTCCATGCTAATGACATATATTGCTGGCGCAAGATGGTTACATGTTGAGGAAGAAGTTTTTGGTACACCTGTGCGAGTACCATGTAATTGAAGCCGAAGAAAACACCATTCATGTTGTATTAGAATATCTTTAGAGTGCCAAGTAGATCTTAGTTAAGTAGAGATCATTACTTGAATTCTTGCTTTCTACGCATTTGATATCGAATTACATAATTTATCACATTTCAAGAAAACTAGAATCTTAATTTTTTGGAATAACATGTGGCTATATTTTGTGCACACATGATTTTTGACGTGCAATATTACATGTGTTATAGGAAAATAAATCCGGGGGCTGTGACAACGCACTAGCACTCTATTAGTTATAACAAATACAAAATCATCACTAGCTTGCATTTGTACATCAACATAGTCAATTAAGTAAAACCCTAACTAATCCATACTAATTTTACAACAATGATCATACAAACTACTCCCTCCGTTCGGAATTACTTGTCGCAGAAATGGATGTATCTAGAACTAATTCCGAACGGAGGGAGTAGTTGGTATAACATATAAATTAAAACCTACGAGGGGCTCAGTAGTGCACAAAGTTCACCACCAGCAAGTCAAAACCATTCACCAATGACGAGTCGACAACCCATCAGAGGTGAGTTCATGATCACCAAAAGGTTGCACACCTTGTTCATGATCAGGGGTGAGTAGGGGTCTTCTTTAGAAGATACTACTGATGGTTCAGCTAGACATGCATGCCCGTCACTAAGGGCATGGCCAACGGTTAGCCCCTGGGGTGCTGCTCCACAGGCCAACTAGGCTCGGATTCTATCGTGGCGCAAAAGCGGTCGCCTGCAGACGACAGGTGATTCCTGCAGAGGAGCCGGCTTCCTCGACAAAAAAGCAAGAAAAGAGAGGAAAAAACAAGAGAGTGCCTGTGAAAAGGATGGGGGAAGTTGGCTTCTCTGCCCGCGGACGATGCAGGAAGCGACGCACCCGGAGCTGCAGGACACAACCATGGCCATGGCAGCCCGAGTACAGAAGCAGTAACGTACATGGAGCGGTCGAGGCGGAAATACATGAGGCGACCGTTCCGCCTGAAGTGCTCCTCCATGTGCCGGACAGAGAGCGGCGATGATGATGCCGACCACGGAAACGCGGCCAAAGCCGGCACCACCAGCACGAGCTCGGAGGCACATCCATGGAGGACACCGTGAGATTGGAAAAGGGCCATGGCCGGCGGCGCGAGCTCAAGGCCGCAGCTACGCATGCCCAATGCAACTCTCCTAAGTCCTCACAGAGGTCGATTGGGTGAAAAAATTCAGGCGTAAAGGTTTATTGCCATTTATTTGGTATGGATTTGAGGAAGATTGAGGAAGAAGATGCGTCTGGGGGGCGAGATGAACGGGAGTAGTTTTTGTTAAGAATAGAATAGTTGCTTATTAATTAAGCTAATTAGGATTAAGTTAATTGTTAGATAAGTAACAAAGTTTTAAATCGCGGGCAATTCCATTTCGCGGCAGCTTGTCCGAAACACTACAAGCCGCTATAGCGGGCAATAGCGGCCGCTAAGCCATTTAGCGGCAGCTAGTACATGGACATTTTCAGTAGGAAAGCAGGGCATTTTCAGCAAGAAAACAGAGGATTGCAGTGTATATTCAGCAAGAAAACAGAGGATGACAAAGAAGACTTGCATGTACATGCCGATGAACTGGGAGTTGGAACCGTTTGAGACGACATTATGGGCTCGTCGACGTCGCCGTGCAGAGGCGGAGAGGCCCCTCGTCGCCGGTCTCAGGCCTGCCATACCGGAGGTGGCTGCTGCCTAGATCCCTGGTCGCCGCCATGCCTCACTGCCTCCGGCTTGCGGCCAAGCAGCCGCCGGCCGGCCGAGCGCGGCTGTGATGAACCGCCGAGCCGCCGCAACCTCGGAGGAAGAGAAGGGAATGGGGACAGAGCGCTAGGTTTTCTGGATGAGGTGCTCTATCGGGGCAAAAATTTGGGCCGAGGTCTTATTGGGCCTCTAATTCGGCCCTTGAAGCGATATTCCAGCGACCACTAAGGCTTTTAGCGCTGTTTCGCGTCGCGATCGCGGGCCTCGCGGCAGATCGCGTAATTTTGGCCATAGCGTCGCGGGGAGCATCCCAGGCAGCGATTGCGCCGCAATAGCTGCACTTTCGCCGGCGATTTTAATCTTTGGATAAGTTGCTTGGTTCTCAAGCAACCATGTATTTCCTTGGCTCTCAAGGCAACTATGTAATTCCTTGGCTCTCAAGTAACTATGTGTTTACTTGACCGCCAAGCACCATGTGTACTTCCGTCTGGATATAAATACCCCATTTCTATCATCAATAAAGACTGATGGATCATCTTTCATTCAAACTCTCTCGTTCTTTACTTTCTACTTCAAACACGTTATTATGCACTTTGCTCTCCTATCGAGCGATTTGGCCGGATTGGAGAAGAGTAGAACATCGTTGCAGAGGATGAAGAACACATCTTGTCGATCCCCAACGATCCAAGGATTAAAGGCCTTGATCACGAAAACTAATAGTGTTTCCCTATTTTAATCTTTGCGTATTAGATCATGTTTTCTTGTGGTCAACCAGTAATCTAACAATGGATTGTTTATCCTGTACGCATATGCACTCACGCGAAACACACAAAGTGGAAGAAAAAGCAATCGGCCGAAGAAACAAAGTCGGCCACGACCAGAGAAGCGGAAAGTAGAGCACCGAAGAATTTGATTAGCACATGGAAAGACACTCAAGCAGATTCAAAGTCTTGATCTAATTGCCACGCAATCAGGTGCTATTACGTATTTTTCTTTTCATTGCTTCCTGCACACAATCGATTCTGCTGGGAGTAGTTGGCTTGGAGCATGGCAGCTTCGTCCTCGCCGTACACAGGAGAATCACCAACCTCGGCCTTCCCGGCTGGTCTCCACCTCCGGTGGCGGGTTGAAGCGCCAGAAACCGACGCCCCCCACCTCCATCACCACAGCGCGGCACGGCAAGTCCCCGGCGATCCAGCAGGAGCAAGGCGCCATCAGGCGCTCAGGCCGTCGAACCACAGCATGGCGGCACGGCGCGTCTCACACACTCGGCCGTCGCGGCGCTCTTCCCTTCAGCCCATCGCGGCACGCAGCCCGCGCGGTGGCCCTTGGCCCCGACATGGCGGTGCGCACCTAGTAGCCCGGCGCGCGGCGTCCTCCGACTCCTACCTGAAGCGCTCCTCCCCAACCAGCCTCTCGCGGAGCGGCTGCACAAGAACACAGCAGGCATACGGATCATGTAGGCGAGGTCACCGGCTCGGCGGTGGTGTTTTCCAAATGCCACCACACACTCACGTACAAGATAAGCATTGGGGAAAACCTTATCCCTTCGGCAGGTTTGCAGTTTGATCTTTCCTGTTTTATTATTAACAGAAATGCCCAGCCCTCAGGCTAGACTTTTATGTCTTCCAAAATTGCATAAAAATATAACGAAAATACTAACGCCCACACGTGTGGCATTTATGAACCCGCCCACACACACTCGATGCCGTTGGATCCATTTGCACGAATTTTACAGCAATTGCCATCCGGGTCGAAAGCCACGTAAGCAAACGGTGTTGTGTGGGCGAAACACTCCTCGCCCGAACGCGTGTGGCAGTTGACAATTCGGCCCGAACGCGTTAGATGTCATTGATTTTTGTACGCATGAATCTTCATGCATCTGCCGACGACCAGCGCACCTTATCCTCTTGCCTCAGGCCCCCACCCCACTCCACTCGCTAGAGCGGTTGTGGCAGAGCCTTTCCCCTGCATCGACGGCGGCCTGCGCGTCAACAGCGGCGGGCATGGAGGAGTGCAGCTACGCGACGAGGAGCTCCGCTGCTCCCGCGGAAGCCTTGCGCCGAGGAGCTCCCCTCCCCCCACCCCGCATAGACGGAGGCCCCTGCTTCGACGGCTGCGACCTCCCATGACGGCCTCACATGGAGGAGTGCGGCCACGCGATGAGGGAGCTCCGCTGCCCCCACGTGCGGCGGCGGCGCTCTCCCTTCGTCTCCGTGCGCGGCGGCGGCGGCGGAGGTGCGCGTGCGCAGAGCAGAAGGATGGTGTGGCGAGCAGTTTGGCAGTGGGTTAGATTCCGGCGAGGACGAGAAGGCTGCCGCGCATGGGGCTGCACGGTCCGACGACGCTTCTGCTACGCGGGCGATTTGGGCTTGGCTCCACCCCCTGCAGCGGCCGGTGCCCCCGACGACTATCGCCTCCTGCCGTGAGCCCGAGCTGCCACTGCTACCGCCGCGCTCTTAGTACTGCTCGTCGCAACGCCAGAGCAACGTCCTCCCACTCCTCCAGCTGGCGCCACTGCCCTCCATGGTGAGTCCATCCCCTGCTAGATACATTCGGGGGGCTAGCCGCTGGATGCTCTGCTCCATCAGTGTCGCACTCCCCCCCTCCCAAAAAAATCGGGGCTCTGCTTTTGCTAACTGTAGCTGCTAACTGCTAATTTTTGGTCCCTGTTCTATAGTGTTCTTGCTGACTGATGTGTGGTAGTAGTTAACTCCTGTAGATGATAGGGGGAATGGAACAATGTGCATTGGTCAGTAGAGATCCCCCTGGCTTCCTTTTGTAGCAACTTCATCATGTGAGAGGAAGCCAAGGGGATCACGAAGTTATGTAGTGGAGTTGCCATGAAAAATTTGTTGCCATGGGCATAATATGTTACGAGTAGTTGCCATGGCTTTGATAAAAAAATCCCATCGCAAATTTCGAACATGCATTTGCCATGGCAATTTTTCATCATTTTTCTTATCATTTCATATTCGTGGCAAATTATTCTATGAAAGCATGGTAAATTTGAAAAAAAATCCAACTACAAATTTTGATTATGCATTTTTTCCATGGCAAATTTGATCATTTTTTTGTGTTGTTTCACCTACACAACAATTTAATCACACTAAAAGATGGCAAATATTGGTAAAATACCATGGCAAATTTGAACATGCATTTTGCCATGGCAAATTTGATCATACATTTGCCATGGCAAATTTAAAATATGCATTTTTTGCCATGGCAAATTTGAAATATTCATTTTTTCTGCCATGGCAAATTTGAATACGCATTTTGCCATGGCAAATGTGAAGTATGTAGTTTTTGCCATGGCAAATCTGAATATGCAGTTTTGCCATGGCAAATTTGACCCTTTTTTGTGTTGTTTTCTCATACATGGCAATTTAATCACATAAAATATGGCAAGTTTTAGTAAATACCATGGCAAATGTGAACATGCTTTTGCCATGGCAATTTTCTCTTTCTTTTTAACATGGAAAAATTGCTTCCTATTTTTTGACCATGGCAATTTACTTTCATGGAGCATGGCAACTGTAGTTTAGGGAGCATGGCAATTTCTTTTGTTCGCAGCATGTCCAAAAATCACTTTTGTTTGGACCACGGATTTTAGTTTAATAGATCATGGCAAATATAGTTTATGGAACATGGCAATTTTATTATATGGACCATGGCATTTTTATTTTTGAACGGGACCATGGCAAATTTAGTGAATGCATCATGGGAATTATAGTTTATGGATCATGGCATTTTTTAGTCTATGCCTCATACAAATTTTCTATTTTTGAACGGGACCATGGCAAATTTTCTTTCATGGCAGTTCATGGAGCATGGCAATTTTTCGTCCTTCTTTGCAACATGGCAAATTTTCTTTTTGAATGGGACCATGGCAAATGTAGTTTACGGGGCATGGCAATTTTTTTTATTATATGAACCATGGCAAATTTTCTTTCTTTTTTGCAACATGGCAAATTTTCTTTTTTCAACGGGACCATGGCAATCTCAGTGCATCTTTCATGGCAACGGTAGTTTATGGAGCATGGCAAATTTTCTTCCTTCTTTTACAACCTTGCAAATTTTGTTTTCGAACAAGACCATGGCAAACTTAGTGTGTGTATCATGGCAAATGCAATTTTTGGAGCATGACAATTTCCAATTTTAAGGACCATGGTAAATTTTCTTTCCTTTTTTTGCAACATGGCAAATTTTCTTCTTTGAAGGGCCATGGCAAATTTAATGGGACCATGGCAACATTTAGATTTACTCATGTTTCAAAAATAGATACCATTGCAATTTTATTTGCCCCATGGCAAATTAAGTTCAAGCATGGCAAATGTATTTTAAGGATCATGGCAATGTTCTTTTCCTTTAGCAACACGGTAAAAGCTACTTTTCATTTGACCATGGCAATGTAGCTCCTCCCCCGGCCTAGACGTTGACTAAGATGCCGACCAGGAGGTCGTCCTCCGTGATGACGACCATGATTTTTTTGTTTTGTTTTTTGAAAACATGGCATTTGTTTGAATTTTTATGTGATGGCAAGTTGATATGCACCCCCGCTTCAAAATTTGCCATGTTTTTAGCTTGGGAAACAACAATATTTTCCATGGCAAATTCATACAATTTGCCATCATATAGCAGTAGAGATGTCATGGCAAATTTTCAACCAATTTTTTAACTTGGGTATATTCAATATGCAGTTTTTGCTTTGGCATTGTTTAGTACTTAGACCATGATAATTCCAGTACTTTTAGACAATATAATTTTCATAATCAGATCAATAACAACAATTTTAATAGAAATCATTCGTATACAGCAACTCTATCAAACTTGTTGCACCATGGCATTACATATATATGTATATATATCATTTTGTACAATACTTTTCCTTATACACTTTGCAAACTTGTTGCCATGGCAAAAAAATTCCGACACATGTCAAATTGTTTTTGTTGGCACGTATGTACTATACGGCAACTGTATTGTTTTTAATTTTTTATAAACACACGTTCTTGGTGCTGTTTTTTGGCTTGTTTTAGTGAAGCAATAGGTAACTGGGCTGCACGTGCTTTTTTTCGTTGTTGGGCTGGCTAGTTCAGCGTCATGTTGGGCCAACAGGAAATCATTCGGTCTAGGATCGATCCCGCACGGAACGTGTACGTTGACACATGGTGTGTGGTAGGATGCTCCTCCTGCCACACGTGTGGGCGGTTCTAATGTTCGCCCACACATGGCACGTGTGGGCTGTCTCCTGCTCACACCACACACGGTGTGTGGGCGGGTGTTGCTCCCACCACACGTGTGGGCGTTATCAGCGTCCAAATATAATTTTGCACCATTTACATAATGTAAAATATCATCTGAAGCATAATGTCTTCATATATTACATAAATATGTAAATTATTAAATTTGCATCTATATGTATTACCACAGTAATACTAATGCAAAAGAATGTTTTGCTTACATTTGTTCCTTCAGAATTTAAGATATTATATATGTCTTTGCCGCAAATATTTTGTAAGACATGCGTTTTAGCTGAATAACTATAATTTTGCAATCGAATTTTCTTTTTCTTGCAAACTTTAAGAATTATAAAGTGTCATACTCAATATGACTACCAAATTTTATTTGTGAATCACAAGGTATGGTGGCATCTATTGCATAATTTGCAGATTATCCATCACTATTGTGAGGTCTACATCTTATCATTTTAACAAGATGAATACCTTAAAAGTGTTCTTCCAAATAATAATATTATAGTAAACACAAGGTAATAGAAACAATGAGCATCTACTGACAGAAGTCAGATTATGCATCCTATTACTATGAGATCTACACCGCATTCGGTGATTATCTTCAAAGTGTTATCTATATAATTTGTGGTATACACATAAGACCCCGATAGCATGAGCTACATTTATAAAATTTGCTCCTCGGAAGCATTTGTTGTTTGATTTACTCTCATAGTAAATATTATTAATGCACAATCACTATATACCGAAATGGTATTCTTGCGCTAATTCAAGCCTCACTCGGCTTGAATATATCATAGTAAATTACGCAAATATTTGCATACCCCGGTGATGACCTTCTATTACATTGGTAAAATACATGGAAGTGGGGACTATGTCACTATTTCTAATTATAGTGTCGTCCGTCCATCAAGATGGATAACATAATTTATAGCAACGATTGAGTGTCTCAACACTTTTGCAAGGTCAACATCACAGTGTGGTTATACTTTCATAGTGACTAACCAATGTTAAACATGCAAGTCTATACTTTTTGGCAATGACTCTAAAGTCACACACTTCCTCAAGAATGAAGTCCAAAATATTAACAATGATTTCATCACATGCGTTGCATTAAAGGATACACCTAGGTTCACCAAGGATCACCTTGGCCATGATTGTTCTCAAACAAATCATTTTCATTGCTTACATTTTCAAATGCACTAAATTCATGATTAGGTGGGAGTATTTATTTTAAGATAATTCATGACATCAGTCATTGTATCCACCTGTGGCATTGTTGCCACTTAACTCCACCGCCAGGATAATGTGTCATGGCTATTCTCTTAATAGCTAAGTATGTAGATATGCATTTTATATGCCACAAAATTCACTTAGTTCTCAAGCTAAGTACATTATGGCTGAATATTTATTCACTTCGAATATTTCCCTTAAGAAAATGAGCACATCGCGGATGACCACCATTCAGTTTTCAAGACCTAAAGTCTATCGCAGCTCACAATTTTATCACTTAATCACCGTTAAGTTGAGATCTCGTGATCAAATATTTAACTATATACAGATCCTGTTGAAAAGCCCTTAATGCACTTTACATCCTCTTAAGATGGTACTGCCATTTTTATGATCAAGAAACATGGAGTTTCTTAAAATCATCAGATTCACCCAACGGGTGCTATACCATAATTTAAAATTCTTGCTAGTATGGATAATACTATGCAAGTTGTGGTCACAAAATAGAACCATGAGGAATTTGAAGTAAAGTGGAGGCTAACAGACAACCAAAGACAGAATTATCTCTTAATAGGAATCGGTCGTTTTCAAATGATCAAAAGACAACTCTTAAGTTTGTCAAATGTGTGGTTATATAAATATTGGACCTATGATTACCAAACCCTCAAACATATGGTCGAACCACACCACAAATTTATTAAAAGGCCAATAAGTTCAATGGGATAAATTTGAAAATTTGCAAATAACAACCAGATTCTGGTAAAGGATTGTTCTCAGAATCTTCATTAGAAGGAGGACCAAAATCTAGTGCAGAAAATGGAGGATGAACTCATTTGCACTCAATAATATTAGAGACCTCAGGTAATCTCCTAATTATCCCAACATATTATTAGCCTATACTTGTACTACTACATGTAGTAAAATGTCCAATATCATATCCCTTGGATACAATATTCGATAGATTTGAATGTATGTTTCAGTTCATACTCAATATTGTTGCGTACACAATGATTTTCTAAGTATTAATAAATTAAATATTAGGCTTGACAGCCTTAGCCATCCTGGTTTGGGGATGATTAGAAAATTATTGACAATTCTGTTGGTCACAACTTAACAAGTTGCAAAATGTTCCCCATATCATCAGATTATATGTGCACCACATGTGCCATAGGGGAAATCTGTTTTAAGGAACTCACACCTTAAAATTCTAAATGAGCGACTTATTCTTCCTTGAACACATTCAAAAGATATATGTGGAATGTTGAACCATTATCTGGGGTAATTTAGATACTTCATGGTACTCATATACACATTCATAAAATGTTTTTATGTGTGTCTCTTATCACACACAACCATCATCTTACCCAATAAATTGCTTAACTTATCAAAGTAGGAGCAAATTCTCCTGAACAAAGGATAAACCCATTCGAATGGAAAATGCCGTTGAACTCATTTCACGAGCCTTTTTATGATTGCATTCGGTACCCTATGTACATACCCAGAATGGTTTAACTAAATTTCTTATCAAAGATAGTCAGATCAATTACATGGCCACTTTTAAAGAATTGTAAATTTACCAGCCTCTTGCTGGACACATATGGCTTTACACACCGTAAGTATGATCTAAATCATACCAACTGCATATCATACTACATTCCCCTTGTAGTGACTACGTGGAAATCAACAAAGTATTTCCCATCTGCGATAATTCGGTTACATACTGATATCACCACTCCAGCGTACATCAATGGGCACTCACAGAAAATTAGGGATCTATGTGAGGAATAACAATTTATTCATCAATCAAAATTGTTCATAGCCCGTATGCTGATTGCATCAGCAATAAGGATATTTTCCGGCCTTAGGGGGAGATAAGTACCACAAAGAATGCCGAGAAATAAATTAGAAATGTTATTGACATTCAATCCTTATATCCATGTACTCAAAGAATGTGAACTAGAAAGTTTAGAGAATCATATATTTGCAACACATTGGAAATCTGCCACATACATTTACTGATGATAAGGTGTCACTAAATTCTATATTCCCGTTGTAAAGTGTCAGAAAGAGTGGAGGTACCTGATAAACCACTCTTCTCCCCAAATGAGAGCAAGAGGGAGAGAAAATCTGACAAGGCGAGATATAACTTCTCATATGCTTCCGCGGAAACAGAGGAAATCTAATCCTCAACCAGTAAATGTAATTCAACATCTAGTTGAAAGACACCTCATAGGATGCTCATCATCCAAAACCCGGCATAAATATGCACAAATATTTTGGTGCCGGGACATCGAAACACCTTGACTCCATTTGTTGTAGGAAATCACAAGGAGTTAAAAAGGAATAAATATTTTATCCATAAACTTCAATGATTCCATCAGAATCATATAAACTAAAGACTACATTTGTCGACATATATTTCTTCTCAAATTGCTAAAACCTTTTGGGCCCAGAACCAAAATCCATGGTAGAGTGCCTCTTGCACTCATATTGGTTCACATAAAAGGAAGCAAGTAATGAAGAATGACGCTCGCTCAACAAATGAGTGGTATTTACTGCAGTAATACCTACTCCTCATAAGTATCTTCCATATGGAATACTAAAAAATTCTCATTCATAGACAAAGTCAACGAGGTGGTGAGAAAGCGAGGCTTGTAGCAAAAGGGTTCACGCAGAGACCCGACATCAATTATGATGTAATATACCCTCTTGGTATGAGTGGAATTATGTTTCGATACTAAATATCATTGGCAATAAAATAATAACAATATCCATGCAGTTAATGGATGCAGTGACTACATACTCATATGGATCACTCATTTCGGATATCTATATTAAAGTCCCTGAAGGGTTTACAATTCCGAATCCAAAAACAAATCACAACATGTTTTTGTGTAAAACTTAAAAGTCACTCTATGACTTGAAATAGTCGAAAATCATATGGTACTATAGACTAAATGAGTACCTTCTTCAAAAGGATTACTCGAATAATAATGATTGTTTATGTGTTTTAATAAATAAATCAGAAATTTGATTTCCTTACATCACCTCAGTGTATATCGATGATTTTGTCATCAATGTCTCTAAAAGATCTAAAAATACATAAAATCATCTCAAGACGGAAAATTTGGATTCAACCAAATTTAGCTTAAGCTTACAACTTGAGCATTCTCTCAAGAATACATATCAGTCTACATATATATCCAATACATATACGAGAAGTTCAATGTGGATATATCATACCAATAAGAGACATGTAATATGGTCATACTACACCTGATAGGGTACAAATCCATTCATACCTAGGGGTGATAATGAAGTGATATCAGGACCTGAAGTTCTATATCTCACTAATGTCAAAGCACTCATATAATTGCAAACTACGTCAGGCCTGACACTATATTTGCTATTTTTGTTCAGAGTGCAACCCCCAACAAAAGGTATATGGCCGATATAAGAAATATTAGCTTATATCTCAAGATCACAATAAATCTTGGATATTTCCACCAGGAAATACAAGATATGACCATGATATGCTATAATGATATTGGCTCTTTCTTTGATCCCAACAATGTCATATCAATGACTGAATTTGCGGGAATAGCCTTCATATGGAAGTCATCTAAATGGGCTTTAATGGCTATTTCTAGTTATCATTCTGATATAATTGCTTTATCTAAAAGCATTGCAAAATATGCATGGCTTAGCAGAATGATTAACCACATTCAAAATCATGTGGTTGAGATTCATCAGAATAACATAACTTGATTTATGAAGACGCTACCACTTGTGTTACTCAATACCTACAGGTTATATGAAGAGCAATATCATAAAACACATTGCAGGAATATTACTTATCCTCACAAATTATAGAAAGTGAGGAAACAATATCAAACAAAATACTGTGAAAATCCAACAGATTATTCACAATGTCATGATCATGTCAATGAAATTGGTATGAGACATCCTCCGGATTTCCAATGTTCAGGGGGAGTAATCTCCCAAATTATGACCTGTTTACAATCATCAGATTGCATATATTGTACTCTTTTTCCCTTCATGAGTTTTTCCCTAGTGGTTTCTCATAAAAGGTTTTTAATGAGACAATATGAACACAAGTGCCTGTATATGTCATATCATTTTCTCCTTATATTTTCCCCACTGGGTTTTAAAGGAGTTTTTAATGGCATATCAGATAGCACTCTTTTCCCTTATGAGTTTTCTCTCAAAGTTTCTCATAATGGTTTTTAATGAGGCAATATCTTCTCAAAGATCATATGTCGTACTTTCTATTTTCCCTATCGAGGTTTTAAAAGAAAGTACTCAAGACATATTAATTGTTCTCTAAACTCACCAATGAGTTTTCTCCTTCTTCAAAGGTTTTTCTCATATGAGTTATCAAGAGACAATAATCATTATATGTTGCATCATTTTCTCCTTATTATTTTTCCCACTAGCAACATATCTGCACTATTCTCCTCATATTTTTCCCACAGGGTTTTTGGAGGAGACATTCAAGATTATTCAAAGAATTTGTCAAGATGATGGATATACCCAATAAGAGGCGTTGTACAAGGGGGAGTGTTAAGAATAGAATAGTTGCTTATTAATTAAGCTAATTAGGATTAAGTTAATTGTTATTTAAGTTGCTTGGTTCTCAAGCAACCATGTACTTCCTTGGCTCTCAAGGAAACTATGTAATTCCTTGGCTCTCAAATAACTATGTGTTTACTTGACCGCCAAGCACCATGTGTACTTCCGCCTGGGTATAAATACCCCATTTCTATCATCAATAAAGACTGATGGATCATCTTTCATTCAAACTCTCTCGTTCTTTACTTTCTACTTTAAACAGTTTTAAGGATAGAGACGGTGTGGGTCCCAGTGAGGTGCAGCCTCGGGCTGATGCGTTGGGTATTAAAAATCAAACCAAGTGCCTCATATTTTTTACCTATGTGGATGGATGGGGCAGCAGCTAGGTGCTGCCCCCATTGTACATGCCCTAATGGGCCACCATGAATAAACAATCAATTTTGACTTGGTACCGCCAACATGAAAACATAACCACTGACAGACCCCAAGAACCTTGTCAGTGGTGACATGTGTTGTACTTTTGGTAGCTGGGGCTACAACTGCCAGCAGTGCCCGGAAAACACACTACTAGCAGTGCAACCCGAGATGCATTACATCTTAGTATTCCCAACTGCTAAGGAATCACCTATATTAATATATGTTGAAACATGCGGTACGCTATGCTAGCACCAAATAAAATTTTCTACCGCACACCCAAGATAATGCTGCTGAAGTAGACACACAGTCACCGCAGCGAAAGTAGAGTTGATGCTGCGTGAAGTCGATCTCCCAGGGCGTCTCCTCCTCACGTCGCCGATCTCCCGCAAATAGCGAAGACCCACAAACGGCGATCTCCCGCGAACGGTACCTCGCGGATCCCTCGAACGGTTTGTCCGAGCACCGCAAGTGCGATGCTTTCAAGGTATCCACACGTGCGGGGTGCAGCGTTGGGCGGCGGACTGCTATGTTCGGTCGCACGGCATGGGCGTGGCACTAGTAGGAAACAGGTCGGTAGTCCCGATTCGTAAGGGCCTTTAGTCCCGGTTCCGCAACCGGGACTAAAGCCCTCCCCCCCCCCCCCCCCGGTTAGTCCCGGTCGTGTCACGAACCGGGACTAAAGGGGCTCCACGTGGCCGCCGTGCAGCGCTCAGGCAGGAGGACCTTTAGTCCCGGTTGGTAACACCGACCGAGACTAAAAGGCTGCCACACGTCAGGCTCTGCCGAGCGCTAGGGTTTAGGTTTTTTTTTGAAAGGAGAGGTTAAGGGTTGTGGAGGGTTTAGGGGTTTCATTTTGTGTTTCCCCTTTTCTTTTTGTGTTTACCATTCAATTCTTTTACATTTAGGGTTTTCATTTTTATTTTATGTTTTCCAGTCAACTAGACGCTAGCTACTACACATAGCAATGAAGGAACCATTACACAACATCGTCATGAATATAGGGAGAAGTGACCTCTCTTTCTTCGTACTTGGACGAACAACAAGTTTTCGTATATCTATTCGACGCTACTACATACAGTACATGTTCATTCATATATACAAAATAACATATCTTACGATCCCTAATATCTAATTACCAACTTTCATTACCACTTCCCAATGGTATACTCTGGTTTTAGCTATGATTTCTTCGAGGAAGAATCCCGCTAATTTCTCTTGAATTGCTCATACCCAATCCTTTGGTAGGAGTTCGTCCCGCCTCCGTTGGATCTAATTTAAAGAAGGAGGTCTATATATATATATATATATATATATATATATATATATATATATATGAATGAAAGTCAACACAATTGATGATAATAAAATAAAATTGTGAATATTGTTTACGTACTTCAAGTTGTTGTAAAAGTCTGCCTGCCTCACAGGTCCTCTAGTGAATGAACTCGCAAACGTAGTATCCACATAAATTATTCCCGTCTCCCTGCCTTGAGCACTTTACGAGAATAGAGTTCAGTCAAAATAATAATCAAGCATGATAATGGTAATGAAACTAGAATCAAAGAGATACGCGGACCTAGCTAGTACTACTTACATGGAGTTGTTGAAATCGCAATTCCTTTTTCAATTCACCCCTAACCTTCTTGGTGAAGTCTTTCCAAACCCTGCCCGGCAAAGAAAATGAATAAAGGAGTTATTAATTACTTGATATCAGGAAATGAACGAAAGTTGCCGATATAGTGCGATAATGATTGAAATTACCTCTGGAGCATTTCTCTCATGTCCCCCCACATCTCCAAGTCTTTATGTTTCGAGTCCATCATACGTCTCCAACGTATCTATAATTTTTGATTTTTCCATGCTGTTATATTATCATTCTTGGATGTTTTACAATCATTTTATAGCAACTTTATATCATTTTTTGGGACTAACCTATTGACATAGTGCCCAGTGCCAGTTGCTATTTTTTGCTTGTTTTTTACTTTGTAGAATATCAGTACCAAACGGAGTCCAAACGCAGCGAAACTTTTTGGAGAATTTTTATGGACTAGAAGATACAACTTGGGCCAAAGAAGTACCAGAGGGGGGCTCCGAGGGGAGCACAGCCCACCTGGGTGTGCCTGGTGGCCCAGGCACGCCCTGGTGGGTTGTGGCCACCTCAGGCGCCTCCCGCACCACCTCTTCGCTCTATAAATACCCCAATATTCAGAAAACACTAGGGGAGTCGATGAAACACAATTCCAGCTGCCGCAAGTTCCAGAACCACCAGATCCAATCTAGACACCATGTGGCGCCCCTGACTCAATCGTACACTAATCATACACGCAAACGTGTACGATCAAGCACAGGGACTCACGGGAAGATATCACAACACAACTCTAACACAAATTAAACGGAGGTCCACAATATTACAGACCAGGGATCCGAAGATCCGAATACATAAGTCAGTCATACAAATATTATCAGAGTACAGACATAGTTAGACAAGTTTTGCCTTAAGAAGGCTAGCACAAACAGCGACACTAGATCGAAAGGCGTTGGCCTCCTGCCTGGGAGCCTCCGATCCTACTCCTGGTCATCTGGCTCGATCCAGTAGTAAGTACCCTCTGGACCCTCCTGATAGTAGGCTCCGGTGGTGGCATCTGGCTCCTGGACTCCATCGTCTGATGTATCATCAAGGTGGGGTATATGGGGAAAAGAGAAAGTAAAGCAACCATGAGTACTCATCCAAAGTACTCAGCAAGCAAGGATCTATACTACATATGCAACATTATCAATGGAGAAAGGCTGTATATGTGGACTGGGCTGCAGAAATGCCAGAATAGAGAGAAGGCCTAGTCCTATCGAAGACTAGCATCTTCAAACATCTTCACAAGGCCATCATCTTGCAGCAGTAGAAGAGAGTAGAATAGCATTTTAATTAGCAAACATGTTGAAGTACAGCTTAAAGATCCTTCCTCGACTCCCAAGCGAGAAAGCGATCCCGAAGCTTCAATTAAGTAACAAGTATCCAGTTTAAGTAGTAGATCGGGATACACAAACTGAGCGTCCTTTACCGTTGGACCGGCTATTGATAGAAGATTCATCCCTGCAGGGGTGCACTACTGTTACCCAACACGCTCGATCAACTCTGGCCGGACACACTTGCTGAGTAATGCCCGTCCTCGGAAGATCAACACAAAGCAGCGCTCTACCTAGGCTCGGCAGAGAGGTCAGCACGCCGGACTAACCTATGCACCCAGAGGTCTCGGGCCATCGCCCTGGGCACCCTGCGCGTTGCGAGACTGGCCGGGGTGCAGGCGCGACACTGAACTCGTCAGTGAAGTATCCAGCCCAATCCCGACAATCAGCCCGCACGGTGAATCGTGACGTCAGACGAGCTTTCGGGAGAAACGTACTTCGCAGAGGGTCCCATAACCATTATCCCGCATGGTGATAGTGCGTATAGGGCACGTCGACCCACTCAGATCACACACCCAAATCCAATAGGCTCAATTAGTATCAAGCGGAGACAATCAGAGTCTCTGATGCTCCGCCACAATGTCACACTCGAGTGCCCTTCCGGCACACCCGACATCATAGATCCCCAGCGGGTACCCACCAGGGTGGACCCGCCTGTAACAGAGGTCAAGTAATCGTGTGGTCATGACATCAAGGTGGAAACCCGAGGAATCACCCTCGGCGGATTCCACTCGACGAAATCATCAGGGCGAACGTATGAGGTATCACCCTCGAGGTTCACACTGAGGGTTGCACGACAGAGTCGTATCGGAAGTGGAGAAGGAGGAATCACCCTCGATGACCACGACCGAACAGCTACACTGCAGAGTATTCATCGTGAGTGCGTTACGAGGTATCACCCTCGGCACTCGATAGTTACTACGCAGAGTCGTACAACTAAGGGGGTGTGAAGTGAGGTGTTGGTCTCTGGTCGACGATCACGTTGATCGGGTCGTCGATGATCAAGCAGGGGCAACAAAGGTAAGGTGGTGGGGTCACTGATGGTTCATTCCAACCTAAACTAAACAGTTTATCATAGGCAGGTAAGGTAGCAATGAACAGGTTACAACAGCAGGCTATGCATCAGAAAAGGAGCATACATTAACAGTAGCAAAATCTAATGGCAAGCAGGATGAATGAATGGGCTATATCTGAATGCTCAGGGGGGGGGGGTGGGGGGGGGGGGGGGGGGGGGGGGGGGCTTGCCTGGTTGCTCTGGCAAGAGGAAGTCGTCAACGGGCTGCTTGTCGGTAGAGTAGTCGTATCCAGGTGCAGCGTCGTCGGTCTCGGCGTCTATCGAGAGAGAGAAGGAGGGGGAGAGAAACAATAAATTCACGGCAATAATGCAAACAACATGTATGACATGCCTAAATGATATGCCGGGGTGTTCTACTACCTAACTAAATGATTTAGTTAATTTAGGAATTTATTTGGATTAATTTAATTAAAGTTGGGCACTATTCATTTACTGCAAACGGTCTAAAAGTTCAATGTTCTTATAGTTGCGGGCGTCTGACGGGAATACGGAGGACGTATTCGGGTTCGTATCGGAATTCTGAGCAAGTTTCATGTACAAAGTATTTTCATCGGAGTTACGGATTATTTAATATGATTTTCTAAAGTTTTTATTAATTTCTGGAATTTAATTAATTATTTAAATCAACATTATCCGAAACAGTGCTACGATGACATCAGCATGACATCATGCTGATGTCAGCAGGCATCCTGACAGGGTGGGTCCCACCTGTCATAGACTGTTAGGCTAATTAGGGTTAACTAATTAATTAACAATTAATTAAACTAATTAATTAAATTAGATTAGTCTAAACATAGTTAATTAACTAATTAATTAATTATTAATTTAATTATTTTTATTTTTATTTTTTTATTTTTTTTTATTTCCTAAAACGTTTTCGGGGCGGGGCCCCATTGTCATAGGCCCTGGGGGCCTTAGCGGGTTTGGGCGCTCGGGTGCGGGCGCTGGGCACCCGTATGCGCCCGAGGGCGCTGGCGGGCGAGGCGAGCAGTGCCAGGGCGCGGCGAGGCGATGGCGCGGGCACGCGCGCGAGCGGAGCAGAACAGCAGCAGTGTTGCGGGGCAGCACGGCGAAGCGGGCGGTGGGCGAGGCACGTGGCCAGGGGGCGGGCTGCGCGCGGGGTGAGCTGAGGGGGAAGAGAGGCGAGCAGCGACGCGGAGCGCACGGCGCGGGCGAGCGGAGCAGCAGCGGGCAAGCGAGGTGGGACGCGGGATGGCCGCGGTGAGCGCGAGCGTGGACTGGCGAGACGAACATGCGAGGCGGGTGAGCGGGCGCGGTCGCGGACGCGGGCTACGGCGAGTGGCACAGCGAGCGGTGAGGGGTGACGAGGCCACGGCGGACATGTGCAGGGGCGAGCCCGGTGCGGCAGACGGCGACGACAGAGTGGAGGGGAGAGGAGAGGAGGCGGCGGTGCTCACATGCGCTGCAGGGGAATGAGGGCGGCGAGGCTCGAGGGAGCTGCTCGAGGAGGAGGTCGGAGACGGCAACGACGACGGCTGATGACGGGGTCGGGGTGGCGAGCTGCGAAGGGTCGGCCTGCGACGGAGAGGACGGCGACTATGGAGTCCGGCGATGGGACCGTTGTACCGAGCGGCGGCGTCAGGGCGCCGATCCAGATCGGGGGGCGGGGGGGGGGAGAACTGGGGGTGTCGGTGGGGGTAGGGTTTGGCTGCCCAGGGGATAAGGGGTGGGGTGCCCGGTCGGGCCAGCTGGGCTGAGGCCCAGTTGGGCCGGGAGGGGGGGGGGGATTTCTTCTTTGTTCTTTGTTTCTTTTTCTTTTTCTTTTTTTGGTTTTGTTTTTCTTTTGTCTTTTCCTTTTATTTATTTCATAACTCCTGTTTAGTAAATAGTTAGGCCACCAAATGATTTTTGTAAAACATAGGAATTGTTCCAATAATTACTAGGCATTACCTACCACTACCGAAAATTAGTTTGGAGACAATTGGAGCTCCCACAAATTTTACAATAATTAATATGCATTAATCCTCACTGTTTTAATTATGTTAGTGCCACCTAATTATTTTTATTATTTGTTGGTTACGATTTTAGACTAGCCTCTGCAATATTTGTTATTTATCGAACATTTCAGTTTTTATGTTGGACAACTTTTATATTTTACTTTCATTTAAATTTGAATTTGACTTAGGAGTTGAAATGCAATATGATGCTAATGATGATTATGCACTGTTAATCATGCTGACATGTCATTATCAAAAGTGATTACTGTTGCTAATCACCGGGGGTGTTACACACCATGACAGAGGGGTTCATCATCCTCGTTGGTGCCTCTCCGATGATGCTGTTGATGCTCAAAAGTGGCACAATCATAGAGAGTAGCTTTAAGTTATGTCAAGACTAATTCAAACTTATGATTGGAGGTCACCTCCGAATGGCTCTCTCTAAGAAGATCGAGATGGATATGAACATGGTCTAAAACGGAGCTCTTATGCAATAGTTATGACAAGTTCAGAGATGCTCATGTTGACACCAGATTAAAGAATGGCATGAAACTCAATTAAGATGGCCTCTGATGGAAAACGTTTCAACACGAAAGTTGTGTGTCTCGTTGAAACGGTCGATTTTGATATGAAAATCGTCCCAATCCGAGTTCGTATGCAAAAGTAAGAGCCATCGGAATGCAGCCCTGTGAGGAGGCAAAATATGACGCGCCCCACCAGACACGTGTCTGATGTGTAGCGCCACCAATCGACTGTTTTGCGTGAGAGATTCGGCCCTCAAGATGGCTTCGAATAGAAAAAGTTCAACACGAAAGTTGTTCGCCTCGTTGAAACAGTCAAATTTGCTTTTGGGCTCATCTTCATCCGAGGTCGTTTGTGGCCTATGGAACCTAAAAGCCGAACCGATGTTCCAGACTTACCTAAATCCGTGTTCGGTTAATTTTGGAAAGATTTGGACGTGATTTGGACATGATTTGGAGTCCTTTTCTTGTACGAGAAGTCCATCCGCCTCTTATATACCTAAGGGGGTGACGGCCGATTGAACAACACACAATCGAACAATCCATCTACCACTTTTACCTTTATTTTTATCTTCTACCTTGGTTCTTCTTCTTCCTCGTTCTTCGTTCATTCTTCTTGTTGCAGGGCGGCGAATCTCGAGGCCCTAGGGGTGGTCAGGCCGACCTTGGGCTGCCCATAGCCGCTGCGCACACTGACGGGGTCCCTCCCGGGCGTGTGGGGTTTCGGGTCGTCAAAAGCACCCGCCGGATTGCTTGCGTACCGCGCTTCCGGACGGGTCTCCTTCGACGTGAGCTGCGGTGCATCATGAAGGAAATATGCCCTAGAGGCAATAATAAAGTTGTTATTTTATATTTCCTTATTCATGATAAAGGTTTATTATTCATGCTAGAATTGTATTGATCGGAAACTTAAATACATGTGTGAATACATAAACAAATGATGTGTCCCTAGTAAGCCTCTACTAGACTAGCTTGTTGATCAAAGATGGTTAAGGTTTCCTAACCATGGACATGTGTTATCATTTGATAACGGGATCACATCATTAGGAGAATGATGTGATGGACAAGACCCATCCGTTAGCTTAGCATATTGATCGTTCAGTTTATTGCTATTGCTTTCTTCATGTCAAATACATATTCCTTCGACTATGAGATTATGCAACTCCCGGATACCGGAGGAATGCCTTGTGTGCTATCAAATGTCACAATGTAACTGGGTGATTATAAAGACGCTCTACATGTATCTCCGAAGGTGTTTGTTGAGTTGGCATAGATCGAGATTAGGATTTGTCACTCCGAATATCGGAGAGGTATCTCTGGGCCCTCTCGGTAATACACATCATAAGCTTGCAAGCAAACGACTAAGGAGTTAGTCACGAGGTGATGTATTACGGAACAAGTAAAGAGACTTGCCGGTAGCGAGATTGAACTAGGTATGAACATACCGACGATCGAATCTCGGGCAAGTAACATACCGATGGACAAAGGGAATTACGTATGTTGTCATAATGGTTCGACCGATAAAGATCTTCCTAAAATATGTAGGAGCCAATATGGGCATCCAGGTTCTGCTATTGGTTATTGACTGGAGAGGTGTCTCGGCCATGTCTACATAGTTCTCGAACCCGTAGGGTCCGCACGGTTAACGTTCGTTGACGATATAGTATTATATGAGTTATGTGATTTGGTGACCGAATGTTGTTCGGAGTCCCGGATGAGATCACGGACATGACGAGGAATCTCAAAATGGTCGGGAGGTAAAGATTGATATATAGGACGATGGTATTCGGACACAGGAAGTGTTTCGGGGGGTACCGGGTACTTATCGGGTCACCGGAAGGGGTTCCGGGCACCCCCGGCAAAAGATATGGGCCTTATGGGCCAAGAGGGGAAGCGCACCAGCCACAAGGGGCTGGTGCGCCCCCTACATAGGCTGGCCTAAGGAGGAGAAGGAAAGGGGAGAAGGGAAAGGAAAGTGTGGATTAGGATTCCCACTTCCTTCCCTCTCCCCCCTCTTTCCTTCCCCTCGGTTATATATGGCGGGGAGGGAGGGGGGGTGGCTTGGGAGGGACTCCAAGTAGGATTCCTCCTACTTGGGCGCCTCCTATGGCTGCTCCTCCCTCCCTCCCACATATATATATGTGGGAGGGGGGCGCCTAGCACACCCCAGACAATTGCCTAGCCGTGTGCGGCGCCCCCCTCCACCGTTTACACCCCCGGTCATATTTTCGTAGTGCTTAGGCGAAGCCCTGCGGAGATCACTTCACCATCACCGTCACCATGCCGTCGTGCTAACGGAACTCATCTGCTACCTTGACGTCTTGCTATATCAAGAAGGCGAGGGGCGTCACTGAGCTGAACGTGTGCAGAACGTGGAGGTGCCGTGCGTTCGGTACTTGATCGGTTGAAGCGCGTAGAAGTTTGACTACATCAACCGCGTTGTGAAACACTTCCGCTTATGGTCTACGAGGGTACGTAGATACACTCTCCCCCTCATTGCTATGCATCTCCATGGATAGATCATTGCGTGTGCGTAGAAAATATTTTGTTTTCCATGGAACGTTTCCCAACAGTGGCATCATGAGCCAGGTCTATGCATAGATGGTATGCATGAGTAGAACACAAAGAGTTGTGGGCGGTGATAGTCATACTGCTTACCACCAACATTTTATTTTGATTCGGCGGTATTGTGGGATGAAGCGGCCCGGACCAACCTTACATGTCCACGCACATGAGACCGGTTCCACCGACAGACATGCAACTAGTTTTGCATAAAGGTGGCTAGCGGGTGTCTGTTTCTCCTACTTTAGTTGAATCAAATTTGACTGCGGCTGGTCCATGAAGAAGGTTAAAACAGCAAACTTGATGAATCACCGTTGTGGTTTTTGCCGTAGGTAAGAACGGTTCTTGCTAGAAGCCCGTAGCAGCCACGTAAAACTTGCAACAACAAAGTAGAGGACGTCTAACTTGTTTTTGCAGGGCATGTTGTGATGTGATATGGTCAAGACATGATGTGATATACGTTATTGTATGAGATGATCATGTTTTGTAAGTTATCGGCAACCGGCAGGAGCCTTATGGTTGTCTCTTTATTGTATGAAATGCAAACGCCATGTAATTGCTTTACTTTATCACTATGCGTTAGCGATAGTTGTAGAAGCAATAGTTGACGAGATGACCATGACGCAACGATGGAGATCAAGGTGTCGAGCCGGTGACAATGGAGATCATGACGATGCTTTGGAGATGGAGATCAAAAGCACAAGATGATGATGGCCATATCATGTCACATATTCTGATTGCATGTGATGTTTATCCTTTATGCATCTTATTTTGCTTAGAACGGCGGTAGCATTATAAGATGATCCCTTCACTAAATTTCAAGGTAAAAGTGTTCTCCCTGAGTATGCACCGTTGCTACAGTTCGTCGTTTCGAGACACCACGTGATGATCGGGTGTGATAGACTCTACGTTCACATACAACGGGTGTAAGACAGTTTTGCACATGCAGAATACTTGGGTTAAACTTGACAAGCCTAGCATGTACAGACATGGTCTCGGAACACTGGAGACCGAAAGGTCGAACATGAGTCATATAGTAGATATGATTAACATGAAGATGTTCACCATTGAAGACTACTCCATCTCACGTGATGATCGGACTTGGTTTAGTTGATATGGATCATGTATCACTTAGACAACTTGAGGGATGTTAATTTAAGTGGGAGTTCATTAGTAATTTGATTAATTGAACTTAATTTATCATGAACTTAGTCTTGATAGTTTTTGCATATCTATGTTGTAGATCAATAGCTCGCGTATAGCTCCCCTGTTTTATTTTGATATGTTTCTAGAGAAAACTAAGTTGAAAGATGATAGTAGCAATGATGTGGACTGGGTCCGTGATCTGAGGATTATCCTCATTGCTGCACAGAAGAATTATGTCCTTGATGCACCGCTAGGTGACAGACCTATTGCAGGAGCAGATGCAGATGTTATGAACGTTTGGCAAAGCTCGATATGATGACTACTTGATAGTTTAGTGCGCCATGCTTTACGGCTTAGAACCGGGACTTCAAAAATGTTTTGAACTCCACGGAGCATATGAGATGTTCCAAGAGCTGAAATTGGTATTTTAGACTCATGCCCATGTCGAGAGGTATAAGACCTCTAACAAGTAATTTGCCTACAAGATGGAGGAGAATAGCTCAGCCGGTGAGCATGTGCTCAGAATGTCTGGGTACTACAATCGCTTGAATCAAGTGGGAGTTAATCTTCCAGATAAGATAGTGATTGACAAAGTTCTCTAGTCACTATCACCAAGCTACTAGAACTTCGTGATGAACTATAATATGCAAGGGGTGACGAAAACGATTCGCGAGCTCTTCGCGATGCTGAAATTGGCGAAGGTAGAAATCAAGAAAGAACATCAAGTGTTTATGCTCAACAAGACCGCTAGTTTCAAGATAAAAGGGTAAGGGAAAGAAAGGGAACTTCAAGAAGAATGGCAAGCAAGTTGCCGCTCCCATGAAGAAGCCCAAAGCTGAAACCAAGCCTGAGATGGAGTGCTTCTACTGCAAAGGAAATGGCCACTGGAAGCGGAACTGCCCCAAATACTTGGCAGATAAGAAGGATGGCAAAGTGAACAAAGGTATATTTGATATACATGTCATTGATGTGTACTTTACTGGTGTTCATAGTAGCCCCTGGGTATTTGATACCGGTTCAGTTGCTAAGATTAGTAACTCGAAACAGGAGTTGCAAATTGAACAGAGACTAGTTAATGGCGAGGTGACGATGTGTGTTCGAAGTGATTCCAAGGTTGATAAGATCACCATCGCACACTCCCTCTACCTTCGGGATTACTGTTGGACCTAAATAAATGTTATTTGGTGTTTGCGTTGAGCATGAATATGATTGGATCATGTTTATTGCGTTACGGTTATTCATTTAAGTTAGAGAATAATTGTTGTTCTGTTTACATGAATAAAACCTTCTATGGTCATACACCCAATGTAAATGGTTTATTGAATCTCGATCGTAGTGATACACATATTCATAATATTGATGCCAAAAGATGCAAAGTTGATAATGATAGTGCAACATATTTGTGGCACTGCCGTTTAGGTTATATTGGTGTAAAACGCATGAAGAAACTCCATATAGATGGACTTTTGGAATCACTTGATTATGAATCATTTGATACTTGCAAACCATGCCTCATGGGAAAGATGACTAAAACTCCGTTCTCCGGAACAATGGAGCGAGCTAATGACTTATTGGAAATAATACATACCGATGTATGCGGTCCGATGAGTGTTGAAGCACGTCTCACCTTCACTGATGATTTGAGTAGATATGGGTATATCTACTTGATGAAACACAAGTCTGAAACATTTGAAAAGTTCAAAGAATTTCAGAGTGAAGTTGAGAATCATCGTAACAAGAAAATAAAGTTTCTATGATCCAATAGCGGAGGTGAATATTTGAGTTACTAGTTTGGCCTTCATTTAAAACAATGTGGAATTGTTTCACAACTCACGCCACCTGGAACACCATAGCGTAATGGTGTGTCCGAACATCGTAACCGTACTTTATTAGATATGGTGCGTTCTATGATGTCTCTTACCGATTTGCCTTTATCGTTTTAGGGTTATGCATTAGAGACAACCGCATTCACGTTAAATAGGGCACCGTCTAAATCTGTTGAGACGACACCGTATGAACTATGGTTTGGCAAGAAACCTAAGCTGTCATTTCTTAAAGTTTGGGGATGCGACGCTTATGTCAAAAGGCTTCAGCCTGATAAGCTCGAACCCAAATCGGAGAAGTGTGTCTTCATAGGATACCCTAAGGAAACAATTGGGTACACCTTCTACCATAGATCCGAAGGTAAGATCTTTGTTGCCAAGAATGGGTCCTTTCTAGAGAAGGAGTTTCTCTCGAAAGAAGTGAGTGGGAGGAAAGTAGAACTTGATGAGGTAATTGTACCTACTCTCGAATTGGAAAGTAGCACATCAGAGAAATCCGTTCCCGTGATGCCTACACCAACTAGAGAGGAAGAAAATGATGATGATCATGAAACTTCAGATCAAGTTGCTACTGAACCTCGTAGGTCGACCAGAGCACGATCCGCACCGGAGTGGTATGGTAATCCTGTTCTGGAAGTCATGTCACTAGACCAAGGCGAACCTACGAACTATGAAGAAGCTATGATGAGCCCAAATTCCGACAGATGGCTTGAGGCCATTAAATCTGAGATAGGATCCATGTATGAGAACAAAGTGTGGACTTTGGTGGACTTGCCCAATGATCGGCAATCCATAGAAAATAAATGGATCTTCAAGAAGAAGACTGACGCTGAGAGCAGCGTTACTGTCTACAAAGCATGACTTGTCGCAAAAGGTTTTCGACAAGTTCAAGGGGTTGACTACGATGAGACTTTCTCACCCGTAGCGATGCTTATGTCCGTCCGAATCATGTTAGAAATTGCCGCATTTTATAATTTTGAAATCTGGCAAATGGACATCAAAACTACATTCCTTAATGGATATTTTAAAGAAGAGTTGTATATGATGCAACCAGAAGGTTTTGTCGATCCTAAAGATGCTAACAAAATGTGCAAGCTCCAGCGATCCATCTATGGACTGGTGCAAGCATCTCGGAGTTGGAATATACGCTTTGATGAGGTGATCAAAGCATATGGTTTTATACAGACTTATGGTGAAGCCTTTATTTACAAGAAAGTGAGTGGGAGCTCTGTAGCATTTCTGATATTATATGTGGATGACATATTGTTGATTGGAAATGATATAGAATTTCTGGATAACATAAAAAGGATATTTGAATAAGAATTTTTCAATGAAAGACCTCGATGAAGCTATTTACGTATTGATCCTTTAGCACATACCTTGACAAAGTTTTGAAGAAGTTCAAAATAGATCAGTCAAAGAAAGGGTTCTTGGCTGTGTTGCAAGGTGTGAAGTTGAGTAAGACTCAAAAACCCGACCACGGCAGAAGATAGAGAGGGAATGAAAGTCATTCCCTATGCCTCAACCATAGGTTCTATAAAGTATGCCATGCTGTGTACCATACCTGTTGTGTACCTTGCCATGAGTTTGGCAAGGGGGTATAATAGTGATCCAGGAGTAGATCACTGGACAGCGGTCAAAATTATCCTTAGATGCCTTAAAGAGGACTAAGGAAATCTTTCTCGGTTATGGAGGTGATAAAGAGTTCGTCGTAAAGGGTTATGTCGATGCAAGCTTTAACACCGATCCGGATGACTCCGAGTCTCAATCTGGATACATGTTGAAAGTGGGAGCATTCAGCTAGAGTAGCTCCACGCAGAGCATTGTAGACATAGAAATTTGCAAAATACATACGGATCTGAATGTGGCAGACCCATTGACTAAACTTCTCACACAAGCAAAACATGATCACACCTTAGTACTCTTTGGGTGTTAATCACATGACGATGTGAACTAGATTATTGACTCTAGTAAACTCTTTGGGTATTGGTCACATGACGATGTGAACTATGGGTGTTAATCACATGGCGATGTGAACTAGATTACTGACTGTAGTGCAAGTGGGATACTGAAGGAAATATGCCCTAGAGGCAATAATAAAGTTGTTATTTTATATTTCCTTATTCATGATAAAGGTTTATTATTCATGCTAGAATTGTATTGATCGGAAACTTAAATACATGTGTAAATACATAAACAAATACTGTGTCCCTAGTAAGCCTCTACTAGACTAGCTTGTTGATCAAAGATGGTTAAGGTTTCCTAACCATGGACATGTGTTGTCATTTGTTAACGGGATCACATCATTAGGAGAATGATGTGATGGACAAGACCCATCCGTTAGCTTAGCATATTTATCATTCAGTTTATTGCTATTGCTTTCTTCATGTCAAATACATATTCCTTCGACTATGAGATTATGCAACTCCGGATACCGGAGGAATGCCTTGTGTGCTATCAAACATCACAATGTAACTGGGTGATTATAAAGATGCTCTACAGATATCTCCGAAGCTGTTTGTTGAGTTGGCATAGATCGAGATTAGGATTTGTCACTCCGAATATCGGAGAGGTATCTCTGGGCCCTCTCGGTAATACACATCATAAGTTTGCAAGCAAACAACTAAGGAGTTAGTCACGAGGTGATGTATTACGGAATGAGTAAAGAGACTTGCCGATAATGAGATTGAACTAGGTATGAAGATACCGACGATCGAATCTCGGTCAAGTAACATACCGATGGACAAAGGGAATTACGTATGTTGTCATAACGGTTCGACCGATAAAGATGTTCATAGAATATAAAGGAGCCAATATGGGCATCCAGGTTCCGCTATTGGGTATTGACCGGAGAGGTGTCTCGGTCATGTCTATAAAGTTCTCGAACCCGTAGGGTCCGCATGCTTAACGTTCGTTGACGATATAGTATTATATGAGTTATGTGATTTGGTGACCGAATGTTGTTCAGAGTCCCGGATGAGATCACAGACATGACGAGGAGTCTCGAATGGTTGATAGGTAAAGATTGATATGTAGGACGATGGTATTCGGACACCAGAAGTGTTTCGGGGGGTACCGGGTATTTATCGTGTCACCGGAAGGGGTTCCGGGCACCCCCGGCAAAAGATATGGGCCTTATGGGCCAAGAGGGGAAACGCACCAGCCACAAGGGGCTGGTGCGCCCCCCATATAGGCCGGCCTAAGGAGGAGAAGGAAAGGGGAGAAGGGAAAGGAAATTGTGGATTAGGATTCCCACTTCCTTCCCTCTCCCTCCTCTTTCCTTCCCCCTCGGTTATATATAGCAGGGGGGGCGGCTTGGGAGGGACTCCAAGTAGGATTCCTCCTATTTGGGCGCCTCCTATGGCTGCTCCTCTCTCCCTACCACCTATATATATGTGGGAGGGGGGCGCCTAGCACACCCCAGGCAATTGCCTAGCCATGTGCGGCGCCCCCTCCACCGTTTACACCCCGGGTCATATTTTCGTAGTGTTTAGGCGAAGCCCTGCGGAGATCACTTCACCATCACCGTCACCACACCGTCGTGCTGACGGAACTCATCTACTACCTCGACATCTTGCTAGATCAAGAAGGTGAGGGACGTCGCCGAGCTGAACGTGTGCAGAACGCGGAGGTGCCGTGTGTTCGGTACTTGATCGATTGAAGCGCGAAGAAGTTCGACTACATCAACCGCGTTGTGAAATGCTTTCGCTTACGGTCTACGAGGGTACGTAGATACACTCTTCCCCTAGTTGCTATGCATCTCCATGGATAGATCATTGCGTGTGCGTAGAATTTTTTTTGTTTTCCATGCAACGTTTCCCAACACATCACCCCCGGCGTTGAAGGTACACGGTGACGTGTTCGTGTGCGAACACACTTTTTGGCGACTCCGCTGGGGACGAAGCTTTGAACGGTCTCCAGCACGTTCTTGCTATGAATAGATCGTCATCTAGGGTTTGCAATCTACAAAGGTAATATGAATACCCAATTCCCTACTATAGATGCAAATAATTCATGTGGTGTTACTAGATCGTTCAATGAGTATACTCTATCAGCCAGCCCTAGTTTGTTTAATCATGCATCTAATTACGTGCACAGGCTGATTCAAAGTAATTTACATGCTTCAACTTCTTATGATAATAGTAACATGCACCATATGTACTCCAACTCTCATGCATCGGCAACCCCAGAAATCGTTATGCCGATGAAGAACATGATGAGTTTGGTCAAGCAAGTTGAAACACCTCTTGTAGGAACTTCCAATAGCATGCGACAAAGTGTTTCACCTATTTATTCATCGACAACTAATTTGCAATATACTAGTTCAACCATGCCGATGGATGGGATAATTGGCCATGCTACTACAAGCTATTCGGCCAGTTACTCTCAACCGCCATATGCTACACCTCATGTTAGTAATTATTCGGCACCGTATACGACTATAGATGCTCATAATTCGGCTCCGCACCTTCACGGTCATAGCCGAATAAGTCGAAATTTTGCAGGAGTGCACATGCCATCATCTAATATTGTAGCATATAATGCATCCTCTACACAATTGCATAATTTTGGCAACACCTTAATGCTGAAAGAATCTAAAAGTATTATGGAGCAATCCCTTATAGAATGGGAAGTGACTAAATTAAAAAGGGATATAGCCCAAAATAATAAGATTAGTGCTCTTTGCCTTGAAGAACTGGATAAGGGGCTAGTTCCTGATTATAATGCAATAAAATCTAGAGTTTTGCAAGAAGATGAATCTTTGCCAATTGGTAAAATTGGCGAGCAAAAATATGGTTTTACAACAATGCATATGCCTCCACCTAGTACAACATCATATTATACACCCCCTACACAATTGCAAAGTTTCGACAACACCCATGTGTCATTGTTGAAAGAATCTAAAAGCATTGGGGGGCAATCATATCCGGACTGGGCTGAAATTGAGAAAAAGCTTAAAGCCAATTTTCCCGCTCGCCGCCAGAAACAAATAGAGAAAGAATTGGCTCAGATAAAAGAAGCATTGCCAATTGGTAGAATCAATGAAAAGAAGGATGATTCAGAACATGAAAGTGCTTCGGTTGAAAAAGCCAAATCAAGTAGTATATATTCTGAGTCCATCAAATCCAAAGAGGCAAGCATTATTGAGAAAGGGCATAGCAAGCATAGCAAAATGACCATGCTTGATTTTTCTAAAGTTAATGGAACCTACTTCCTGCCCTATGAGTTCCGTGCCGTAGAAATTGACAATCCTCAAGGACAAAAGCAAGTAGCCAAACAAAGTTCGGCTGACAAGGATCTTCAAAGTAATGATGCACGGAATAAAGAAAAAGATGATGACAAGGCGTTGGGGAGCCATGCAAAGATGGAGCAAGATATTGTTCAAGTCACACTACCATCATGCTCTCCCAACATATTTGAAGAGGTATGCCTAGCAAGTAATTTACCTATTTTCAAATTTGGTCAAAACTTTATTGTTGATGCATCTATTAGAAAAACTCTCATAAATAATTTTGAAAGACCAATGAAGAAGGGTAATTTACTTGTTAGAAATAAAATTGTTATAAAACATATCGGTCAACCTAGTGCGCCATTTATAAAGACCGATACTGACTTATTGTTGCAACCAAGGCTTTCCTCATTGCTTTATTTACAGTTCCTATCTACATGGGTAGGTTTGTTTGTTTCATACTTGGCTTAATCTTGGTCTCAATTGAGGCATGCATGTTCTAACTATTTTTGTTTCAGAAACTTAAAGCCAAGGTTAGATTCTTTTCAGAAAACTGATGCTAGTATAATATCTTATCCAATGACATCGATAAAAGAATGCAAAATAAAATTCATAGCCGAATGGGGTGCTACAAAATCTGAACCATTGTTTGCTTAACTCCAAAGCCGTTCTCACAGCAAGATCGGCTAGAAGATAAAAAAATTACCTTCAATTCAAACATGTGTGATCAAATCTTTGATTTGTTGTTGAGAAATAATTATATTAGAATTCTTGATCACCATGTTGAGCCATCTATCCAGGGACAAATGTATTGTAAGTTGCATGATTCGTCCAAGCATAATTTTGAGGATTGCAACATGTTTCGTCAAATAGTTAAATTGGCCATTGATAAAGGACGATTGAAATTTGTTGAGACACCAAGAGATTACCAGTCTATTGCGATTGGTCCTGATGGCAAACGGTTTTTGCATCGGCTGCTTCAAGCTGATCCATTTAAACATGAGAAGGTAAAAACTGCAGATATTGGGATCAAGCTTTCAAGTAAGGAAGTTGTTCAAGAGCACAATGATAATATTCTTGAGGGCAGAAATTCTATCAAAGGTGCAATGAAGACGCCAAGTACTGGGGGGCAACAAGAAAATCCAAAGATTGATGCAAGCAAAGGCCGAGGTAAGCACAAAGGTAAAAAGCCGAAAGTCACTTTCGCGCAACTATTGGAAAAATATCAGAAGATAAGTGAGGAGAAAATTGCTTATCGGCCAAGTAATTCAAAAGCATCAAGATCACCCCCTAGGTGCAAATCTGATGGCCGGTATTGGCAAAGGGAAAATGGCAATACAACATATTCATATCCTTATTTTGGGCCGCCAATGCCAGTGCCATGGATACCTCCCCATGCTAATTTTTATCCATATTCACCATGTGACAGGTATGATTCAAGTGCACATTTTCCTTCTTATTTTAGACCATCTCACAAAGATCATGCAGCTCCAAAAAGGCCCACGTTCAATAAACAATCATATGTTAAAGACCGTTTCACTCCAAAAGAATCGGTCCGGAGCACAAGGAAGAATAAGGAGATGGTTGAGCAAGTCTATCGCGTTAAAAAAGATGGTCATAAGTGTGCTACTTCAGGTTGGATCTTAAAGGATAAAGAGCCAATTAAAGTGTTGACATTGGCTACTAAAGACAATGAGATTAATCAATCAAGTGCCAAATCTGAAGAAAAGAAGTTGAGGGTGCATAAGGCCAAAAAAGAGTTGCCATTGGTTGAAACAGGCCGAGGTGCCCACTCTGCTTATCGTATTGGCAAAAGAAGGAATTACAAAAGCTTAGTGCACAAGAGCTGAAAAAGAAGAACATGGCATGGGTTCCCAAGAGGAGCAGTCAAAATAAAAATGATGTACAACCTTCTATTGCAACAAGTGTTACAAAAGTGAAGAAAGAGAAGGATGGAGGCTAAAAATGATTAAGCCGAAGGTTTGCATCACCCCATCAAAATCTTCGGGTAGCACATCATCCATATTCGCCAAACATGGCATTGATGTCTTTGCCATGGAATTCATCCCCAGGTACGACCGGTCACCCACCATGGGCTTATTTAGATCCGTGGATGCAATATAATTTTTTATATCATGAAAGAGTATTACCAAATCACTATATATTTGATTAGCTATAAGTTTATTGCTGATCCAAAGGGCCGAAATATTTGATTTGTCATTTCATTTGTTTATTTCAGCTATACTTGCTTTGGTGGATGAATTTTACATGGACCTTATGTTAATGGCCGATATTTATCTATCGTCCTAAGAATATGTCAAAGCATGGCCGGTGTAGTATCCGAACATCGTCCTTAGTTCGATTGGAAAGCGAGACAAGCCTTTGGTTGCCATAGGTGCTATGCATGTTGAGGCTTTCGGTGATTCGTTATGAGTAGTGCAACAAATATCCAAGGGTTATCAATGTTTTGACGAATCACTTATAGTTTATCTTGAGGTATGTCTAGATGCAAAATTTACCTTGGGTTGCTTTAAAATTGTTCATATGTCTAGGCATGACAATTCAAGAGAGTTGGCACAACAAGCATCCGGCTACTATGTTAATCATGGTGTATTGCATTTCTATCAATAGCCGATGCTTAGTCTTGTCAACATAGGTAAGGCCGAACCGAAGTCCACTGCTTCGGCCACTAATGAAATTTTTATGCAGGCGAAAGTAAGGACTGGAGAAAGTTTATTGTTGATTATCTGCAAAATCCTAGCAAAAGGGTGAACAATATGGTTCGGAGGATGACCTTGAGATACATATCTATGGAGCTTTATCATCGGATTGTTAATGAAGTTGAGAAGGTTTCACCCAAGTTTGCATCAAATTTTCAAACAAATAATGACTGATATATAAATATTGCCCTAAGCAAAGACATGGCCGATACACAATTATCGCCCTAAGAATACAAATGGCCGATGGAGTGTTGACATCGTCCTTAGAACTAGCATGGAAGAAGTTATTTTTCGGCACGCTAGCTTTGCCGAAAAACAGGGGGGCATGTGTTGACGTTCAAAAGTGGCACAATCATAGAGAGTAGCTTTAAGTTATATCAAGACTAATTCAAACTTATGATTGGAGGTCACCTCCGGATGGCTCTCTTTAAGAAGATCGAGATGGATATGAACATGGTCTAAAACGGAGGTCTTATGCAATAGTTATGACAAGTTCAGTGATGCTCATGTTGACACCAGATTAAAGAGTGGCATGAAACTCAATTAAGATGGCCTCTGATGGAAAACGTTTCAACACGAAAGTTATGCGTCTCGTTGAAACGGTCGATTTTCATATGAAAATCGTTCCAATACGAGTTCATGTGCAAAAGTTAGAGCCATCAGAATGCAGCCCTGCGAGGAGGCAAAATATGACGCTTCCCACCAGACACGTGTCTGATGGGTAGCGCCACCAATCGGCTGTTTTGCATGAGAGATTCGGCCCTCAAGATGGCTTCGAATCGAAAAACTTTCAACATGAAAGTTGTTCATCTCGTCTGGGCTCATCTTCATCCGAGGTCGTTTGTGGCCTGTGGAACCTAAAAACCGAACTGATGTTCCAGACTTACCTAAATCCGTGTTCGGTTAATTTTGGAAAGATTTGGACGTGATTTGGAGTCCTTTTCTTGTACGGGAAGTCCATCCGCCTCTTATATACCTAAGGGGGTGACGGCCGATTGAACAACACACAATAGAACAATCCAGCTACCACTTTTACCTTTATTTTTATCTTCCTCCTTTGTTCTTCTTCTTCCTCGTTCTTCGTTCGTTCTTCTTGTTGCAGGGAGGCGAATCTCGAGGCCCTAGGGGCGGTCAGGCCGACCTAGGGCAGCCCATAGCCGCCGCCGCGCCCTGATGGGTCCTTCCCGGGCGTGTGGGGTTTCGGGCCCTCAAAAGCACCCGCCGGATTGCTTGCGTACCACGCTTCCGGACGGGTCTCCTTCGACGTGAGCTGCGGTGCATCACCCCCGCGTTGGAGGTACACGGTGACTTGTTCGTGTGTGAACTGATGCGTGAGTAGTTCATGATAGACCTACGGGTCCGTAGTTAGTAACTAGATGGCTTCCTCTCTCTCTTTTGATTCTCAATACAATGGTCTCTTGGAGATCTATTTGATGTAACTCTTTTTGCGGTGTGTTTGTTGGGATCGGATGAACTTTGAGTTTATGATCAGATCTATATCCATGAAAGTTATTTGAGGTTTCTTTGATCTCTTATATGCATGATTACTTATAGCCTCGTATTTCTTCTTCGAATCTTTGGTTTAGTTAGGCCGACTAGATCGATTTTTCTTGCCATGGGAAGAGGTGCTTTGTGATGGGTTCGATCATGCGGTGTTCTTTCCCAGTGACAGAAGGGGCAGCAAGACACGCATGTATTGTTGCTATTAAGGATAACAAGATGGGGTCTATTCATACATGAATAAATCTTGTCTACATCATGTCATCGTTCTTATTGCATTACTCCGTTTCTCCATGAAATTAATACACTAGATGCATGCTGGATAGCGGTCGATGTGTGGAGTAATAGTAGTAGATGCAGGCAGGAGTCGGTCTACTAATCTTGGACGTGATGCCTATATAATGATCATTGCCTGGATATCATCATAATTATTTGAGGTTCTATCAATTGCCCAACAGTAATTTGTTTACCCACCGTATGCTATTTTTCTCGTGAGAAGCCACTAGTGAAAGCTACGGCCCCCGGGTCTATTCTTTATCATATTTGCTTTTAGATCTATTTTTATTTGCTTTTGTTTTCAGATCTATTATTCCAAAAACCCAAAAATACCTTGCTGCACTTTTTTATCACTTATTTTATTTCGCGTTTTATCGAGATCTATTTATCCAATCTATCACAATTTTTATCCCGTCAACTTGACAATTTCTGGCACCGTTACCCGTTGAGGGATTGACAACCCCTCCTAATTGTCGGGTTGCAACTATTTGTTCTTTGTGTGCAGGTACCATTTACATAGTATTGCTTGGTTCTCCTACTGGATTGATACCTTGGTTTCATAACTGAGGGAAATACCTACCGTAACTGTGCTGCATCATCCCTTCCTCTTTGGGGAAATACCGACGTAGCTTCAAGCGGCATCAAAAAGAATTTCTGGCACCGTTGCCCGGGAGATATCATCAACATCTATCAGGTTCCTAATCAAAAAGATCATCTCCTTTCTATTTACATTATTTGCCATTTGTCTCTCGTTTTCATCTCCCCCACTTCACAAAAATTTGCCGTTTTATTCACCTTCTTTTTTGTTTGCCTTTTTCTCGTCAGATCTCATGTTTGCTTGTGTTGCCATGTGCGTTCTATTTGCTTGCATCTTCGCTTGCTAAAAATCTATTGATATGGATCCTCATCCACTTGCTAATCTTTTAAAAAGATCCAATTATGATGAAACAATTGCTAGTGAGTTGAGTGCACTTGATTATTTCTATGAAGTTTTGCTTGAAATTCATGAATCTGAAGATTGTGATAAAGAAAAAATTGATAAAGTGATTCATGATACCTCTTTCAATGAAAAGCATGATTGCAACGATGTTATCATAAAATTCTATTAATGTTAATTGTGTTAATGATATGCAAAACCCCAAGCTTGGGGATGCTAATTTTGATATGTCCACTACTTATTGTAATGATCATGATTCGGGTGATTCTTCTTATAATCTTGAAAATTTATTTAAGCCTCATGATGAATATGATATTGATAATAGTGTTTGCAATAATATTGAAAGTGGGTTCGGAAGAGTGTCAACTTTAAGTAAAAAAAATCCCACATATGCAGAGAGTGTTCAATCTTATGAAATTTTTGATGAAACTGGGCTTGGAGGGGTCATGACTTTATTTGATGATAATCCCACTATCTTGGAAGAGTGTCAACTTTGCATGCATGAGGATCATGAAGAAAATACTTTATGTGATAGTTATATTGTTGAATTTGATTGTGATTCTACATGTAATTATTATGAGAGAGGAAATATGGTGGTAGAAATTTTCATGTTACTAAATCACCTCTCTTTGCGTTGAAATTATTAATACTTTCTTCTTCCTTGCATATGCTAGTTTTTGCTTGCCTTGATAATTTATTTTCCTATAAAATTCCTATGAATAGGAAGTATGTTAGACTTAAATGTGTTTGGCACATGTTTTATGGTGCTCTCTTTGTGTTTCAGTTATTATCTTTCTTATGAGCATCAATAAAAATTATGCCTAGCTAGGGGCATAAAACGATAGCGCTTGTTGAGAGGCAACCCAATGAATAAAATTTATTTTTGCCTTTTTCTTTCTGTTCTTGAGTGTTTGCACAATTATTCCTCTGTTATGATTGTGTTTTTTATGTTTTAATTAGTGTTTGGGCCAAGCAAAGCCTTTGGGATCATGTTGGGTGATAGTTGATTAGATCTTGTTGAAAAACAGAAACTTTTGCGTCCAGTCAAATAATTTTAGAAATTCACAGAAGCGACGAAAATTTCTGATTTTTTTACACAAGATTGATATACAAATTGCGTACGTTGTCCTAATTTTCAGAACTTTTGGAGTGACAGAAGTATACAAAGTTTTTAGATTGCTACAGACTGTTCTGTTTTTGACAGATTCTGTTTTCTTTGCATTGCGTGCTTATTTTGATGAATCTATGGATTTATCGGGTTATAAGCCATAGAAAAGTTGGAATACACTAGATATAATGCAATAATAAAATATGAATGGGTTTTCAACAGTACTTAGAGTGGTGATTTGCTTAGTTATACTAACGGATCTCACGAAAGTTTTGTGTGATTGAAGTTTTCAAGTTTTGGGTGAAATCACGATGGATGAAGGAATAAAGAGTAAGAAGAGCTTAAGCTTGGGGATGCTACTGCACCCCAAGGTAATATTAAAGGATGAACAAGCAACTAAGCTTGGGGATTCCCCGAGTGGCATCCCCTCTTTCTTCTAACGACCATCGGTATTTTACTTGGAGCTATATTTTTATTCGTCACATATCATGAGTTTTGCTTGGAGCGTCTTGTATTATATGAGTCTTTGCTTGTTTTGCTTTTTAGTTTGTCACAAGTATCCTTGCGGGACACACCTATTTGAGAGAGCCAAAATCATGCTATGATTTGTTAGAATTGCTCTTTATGCTTCACTTAAATTTTTTGACCTATGGAATTGCTCTAGTGCTTCACTTATATCTTTTTGAGCACGGTGTGCTTCATTAATTTTTGAAGAAATGCTCTCATGCTTCACTTAGATTAATTTGAGAGTAGTAATTTTGAAGAAATTCTCTCATGCTTCACTTACATTATTTTGAGAGATGAAATTTTTTATGCTCATGTTCTTCAGTTAAATTTGTTTGAGCTTGCCAAAAATAATTGCAATATATGAAACTAGTCCCAAAGTGATAGATATTCAAGAGGGATATAATAAAAACTTTCATGAAGATCATTGGACAAAATAAACTTGATTCTTTGTAATAGTTTTGAGATATGATGATAGTGACATGTGAGTCATGTTGGTGAGTAATTGTGCTTTAGTAAGAATATTGGTGTTAAGGTTTGTGATTCCCTATGCAAGCACGAAAGTCAATAGTTATGCAATGAAATTACATCCTACTTGTGGTGCACTATTCGGTGTTAGTTATGCTTAATGCTCGCTTATGTGATTTTTCGTTTCTTGGTTGGATAGTTCTCAATCTTTTTGCTAGCCTTCACTTGTACTAAGTAGGAATACTACTTGTGCATCCAAAATCCTTAAACCCAGTTTTGCCATATGAGTCCACCATACCTACCTATATGTGGTATTCCCGTGCCGTGCTAAGCAAATTTGTATGTGCCATCTCTAATTTTCAAAATAATTTCCTTTTTGTGTGCTCGTACCGCTGATGAAACGCTAGGGGGTGGCTGATATTTTTCCATGCTAGATGTGTTATTCTCAAGATGAGTGTTTATTCACTTGTCATTGCACAAGAGTATGGCAAAGGTATTAGGGATGCCCAGTCCCGAAATGAAAAATGAATTTACTTTATGTTGTCAAATAATAAATTCCTTGGAAAGTGTTGGTATGGACGGTACCCGTGGATACGGCTAGCCGTGGAATGTCAAAGAATGGTGGAAAAATGAATAAACTTTATTTTTTGTTTGGGAACCGCCTATGATATATCTAGCATGGAAAATATTGGGAACTACTCGATCATTTTCGTTGACAGGAAAAGCATGCCACCCAAAATGTTTTATCTATCTTTTTCGCTTTGAGCTCTGGCACCTCTACAAATCCCTACTTCCCTCTGCGAAGGGCCTTTCTATTTACTTTATGCAATTTTTATTTTTTACTTGAGTCTCCATCTTCTCTTATAAAGCACCAACTAAGGGGCACTATGATCGTACTTGAGCATTGGATGTAGCTAATATGCGAGTGTGTTTCATGAATGGATCAATGATTGAGCATGATGGGCTAGTGATAATTTTCTTTAGTGTTGATATTTTGAAAGACATGGTTGCTTGTTGATATGCTTGAGTATTGAAATCTTCATGTCAAAACTAGACTATTGCTTTGAACCATATAAAAGTCCAAATGTCCATGCTACAAAAGAAAAGAATATGTGATGAACATGATAGGCAGCATTCCACATAAAAAATTCCGTTTTTATCATTTACCTACAAGAGGACAAGTAGGAATTAAGCTTTGGGATGCTCATATGTCTCCAACGTATCTATAATTTTTGATTGTTCCATGCTGTTATATTATCATTCTTGGATGTTTTACAATCATTTTATAGCAACTTTATATCATTTTTTGGGACTAACCTATTGACATAGTGCCCAGTGCCAGTTGCTGTTTTTTGCTTGTTTTTTACTTCACAAAATATCAGTACCAAACGGAGTCCAAATGCAGCGAAACATTTTGGAGAATTTTTATGGACCAGAAGACACAACTTGGGCCAAAGAAGTACTAGAGGGGGGGCTCCGAGGGGAGCACAACCCACCTGGGCGTGCCTGGGGGCCCAGGCGCATCCTGGTGGGTTGTTCCCACCTCGGCCGCCTCCCGCACCGCCTCTTTGCTCTATAAATACCCCAATATTCAGAAAACCCTAGGGGAGTCGACGAAACACAATTCCAGCCGCCGCAAGTTCCAGAACCACCAGATCCAATCTAGACACCATCATGAAGGGGTTCATCATCCTCATTGGTGCCTCTCCGATGACGCGTGAATAGTTCATCATAGACCTACGGGTCTGTAGTTAGTAGCTAGATGGCTTCCTCTCTCTCTTTTGATTCTCAATACAATGGTCTCTTGGAGATCTATTTGATGTAACTCTTTTTGCGGTGTGTTTGTTGGGATCCGATGAACTTTGAGTTTATGATCAGATCTATATCCATGAAAGTTATTTGAGTTTTCTTTGATCTCTTATATGCATGATTATTTATAGCCTCGTATTTCTTCTTCGAATCTTTGGTTTAGTTAGGCTGACTAGATCAATTTTTCTTGCCATGGGAAGAGGTGCTTTGTGATGGGTTCGATCATGCGGTGTTCTTTCCCAGTGACAGAAGGAGCAGCAAGACACACATGTATCGTTGCTATTAAGGATAACAAGATGGGGTCTATTCCTACATGAATAGATCTTGTCTACATCATGTCATCATTCTTATTGCATTTCTCCGTTTCTCCATGAACTTAATACACTAGATGCATGCTGGATAGCGGTCGATGTGTGGAGTAATAGTAGTAGATGCAGGCAGGAGTCGGTCTACTAATCTTGGATGTGATGCCTATATAATGATCATTGCCTGGATATCGTCATAATTATTTGAGGTTCTATCAATTGCCCAACAGTAATTTGTTTACCCACCGTATGCTATTTTTCCCGAGAGAAGCCACTAGTGAAATCTAAGGCCCCGGGGTCTATTCTTTATCACATTTGCTTTTAGATATATTTTTATTTGCTTTTATTTTCAGATCTATTATTCCAAAAACCCAAAAATACCTTTCTGCACTTTTTTATCACTTATTTTATTTCGCATTTTATCGAGATCTATTTATCCAATCTATCACAATTTTTATCTCGTCAACTTGACAATTTCTGGCACCGTTACCCATTGAGGGATTGACAACCCCTCCTAATTGTCGGGTTGCAAGTATTTGTTCTTTGTGTGTAGGTACCGTTTACATAGTGTTGCTTGGTTCTCCTACTGGATTGATACCTTGGTTTCATAACAGAGGGAAATACCTACCGTAGCTGTGCTGCATCATCCCTTCCTCTTTGGGGAAATACCGACGTATCTTCAAGCGACATTAGTCCATGACAAGTACTCTTCCTGTGTCAAACTGAATGACTAGCAGAATCAAGTGAAACCTGCACACGCATAACTCATCAATTAAACTTAACATCGAGTAAGCGAAACAGAATGTGTACAAGATAGTATAACACTCACTTGAAGTTGTAAGGAAATAGTATTTCCCTTTTGGTTTGTTGTTAAATTAATGCCCTTAGCAAGATCTTCTCTGTATCCTTGGCGTTCCATTGTACCATAGCTTGATGAATAGTATTTGGGTTAATGAACCCAATGTCATAGATTTGTCGTCTTTCGCATTCGAGGATGTTCTTTCTGCATAATATAGCGAGGATAATTATACATGCAACGAACGAGCTGAGCTAGAGACTTAATTACAGAAATGATACTTACAAACAATAGCAACTGACGATAGATTTGTCGATGGCATCTTGATTGTATAACTAAAATAATTCTTCAGATTCAATGTAAATCTCCTCGTCTCCATTGAAGTAATGCTCATCTTTAATTCCTGCAATGATATAGTTGGTCCCTTCCTTTGAGGCTTCCATGTACCACTGATGCAATCTTCGCATTTGTGTTGGTAGATGTGGGAGCTCCTCAGGTCTGATGAGAGGCTTCCCGTGCTCGTACTTAAAGGATAACTCAGTCATGGGGAACTGTACCTCATCGCCTAAGTAATCACCAAGAGTGAAACCAAGATCACCGGCCGCTACCCCCGGATCATTAGCGATATCGGTAAACACCTTGAGCGGGGGGCATGATTGGTTTTTCTGTTCGCCGAGCTGGGGAATTATTTTCCCCCTTGCACTCCTCCTACTGCCCGACTGCTGCTGTTCTCTATGTGACTTCAAGCGCATTGCATCCATCTGGATCTTGTGTAGGTCGACGACATCGGCAACATGCAACTCCAATTTCATCTTCTCTTCTTCAGTTCTTTTCAATTTTTCTTTCAAATAATTGTTTTATTTTTCAACTAAATTTAACCTCTCAACAGGAGGGTCGGTTGGAATTTTTGGTTCACATACCTCCTAGATAAAAACATCTATGTCAAGTTGGTCGGCATAATTGTCATAAACACTAAATGAAACAAATAGTTATAAAAGATAATATACCACATCCGAATCATAGACCGGACGAGAGCCGACGGGGGAAGACACCAAAACCATGGCACTATATAATAACGAACAATAATACATGTAAGAAAATTATACAAGTTGCTATCTAAATCATACAAGTAAGAATTTTTTCTTTAAAAAAAAGATAAGATCAAGAGGCTCACCACGGTGGTGTCGGCGACGAGATCGGCGCGGGCGATCGACGGCGGCGAGGACGGGGACGGGGATGGGACGACACCCTACACATGTGCAAACTAAGAAGTTAATTTGAGCTCAAATTGTGCATCTGAATCAAATAAACTCCCACATACACTCCTCCACTAAAACCCACAAACCACTCTACTTCTAGAGCATATGAAATGAGCTAAACTAGCAGTGAGAGATGAAAGGATGAAGTTGCTAACCTTTTAGAACACTTGGATAGTTGGTGCACCGGCAAATCTAGACAAATCCTGGGGAAAATGGAGCTTGGAGGTCGAGCTTGGAGGAAGAACAGAGGAGAAAGCTTAAGTGTGGCTCGGGCATTTAATCAAACACCTCATGTGCATAGGAAGGGAGAACAGAGCAGCGCACACACCTCCCACCTTCTGCGGACAAAAAACAGAGGAGAGGGCTGATACGTCTCCAACGTATCTATAATTTTTGATTGTTCCATGCTGTTATATTATCATTCTTGGATGTTTTACAATCATTTTATATCATTTTTTGGTACTAACCTATTGACATAGTGCCCAGTGCCAGTTGCTGTTTTCTGCATGTTTTTTACATCGCAGGAAATCAATACCAAACGGAGTCCAAATGCAGTGAAACTTTTTGTGATTTTTTTTGGACCAGAAGACATCCAGTTGGCCGGAGAAGCACCTGGGGGGTGCTCCGAGAGGAGCACAACCCACCAGGGCGCGCCTGGAGGCCCAGACGCGCCCAGGTGGGTTGTGCCCACCTCGGGGGCCTCCTGCACCGCCTCTTTGCTCTATAAATACCCCAATATTCCAGAAACCCTAGGGGAGTCGACGAAAATCAATTCTAGCCGCTGCAAGTTCCAGAAACCACAGATCCAATCTAGACACCATCACGGAGGGGTTCATCATCCTCATTGGTGCCTCACCGATGATGCGTGAGTAGTTCATTGTAGACCTACGGGTCCGTAGTTAGTAGCTAGATGGCTTTCTCTCTCTCGTTTGATTCTCAATACAATGGTCTCTTGGAGATCCATATGATGTAACTCTTTTTGCGGTGTGTTTGTTGGGATCCGATGAACTTTGAGTTTATGATCAGATCTATGTTTTTATCCGTGAAAGTTATTTGAGTCTTCTTTGATCTCTTATATGCATGATTGCTTATTGCCTCGTATTTCTTCTCTGATATTTGGGTTTTGTTTGGCCAACTTGATCTATTTATCTTGCAATGGGAAGAGGTGCTTTGTGATGGGTTCGATCTTACGGTGCTTGATCCAAGTGACAGAAAGGGAAACGACACGTATGTATCGTTGCCATTAAGGATAACAAGATGGGGTCTATTTCTACATAAATAGATCTTGTCTACACCATGTCATCATTCTTATTGCATTACTCCGTTTCTCTATGAACTTAATACACTAGATGCATGCTGCATAGCGGTCGATGTGTGGAGTAATAGTAGTATATGCAGGCAGGAGTCGGTCTACTAATCTTGGACGTGATGCCTATATAATGATCATTACCTGGATATCATCATGAGTATTTGAAGTTCTATCAATTGCCCAACAGTAATTTGTTTCCACCGTTTGCTATTTTTCTCGAGAGAAGCCACTAGTGAAAACTACGGCCCTCGGGTCTCTTCTTTAATATATTTGCCTTCAAGATCTATTTTGCTATTCGCTCTTTTATTTATTTGCAACTTTTATTTTCAGATCTATTAATCAAAAAACCCAAAAATACCTCCTTGAATTTTATTTGCATCTTTCAATCTACTACAATTTTATCTATCTCGTTACCTGAAATGGATTGAGAACCCCTTTAACACGTCGGGTTGCAAGTATTTGTTCTTTGTGTGCAGGAGCTGTTTACGTGGTGTTGCGTGGTTCTCCTACTGGTTCGATAACCTTGGTCTCATCACTGAGGGAAATACCTACCGTCGCTGTGCTGCATCATCCCTCCCTCTCTGGGGAAAAACCGACGTAGTTCTAGCAGACATCAAGGGCGGGCAGGGGCGAGGATATATATAGGCATTTTTTTAGTCCCGGTTGGTGTCTAGAACCTGGACTGAAGACTGACCTTTGGTCCTGGTTGGAGACACCAACCGGGACTAAAGGGTGTTGCTCCTGGCGCAGCCCCTTTAGTCCTGGTTGGTGTCTCCAACCGGGACTAAAGGTCCCATACGAACCGGGACTGATGCCTGCCGAGCCCCGGCCGGCGTCCTAGCCTCTTGAACCGGGACTGATGTTCACATTAGTCCCGGTTCGTAACACGATCGGGACTATTGCTCTGATCCGGCTAGAACCAAAGCCCTGTTTTCTACTAGTGTGGGGAGTTGCGGCGGCGGCTGACCATGGTGGAAAAAGATCAACCCTAACTGGTGCGCACATTCCCCTTTATATTGACCTCTGAGGTGGGCTCAACACTTGAGCCCACTAGGAATCCACTTCCATGTTCCACCCAGATCCAATCTGAATGGGCTGCAGCCCCTTAAGTGTGCGACCCTATAGGTTCACACACACATGGACACGACCAGAGTCGATAGTTGGTAGCGGCTCGTAGCAGAACGTGCCAACTCCCGTGTGCGCGTAAAGTCATTTGACGTACCTCGACAATGTGTCATATGCAACATTCCTTTTGCCTCACGATATATGTTGTTGAGCTCAAGGCGAGTACTTGTCACCCTTGTGGTAGCTAGACCTCTCTTCTCAAAACCGTGATACAGATTCCCGAACCTGGTTAATACTTAACCCAAGTTGCATGGCCATGCTTTCCGAATCTGATCACTCGAGAGGGCCCAGAGAATACCTCTCCGTATAGGAGAGGCAAATCCGATCTTGGTCACCCATGTCTCGTGGCATGTTGATACGTCCATTTTGCATCATGTTTTCCTACTGTTATTTATTATGCATAATAATGCTTTTGGGAGTAATTGTAATGCCTTTTCTCTCATAATTTGCAAGGTTTACACAAAGAGGGAGAATACCGGCAGCTGGAATTCTGGACCTGAAAAAGCACATCAGAGCTACCTATTCTGCACAACTCCAAATAAGCTGAAACTTCACGGAGATTTTTTATGGAATATATAAGAATTATTGGAGCAAATAACTACTAGAGGGGGCCCACCAGGTGGGCACAACCCACCTAGGCGCACCAGGGAGCCCAGACGCGCCCTGGTGGGTTGTGCCCTCCTCGGCCCACCTTCGGTACCCCTCTTCTTGTATATAAGTCATTTTGACCTAGAAAAAATAGAGGGAGGACTTTTGGGACAAAGCGCCGCCGTCTCGAGGCAGAACTTGGGCAGGAGCACTTTTGCCCTCCGGCGGAGCGATTCCGCCGGGGGAACTTCCCTCCCGGAGGGGGAAATCATCATCATCGTCATCACCAACAACTCTCCCATCTTTGGGAGGGCCATCTCCATCAACATTTTCAATAGCACCAACTCCTCTCAAACCCTAGTTCATCCCTTGTGTTCAATCTTTGTACCGAAACCTTAGATTGGTGCTTGTGGGTGACTAGTAGTGTTGATTACATCTTGTAGTTGATTACTATATGGTTTATTTGGTGGAAGATTATATGTTCAGATCCATTATGCTTTTTAATATCCCTCTGATCTTGAGCATGATTATTATTTGTGAGTAGTTACTTTTGTTCTTGAGGTCACGGGAGAAGTCATGTTGCAAGTAATCATGTGAACTTGATATGTGTTCGATATTTTGATGATATGTATGTTGTGATTCCCTTAGTTGTGTCATGTGAACGTCGACTACATGCCACTTCACCATATTTGGGCCAAGGGAATGCATTGTGGAGTATTTATTAGATGATGGGTTGCTAGAGTGACAGAAGCTTAAACCCTAGTTTATGCGCTACTTCGTAAGGGGACGATTTGGATCCAAAAGTTTAATGCTATGGTTAGATTTTTATCTTAATACTTTTCTCGTAGTTGCGGATGCTTGCGAGGGGGTTAAACATAAGTAGGAGGTTAGTTCAAGTAATAACAGCACCTAAGCATCGGTCCACCCACATGTCAAATTATCAAAGTAGCGAACACGAATCAAGCCAACATGATGAAAGTGATATGATGAAATTCCTGTGTACCCTCAAGAACGCTTTGCTTATCATAAGAGACCGTTTTGGCCTGTCCTTTGCCTCAAAAGGATTGGGCCACCTTGCTGCACTTTATTTACCGTTACCGTTATTTACTTGCTACAAATTATCTTGCTATCAAACTGCCTGTTACCGACAATTTCTGTGCTTGCAAACATTACCTTGCTGAAAACCACTTGTCATTTCCTTCTGCTCCTCATTGGGTTCGACACTCTTACTTATCGGAAGGCTACAATTGATCCCCTATACTTGTGGGTCATCAAGGCTCTTTTCTGGTGCCGTTGCTGGGGAGTGAAGCACTCTTGGTAAGTGGAAATTGGTAAGGAAAAATTATTACTACGTGCTGAAATTTATTGTCACTTGTTACTATGGAGAATCATCCTTTGAGGGGTTTGTTCGGGGTATCTTCACCTCGATCGGAACCACAATTAGTTACCCCTCAACCTACTGCACCTACTGAAAATATTGGTTATGAAATTCCTTCGGGTATGACAGAGCAACTGCTAGCTAATCCTTATTCAGGAGATGGAACCGAACATCCTGATATGCACTTGATATATGTGGATGAAATTTGTGGATTATTTAAGCTTGCAAGTTTGCCTGGAGATGAAGCTAATAAGAAGGTTTTCCCTTTATCTTTGAAGGGAAAAGCATTGGCATGGTATAGGCTATGTGATGATATTGGATCATGGAATTGGAATCGATTAAAATTGGAATTTCATCAAAAAAATTATCCTATGCATCTAGTTCATCGTGATCGCAATTATATATATAATTTTTGGACTCGTGAAGGAGAAAGCATCGCTCTAGCTTGGGGGAGGCTTAAGTCAATGTTATATTCAAGCCCCAATCATGAGCTCTCAAGAGAAATTATTATTCAGAACTTTTATGCTCGGCTTTCTCGTAATGATCAATCCATGCTCGATACTTCTTGTGCTGGTTCTTTTATGAAGAAGTCTATTGAATTCAGGTGGGATCTTTTAGAAAGAATTAAACGCAACTCTGAAGATTGGGAACTCGACAAAGGTAAAGAGTCAGGTATTAAGCTTGAGTTTGATTGTGTTAAATCTTTTATGAATACCAAAGCTTTTCACAAGTTTAAGACCAAATATGGACTTGACTCTGAGATAGTAGCCTCTTTCTGTGAATCATTTGCTACTCATGTTGATCTCCCTAAGAAGAAGTGGTTTAAATATCACCCACCTATTAAAGAAGAAGTTAAAGAACCGGTCATAGCTAAAGATGAAACTATTATTTACAATGTTGACCCAGTTGTTCCTACTGCTTATATTGAGAAACCACCTTTCCCTGTTAGGATAAAGGAACATGCTAAAGTTTCAACTATGGTTTGCAAAAGTCATATTAGAGCACCTAAACCTGCTGAACAAATTAAAGTAGAACCTAGTGTTGCTATGGTTAAAGATCTCTTGGTAGAAAATATTGATGGGCATGTTATTTACTTCCGTGATGAAGCTGCTAGAATTGCTAAACCTGATGAAAAAGATAAACATAGACCTATTGTTGGCATGCCTGTTGTCTCAGTTAAAATAGGAGATCACTGTTATCATGGTTTATGTGATTGGGGTGCTAGCGTGAGTGCTATTCCTTTTACCTTATATCAAGAAATTATGAATGACATAGCACCCGCTGAAATAGAAGACATAGATGTCACTATTAAACTTGCTAATAGAGACACCATCACACCACTTGGGATTGTTAGAGATGTTGAAGTCTTGTGTGGGAAAATAAAATACCCTACTGATTTTCTAGTCCTTGGTTCCCCACAAGATGACTTCTGTCCCATTATCTTTGGTAGACCCTTCTTGAACACTGTCAATGCTACTATAGATTGTCATAAACAAACTGTCAGTGTTAGCTTTGGTGATGAGTCTCATGAATTTAATTTTTACAAGTTTAATAGACAACCTCATAAGAAAGAATTGCCTAGTAATGATGAAATAATTGGTCTTGCTTCTATTGCTGTGCCTCCTACTGATCTACTAGAACAATATTTGCTAGACCATGAAAATGATATGCATATGCATGAAAGAAATGAGATTGATAAAATTTTCTTTGAAAAACGACCTCTGCTCAAACATAATTTCCTATTGAAACTCTAGCAGGTCCTCCTCCACCTAAAGGTGATCCCGTGTTTGAATTAAAACAATTACCTGACACTTTGAAATATGCTTATCTTGATGAGAAAAAGATATATCCTGTTATTATTAGTGCTAACCTTTCAGAACATGAAGAAGAAAGATTATTGAAAATTCTGAAGAAGCACCGTGCTGCTATTGGGTATACTCTTGCTGATCTTAAGGGCATTAGTCCCACTCTCTGTCAGCAAAACATTAATATGGAACCTGATGCTAAACCCGTTGTTGATCATCAACGATGATTGCATCCCAAGATGAAAGAAGTGGTAAGAACTGAGATATTAAAACTTCAGGAAGCAGGTATAATCTATCCCATAGCTGATAGTAGATGGGTAAGCCCTTTCATTGTGTCCCTAAGAAAGGAGGTAGTACTGTTGTTCCTAATGATAAAAATGAACTCATTCCACAAAGAATTGTTATTGGCTATAAAATGGTAATTGATTTTAGAAAATTAAATAAAGCTACTAGAAAAGATCATTACCCTTTGCCTTTTATTGATCAAATGCTAGAAAGATTGTCAAAGCACACACACTTTTGTTTCCTAGATGGATATTCTCGTTTTTCTCAAATACCTGTTTCACAACCTGATCAAGGGAAGACCATCTTTACTTACCCTTTTGGAACTTATGCTTATAGACGTATGCCTTTTGGTTTATGCAATGTACCTGCTACCTTTAAAGATGTATGACTGCTATATTCTCTGACTTTTGTGAAAAGATTGTTGAGGTTTTCATGGATGATTTTTCTATTTATGGAACTTCTTTTGATGATTGCTTGAGCAACCTTGATCAAGTTATGCAGAGATGTGAGCAAACTAATCTTGTCTTGAATTGGGAGAAGTGCCACTTTATGGTTAATGAAGGTATTGTCTTGGGGCATAAAATTTCTGAACGAGGTATTGAGGTGGATAAAGCTAAAGTTGATGCAATTGAGAAAATGTCATGCCCCCGAGATATCAAAGGTATTCGTAGTTTCCTTGGTCATGCTGGTTTCTATAGGAGGTTTATTAAAGACTTCTCTAAAATTTCTAGGCCTCTTACAGATCTTTTACAAAAGGATGTTCCATTTGTTTTTGATGATGATTGTGTAGAAGCCTTTGAAACACTTAAGAAAGCCTTAACTTCTGCACCTATTGTTCAACCACCTGATTGGAACTTGCCTTTTGAAATTATGTGTGATGCTAGTGATTATGCTGTTGGTGCTGTTCTAGGACAAAGAGTTGATAAGAAACTAAATGTCATTCATTATGCTAGCAAAACTCTAGACAGTGCCCAAAGAAATTATGCTACTACTGAAAAAGAATTTTTAGTAGTTGTGTTTGCTTGTGACAAATTCAGATCTTACAGTGTTGATTCTAAAGTTACTGTTCACACCGATCATGCTGCTATTAAATATCTTATGGAAAAGAAAGATGCTAAACATAGACTCATTAGGTGGGTTCTTTTGTTACAAGAATTTGATTTACATATCACTGATAGGAAAGGAGCTGAGAACCCCGTAGCTGATAACTTGTCTAGGTTAGTGAATATCCTTGATGACCCACTACCTATTGATGATAGCTTTCCTGATGAACAATTAGCTGCAATAAATGTTTCTCATAATACTCCTTGGTATGCTGACTATGCTAATTATATTGTTGCCAAATACATACCACCTAGTTTCACATACCAACAAAAGAAAAAAATTCTTCTATGATTAAAGACATTACTTCTGGGATGACCCACATCTTTATAAAGAAGGAGTAGATGGTATTATTAGATGTTGTGTACCTGAGCATGAATAGGGACAAATCCTACGAAAATGTCACTCCGAAGCTTATGGAGGGCATCATGCAGGAGATAGAACTGCTCACAAGGTATCACAGTCTGGTTTTTATTGGCCTACTCTCTTCAAGGATGCTCGTAAGTTTGTTTTATCTTATGATGAATGCCAACAAATTGGTAATATCGGTAAGCGTCAAGAAATGCCTATGAATTATTCACTTGCTATTGAACCATTTGATGTTTGGGGTTTTGATTATATGGGACCTTTTCCTTCCTCTAATGGGCATACTCATATTTTGGTTGTTGTTGATTACGTTACCAAGTGGGTAGAAGCTATTCCAACTAGTAGTGCTGATCATAACACTTCCATTAAAATGCTTAAAGAAGTTATTTTCCCAAGGTTTGGAGTCCCTAGATATTTAATGACTGATGGTGGTTCACACTTTATTCATGGTGCTTTTCGTAAAATGCTTGCTAAATATGGTGTTAACCATATAATTGCATCACCCTATCATCCTCAATCTAGTGGTCAAGTTGAACTTAGCAATGGAGAAATAAAACTAATATTACAAAAATCTGTTAATAGGTCCCGAAAGAATTGGTCTAAGAAGCTAGATGATGCACTTTGGGCCTACAGAACAGCTTATAAAAATCCTATGGGTATGTCTCCCTATAAAATGGTTTATGGAAAAGCTTGTCATTTGCCTCTTGAGTTAGAACATAAAGCATATTGGGCAATTAAAGAACTCAAATATGATTTCAAACTTGCCGGTGAAAAGAGGTTATTTGATATTAGCTCACTAGACGAATGGAGAACCCAAGCTTACGAGAATGCCAAACTATTTAAAGAAAAAGTTAAAAGATGGCATGACAAAAGAATCCAAAAGAGAGAATTTAAAGTCAGAGAATATGTTCTTCTATACAACTCTCGTCTCAGATTTTTTGCAGGTAAACTTCTCTCTAAATGGGAAGGACCTTATATCATCGCGGAGGTTTATCGCTCTGGAGCTATTAAAATAAATAATGCCGAAGGTACGAACCCGAAGGTGTTCTATGGGCAAAGAATTAAACACTATATGTCAGGTACGCCAATTAATGTTGAAAGCAATATTATTCAAACCATGACACCTGAGGAACACATAAAGGAAACCTTCCAGAACACTCCAGAATAACTAAAAAGAGGAGGTACGTGATACGGTAAGTAAACGGACTCCGAAAAATCCGCAAAAATATTTTCTGTCAGTTTTGGAATATTTTAAAAATTAGGAAAATAAGAAACAACCAGGAAGGCACCCGAGGGGGGCACAAGACACCAGGGCACGCCTGGGCCCCCTGGCATGCCCAGGTGGGTTGTGCCCACCTCAGGAACCTTCCCGACTCCGTTTTCCTCCCGTTTGCTTGTTTCCCAAGATAAAAAAATCTTTATATACCCCCCGAACGTATTGACCACCGTATCACAGAGAAATCTTATGTTCTTCTTCCTTGCTGTTTTTTGGCAGATCTGAAAATATGTCATCTCAAGATTCAGAGGAGGAAAGCCCTGTTTCTTACCAGCCTTTGGATAAAAATATCTTCAAGAACACCTACCCCTATATATGGTTCACCGATGAGGAAGATGAAGATGAGTTAGTCCCTCCTCGGTTCGAGCAAGAAAGCAAGGAGGCATTATGCAAGAGGATAATAAAGCTTGAGATATAGAACGATGAGTTGAAGATAGATAACTTTTACCTCCGAAATAATTTGGAGAAAAAGGATAAGCCTGCTACAACATCAACACCACCACCTTCTTCATCACCAAAGGAGACTTGAGTTCTTGGTATGGACACTCCCCCTGGCTTGTGCCAAACTTGGGAGAGGTGTCCCGGTATCGTATCACCATCACTATCTTTGCTTTTACCTATTTTAGTTTGATCTTTAGTTTTCCTATGATTTAGTTGAATAAAAGTTTAGTTCGATCCTTTCTTTTTGAGTGTTTGCTTAGTGATCTATCTATCGATGTAATCATGTGCGAGATATATAATAAAGAGTAGTTTGTGTTTTGTTTCTTTACTTTAATGTTCAATAAAAGGAAGGAAAATAAATGAAAAGATCATATGCTAATCTTATGATCAGTAATGACATCACATAAGGAAAAGTATAAGTGGTAAAATTTATTGGAGATTGAAAAACATAGCATTGGTCAATGATGCAATTCATGGAAGAATTAATAAGGGAAGAGAAGATTCACATGCAAATACACTATCTTGGACATCTTTTATGATTGTGAGCCCCCATTAAATATTTTGTGCCAAAATAGTTGACGTTGGACAAGGAAGACAACGTAATGATTTATGTTTGTTCATATTCACATAGAAGTTATATTGTCATAGATCCTTTAACATGTGGTGCTTGCTCAATATCTTTTCTAGCAAAAATTCCGCACTAAGTAGAGATACTACTTGTGCATCCAAAAACCCTTAACCCAAATCTTATTTTGAGAGTCCACCATACCTACCTATGGATTGAGTAAGATCCTTCAAGTAAGTTGTCATCGATGCATTAAGGCAATAAAAATTGCTTCTAAATATGTTGGATCATTTAGTGTAAGAGAAAATTGAGCGTTGTACGAACTTGTGATGGCAAAGAATAAAAGCGATAGACTGCATAATAAAGGTTTCTATCATAAGGGGCAATATAACGTGATGTTCTTTTGCATTAAGGGATTTGGCATACAAACAAACAAGCGCATGACAACCTTTGCTTCCCTCTGCGAAGGGCCTATCTTTTATTTTTATGCATTTACTTTTATGTAAGAGTCAATGTATTCTTCCCTATTCCTTTTTATTTTCTCTTTTTGCAAGCACCATGTGGTGAGGAAAGATCTAGGCACATATATCCAGTTGGATATGAGTAGACATGAGTTATTATCGTTGATATCACCCTTGAGGTGAATATGTTGGGAGGTGAAACTATAAGCCCCTATCTTCCTATGTGTCCGGTTGAAACTTTTTGTTCATGGGTATGCTGTGAGTGTTAGCAATCATAGAAGATTAAATGATGGTTGAGTATGTGGACTTGCCAAAAGGCTCCGACATGTGACCCTTCCTGAAAATATGATGATTGTAGTTGCAAAGTTGACTGAGAACATAGTTTGTTGGTTTTCAATAAGGTTTATGCTTTATACTTTAATATTGTGATGAATTGTTACTTGTTCATGATAAGTTATATGATAAAAGTTATCTGATAAAGTTTTATATTTCTTTGATGTTATAATAATATGCATGATGCTTCTACGTCCATATTTTGTTTTTATCGACACCTCTCTCTCTAAGCATGTGGACATGTTTTTCGATTTCGGTTTTCGCTTAAGGACAAGTGAGGTCTAAGCTTGGGGGAGTTGATACGTCCATTTTGCATCATGTTTTCCTACTGTTATTTATAATGTTTTTATGCATAATAATGCTTTTGGGATTAATTCTAATGCCTTTTCTCTCATAATTTGCAAGGTTTACACAAAGAGGGAGAATACCGACAGCAAGAATTCTGGACCTGAAAAATCACGTCAGAGCTACCTATTCTGCACAACTCCACATAAGCTGAAACTTTACGGAGTTTTTTTATGGAATATATAAGAATTATTGGAGCAAATAACTACCAGAGGGCGCCCAGGCGCGCCCTTGTGGGTTGTGCCCTCCTCAGCCCACCTCCGGTGCCCCTCTTCTGGTATATAAGTCATTTTGACCTAGTAAAAATAGAGGGAGGACTTTTGGGATGAAGCTCCGCCATCTCGAGGCGGAACTTGGGCAGGAGCACTTTTGCCTTCCGGCGGAGCGATTCCGCCGGGGGAACTTCCCTCCCGGAGGGGGAAATCATCGTCATCGTCATCACCAACAACTCTCCCATCTTTGGGGGGGGGGGGGCATCTCCATCAACATCTTCAACAGCACCAACTCCTCTCAAACCCTAGTTCATCCCTTGTGTTCAATGTTTGTACCGAAACCTTAGATTGGTGCTTGTGGGTGACTAGTAGTGTTGATTACATCTTGTAGTTGATTACTATATGGTTTATTTGGTGGAAGATTATATGTTCAAATCCATTACGCTATTTAATATCCCTCTGATCTTGAGCGTGATTATTGTTTGTGAGTAGTTACTTTTGTTCTTGAGGTCACGGGAGAAGTCATGTTGCAAGTAATCATGTGAACTTGATATGTGTTCGATATTTTGATGAGATGTATGTTGTGATTCCCTTAGTGGTGTCATGTGAACATCGACTACATGACACTTCACCATATTTGGGCCTAAGGGAATGCATTGTGGAGTAGTTATTAGATGATGGGTTGCTAGAGTGACAGAAGCTTAAACCCTAGTTTATGCGCTACTTCGTATGGGAACGATTTGGATCCAAAAGTTTAATGCTCTGGTTAGATTTTTATCTTAATACTTTTCTCGTAGTTGCGGATGCTTGCGAGGGGTTAATCATAAGTAGGAGGTTTGTTCAAGTAAGAACAACACCTAAGCACCGGTCCACCCACATGTCAAATTATCAAAGTAGCGAACACGAATCAAGCCAACATGATGAAAGTGATATGATGAAATTCCCATGTACCCTCAAGAACGCTTTGCTTATCTGTCGTGGGAATGGATCTGACAGTAGAGATGGAGGGTACGTGGGAGGGGCCAGTGCCTAGCTACGGCGAGGTTGTACACTTGGATTTTACAAGTTTAGGCCCCTCTCGGAGGAGGTAACAGCCCTACGTCTTGGTGCCGCGGAGGCTTGTAGATTGGAGTGTTGAGTTATAGGGGGTGCGAACCATTGTGCCAGAGGGGAGGGGTGGCTTATATAGAGTGCGCCGACCCCTCGCTGTCCTGAGTTACACAGGGGTTCAATGAGAGAGTAATGCCATGAACGTTACTGGTAACGCCCATGTTTAATGACCTTTATGGTAAGGGAGTGAATGATCGACCGTTGCTATCTATAGGTGACCTTAGGCCTCCTGCCTTTCGAGTGGATCTTCTGGTTCTTCGAGTGACTGACGATGGTCAAGTGGAATTGGAGTCTCTTAGTGGATATTTGGTCGAGTGGGTTGCACTCCGTGATGATTTCAGTCAGTATCTTCTTTCTGTCTTCGTAGGCCTTGGCCTCTCATGTGGTGACCTTGGGTAGGGCATATGGGTCAGGCCTAAGACCCTACCCTAGGTACATGTCATCGTCATTAGCCCCTGAATGGATCGAGGACCGAGTGAAGGAGGATTGAGGTCGATTTCAACCCGACTCAATGTCTCGGAGACACTTTCTCGGGAGTGTGAAAGTATGTTGGTAGTTTAATCCTTCATCAGTCGCCTTGATCGATTCTGGTCTCTTAAATATCCGAGTGAAATACGTAGCATAGCATCGAGCAGATTGAATTTAGGTATCCTTGATGCGGTAAGTGGAGCAAGTGGGGAGGGACTCCTCGATCCTTGCGCCGCCTTTTCCGCCACGTATCGAGCTAGCGCCAGTTGTGGGATGTGCTGAGATTGTGCGGGCCCATGAGTCAGTCACTCGGACGCGTGGATATTTATGGCGACACAGCCGATGTGCGCAACAGTGCCCACCATTTTCCCCCTTTCTTCCTTGCCTTTCTGCCTCGCCCTCTCCAATGCAACGCCGCTTGGCTCGTGCCCGTCAACCACTGCAGCAATGGCGAAGGACAAGACGAAGGCCCTAGAGCGCGCGAAGGAGACGACGGCCAAGGGCAAGAAGGCGGCCAAGGGGTCGACCTCGCGATCCGGTCTGCCGCTGGGTTGGATCCAAGGGGATTGGATCCGCTCGTCGGTCTCGGAGGAGGATCTGGAGGGGCTCGCCACCGACGGCCTGATAGCGCCTGGATCCTGGAGGCTTCCGGAAGGAGAGATTGAGCCCGTGCCGCGTGACAGCGAGCGGGTTCTCCTCACAACTCATGTGGAAAGAGGTTTATCCCTGCCTCCGCATCCATTCTTTCGCGGGTTCTTGAATTTTTTTGGTGCTCAGATCCATCACTTTCCTCCAAACACCATCTCGTACCTTGCTGCATTTGTTTCAATGTGCAAAAACTTCCTTGGGTGCCACCCTCATTGGGGCCTATTCAAGCACATCTTCACTTGCCGATCTCAGTCGGTTAAGAAAGCCAATCCGACTGATGAGAAGACCCATGTGAGTGGAGGTTTGGGAATCCAAATGAGGGGTAGGAGCTCTTTCCCTCCCATGACCTTTCCTGAGTCGGTTAGGGGGTGGCAGTCGACCTGGTTTTACTGCAAGGATATCCCGACCCCAGGTGCGCTGACTGATCTTCCCCCTTTCTCTCTGGAGAGACTCCGCGCACCTTGTTCGTTGACCGTAGAAGAGGAGGAGAAGGGTGAAGTGGCCATCTTGGTTGATGCAGTCGTTGAGCTGGTCCGGGGCGGAGTGACAGGCATGGATTTGTTGGAAGTGTTTCTCAGTCGACGGAACCAGCCCTTGCAAGCTCACGACCACCACATGTGGCTGTACTCAGGTGCAGACGACACCGCTCGAACCCACCCGGAGGAGCTCAACGAGAAGACGGTGGCACAGTGGCTTCGGAGCATTACTGGAAACAAGGACAATCCGCGTGGAGCAAAACGGATCTTGCCATTCGACGCTGATCACCTTCCAGGAGAGGTGAAACATAACTTGTCGAGTGTTTTGTCTTTTGCTTTTGATATGCAACTGAATTGGAATCCGACTGATCTTTATAATCTATGTCTCATAGGTATTCACGAAGATGTACTAGCCCGTGCCGAATGGGGTACAACTCATCGAAGGAACAGAAAGCGAGGGCGGGAGCGCCGATATTCAGTATGCCGACGACAGCGAAGACGACAGCGATGACTCTGACGACAGTGAAGAAGTCGAGTTGCCACCGCGCACCGAGCGCCGTATCAAGCAGGCATAAGATCCTGTGGCTGTCCAGGGTAAGGCTGAGATGTCGAGTGCCAGGACCCAGAAGCACACTCGGATGCCAACTCCTGATCCGACTGAGAAGACTGCTAAACAAGCCAAGGTCGCTCCACCTAAGCCTCGGAAGGCTTTGCCCAGAATCAAGGTTGTTGTGCCCATCGCTTCGACGTAAGTGTTTTTGTTGCAGATCATTTCACTTTCTGTCTTATTCTCGCAGACCTTCATGTTTTTGCTGACCGAGTGGAATTCTGAATCCCAGGGTGGCTACCTCTGCAACATCCCAAATGGAGATTGATGACGAGAGCGCAGACGCAGAGACTGCGGATGCAGCAACTTCCCGGGCAGGTATGATCAACTCATTTCTGTCTCGCTATTTGCTCTTGCGGTTGACTGAGATATGACTGTCGAGTGATTGCAGCGCCAACCAATGTCGTCACTCTCCCAGACGATGATGAGGAGGAACCTCCAAGAAGCGCAGGAGGAAGAGGCAGGTCGACTTCCTCACGAAGCCATGCTAGGAGAACGCCTTCAGGCCAGACACCTCGTACGCCACCTGAACTTGCTTTTCAAGAACCTGGTGGTTCGTCTTAGACTGGTGCTATCTCTACCGCTCCACCATCGACTGCCCTGCCGTTGGTGTCAACTCTTCCAAGCTCTGGACCTGCTGACTAGACTCAAGCGCCGATCATTCCGACTGTATCATCAGGTCCGTCGTCGACTGTATTCACTCTGCACCATGTCCCAGAGGACCAGACTGGGGCCAGCAAGGAGGCTATGATTCAGGCTGGCTTGATGATGCAGCGCCTAAAGGAGGTATATGAAAGCAGCAAGCTAGCTTATGACGCTAGCACAGCTCTTCAAGCGAACGTCCGAGTAAGTGCGATAGTAAGTTGAGTTCCGATTGAATTTTTTGCGTCTTGATTCTGTTGAATCTGTACACCCACTGGGTGTTTTCTTTTGTTCCGCATTCCATCCACTCGAAACGGTTAGGCTGCACCGAGTGGGGAATCGATCCAGTTGGGGCACGCGAAGTGCACCCACTGGGTGTAGTCCCCGAGACCGCCGTCGAATGTTTTATTCGGCGGGGGTCTTAGAATATTGTTTTGCTTGAAGCTCTTCACTCAAATCGGTCAGGCCGTATCAAGTGGAAACTTATCCAGTGGGGGCACGCTGAGTGCACCCACTGGGTGTAGTCCCCGAGACCGCCGTCAAATGTTTGATTCGGCGGGGGTCTGAGAACACGTTGTTTTTTTCACTCAAGACGGTCAGGCTGCGCCGAGTGGGAAACTGATCCAGTGGGGGCACGCTTAGTGCACCCACTGGGTGTAGTCCCCGAGACTGCCGTCGAATGTTCGATTCGGTGGTGGTCTTAGAACACTTTTGATAACAGCGATCTGGATTTGCTCTTCTCCACTCGGAAGTGGAGGAATTGCCTTTTCTCTTCGTCGACTGAATTGTCTTTTTGTTGACGTCAGAAATCTTGTGACCTTGGGACTCAGTACATTGCCCTGGAGAAGGAGAAGATCCAACTCCAACTGGATCTAAAACTTGCCAGGAAGAACTTGAAGGATGCTCAGGTTTAAGTGAAGACCATGGGAGGTAACACTTTGCTGACTGTGTGCTTTGTCATTTCTTCTTTTCCATCCCTTAAGTCGAGTGACACCACTAGAACAGATGTGCATAGTGAAAACCACCAACTCCAAGCATGACTGAAGAATGTTATTTCTTTAGACACTATGAAGCAGGCGCTGGAGAGGAAAGACAATGAACTCGCGGGGGCGCAAAAGGTGGCTCGGGAGAAGACTGAAGCAGCTGAGAAGGAGCTAGCTTCAATCGGTAAGCTTGAAGAGGAGAACACAACCTTGAAGACCGTTGTTGATGAGGCGAAGAAAGAGGCTGCTTAGCTGAGGGAGGAGAAGATTGTCTTGACTGACAAGGTGGACCAACTCACTCGAAAGAGGGACGAGCTGGAGGAATACTTGGGGGGGGGGGGCTGGCGAAGAAAATGTACATCATGCTTGAAGGTACCTTTTTTCGTCTGGGTGAATCCAAAAAACTTCTACATAATGTTGCTGCTAACCCATACTTTCTCTCTTTGTGCAGAGTTATGTCAGAACTTTGAACAGGAAACTAAACGAATTGAACCAGGCCTGGACCCCACAAAGTCACTCGTCAAAGATGAAGCTGCAATGAATGTACTGCGACTTGAGGCTCGTCTCGACAACGTCTTGGGGTACATTGCTCGACTGAAGGTTGCGCTAACACGGATAGACAAGGAGCTGTGGCCAGAGGATATACTTTAGAATGACCTCGAGTCACTGATGACTCGGCTCAATGAAATACATGGTCGAGTGCAAGCGTGGAAGAAATTAGCTGCTCGCTGTGGGGCTGATGTGGCTCTTTCACTCGTCCGAGTCCATTGCAAAGATGCCAAAGAAGAAAAACTGAAGGCCCTCCAGGGGGCGAACACGAAGAAGCTCCAGTTTGAATCCTTCATGGAGACTTTCATCGAGGCAGCCACTCGCATAGCTGACGGCATTGACCTGGAGACCTTCGTCGAGCCAGCGAGTCCTCCTCCTACCAAGTGAAGAAAAACTTAATGATTTGAATTTATTTGCCTCAGAATGCCGAGTGATCTTGTAACCATTAAACTCATTCGGGCTTGATGCCTGAGTACTTTTGCTTGCATTTCTGAACTTGGTGGATTTATCCGAATATTTGCTTTCCTGTTTATCTCATGCTTTGAGCGAATGGATTTTTTAACTTAGGCGAAACTAGTTCGCGGCTAAGCCCCTGAGTGGGAGGATTGCCCTCCACTCGGAGTGGTTTTTTAACTTAGGCGAAACTGGTTCGCGGCTAAGCCTCCGAGTGGGAGGATTGCTCTCCACTCGGAGTAGTTTTTCAACTTAGGCGAAACTGGTTCGCGGCTAAGCCTCCGAGTGGGGGGATTACTCTCCACTCGGAGTAGTTTTTTTTAACTTAGGCGAAACTGGTTCGCGGCTAAGCCCCCGAGTGGGAGGATTGCTCTCCACTCGGAGTAGTTTTTTAACTTAGGCGAAACTGGTTCGCGGCTAAGCCTCCGAGTGGGAGGATTGCTCTCCACTCGGAGTAGTTTTTTAACTTAGGCGAAACTGGTTCGCGGCTAAGCCTCCGAGTGGGAGGATTGCTCTCCACTTGGAGTAGTTTTTTTAACTTAGGTGAAACTGGTTCGTGGCTAAGCCTCCGAGTGGGAGGATTGCTCTCCACTCGGAGTAGTTTTTTAACTTAGGCAAAACTGGTTCGCGGCTAAGCCTCTGAATGGGAGGATTGCTCTCGACTTGGAGTAGTTTTTTAACTTAGGCGAAAACTGGTTCGCGGCTAAGCCCCCGAGTGGGAGGATTGCTCCCCACTCGGAGTAGTTTTTTAACTTAGGCGAAACTGGTTCGCGGCTAAGCCCCCGAGTGGGAGGATTGCTCCCCACTCGGAGTAGTTTTTTTAACTTAGGCGAAACTGGTTCGCGGCTAAGCCCCTGAGTGGAAGGATTGCTCTCCACTCGGAGTAGTTTTTTAACTTAGGCGAAACTGGTTCGCGGCTAAGCCTCCAAGTGGGAGGATTGCTCTCCACTCGGAGTAGTTTTTTAACTTAGGCGAAACTGGTTCGCGCCTAAGCCCCCGAGTGGGAGGGATGCTCCCACTCGGAGTAGTTTTTTAACTTAGGCGAAAACAGGTTTCGCAGCTAAGCCACCCACTGGGGGTTATGAACACATGCTTACACAAGAGAAATCATCATGGGACTGCAGGAGTCATGTCCTGATAAACAATCTAAAAGTTCTCTTATTACATCTCGATAATCCGAGTGCTAGGTATAGAATCGACGGAGAAGATCTGCATTCCAGGAGCGCGGCTCATCGATCCTCTTCTTGAGATTGTAGAGGTGGTAGGCCCCGTTGTGTAACACCTTGGTGACGACGAAAGGGCCTTCCCATGCGGGGCAAGCTTGTGAGCTCGCTGCTGATCCACTCGGAGCACAAGATCTCCTTCCTGAAATGGTCGACCTTTGATATTCCTGGCATGGAATCGACAAAGATCCTGTTGATAAACAGTCGACCATACCAGGGCCATCTCACGTTCTTCTTCCAAAAGATCAATGGCGTCCTGCCGTGCTTGTTCTGCCACAGCTTCCGAGTAGAGTTCCACACGGGGTGCGTTGTGGAAGAGATCACTAGGCAACACGGCTTCAGCTCCATACACCATGAAGAAAGGGGTTCAGTCAGTGGATCGATTTGGAGTTGTCCTCAACCCCCACAAAACGGATGGCAACTCAGTCACCCAAGCTCCAGCTGCGTGTTCAAGGTCGCGCATGAGCCGAGGCTTCAACCCCTGGAGGATCAGACCATTTGCTCTTTCAGCTTGACCATTCGACAGTGGGTGCGCAACGGATGCGTAATCTACCCGAGTGCCCTGGGAAGTGCAGAACGCCCTGAATTCTTCCGAGTCGAAGTTTGATCCATTGTATGTGATAATGCTATGTGGTACTCCATATCTGAATATCAACTCTTTCAAGAACTTAATGGTTGTCCTTGAGTCCAACTTCTTTATAGGCTTGGCTTCAATCCACTTGGTGAATTTGTCGACTGCTACAAGCAGATGATTGAAGCCACTCCTGCCGGTCCTGAGAGGCCCAATCTTGTCCAATCCCCACACAGCAAACAGCCAGACAGGTGGAATGGTCTTCAGAGCAGATGCAGGCTTATGAGACATGTTTGCATAGTACTGACATCCTTCACACCGCTGTATCATTTCATTTGCAACTTCATTGGCCCGTGGCCAGTAAAACCCAGCTCGGTATGCTTTGGCCACAATTGTTCGAGAGGACGCATGGTGACCACAAGTTCCCGAGTGAATTTCTTCCAAAATCAGTCGGCCTTCTTCTGGAGAAATACACGGTTGAGCTACGCCAGTAACACTTTCCCTGTAAAGTTGTCCACCTATCACTGTGAAAGCCTTGGATCTGCGGACAATCTGACGTGCCTCAACTTCGTCCTCTGGGAGCTCCTTCCTGAGTATGTATGCATTGTACGACACAGTCTAGTCGGGAGTAATCACCAAGACCTCTATCACCAAGTCAATAACAGCAGGTATCTTGATTTCAGTCGGATCGGTGGGACTTTTCGCCTGGGGAGGCTCTTCAGTGAAAGGATCTTCTTGTACTGACGGGGTATGAAGGTGTTCTAGAAACACATTGTTGGGGATAGGCTTCCGAGTGGAACCTATCTTTGCCAAATCGTCAGCTGCTTGATTCTTGAGTCGGGGAATGTGGTGAAGCTCCAAACCCTCGAACTTTTTCTCTAACTTCCTCACTGCATTACAATATCCAGTCATAGCAGGGTTTCTGACGTCCCACTCCTTCATCACTTGATTGACCACCAAATCCGAGTCACCGTAGACCATCAGGCGACGGACGCCGAGTGAGATAGCCATACGCAACCCGTAGAGGAGTGCTTCATACTCAGCTTCGTTAATGGAGGAATCGAAGTGAATCTGGAGGACATAACTGAGTTTATCACCTCTTGGGGACACCAGGACAACTCCGGCACCAGAACCATTCAACATTTTAGACCCATCGAAGAACATGGTCCAGTGTTCCGAGTGAATTTGAGTCGGCTGTTGCTGCTCAATCCACTCGGCCAAGAAATCCGCGAGTGCCTGATATTTGATCACCTTGTTTGCTTCGAACTTGATGTCCAAAGGGAGAAGTTCAATTGCCCACTTAGCCACTCGACCAATTGCATCTCGATTATTCATGATCTCAGATAATGGAGCATCACTAATGACTGAGACCAAGTGATCTTGGAAATAGTGTGCAACTTTCTTCGCAGTCAAGTAAATTCCATAAACAAGCTTCTGGTAATGTGGATACCTTTGCTTGGACGGAGTCAAGACTTCAGAGATATAATACACTGGCCGTTGAACTTTATAGGTCTTGCCTTCTTCTTCTCGCTCCACTGTGAGCACCGTGCTGACAACCTGACCAGTAGCTACGATGTGGAAGAGTAGAGGCTCTTTGCTGTTCGGAGCAGCAAGCACCGGCTGGGTGGAAAGCAGGGCTTTGAGCTCCACAAATTCTGCTTCAGCTTCAGGAGTCCACTCGAACATGTCAGACTTTTCATCAGTTGGTAGAGAGGCAGAGCCTTTTCACCGAGTCGTGAAATAAACCGACTCAATGCAGCGAGACAACCAGTGAGCTTCTGAACGTCGTGCACACGCACAGGGCGTTTCATTCGGAGAATTGCACCGATCTTCTCGGGATTGGCATCTATCCCTCGTTCGAAAACGAGGAAACCAAGTAGCTTGCCTCCGGGTACCCCGAATGTGCACTTGGACGGATTCAACTTAATGTCATACCTTCTCAAATTGGCAAAGGTTTTAGCAAGATTAGTCAGCAGGTCAGAACCTTTACGTGACTTGACCACAATGTCATCCATATAGGCCTCCACATTCTGACTGATCTGAGTGAGCAGGCACTTCTGGATCATGCGCATGAATGTGGCTCCAACATTTTTGAGACCGAATGGCATAGTGATATAGCAAAAACAGCCGAATGGGGTGATGAAGGCCGTTTTTATTTCATCTGGCCCATACAGTCGGATCTGATGGTATCCGGAATATGCATCAAGAAAAGACAAACGCTCACACCCCACAGTCGAGTCGACTATCTGATCAATGTGAGGGAGCGGAAAATGATCTTTCGCGCAGGCCCGATTGATATGCTTGAAGTCAATGCACATGCGGAGTGAATTATCCTTCTTAGGTACCATGACGACGTTGGTGAGCCACTCGGAGTGGTATATCTCGCGTATGAACTCAGCTGCCAAGAGCCGAGCCACTTCCTCGCCAATCGCCTTCCTCTTCTCTGCGGCGGACCGACGGAGATGCTCTTTGACAGGTTTGGCTTTTGAGTCGACACGCAAACGGTGCTCAGCTAGTCCCCTGGGTACACCTGGCATGTCTGATGGTTTCCATGCGAAGATGTCCCAGTTCTCACGGAGGAACTGGATGAGCGCGGCTTCCTATTTGCTGTCGAGTGTCGTTGAGATGTGGGTCGGAGCAGCTGTGGGATCTTTCGGGTGAATGTGAACTGGCTTTGTCTCGCCAGCCGACTGAAATGCGGACTCAGAAGCAGGCTTCTTGGAACGGAGCAAATCACTCGGATCAGCATTCTTCTTGTACTCTTCCAGTTCCACCACCGCCATTTGCTCGTCAGCTATCTTGGAACCCTTCTGGAGGCATTCCTCTGCTCTCTGTCTATTCCCAGTGACTGTGATCACACCTTTGGGCCCGGGCATCTTCAGTTTGAGATATACGTAACATGGACGGGCCATGAAATGAGCATACGTCGGTCTGCCCAAATTAGCATGATAGGCACTGTGAAAATCTACCACTTCAAACATCAGCTTTTCTTTGCGAAAATTCTTTGAATCGCCAAAAACCACATCCAAAGCAATCTGCCCGAGTGATTTTTCTTTCTTTCCTGGGATGACTCCGTGGAACTGCATGTTGCTCTCACTGAGTCGGGACATCGGAATGCCCATCCCCTGAAGGGTCTCAGCATACAGAATGTTCAAACCACTGCCACCATCCATGAGAACTTTACGCAGTCGAGTGCCTCCAATGACTAGGTCGACCACCAAAGCTTGCCGCCCGGGGGTAGCAACGTGAGCTGGGTGATCCGACTGATCGAAGGTGATAGGAGTCTTTGACCACTTCTGGTATGTTGTAGTTGCCAGAGCAACCATGTTCACCTCTCTGTTGATGACTTTCAGTCGACTTTTGCTCTCAACGTCAGCAAAAATCACCAGGGTTGCATTGACCTTTGGGTAATCATCCGCCTTTTCTTCATCTTCATCCTTATCAGAGCCCTTCTCACTCTGTTGACCTTCACGGAACTGCTGGATAAGGAATCTGCACTGTCGAGTGGCATGTTTGGGCAAAATCAAGTTGCCGTCTTCATCTTTCTTCGTGTGGATGGCACACAGTAAATCCAGGACATCCTGGCCCGACTGGTCCTTGATCTTCTTGGGAATCCATGGCCCCTTGGGCTTTCCCTTGAACTTTCCTTGGGTATTCACCACTGCAGCTTCAGCCTGCCCTGCGGCTTCAGCTTTACGCTTTTGCTTCCGACTGGGATTTCCGCCCCCAGCGTCGGGGTTGACTGTCTTCCCTTTGCCATTATGGAGTCGGTCTTCTTCTTTGCCATTCGCGTACCGAGTGGCTATATCCATCATCCGATTCAGAGTCATGGCCCCGGAGTGACCAAATTTCAGTGTGAGCTCTCTGTACCGTACGCCTTCCTTGAAAGCGCAGACTGCTTGGTGCTCTAAAACATTCTCCACCAGATGGTGAAGTGTAGTCCAACGCTGGATGTAATCTCTCAAAGTTTCATTCGGCTTTTGGACACAATGTTGCAACTCAGACAGTCCAGCGGGACGTTTGCAATTGCCTTCAAATGTCTTGATAAACACTCGGGCTAAGTCCTCCCAACAGTATATGCTAGCAGGAGCCAACTGATTCAACCAGGCCCTGGCCGAGCCCTCAAGCATCAAGGGAAGGTGCTTCATGGCCACTTCATCATTGCCCCCACCAATCTGCACTGCCATTCGGTAATCCTCCAACCATGTGTCTGGCTTTGACTCGCCAGTAAACTTGCTCACTCCTGCAGCCAATCTGAAGTTGGGGGGAATCTCAGCGGCTCGAATAGCTCTGCTGAAACACTCGGGCCCAGAGACGAACGCTCTGCTCCCACTCAAACAATCTCTGTCCAGACCTTCTCTGTTAGCTCTGCCTCTGTCAACCAGGCCCTGAACGAGGACTTACCATGCATCAAACCCGGGCTCTCGGGGGTCGAATGGAATCCTTCGCTCGTCACCGTACGGGTGCCTGTCATCATACCGCCGGGGCACATACGAACCACCCCTCAGAAGGGGTGTAGGCACTCGATGGCGGTCTTCATGGTGGTATCGAGGGTCAAACTGCCCGTGGCCTCAACCCAGGTACTGATCCTGGCGATAACCACGATCTTCACGCCACGCAGGCGATCTCGGGCTGTGTGCCGACTGAACTTTGTACGCCATGACGGACCTGCTGTGAATCCTATTGCGCGACTAGGAAACAGCTGAATTCTGCTCCCTGGCCGCCCTGAGCAGTGCTCGAATCTGCTGTAAGCCTCTACCAGCCTCGGAACGGGATGGCTGGATCGAATTTGCAATACGTGCAGCCGCTGCAACATTTTGGATCAGAGTGCGGTATACCTGACACTCATCCCGAGGTCCAGTCGGGAACAATTGCAGCTGCCGTCGACTGGAACTTGGGATTTGCCTGCGAGCGCGGTCTTCGAGTGATTGCTGAAGATTCTCCAGGCGCGCATGCTCAGCCAGAGTGGCTACGCGCGCAGCCTCCAAGGCCTGAGCCTCGGGGGTCTCCCCAATGATGGGGGTCTGGAGAGCCTGATCGTTCTGGCGCTGTAGCTCTTCTCTCTGCTCCGCAGTGAGGGCTTGAGGATAGTATTCGTCGTTGTCGAGCGACGGACCGCTGCTATCGCCCCCGTCATGGGGGAATCCTGGCGGGCTGCGCTGAGGACCAACCATGAGGACATCCGCCGCAGGATCATTGCTTTTGCACTCGGAAAGAGCATCCGAGTGGCCAGTCGACAGATCAAACAAACCATAAAGGAACTCATCAGGCTCGATTGCCACGATTTGAGGCATGGCCGACTGACGGGCCACTGCATGCTTCACCCACCACTGGAGTCGCGAGCGACTGGATCGCTTGCAGCGATGGGCAGTGGGAAGCGAAGACGTCGTGGGAGCCGACCGATACTGAGTCGACAGCTGCCACAAGAGGACGCTGTAGGCACTCGCGCGGAAGTGGGCCGACCCGTGAACGGGGATCACCTCGACGTTGAGGGGGGCTTCGTGGAGCCAGGCCGAATCATCGGCGATGAAGGCGAGCGCGCCGAGACGGATCTCGTGGCCCAGAGACAATCCACCACCGGAAACCATGTCGATGGAGATCGAAGACCGCAACCTCATCGAAAGTCGCTTAGACGCCTGCCCCACGGTGGGCGCCAACTGTCGTGGGAATGGATCTGACAGTAGAGATGGGGGTACGTAGGAGGAGGCAGTGCCTAGCTACGGCGAGGTTGTACACTCGGATTTTACGAGTTCAGGCCCCTCTCGGAGGAGGTAACAGCCCTACGTCTCGGTGCCGCGGAGGCTTGTAGATTGGAGTGTTGAGTTACAGGGGGTGCGAACCCTTGTGCCAGAGGGGAGGGGTGGCTTATATAGAGTGCGCCGACCCCTCGTTGTCCTAAGTTACACAGGGGTTCAATGAGAGAGTAATGCCACGAACGCTACTGGTAACACCCATGTTTAATGACCTTTATGGTGACGGAGTGAATGAATGACCGTTGCTATCTACAGGTGACCTTAGGCCTCCTGCCTTTCGAGTGGATCTTCTGGTTCTTCGAGTGACTGACGATGGTCGAGTGGAATTGGAGTCTCCGAGTGGATCTCTGGTCGAGTGGGTTGCACTCCGTGATGATTTCAGTCGGTATCTTCTTTCTGTCTTCATAGGCCTTGGCCTTTCGTGTGGTGACCTTGGGTAGGGCATATGGGCCAGGCCTAAGACCCTACCCTAGGTACATGTCATCGTCATTAGCCGCCGAATGGATTGAGGACCGAGTGAAGGAGGATTGAAGTCGATTTCAACCCGACTCAATGTCTCGGAGACACTTTATTTACCGTTACCGTTATTTACTTGCTACAAATTATCTTGCTATCAAACTACCTGTTACCAACAATTTGAGTGCCTGCAGGCATTACCTTGCTGAAAACCACTTGTCATTTCCTTCTGCTCCCCGTTGGGTTCGACACTCTTACTTATCGAAAGGACTACGATTGATCCCCTATACTTGTGGGTCATCAGATGTCTCATGACTCACCCGAAAGCTACCTTTATACTACCCAGTCACAGAGTAGCATTTGATAGACCCTAAGTGAGTCGAACCTCATCCCAAGAACATGCGAGGACCTCAGGTCTAGGACATGGCATAAACATTGTACTTGAGACTAGCAGATGACAATATCTAGCCGTGTCTCAAAGTGGGTCTGCTGACTCGGTGTTCTCCATCCACGAGTCCATACTATAGGTTTAGCATCTCCATGCAAATGACTTTTGAAACATAGTCATCAACCGAGTCGTATACTAGTCAAGCATATGTGTCCGCATAACATTATCAACTAGGGACCATTAGAATGATCATCATACAATACATAATTCCACAAACAATTCACGTACTTATTGATACATATCACTGATGATGTTCAAGGACAATACAAAAGACTCATGAATACATAGGAAAATATCATCATCAGATGATTGCCTCTAGGGCATATCTCCTACAGTCTCCCACTTGCACTAGAGTCAATCATTTAGGCATCGTATCTGCATGGAACTCATGTGCGCATCATGCTTCGGCCGTGGGAGAGGCTTCGTCAATGGATCAGAAACATTTGCATCTATGTGTACCTTGCATATGTTTACATCACCTCTCTCGGCAATATCGCTAATAAGGTTAAAACGTCTGAGTATGTGTTGAGTTTTATGATGGTTCTGTGGTTCCTTGACTTGCGCGATAGCACCACTATTATCACAATAGAGGTCCAATGGATTGGACGAGCTCTGAACCACACCAAGATCAGAAATAAAATTCTTCACCCAAACCTTCTTTTGTAGCTTCAGAAGGTGCAATGTTCTCGACCTTTGTTGTAGAATCAGCTACCGTATCTTGCTTGGAACTCCTCCAGCTCACTGCTCATCCGTTCGGAATGAACACAAACCCAGATTGCAATCAACTATCATCCCTATCGGTTTGGAAACTAGCATCAGTGTAACTCTTTACAACAAGCTCATCCTCACCTCCATAAACTAGGTACATGTCCTTAGTCCTTCTCAAGTACTTAAGGATATTCTTAACTGCTGTCCAGTGACTCTCCCTTGGATCAGCCTGGCATCTTGTCACCACGCTGAGAGCAAAGCTAACATCACGACGAGTACATACCATATCATACATGATGGAACCAATAACCGAAGCATACGGAATCCCATCCATGCGTATTCGCTCATCAAGAGTCGAAGGACTGTGAGTCTTGCTAAGACTAATGCCATGTGACATGGGCAAGAAACCCTTTTTGGTATCTTGCATGTTGAACCGCTTCAACACCTTGTCAATATACGCACTCTGGCTTAATCCAATAAGCTTTCTCTCGATCTATCTCTATAGATCTTTATTCCCAAAATATAAGCTGCTTCTCCCCAATCCTTCATCGAAAAACTAATTTTCAGTTAGTCCTTGACAGATTCAAGCATTTGAACATCATTTCCAATCAACAATATGTCATCCACATATAAGATCAGAAATGTGACTGAGCTCCCAATGACCTTCTTGAATACACAATGATCACAGTCGTTCTTGATGAAGGCAAACTCTTTGACCAATTCATTAAAACGAATGTTCCAATTCCGAGATGCTTGCCTCAATCCATAAATGGATCTTTGAAGCTTGAATACCATGCTAGAATTCTTTGGATCGACAAAACCCTCGGGCTGTGTCATATACACCACCTCCTCGATTAAATTTCCATTAAGGAAAGCCGTTTTGACATCCATCTGCCATATCTCATAGTCGAAATATGCAGCTATAGCAAGAATGATCCGAATTGATTTAGGCATCGCTACCGGTGAGTAAGTCTCATCGTAGTCAACTCCTTGAACTTGTCGATAACCTTTAGCGACAAGTCGAGCCTTATGGACTGTGACATTTTTGTCCATATCAATTTTCTTTTTAAAGATCCATTTGCACTCAATGGCTCGAACGCCATCTGGCAGATCAACCAAGTTCCAAACTTGATTGTCATCCCTGGACTTTAATTCGGATTTCATGGCCTCAAGCCATAACTCAGAATCAGGGCTCACCATCGCTTCCGCATACGTAGTGGGCTCGTTGTTCTCCAAGAACAACACATTGCAGTCGTGCATATTGCAGAACCTTTCCGACCTCCGTGGAACCAGCATCGCCTCCACTACGGGTTCCCTCACTAACTCCGATATTACAGAATCACCTACCGGAACGTCCCCATGTGGTTCTCGAATTTCTTCGAGTCGGACCGTCCTCCCACTAGCCTTCTGATTGAGAAACTCTTTCTCAAGGAAAACTCCATGTTGAGCGACAAACGCTTTTCCCTCTTCACCATTATAGAAGAAATATCCCAAGGTTTCCCTTGGATATCCCACGAATATGCACTTGTCCGATTTGGGTGTGAGCTTGTCCGACTGGAGTCGCTTGACATATGCTTCACATCCCAAAACTTTTCAAAAAGACAAACTATGACTCTTCGCAGTCCATATCTCATATGATATCTTATCTACGGACTTAGATGATACCCTATTTAGTGTGAAAGCTGCAGTTTCTAGAGCGTATACCCAAAATGACAATGGTAAATCCAACTGACTCATCATTGATCGGACCATGTCCAACAGAGTCCGATTCCTCCGTTCCGACACGCCATTTCTCTGTGGTGTACTTGGAGGATTCAGTTGTGGAACTATTCCATGGCTCTTCAGATGATCATCAAACTCCTGGCTCATAAACTCACCTACATGATCAGATCATAGAAGTTTGATTCCCTTGCCGAGTTGAACTTTTCAAAATTTTCTGACTTGTGCCTCATCAAGTAGACATATCCATATCTACTCAAGTCGTCGGTAAAAGTCACGAAGTATTGGAAACTACCTCTGGCTGTCACTACTAGGAAAGGGCTTATAGGTGAACCTAAATAAGTGGCGGGCGAGGTGGGGCACCCGCCACAACTATTTTTGAAAACGAGCAGTGGTGGGTGCTAAAAGTCGATCGCCACAGCTACAAGGTAACAGTGGCGGGCAAGACAGGAAACCCGCCACAATTATGCAATTTGTAATTCCTTCATGGTTGACTAGCAGCTGTGGCGGGCGAGGTTGCGCGCCCGCCACAATTACCTTGCACCGCTATGGCGGGCTGCTACTATTGCCCGCCATAGCTATATTAGGGTACCAACGCGCCAAAAATTTACAAATCTTTTCAGAGAGCGGGTAGCGGGTTCTTTCTGTCTCTCGCCACAGCTATATTTGGTCACGTGTGCCTACCACGCATGTACTGCGGGGGCCCTGTGCCCGCCACTGCCATACACGCCCTTATCCACCGAATCCCCACCCGCAATAGTTAGATCTCATTCCCCCACTTTTCTCCCCTCTGTCTCGCCGTCGCCAGCGTCATGGCGCCGTCCGTCGCCACCGGCGAGGTCACCGTCTGCCGCCTCGAAACGCCGTCGAGGAGCCAATCTTCCCTGTCACCCGCGCCGTCCATCCCCGCCTCGAAGTTCGTCGGCGTCGCCGTGCAAAGCTACGTCGAACTACTTCCCCGTGACCGTCGCCCGCTCCTTCCTCCGCATCCAATGTCTTCCTCGTCTCCGTTGAACTCGCCGTCCGCTGACGCCTCCGCCATCGACCTCGGCCTCGTCCAGCCCGCCGTCCAACTCTGGCCCGGTAAGCACACCTCCCTCCTCTCTGTTAATGGTGATTTTATTAGTGTAGTTAAAATGTACTACATATGGATAAAAATATAGTACAACATTTTATTAGTGTCGCTAAAATTTATTGTATGATGTACCATTGAATCTTCATAAGTAAATGTCTTGAAATTGAATGCGTGTGCTACAAAAAATGTACTACATATGGATGAACATATAGTACATTATATTTTTATGATGCCGGGGTATTCATAGTGAGTGCCAATGTTTTTGCGAAACATGGATTAAGTTCCGTTTCGCTTAATTTCTGGCACTCAATATGTCCAATTTCTATCAAAGGTCATGCTGTTTTTTTCTGTAAATTTATTACTT